>CM056195.1:13090753-13693808 GCA_029692085.1 Gymnothorax javanicus
CACACTGTCACAGCGACTCAGTGTGTCCTGGTTTAACATGAGGACAGTAATATGACAGGACCTGACACACCACAACACACACACTCTCTCTAACAGACTGCCATCGCACTCCCACTCCCTATCTATCTCTCTCTCACTCCCTCCATCACACACGCTCTCTCTTCATCTCTCTCACTCCCTCATGTCCTCAATCACACTCTCTTTCCATCTCTCTTCCTCTATTGCATTCTCTTTCCCCATCTCTCTCTTCAACTACCTCTATCACACTTCTCTTCCACCTCTCCTCTATTTCTCCCCCCTCTCCCCAATCCTGCTCCAATTCCACTCTTCTCTTCTTCTCCCTTACATCCCTCTTTCTATTACATTCCTCCCCTTCAATATCTCTTTCACTTCTTTTTTTACCCCACTCTTTTCTCTCCTCATATCCTGTCCCTTCACCTCTCCATTCCCTTCTTCCTTTCTCCTTCTCACACAATTAATCCCTCTTTCAATACCTCTTCAACTCCTTATTTTTCTCCAGCTGTAGTTCAAAGTGAGATACTCAAACATCTTTTATTGCCACAGTTGTAAAAAATGCTAAGTATGCTGAAGTAATCATTTATGCAAAATATCAATCAAAAATGAAGACATCAACTGCTGTAGTTGGGCTATTTTATATTCAAGACTGAATGTTGGACATTCCTTATATCAAGGCAATAATGAGAACAAAGCATTGAGGAATGAGGGAACAATATGTAGGTCCATCTTTCCCACAGATGAGGTGCCTGTTGCTGGTGCCATAATCTGAAAATGACTGTGGGCTTGATTTAGTCAGAGCTTAGTGCTGTTTGCATGTTGCTGGTTCATTTTGCTCGATTTATATCTATCCTGTCTGAATATTTTGCTACTTTCTGTCCAAATAGTGTTTTTTGATCGACAGTCAAGAAAACTTTTGGAAAATCATATCTTTCTTTCTCGTTCTCTCTTTCCCTCTCTCCTCCCTTACCCTTCTCCTCATTTCTCTCCCTCTCTCATCTGTCTTTCCCTCTCAATGTCTGTCGTCGATTAGCTCTCTTCCCATAATCCTTTGGGCCTTTCTTTCATCCTATATTGACTGTCACGCTTGTCTTCAATGAGTCAACAATGCTGTTTGTATTTGCAGTTCTGCAAGTAAGGACATGGGAGGTGGAAATTGTACAAGGTTAAAATAGAGTCTGTTTAAATTTGGAGGCATTCGCATCCATATCATGTGAGCCACAAAAACAAAACAGAGTCTTAAATAGTGTTGCTGTCAAAATATTTAAGGACTGCAGTGCTAATGCTCTTCTTTATATCCGACCGTGACTCTTAAGCTCTGTCCGTGGTCCTGATTCAGTTTATGATCCTGGTGTTCCTTCTGCTGCGATGACTCTGTGTCAGTTTATGGCCCTGGTGCGCTGTCCGGGGTGCTGATTCTCTCTCAGCTCATTTCAGTGGTGCTGAGTGTATTTGCAGCAGATAAAGAAGTGAGAACAGAGGGAGTGAAATAGCGACAGACAAACATACGAAGGACGAGAACAAATATCTGGCACTCGAGCGAGGTAGCAAGTGAGGAAAGTGGCGGAGATGGAGAGAGACAGACTTAGAAAGAGAGAGGAAGACAGTAAAAGAAAGAGACAGAAGAGGGAGAAAGAGAAGAAAAAGAGAGAAAACAGTGGCAAGGAGGAATAGAAAGAGAGGGACGGAGAAAGAGTGAAACAGAAAGAGAAAACGGAAGACAGACACTGAAGAAGAGAGTGCACAAATAAACATGAAGACAGTGACGGTACCGAAGACCATGATCAACAAATCCGGCAAACGAACATGAAGCAAAAGGCGACAGATGAAAATAGACAGACGTGTGAAACAGACAAGTGGACAGGAAACAAAAACCCAGCCCACCCCCCCGACACACATACACACACATACACACGGTTTGGGGTAAGGGTCAAAGGAGAGAGGAGGCGGAAGGGGGACAGGGGGAGGTCCCTACGGCGATATTGAAAAGTAGACAGGCACCTCTTACGTTTATGCGCGCTTGGTACTCGGCGCTGCCTGCTGAGTTTCGGGCGGCGCAGCGGTACACCCCCCCGTCCCGGATCTGCGGGTTGCTCACGTTGACGTGGGACACTGTGCTCCCATCCGACAGCGTGTACTGGCTGGTGCGATGCGTGGGGTCCCGCGCCACCGCCTCGTCGTCCAGCGTCCAGGTGATGGTGGGAGGGGGCGCCCCTTTAGCGGCGCACATGAGGGAGAAGGGCTCCCCGGGAGCCACCACACGCTCGCTGAAGGAGGACACTATTCGAGGCGTCCCGTCTGGGGATGAGAGGGAGAGAGGGACATCAGATAAACGGGACGTCCTGAAAGTTCAGCACCCTGCTTCAAACTCAGGCATAAACAAGTCTAAACTGGCCAAGCTGGCTCATGCTGTGTTTTTGACACTTTTAGCTGCCACACTCAGCTGTTCAGCAGCTGACAGGGATAGAGAGTCAGTTCGATCCGGCAGTTTAACAACCACCATAATTTACCACTTACGCATATTGGCCAGCATTGTCCAACAATAGACCAGCTTAGACCAGCCTCACACCAGCCTTGACCAGCTAAAAGCTACCTCTGACTAGCCGTAGACCAGCTTTGATGAGCAACAAACTAGCTATTACTTGCCATTTATGTATAGTGACATTGTACAAAATGTACCGCAAATGCTCAACGTACTTTAATCACCAGTCTCTTTTGTTATGCCCTTTATTGGTGGTCTGTTGCGGTCTCTTATATGTCCCTTCAAACAAATGAAATCAAAATGCCTTTTCCAATAAACACTCATGAGAGGCCTGCTGTTTCTATCTCTCCCATGACCTCTCTGTCAGCAAATCCTTAGTCACTTTTTCTGCTAAATAACTGTTACACCATTGTTCCTCCCTCCCTTCACTCTTTCCTTTGCTGTCCTGCACACCTTCCTCCGAGTCATCGTTCCTCTCTTTGGAAGGACTAGGTATCCCCATCAGAATTTGAGGATAAGACTCACTACTGAAATTCTCAATGAGGCAGATAGGTTTGACACTTCAAGATAATAAACTCAGAATAAACATTACAAAAGAATCTCAAGGTAAACATTCAAGTAAACCACTGTGTGAGCACTAATGGGACCAGCACAGCTGCAGGCCATAACTAATTAACACCCTGGAATATAATGACTGAATGAACAGACTAGCTCTTTTTGGGCTTGATGCAAAGGTGGCTCTCAAGGAGCTGCCGCAGGATCTGTTGGATGTGATGGACTTGTGTCTGGTGGATTTTAGAGTAGATGAGAACGTCAACAAGAGAGATGGATACCGAACACCTGGATGCAGTTACAAAGGTGTTATCGATGTCCCATTCAGTGACGTCCCGAGAAACTCCATCAGTGGGCATGCCTGGGGGTTCTCAGTTGTGTAGTGGTCACTGGAGAAGTGTGTATACTCTATTAGGTGGATCGGGAGATCCTTGAAGAGAAAGCAGGTATACTCGAACATGTATTTCAATGGCTTTCTAAATGATAGATGGGCATACTTTAATTTTACGGAAAAAGGGGTGGATAAGCTCCATATACCTGCATATACTATATGGTGAACCACTGCGGCTTTTCAAAATGGCATCGTTCATCCATCTGTAATCAACCAAAGGCCAAAAACCACAATCGTTTGTTGCCTCAAAGAAAAACCCTACTCCAGCAGAAGATGTGGATGAATGCACTGACACTGAGGGACACCAGCGATACAGCCTTCCCAGCAAATGCCCACAGCATTAAAAGCATGGAGTTTTCCAACTGAAAACAGGCATGAGGTACTAAGTCAGTGGTGCAGTCATTTAGGCATAAGAGAAACAGCCCTCTTCGTGCAGAAGACCTCATGCAGATTGGCATACTTGAGTGGCACTCCGGAGCGCTCCAGAGGGACAGGAGACAGGTCGGGTCAGGAGGGAAACTAAAGACGCTGAAGGAGAGGGCAAGGAAGGTGGGAGGACTCAAGGCAACAATGACTCTGTCCAACAAGAGCACTGGTGGACTAGTACAGGGGTTCCCAAACTCGGTCCTTGGGCCTCCCTGTGTATGCTAGTTTTCATTCCAACCAAAATTGCCATCATAGGATTTTAATAAGCTGTTACTTTGTCCTAATTAGGTATATTAATTATTTTGTGTTTTAAGAAGTTATTTGCTGTCTTAAGCCAAATTTTAATAGAAATATCAATGTGTGCCATTAAGAATAAAAGACACTTGAATATACTGTTTTTTTTTTTTTTTCCTATACTGCAATTAATTTCAGGTTATAACATTTTTAAACAGATCAACTCAGGCACTGAGAAAATCAGTAACCACCAAATCAGGTTGCTGAACTCAGGTGATAAGAGTTCTTTCAAAATAATTTGCTTGCACTCAATAACAGAAACATAACATAAAACATATTTGACTCTGTCATTTGCTTGTCTAATAAATTGTAAGTTTTTGCGACCATGTGCCCACATTTTCACCAATTAGGAACCCATTGATTTTTTTACTTTGATTGGGTACATTTTTTTCCTCTTTTTATGCAGTTGGACTCATATATCGCAATGTGGATGCAGAATTTATTCCTCACTGCATGTATGCATATCTGTCAAAATACTGTTTGTCAAGAGAGGATAAATTGCTGCTTGAAATTCAAATGCACCTAATGAAGTCAAATTGACAGCCTGTTAAACTCCTATGAATGCAACCACGGGGGGAACAAAAACCAGCATACACAGGGAGGCCCCAGGACCGTGTTTGGAAACCACTGGACTAGTGGATCTGAGAATTGCGAATGGCCACCTAGGGATATCAGAGGACCAGCTGAAAACAGCAGGAGATGAAATGGAACTGGATGATGTCATGATGCTGCCCTACAGGCAGGTTTGTCGGAGTAGGGAGGCATCAGATTTTCCAAAGATCCAGGTGTCCTTCATCCAGGCAAGTCCCAGTTAAATGGCGATCAAGGTTGACCAGTGGCACTTTAAGCAGTGTTGTTGTCCTGAGGCTCCTGAAGTTTGCTGCTGCACCAGAGCATGAAGAGGCTCTGAGGGCATGTTGCTTAGCACCGCAGGAAAGGGAGGATACAGACCCAAGGGAGATGGAAGGGCTAGTCACCGTTCTTGCATCCCTGGGTGAGCCTAGCCTTTCCCCGAGAACTCAAGGCAAGATGACAGAAACTCCATAACCATGGAGGCAAAACATGTCCCTCATACTATCTAATGTGCCTTAGAAACCCTTATGAAAAATTACCACAAAATACTACAGTAAAAATACTATAGTTTTCTATAGTAACTATGGTATTTTCGTGGAATTACTATAGATATACTATAGTAACTCTGTAGTTTACTATTGTGATGCTAAAGTAAATCACAAAAGTCAGACTCTACTATAATAAACTATATAGCAATGATATTCAATTACTATAGTATATTTGCAACAAACTATAGTTTACTACAGTAAAGTGTAGTTTACTAAAGTTTACATCAGTTTTACTATAGTAAACTATAGTTAACTATGGTAAATTTTTATAAGGGAAGCCATGCCCTGCCAACGTCGTTGTACTGGTTCCCCCAGGTGAGGGTGACGGAGGGCTCCGAAGGCTCTTAGGATGTACTGGGGGCATCAGGACTGTAGGGCCCAAAATTTTGAGGCCCAAGACACTGCACACTGGTGTTGTTTGAAGCTGGCTCCCCCACTGGATAGAGAGTTCAGTGAGAAACTCAAGATATCTAACTTTCTGTCAGAAGGACGCAGAACACGGTGTCCATACTATTGGTGCCTTAGTAAAGCTGCAGGATTTGACTGGCAGCCTCCAGGTTACCGACAGGATAGTTGAACACCCTGCTCATTCTCCCACCGAGGTGGGACATGTCTACCCTGTTCGATGACGGCCCTGCCATGGCCCGGGCCAGAGCTTTAGCAGCGAGGAGGGAGAAGAGGGAGGAAACTCTATCACAGCCTGTTGGAAATTAGCAACTTGGACCAGAGAGGCTGGGGAGCACATCATTAGCCCTCAAAACGTCCCTGTGTCACCATCATATCCCTCTAGCTGTGGCAGGTGAAGAGCGCAGTCCTGCAATGACAGGGCAAGCTGTGGAGAAGTAGGACTTGAACCCACTTCACTCGAATGAGAGGATAGGATCATCACCACAAGGTAACCTGGTCAGGCTGGAGCAAAGTGGACCCAGGAATAGAGAGGCAGGCAGCTTGGAGACAGTTATATCCAAACTTAACGCAAGACTGAGTCGGGAGAAATGCAAAAATGCAAAAAGCATTGCTAAAAAAGGGACACACTGAGGCAAACAATAACTAGTTAACATTATACGGGGGAACACAATATCAGAAAGACTGAAATAAAGGCTATGATGCTCTCTACCCAGTAGAGGAGGAAGTAGCAGCCACACTGCGAACACTCTTCCTCCTAAAGAGTCCATTTCAGAAGGCCCGACAGCCCCTTTTTCTTAAAATGATAAACCATCTTACCCCCTTTGTAAGGGGCCATCATTTTCGTCCCTCCTACGTTTAAGGGCCCTCCCTCAGCATTTACACAGGGTCCTTCCAATATGAAGGGCCGTTCCCATACAAAATGCCCTCGTCTATCCTTCCTTCCCTTATAAAGCGTCCTTGCTGTGGTCCCTGCTCACTCACCCTCCAGCAGGATAATGGAGAAGTCCTGGGAGGTTTGGCCCTTGCGCGTGGCGAAGCACTGATAGGCTCCGGAGTGGCGTTTCTGTGCAGCGGTGATGAAGAGCGTCTCGTTGTGGACCCCCTGTATGGAGAAGTGCTGGTCGGGGGTCACGGGCTCGGTGTTGCGGAACCAGGACACAGTGAACTGAGGGGAGCCCTGTACCGCACAGGACAGGATCACCGTGCTGCTGATCCCCGTCTTCAGGTTCTTTGGGGAGAGGGTCACGCGCAGGGGGTCTGGAGAAAGAGACAGACACACACACACACAGACACATAAACACATGGACACACACACACTCCAAAGTCAGCGCAGATATCTGGGCACATGTCCTCTATTAGAAAGTCAAGTATATTTCCTGTGTGAGCGTGTGTGTGTGCACATTCTGTGTGTGTGTGTGTGTGTGTGCGTTATGAGTATGTGTAAGTATATGTAGACCACAAAAGAAAAACGATCAGAGTCCAAATTTCACATTTTTTTATATTTTATAAATTAAATATTATTATAATATAATATTTTATATAATAATATATACTATTATTATTATTATTATTATTATATGTTATATATTTTTTTTTTGCATATTTTTTCAGTGCTTTGTTCCTAAGATCGTTTTGAATTTCTAACTCATCCTTTCTCTGCAATGTGAAAATGTGATCATTTTTCCATTGTGGCCTTCATATGCATATGTAGAGTAAGAGTAAGCCCGTTACGAGCCTAGTGGCCCATCGGGCCAGTGCTTAACCCTGGTGTCCATGGCATGAAGCGACTAGGTGTATTACTACTCCCCCTGGATGGGATGCCAGTCAATCGCACATACTCCCCCAGCTCTTAGTCAAGGTTGTGGCCGGGGCTTGAACTCAGGACCTTACATTCCCAAGTCAAGCCTACTTGACCACTGTGCTATCACGTCTCCAACATATACATACGTGGGTAACACTTTTCAATAAGGGTACATTAGTTAATATAGTAATAAACATTAACTACCAGTTAATTAACAGTTAACTAATGCATCGGAGAGCTAAATAAGAATTGGGTAACCTGAACTTATGACTTATTAATGCTCTTTGACATCCTCATTATGATGTTGAAAACATCCCTTAAATATCTCTTAAGTAACAGCTCAAACGATCAAACTATTCAATAATTTATAAATTAATACCTTATTTAACATGAACACCATTAGTAAATGATTAGTAGACCCTTTATTTAAATGTTAATTAATTGATAGTTATTGCTTTTTACTGCGATAGCTAATGTTAATTAATGTACCCTTTTAGTAAAGTATTACCCATATGGGGCTGCATGTATTTGTTTGAGTGTGTGTGTGTGTGTGTGCCTATTTATTTGTGTGTGTGTGTGTGTTTATGACAGGGTGTTTATGAGCACAAACATGTGTGTTTATGAGTGTGTGTGCATTTATGAGCATGTGTGTGTATGTTTTTTTAATGAGTGTGTGTGTGTGTTTGTGTTTATGAGCATATGTGTGTGTGTGTGTGTGTGTTTATGAGTGTGTGTGCATTAATGAGCGTGTGTGTGTGTGTTTTTATGAGTTTGTGTGTGTGTGTGTTTGTGAGTAAGTGTTTCCGCATGTATTTGCTTGAGTGTGTGTTTGTGTTTGTGTGTTTATGAGTGCTTATGTCTGTGTGTGTGTGCATATGTTTGTGTTTATAAGCACACGTGTGTGTGTGTGTGTGTGTGTGTGTAAATGTCAGTGCGCAATAAGGCAGCTGGTGTTGTGTGCTAAGGGCTGTTCCCTCTCTGTCCTGTCAGAGTCAGTGTGTGTGCAGCCATGATGTGCCCACTGGCTAAGCCTGCTCCCTCCCCTCCTCCCCCATCTCTCCCTCCATCTCTCTCCCTCCCCTCCTCCCCCCATCTCCCCCTCCATCTCCCTCTCACCCCTCCCCCTCCGTCTAATTAACTCCTCTGCACGTTACTCTCAATATGCTTCTCAAGGAGATCATGGAGGATAGAAATGAGGATTTTCAAAATGGCACAGGGTCTGTTTCCTGGACGATATTTCTGCTCAGCCGCATGACACAATGAGACCAAAATAAGACACTTCATCTTCTGAATAAGCACAAACGTTCAAAGTTCTCTTATTCGGTGGAATACAAATGATTCAATTTAAATTTAATCAAAATAATTTCATAATTTGGCCTGCCTTGCTCTATGAAGCACACATGAATTCAGTGCCTGTACTCTTCCGTTTATCTTTGGTCCCTCTCTCTACCTCTCATTTCCGAGGACAGTCCTAGAGACACAGACGAAATTACGCCGACGCCCAGCCGGGGGCCGCTAAACTGAATGGGAAATGGAGACGAATGTCCCACAAGCTCAAGCTCAAATTCAAATGCACCGCAGTGACAGGGAGGGAGGGGGGTGAGCTGTAGAGAGGGTTGGGCTGATGTCAGGATGGTTAAACGAGTCTCGGAGTGATCGTGACACATCGCACTGTTTCCTATCCTCTCTCCTGCCCGTGAGGGGGACACTGACGCTGCAGCGCATGGAAACGGCTCGGCGACACCACGGCTCTGTTATCGAAACAGCACGAAAACATCGCAGCAACTGCACGGCAACAGACTAGCACTAGCGCTGAAATGGCACGACAATGACCTGGCAACCGCAAGGCAACGCTGCGAGAACTAAGAGGCCTGAGAGGCGAAAACAGCCAGCTGAGTTCAGAAACACCACTTCAGTCTGGGATTGAGCAGCGAGTCCATCAGTCTGTGGCTGAAAACAGTGATTTCAGCAGAAAAAAACAATCGTTATAAAAGCGTCTGTGCAGGGTTCTGCAGACAGGGCAGGAGTTTAATACAAAAACACTTCCTGTTTGGTAGTCAGCAGGTACACAGGATTTGAGATGGAGATTAGATTGACAAAAAGATGGAGGCAGTATATACAATTTGTTTGCGTGCATGTGTGTGTGTGTGTGTGTGTGTTTGTGTGTGTGCATGCATGTGCTTGCATATGTCTGCACGTATGTGTGTACGAGCATGTGTGTGTGTGTGTGTGTGTGTGTGAGAGACTCATTAGTACATGGTTAATTTGTATTATAATATGGTATCTCCATGTTATATTTTATTACACAGGCTGATGTTTAACATTTTCCACAATGTTATAAGCAGCAAAAACATGAAAAATCAAAAATCTGTGAATCATACACCTTTTTCCTTTCCTGTATAATAAGGCTCCATGCTCTTACTTACCTCTTCCACTTACTGAATCCCTCTCTCCCTCTCTCCCTCACTCCCCTCCAACCCACACTTATCTCCACCCTCCCCCAGCTCCTCACCGATGACATTGAGGTGCCCCGTGACCTCCTTTGAGCCGAAGCTGTTGGTGACCTCACAGATGTAGTTGCCACTGTCCTCCAGCCGCAGGTCGCTGATGGTGAGCCCGGTCAGGCGGCGGGTCCAGCGTGAGTCGGCGGGCAGCGGCCGGCCGTCCTTCAGCCAGCGAATGGTAGGATTGGGGTACCCCGACGCGATGCAGGGCAGCTCCACGCTTCGCCCAATCTGCACCTCCCCCGACTGGAAGCTGTCCAGGATGGAGGGGGTGGACTCCGTTGGGTCTGCGAGGTCAGGGTACAGTGGGGTCAGAGGTCAATGTTGGGACTAACAGTTACAGAGGACGATGCCTATGTCCTTCTCTCTCTGTACTCCAGTCTCTGTCTCAGGTGGTGAACACATACACATTCATACAGACATGTATACTAACACACACATATAAATATTCATAAACATTTCATGAACCGCAATTTCGTTAAATTACACACAAATCGCGTACAACAGACATATATTGTGCAATCTTTAAGACAGTCAGTATAAAAATGGCTGTAATGCCAGAGAAGGTCACCTGATATGCATATTAATCCCCACACACTTTTGCACTTAAACCACATAAGATTAGGTTTCATTTAAATTTGCTGGAGTAAATAGTAAGAACAATACATAACAGCATCACTTTCCAGATATTTAGGGCCTGCTGCATGTACACCTGTGTACACAAACGCACATAATCCACATGCACAGGTGTGGACGCACACATCCACACACACACACACACACACTCACCCATCACAGATAGCCTGGCCCCATTGCTCTGCCTGGTTTCTCCGCTGTATTTGTGCTTGGTGATGCAGCGGTAGGTGGAGAGGGCGTCCTCCTTCTGAACGTCCGATATGTACAGGGCGCCGAACGACGTCAGGAAGAACCTGTTACCTGCACGGAAAACAGCCAGGACAAACGTTGAGTCAACAAGGCCTGCTACTGAACAAAGACCCAGGAGACAATTGTGTTAGCAATAGCTGTATAATGGATAAGGGACTGGACACGCAGGTCGCAGGTAAAATCCCCCTGTAGATGCTGCCATCGCACCGAAACAGGATATATAACCTGATATATCCCCAGCAAATATCCAGCTGTATGAAAGGATCAGCAGAGATACAAAGGGTAACATTGCTAAAGGCAGGTGTCTCTCCATCAGGCCAGCAATGCAAAGAAACGGACAATGCAACGGAAAAGCAGAGATCTGGTTCCCTTGTTGACATTTCCCCCGTACAGCACTTTAGCAAGCAGCTGCTCTCATAAATATCGCACAGATTAAATGGAGACATAAAAATGTGCATGGATGTTTAAGTGACCCTTTAACCCTTGTGTTCGGTTCAGTTTTTGGACACAAATGAGTACGGCGTCGTCTAGCATGTGCCTTCAACGAAAATGTGTTCTTTTACGTGTTTCTCAGTGAAAATAAGCCAAGGCTATGGGAGTTTCAGGTTTGAAACAATACAGTGTCATTTGACTTCGTAAAAAATAAATAAACAAATAAATAAAATCCATAATGAACCATTTTGACTTGAACAGCACACAAGGGTAAAAGCAATGACTCAAACAAATATTCGTGTCAGTGAGCAGCAGAAATGAGGCCCAGTGAACAAACCCAGCAGCAGCATATTTTGTTGCTATCGAGGAGGTCTTCCTTCGCTTCCAGAGAATCAGGTTTGAGAAGAAGAAATGTAGACCTAGTTTTATTTTTTGGCAAATTAGCAGTGCTGCTGATCACAGTGTGGGAGTGTAATGGTCCAATCAGAGCACGGCTCTCCGTAACTCGGAGCCACAGCACAGAAGCACCCTGGCTTTAACTACACCGAGTAATACATCAGCTCTGAGACAGAACCACACTATATAAACACGCAATAAAACAATAAAGAGCACATCAGAAATATCCCAGAGCAAAAGAAAGAGTGATGTTACTCACACACGCAGCTGCATGTACGCACACACACGCACACACATTCAGGCGCAGAGAGAGCCCAGGACAGCAGTTATTAATGTCTGTCTGAAGATTTATGCGAGAGTAAGAGCGGGCACAGGTGACAGATAGAGGTTAAGTGTTCATATTTTACACTGGAGTTATAGCGCAGGTATATAACGGCTCCTCGCACCTAAGCGATGGCTTAGACAACCTCAGATTTACAGCGTCCGGGTGATACATGTGACTGCACTTCTGTGAGTGTGTGTGGGTACATTTATGTGTATATGTCTGCGACTGTACAGTCCTTTTTTGTGCTTCATCTACTACAACATAAAAAAACTGCAGCACTGTCCTTAGTGAATATACGCATTCAATTGCATAATAACTTACATTATGATATACGTGTTGAGCAGCTTTTGGAACATATAGTATATATACAAATAACCGAATGATAGTGCACTTCGACCCTTTGATAATGATGGAATAATTGATGTTGTTTAGTTCACTCTAGTTATTAAATGTGCACTAAAAAACAAAATTTTGTTAAATCAATCAATTTTGTTCTTAAATTATCGTTGGGTCAGAAATCACAATGGAAATAATATATTCAGAACTAAAGTCCTTCAGTATATAACCAAGGTGGCACAATCTCCAAACACTGGTGCCAGCTCATTTAAAGTAAGTCAGTAGTGTAGAGTTATTGAAGAATCTCTGTTAATGAAATCTCCAGCCAATAATAACTACAGTAATGAAAAACCATGAACAACAGGGCTGGGATATGCAATTTAACCTGCACTGCAATAAATGACAGACAGTACTGTTAACACACTGTGACATACATCCCACTGAATTTGTAGTTAATTTCAAACTAAAAGAAATGTTTTTTTTAGGAGGAAAGGGAGGTTTGCCTTCTCTCCTGTCCTTGAACAAGGCTCGTCACCTTCCTCACACCGGTATAAACTTACAGCCGTTAATTAGCTGTGGGGATCAGGATGGCGATAAATAATGATGTCATTATCAGCATTTATAGCGACAGAATAGAGCGAGAAAGAATCACAAGGTGCTCGAATAGCACGCGGTGATGTCACGGACAACAATAACAGCGGTAAAGTGTGTCAGTGTGTGACTGCTTGTGTGTGTGTGCGTGTGTGAGAGCGCTGCCCTAGTTTTCCCTGCAAGGCAATCTGGACCAGCATCTAACTGGAGCTACAGGAGGAGAGAGGCAGAGATGCAACCGTTCTCCGATGAGGATTTCAGGAACACTTACGCAACGTTATGTGCACACAAACAAGGACACACATATACACTGCACCCACTCAAACATACTCCCATACATTCTCTCTGTCTCACTCTTGGGTACACACTCAGTCACACACACACAAACATCTAAACAGGGATACAGTCTGTTAGGCCTCAGAGCAATAGGTCAACATCTGTTAGCTCGGTACAGTCCAGGCAGACTCACAGAGGTACAGCCATGGAGTAAATCAACTGAGATGCTACAATGACAAATTATAATGCTTAACGTCACTTCAAACGTAGCCAAGCCTTAGCTAAAATGGAGTTTTCACTTAAAGGAAATACTGATATTTATTTTCAGATTAGGCTACAGCTAATGACAGCTGAATCACACGGGGTAAGGTATGTATAGGTCACCATCTGCTGAGGTAAGGAGAATATACAGCGCACCACTTCATGTGTGTCTATGGGCGAGTGTGTGTGTCCACCTGTGTTTGTGTGAATACTCTTTGTCTGTGTGCGTGTGGTGCGGTGAATGGGCAATCCGCAGCTCAGGGGCTGTCAGTTTGTGCACCTGTGTGAGACAGTGAATTGTACGACTGTGTATGTGTGTGCGTGCATGTGTGTGTGTGTGTGTGTGTGTGTGTGTGTGTCTGTCAGCATCAGTGGGGATATCCCAGCTCACAGGCCGTCAGGCTGAATGTAGCCCCGCAGCCCAGAGTGAGGGATGGCGATCGATGCGCTTTATAGCCGTGACTCCATCCAACACAGATTTATTAAAGAGAGAGGACAGCACCAGCACTCTGACCCTCACAGACACTTTATCACTCTAACAAGCTCGCTGCCTGCCAGCCTAAGCCTAATGCACACACACACACACACACGCACGCAAGCACACACACACACACACACATACATATACACAAGCACACATCTGATTTTCTGACAGTGTCAATCAGCCCATTACAGTCAGTGAAGTGTCGGGCGCTCGTGACCCTGTCCCCTGCCAGTCCACGTCTCAGTTAGTCACAGTCAGTCTCAGTCACGGTGTCGCCCCAGATCGGCTTCCATCAACCTCAGTCAGTCTCAGTGATAGAAGTTAAAAAGCCATGAGTCCACTCACAAGGTGATTTTCATAGCCCTTAACACCAGTGGTAACCACAGTTCCTGCAGATAATTAGTATGTAAAGAAGCTGCGACAAGCCTTAAGCCGCTTTCACACCAGACGCGGAACGAATTTTTCGCACAACAGATTACATTGAAAGTCAATGAAAAGACGCGAATACACGCGTCTTTGCATTGACTTTGAATGTAATCCGTCGTGCGAAAGATTTGGTCCGCTTCCGGTGTGAAAGTGGCTTTACTCCCACCGTCCAACCGTCCAATCGGTTTTCGCTCCACCTGCAACAAAGCCTGCTCCATTCAGCATGTAGAAATCTAGCTGAGCTGATAATCAGTCGTGTCTATTACGCCAAACCAGAGACGAAAGTCTACAGCAGGGGTCCCCAAATCACGGTCCTCAAGGGCCAAAAACTGTTGGTTTTCCTCCCTCCCCTTACCTGGGAGTCAGATGTGACGACAGTCTGGCCAATTAGTTCACTTAATAGCCTAGATTGGATTGGATTGGAGGACCAGATTTGGGGAGCCCTGATCTACAGAATGGTTTGTCACCATCGCTTTACACATAAATTCTGACTCCAATGAGAGAAGGGTGAGCTGATTCAGAACTTGACTCCACCGCTCTCTGTCTTAACCAGCGTTTCCGCTCCACGCCCGCAGCTCTCGAAAGACAGGAGATGCTGGAGCGGAGAGGGTCCCCCGGCACCGGCTCGCAGGCAGCCATCATCCCGCCATTCAATTAGGTCAGGGATAATCTGAGCCGCCGCGGCCGCGGTCCCGGCAGACCCGCCGAGCGGAACGTTCTATTAACAGATCCGCAACGGCCAGGGACCGCCGCTCTATTTGCGGCGATCGTCCGCCGAGCTCGAGCCTTCCGGAGCCTTCCTCGCCGGCCCTAAATAAACCCGAAAGCCCCTGGGGAGAACAGCGACTGCGATGTCCAATGAGGAAACAGTTTACCTTGCGTAAACCGTGTCAATGACTGCAGTAACCAATGAGGGAACGCTTCTGTTTGAGCTTGTCATTGGCCGCACTGGCCAGTGAGGAAACTCTTCTGTTGATCACGGATGGCGCTGATCTCAAAGACCGATGAGGACGTCCTTACGTTAAACGTGTCACAGCTCACACCAGCCCGCGAGGCACACTTCGTTAACCATGTAATTGACCTAATCAACCAATGAGGAAGCCTCTCTCCTTACCATGTCCATGACCATATATGGTCTGCTCAGTATGGGTGCATCTCAAAGCGTAGGCTGTAGCCTTCGAAGGCTGCATTTTAGGGGTTGTCACTTAATTTCATCTGGCAAACTAACATTTAGGGTTAGGGATAAGGATAAATTTAGGGTTAGAATTAGGTTTAGGGCTAGATTTAGGGTTAGGGGTAAGAATTAAGGTTAGGGTTAGGGAAACCAATAACAACTCACTTAAATCAAAACTGTTTGACGGAGATGAAATGATATCATGCTAGTTTGGCGGATGGAATTAAGTGACGACCCTCAAAAATGGAATCTTCGAAGGCTGCAGCCCACGCTTTCAGATGCACCCTATGTGTGTCACTCAGAGTTTGAGCTCATAGTTCCCATAACATTTGAGATTAGACCTCCTCTTGCCTGTCAGAGCTGGGGGAAGAGTCTTACAGCCTCACAGGCTGATTCAAGATCAGTGTTCCAAAACAGATGAGGACTAGATGGAGCTTCTGTTGCCATGCCGATGCTTTACTAGAGCGACGTACAAAATGGAGGCCGCGCGGACGGTGCGGGGCCGGAGTAATGACCATTAACGCTCTTGGTTAACCAGTTTCATTCTTGCTTTTGTGACGCGCGGCTCACTCGCTGGGAAAGGAACGGGCGGGGCAGGCTCGGTGACGTGCTGAGAACAGGCCTGTAATTTCTGCGTCGCCCTTTGTTCAGACCTGGGAATTAAATCTTACAGGATAATGTGCACTTGGCGAATTTAACCCCCTACAACACCACCACTGCCCTGTCACAACACATCAGAGAGGGAGAGAGAGGGAGAGTGAGAGAGAGAGGGAGAGAGAGGGAGAGTGAGAGAGGGAAAGACAGGGAGTGTGAGAGAGAGGGAGAGAGGGGGGAAGCGAGCAGTGGAGGAAGAGATGTGAAGGAAAGGAAAAGAGGGAAGGAACTGGGCAGAGGAAATAGGAAAAGAGAGAATACTAGAGAAACTGAGGTCAGCACAAAAAAGTCTTCTTCTGCTCTCTCTCCTGTCTACTTCCCTGCTCATCCCCTCCGCTCCTCACTGCCACTCATACAGCTGCGTTAGGAGCGGTGAGTTGGCAGTATTTGGGGCCAGACATTGCCACAGCGCAGTGATAAGGACAGATCTAAAGCAGGGGCCCGGCAGGAGGACCCAGAGCAGACCCATCTCTCCCCCCCTCTCTCCCCCAGCGCACTGCTCTGTGATCTAACTCCACCTGGCAGATGAAGTGAAATATTCATCACTAAATCACTGCTCTCCCTCCATCCACTCCTCTGAGTTACGGCATTTTCACAGAATTATCGTAACCTTTATTTGGAGCACTAAATCCTCCCTTACTGTCTACACGGAGCTTAATGTCTTTCTTGGATTCTTGGATTGGCGAGATTTGTGTGAATGTGTGTACGTGTGTGCGTGCGTGTGTGTGTAGTTGAATAATACTACCATGGTTTCATCCATTCCTCATCAGCCACAGACCCACAGTAGCTACTCGGAGGCAGAAGTAGCAGCATATCACAGAAGAACATGGCCGCCAGTGGACGGAGGGGCGTTTGAGGTCAGCGTCCGTCCTCCTCCTTCAAAGGTGCAGATTAGCAGGGTAAAATTCAAGAATCAGGACATGAAGGTCCTGCCATGTCCGGCTTCCACCCGTAAACTTGGCCAGACCTTTTCATTTTCTAATTTTAACCCTTAGAGCGCCATAGGCTATTATAGTTGCCCAGTGATGTAAGATATCAAAATCAGATGGCAACTTGTTGAAAAGAGCGCCCTGCGGGAGCTCTTTTAAGCAAGTTGCCGCATGATAGGTTTTCAACAGCTCAGGATAATCACATTTTTAATCCCTTGAAAATGTATTCAGCGCTCAAAGGGTTAACCTCCCGATTGAAGAACTGCGATAATAACGAATCCAGGTGAAAAAACCAAACACGAAGGGGGGGCTCTCATTTTTGAACGTGGATTCTACACCACTTCTTGTGAGCGGCCACAAGACCGGACACTTGGCAAAACATGCTTACCGAAAAAATCCTGCGCAGAGACGCGGCTGGACTGACGCACAGATGGCGTTAATGTCCTTGAGCGAGCGAGCAACTGATTGACGATCACTCGTATTTTGCGCCAGGCTAATTCTTCCTGTTCTCCTGACAGACCAGGTGAGACTGATGCCGTGAATTATCATGAGCAGGAAATGCCATGGTCGGGCACTTCAGACAGGCTGTTGATTCAGCATTTACCGTACGCATGCGTGTTTACACTGGTACCAATTCATATCAATAATTCTGCATCTCTATCGGAGTGCTTGTATGTAAAATATCAGTTTCTCAGCAAAATAAATCGCATAAGTCGCAAATCCCAGTTTGCGCTTGGAAATTGGTGGATGTTTTTCATGCAGTCAGACAATAACCTTGAAGGAGTCAGGCGTGGCTTTGGAGAAACGAACAGAAAGCGCAGACAAAACACATTTTCACCAATGGTGTTACAGTTTAAAAAAGCGAGAGGAGAAACATGCAGAAACCAGGTTGGGTGTGTATGCCGGGGGCGGGTGATGGGGGGGAGAGAAAGAGAGAGCGGGTATCAGATGAGGGGAAAAAGCAGGATGTTTTTGGAGAAGACAGAGTCAGCACTCGGCTCTCTCCGGCTTGGAGCTCTGCATGCTAATGGCGGGCGGTGCCGCTACGCTAACGAGCTCCGCGTTTCAAACCCATCGCCTGGGCCATTACTTATTAATGCTCTGCGTCTCTACTCTAACCCCCCCAATCCCCCCCACCCCACCCCTGCTGCGCACTCCCTCTCTCCCTCCCTTCCTCCCTCCCTCTCTCCCTCTCTCTCTCTCTATCCCTCTCTCTCTCTGCTTCTTCTCGACTCGTGAGCTTTCTGTTGCTAGGGGATGTGCGCGGTTTTGCGGGCTCTCTGCCGAGGCTTCGCTGGGCCCTGCGGAGAGCCGAATGGCCAGGTGGGCATGCAGCGGGACCCCACACAGATGTGCGGACGTAGCGAGGGCCAGGAAAAAAAAATAGACAAGCAGCCTTATAAAGGCGTACGGACAGTTACAGGAGAGGGAGGGGCCAGGCTGAGGACGGACTCCATTGGTAGGCTGTGCAGCTCGGCCCCACGAAGTCGACGGCGATGCGAAGGAAGGGCCAAATAAAAAAAAAAATGCACTTCAAAGAGTCCAGAGGACGAGCGGCCTTTGCTTTCTACTGCACAATGGGACGTTTGAGATGAGGGGGGGACAGAGAGAGAGAGAGAGAGAGAGAGAGAGGAGAGGAAGGGTGGAAGGGAGGAAGGGGGGAGAGGAACCACGGATCAAAGAGGATATCTGTCAGCGGAAGAAGGAAGCCTTTGTGCTGCAGCAGAGAGCGAGCGACAGAGAGAGGGAGGATCTGCGCAGGTGCACTCGCATACACACACACTCTCACACACACACTCACACAGTCTGTCTCAAACACACTCGCATACACACATTCTCTCTCACACACACACACACACACACACACTTGCATACACAAACAAGTGCACTGGCATACACACACTCACACACACACAGACACACACACTCGCATACACAAACAATCGTCCTCACATACTCGCATACTCAAAGAAGTGCACTCACAAACACACACTCACACACACACACACTCGCATACACAAAGTGCACTCACACACACACACACACACACACACAAACTCAGATACATAAAGAAGTGCACTCACATACAAATACACTCACATGCACACACTCTCACACACACAAACATACATGCGCTCCCTCTCTCTCACGCACACACACAAACACACACTCGTATACACAAACAAGCACACTCACAAAAACACACACTCGTATACACAAACAAGCACACTCACATACACTGACACATACTCCCATACACAAACAAGTGTACTCACATACACACACACACACACTCACACACGCACACTAAAAAAATGCCACTTCAGAGGAAGTCCCACTTGACACCTTAAATTCTCCTGCTCGCCCTCCCCACCAGGACAGCTGGGCAGAGACAAAATCAAGAGTAAAGGACAAACCCCCCTGAGCAGAGGCCGTGCGTGAAAATGCGAATCTGGCCTTTAAATCAGGCCGCACCAAAACCCAGACTGGACCCAGGTGTGGGGGAGAACAAGGACAGAATATCACACACAAGTCACATGACTGTGACCTAGCGGGGGCGCTCTCTCTGTCTGACTCACTGTGTGAGAGCCCGTGCCCTGTTTAGGGTGATGGGATCCATCAGTGAGCATGAGGTGTCAATAGGAGGGTGAGATCTCATCACGTGAGCACACAGCTCTGCACTGCGCACAGGGTCACTGGACTCTACTCCCTCTTTATACGATAACCTCATCCATCCATTTTTCCTCTCCTCCCCTCGTTCAGCATTTTATTCCTTCCTGCCATCCCTTCTTCACCTCCTCCGTGCTGATCTTTGATTCCAGTCCGTCTCTTCTCCATCACTGACAGGGCTGCGTCTCCATGTTTAAACTCCACATTCAGTGACAGAACTCACCCACGTCCCTTCTGTGATAGAGCTGTCTCTCTCTCTCTCCCCATCCCTCTCTCTCTCACTCCCTCCCTCTCTCCATCTCCTCACCCATCTCTCTTTCCCTCGCTCTCCCTCACTGTCTCTCTCTCTCCCTCTCAACCCCTCTCTCCACTCATCCGAGTTAAGTTGTCCCACATTCAGTTTAGTTCAGGCAATATGCGAGTCCGAGTTTGCTTATGCGTGCCCCGGCATGTAAAATGTGCAGGATTTCTGCGAGTCTGTGTGCGCATGCGCCCGGCTTAGTAGCGCTCTCCTTCTCCCGATCTCGCCGTTGAGAAACGAGACAAAATACGCATCATGCCAGACATTTTTAAAAAGCAAAAAGCGGTTTTTGGATGTGAGAGTCGTTACATGCCCCCCCCACCCCTCGTCCAGCCCTTGTCCTGTTCGCTGCCTGCACCACAGGCCACCTTGGTGGTGAATTCTATTAATAAACTCACATTGAGCAGCGCTCATTAGAGAACAGCTCACCGCTTCGCCGTGCACCATTATACTCTCAATGATTCTCTCGCTCAGTCCCACAAATGTCTGTTCCTCCTCAACATTAACGGATACGAACCCTCTCTGTTTCCCTGACAAACACATACACAGTCGCACGCCTTGCCATTCACACACGACCGCTGTATTTACGGTACGCTCATACGTATTTGGAAACCAACACTGTAAAAACAGACCGTACTTCCTAAAATGGTTCATTAAAACCTGCTATAACCTTGTGTCATTGTTTTTAAATCCAGCCAGTTTGGGTGAATAGAAGGGTCAAGAAGTAAAATTTGAGACACATAAACAGACTACCAGCCTCTGCTGTTAACAAAGAATTTTATTTAAAAAAAAAGAGCCTGTATTACTGCTATTCACACAATAATTATGAGTATATTCTCTGTATTTAGTTATTCATGAATGCAAGCAGTTGAAATTACTGCTCTACGATTTATTTGATGGACAATGCAGTATTTACAGCCATCTGACCAATCATTTTGAAATATATTCCAATGTCCCTCAGGCAACGAGTGAATATGAAAAAACATGCAAACGTTACAAAATGGCCTCCTGCAGTATTATGATAACCATCAATAGCCTTGCATTACCACCAGTAGAGACAGACACATTTTCCAAGGAAACTCCTAACCTGACCGAGCATCAGGGCAACCACAGGGCTGTCACCTGCTCAGTCCAAGAGCAGCCAAAAGTGCCACTCTGAGAAGAAAAGCAAAAGTACCTTAGTGAAAATAAACAAAGAAAAAAATAAATAAAAGCCTTGGTAGATCTATGAGGCATCTGTTCGTGTTCATCTGGGCCCCAGGAGTACTCAGTGTACCGGTCACTTTGTGCATGTCAATGTGTGAAAGTATGTGCGCCTGTGTGTGTGTGTGTGTGTGTGTGTGCCTGTGAGTATGTTAGCGTGCACATATGTGTTTGTTTGTGTGTCTGCATGTTATTGTATGTACGTATACCGAAGATTTATTCCATAAATAATGAAAAATCGGTGTGATACAACCCATGAGATACTGGTTTGGAATTATACACGTGTAATACAGCTTTCTCGTGTCTCAATTGGTCAGATTCCATTCATTGGCAAACACGGTAACATTACCAATACTCCTGCTGGTAACCATTAACATTTGCTAGCGTTTGTTTTTAGTCAGCGGTTGATTCAAGTCAATGGGATGAATAATTCGCCTAGCTAGCATGCTAGCGCTTTTTGGCATTAAATTAATGAGTTATATGAGTTGCTGTTTTCGTAGAAACTTGAATTTGTTAATTTAATTGTGAAAATCGTTAGCATGCTAGCTAGCTAATTATTCATCCTATCGACATGAATGGACTGCCAACTAGAAGCAAACACTTTTAAAAAAATTTTCCAAATCATACAACGCTGTCATTTTTTGGGATAATAGGATCTCTAATTTGCGGGCCTGAGATATCAAATTTATGAAACTCAAGTGGTAATTTTCATTTCAGAAATTTTATATCTCGGGTTGACTCATTGGAGATCCTATACAGTATTTGTATGTGCATGTTAAAGCATATATGCTCATCATCGTGCAAGCTGGTAATCATGACACCAAATCGCAATGTTGGTAACTGACACTCACACACAGGCATACAAACACTCACCAGCATCCTCACACACACACACACACACACAGACGCACATACGCTAATGCCTACAAACCAGACAGCGGCTTCAGACACACTTCAGGAAAGAGTTGAAGCCAGAGGCAAAATGAGAGACGCCTCTTAAAAAATAACTTCCTTCCTCTTTCGCCATCTCTCACCCTCCCCCCCTTTCTCCCTCCCTCCGTCTCTCTCCCTCCGTCTCAGTCACTCTACCTCCCTCTCTCTCTCTCTCTCTGTTTCTCCACTTCTCTCTCCAGCCCAGTTGTTTTGCATTGATGCATCACTGTTTCCACAGAGACTGTTTAAAATCGTAATGGCGAAGAATGAAGAGCAGAAATGCATAGAGAGAAGAAAGAGGGAAAAGTCCTCCTGATTAACAGCCGTAGCGGGTGGACTTTATCATTAGCTGGCGTTGTGGCGGTAACGAAAGGTTCTGCACTGCGGACTCCCATATAATTAGATTTCAGAGGCTCAAATAATGACATAACCCACAAACCTATCCCAGGGATGAGTCACGGCGAATCGCACCACGCGATTTCACCGGGCGTGAAGCTGTGCCCATCAAGGCCGAAAGGACAAGGATGAGGGGCAGTGGAGGATGCAGGGAATAGGTGAGGAAATGAATGGTACAGGCGAGGACATGGGAATGAAAATGTGTGGGAGAAGAACTGAAAGGAGCAGATAAAGGACAAAAAAGTAGCTACAGGCTAAGAAAAGAGAGGAACGTCCAAAGAATGGAAAGATATATGTCAAGAACTATGAGGTACAAGTGAAGAACTGAAAGCTACACCTACTGAAGTGAAAGGTAAAAAACTGGGCAATGGTTAAAGTACTGATGGACACGGGTACATAACAGAGTCGTACAGGTACAGATTTGAGGTGTACAGGTATAGAACTGAGGGGTGCAGGGACAGAACCAAGGGGTACAAGTGAAGAACTGAGGGGTACAGGTAAGGAACAGACAGGTGCAAGTACAGAACTGAGGGGTACAGGTAAGGAACAGAGAGGTACAGGTAAAGAACTAATGGGTACAGGTAAAAAACAGAGCGATTCTGGCAGAGGACTGAGAGTTACAGGGGTACAGGTACAGGGCACAGGTAAAGAACAGAGGGGTACAGGCAAAGAACCGAAAGGTACAGGCAGGTAGTCAGGGGAAGTGCATTGGAACCAGGTTTACAAGGGAAAAAGCCACTAGGATATTTTTCTGTACTGGAATAAAGAGATGGTGAAAATAGACTGACCAGTGTCACTGACAGGCAAGCAGTTACACAACTCAGGTAAAACCGCAGGGGCTTGTCAGTGTGAGACTGCCAGTGAATGTAATGCAGTTTTTGGAGTGGAGAAATGTAATGCTCAGGGATGCCAATACTGATGGCAGGTGCTCAAGTAGGCTTTGTTTTTTAAGTCCAGCAAAGCCTGTGGTAAAGGCAGCGGACTGAAGGGTACATAAGTGTTTACAGGGAAAGGAGATGCAGGGCCGCACAGATTGAGAGAGACAGACGGATCGATGAGGAGAGAAGTGGTAGGATGAAAGTAGCACCGAGGAAAAGGGGAAGTAATGTGTTTGGCTGTGTACGACATAAAGCGCAGCAGAGCACTCCGGGGACCGGGTCAGCGCCACTGACAGAGACTCACAGCTTCCATTGAGCTTTTCAGAGCTCATTGAGAAGGGCTAATAACCCTGTTTGCACAGTCCACCATTCTGGAAGTCTCCACTCCAGCCCTAACAAAGCGCACCTCATTCAACAGATAGCGGTAATAGCGACAGAGATCCCAAATATGATTTGAAAAGAAAACCTTCAGGGTGGCAGATGTAGAGGAGCAGGTTCGTTCAAATTTGGCGTTATGGAGGCAGGAAAAATTCCACCCCTTCCCGCCCCTCCCTATCAGTCTTGTACCTGGCTTTCCCCACTACCCCCCGCCATTACTAAAAACCTAGCAACCAAAATAAGTAGGTCTTCCAGGCACTCAAGAAAAAATATATAGGGTCCAACCGAAGCCTAAGATAAAAAGCCTTTATTAAAGCATGGCTGAAAACAAATATAAGAAAGACGACATGTTTCGACCTACACGGTCTTCATCAGGGCGTAAAAAGTCACATGAGTAAAGACTGACATATACAGATGGTACCGACCAATAAACAATCAGACTAGTGTCACCTGGTAAACTGCTAAAAGCAAAAGTACAAAAATGACACTTAAGTTAACAAAAATAATCAAAATCTTGATTTTTTATCATTTTTATAATTCTCTTCTTTTTATAATTCTCTTCTTTTTCTGTGTTCTCGTGTATTTGTTTTATATTGTTACTTCCTGTACCCATAATATTGATACTTCTTGTCATTTATTTTTCGGTATTGCCTCATTATCCTGGCCTTAATGATTTTTCTACTTATTCTTGATTATTCACTTCCTTCCGTATTTATATTGATATTCTCCTGCACCCGTTTAATATTGATACCTCTTGCCATTTATTTTTCAATATTGCCTTATGTGTCTTCTTTTTCATTGTTATTGGTATTTTTACAACCTACTCGTAGTATATCTGTCATTTCTCTATCTAATTGTATTATCTCTGTCACCTCTCTATTTTATTGTTTGATTATTTTTGTTAACTTAAGTGTCATTTTTGTACTTTTGCTTTTAGCAGTTTACCAGGTGACACTAGTCTGATTGTTTATTAGTCGGTACCATCTATATATGTCAGTCTTTACTCATGTGACTTTTTACGCCCTGATGAAGACCGTGTAGGTCAAAACATGTCGGCTTTCTTATATTTGTTTTCAGCCATGCTTTAATAAAGGCTTTTTATCTTAGGCTTCGGCTGGACCCTATATATTTTTTTCTGAGTGCCTGGAAGACCTACTTATTTTGGTTGTCCTCTCGTCCCACTTTTCCAAGAGCACCGGATTTATTCTTTCAACCTAAAGATTTTTTTATCCCATGAGCGCCTTATATCCTTCTCTCTTAACACTAAAAACTTAGCGCCATTAAAAAGCATGCAAGAGGTGTCTTACTCGTGGCCGCCCTGGGCGGGGTCGGTAAGTGACAGTGCTTGTTTCGCGTTCTCGGACACACAGCATACCGATTGCTAACCGTTGACAGTGCGGACAATGCGCTACCTCTCAGTGGCTGAGACCTGCTCGTAACATGCCACTGGTTCTCTCCAGTGTCATAAGCCTTGCCATTTTCTTGAAGCTGCAGCATTTTGAAGTTTTTTTGGGGTTTATATAGGCTTTTGACCACACCCAAAAGAACAAGTCAAGTGTCACTGAACACATCACAGACAAGTCAATATTTGTTATTACCGAAGTGCTTGGCGCTTCCACGTGGCGCTTCCACAGACATCAGCAGTCTTTAAATGTAACTTTCACAAAATTCTTTCCTCACAAATTGACTACCAAAATAAATTAGATAAAAGACTATTGGCTTCTTCATCCAGTTCCACGACAGCATAAGAATTCAAAGCACAACTAAATCGTGCCAATTTGACCATTTTTGAGTTTATGTCTCATCACCACTGATTGATATTCACATAATTGTGAGCGAGATTTTTATAGTGTGTGCGGAAGACGGAAAGCAGCATGTGCCAACTGGTCCAGTGGAGCCGGCTCCATTCGCTAAAGCCCCACACCTCAGAGCTAGCGTAGCTATAACCTCCATTACACGGGCTGGCAGGTTAAACACAGCACATTTATAAGCATCAGCACAATCTCCGCACAGGATCGTACACCGCAGTGCACCTCTCAGAGAGCCCATTTAAATCAGCTCTGGAAGTGGAGCAGACTGGAGGTGAGACCCGGGGGTTACCGACACAAATCTCAGGAGGGCCATAGCGCTCTCTACTTATCCCGCACACACAGGCTGCGAGCCAGCCAGGAGAATCCGCTGCCGAAGAAAGAGAGAGAGGCCAATGGGCTGAACCAGGTGACCTCTACAGGCGCATGATGCTTAGGTAAGGTCACCTCAAAGAGAGAGTGAGGGAGAGAGAGAGATGGGGTAGAGGGAGAGGGGAGAAGAGAGGGAGAGAGAAAAGAGGATAGAGACATAGAAAGGGAGAGAGAGAGAGAAAGAGAGATTGGAAAGGGAGAGAGAGAAAGAGAGAGGGTGAGAGATAGATGGAAAGAGAGAAGAGGAGGGAGAGAAAGAGAGAGAGCAAAGAGAGAAGGAGAGGGAGCGAGAGAGCCGAGAGTGAGCGAAAGAAGGATGGAAAGAGGGAGGTAGAGAAGGCGAAGCAGAACTGATAAAGGGAGAGCAGAGCTAGAAAGGTGAGAGCGAGGCGGGGAGGGAGGGAGGGAGGTAAAGAGGGTAGAGAGAGAGAGACTCAGGGAGAGGTGGAGCTCTCGGAGTCAGGCTCCTCCCCCTCTCCATGCAGCTCTCCTGTGTGCCGGGTCCTATTTATTTGATAATTACCACAGGGCCATTACAGCTGATGCAGAAGAGCCATCTCACAGGCTTCTAAAAGCAATTTCATTTTAAATCCCCTGCAGCCCTCCAGCAAAGCCCCCCCCCCCAACCGCCGCCCTGCGTTATTAGGTTGGCCACAAGCCGGTGTGGCCACACACCCAATTAACTGCCCTACCCTGCAGCCACACCGACAGGAAGACGGGGTAACAGAAGACTGGGGGGGGGCAGATGGGGTAATATAGATTGTGCTCTAATAAAACGCCTGTTCCATCTCCTAAATCTTGTAATCTTGTACCTCTCCCCCCCTCCGCCTCCCCTCGTTCCCTTCATCTCTTCCCTTCAATCCCCGGTACATTAACACTGCCATTACAATGGACAATGAGTTGAAATGAATAGGGCTTTGGCACAATTCCAGCTTCTGAAATCAATACGGAGGTCCCTCCTCCCTGACCCCACCCCGCAACCCCCCCCAACCACCCATCCATCTCTATCATGTTCTTCTTTTCTCTCGCTAGTGATGTAAGGAGGTTTAGCATATGGCTGACAATGGGAAATCCACACTTCCTGAAGTCAAATATAGCTCTTTTCCCTCCCTCTCCCCTTATCATACCGACTGAATATTCATGAATGACTCCAAATCCCCAACCAGAGAGGAGGGGAGGTGAATATAAGGGTATAAAGAATATATTGATTAAGATATGAACCATTACATGAAATTGGCTGCAGCATCCATACTAGTGGAAAAAAAAAGGACTTTAATGTTCACTTTTTGAGCGACAGAAAGCACACTCACTACCCCGCACCAACCCCTCAGCATATTGCACCCCAAAACCTGGTATCCAGGCTAGACTGTCCAATGATCCTCTGCTCCCCCAGTACCATAGATCTTATTTAACATTCCTACAACAATCCCTCAATGTGATTGCAATGTTGAATAAGTTTGTGTGTTGCTTTTGGAACCTTCAGTATGTTTACCGCAATCCACCAATCCAAAATGCCCTAGTTTATCAATGTATAATTAGAACTCTAATTTCTGACTTCATTTTTACAATACAACTGTGTCCTATGAAGGAGCTTGCCACATGTCTTTTGGATAAATCTAGCTGCCATATTGGTTCTCATAGTCAATTCCAATATTGGAAGTTTAAATTGGCTGTTGTGAAATGGTGTAGAAAGAGTGTAACAGCACCATTTATGCTATTTAGCATCCAGAGATGCTTCTAAACTTTTGGAAACCCGAGAAAAAATTTCTCTTGAAGTGACTATTTCTGATACCCAAAGCCCAATACTAACAAACTGGAGGGGGCTGCTGTGATCGTGGGCCAGAAGGGGGCTACTGTGGCAAGACAGGGCCTTTGAACTATGCCTATGACTTGCAGAAGAACATAATAAACGATTTGCCAGGAGATCACTTGATACTCTACGTGCACTGTGCAGCTGTTGCATAGCGTTGTGGGATTTGTAGTTTTCCAGTATGCTGCTCAGGTTGGTAAATTCAAGGCGTGCTGTTGATAACGCTAAAATGCTCTCTTCCCTCCTTCTAACTCCCGGCAATTTAGTTTTATACAGCAGCTTTATTGGCATGACAACCTTGAGCAGAATTGCCACAACACATAAAGCACAAAAAGGAAATATCCAACTGTGCTGTAGACACAATTTAACTCACAGACACAATTCCAATAATATAAAAGCATCCTTCTCTTTTGTCAAACCCCCACTCCCTCTCTCTCTATCTCTCTCTCTCACACACACAGCGTCCATCCCTCTCTTTCTCTTCTCTCCTCTAATTCTCTCTCACATCCCCTCCCTCTCTCTCACACTCTTCCTCTCCTCCACGCTCTCCTCCGTCAGGGGCAGCTGTGCAGTGCTGCAGTGGTTACAGGAGAGGGGTTTGCGAGGACTAATGTTCTCATTAAAAAGGCATACTTCACCGTCAAATGCCAACTGCCGTTCCCTCTTCTGCACTCCTTTGCTTTCCTCAATTTCTGTTCCCTCTCCCTCACCCACTCTCTCTTTCTCTCTCTCTCTCTCACTCCTCCCTTCGTTTGGTTTTTATTTTTGCTGAAATCTGGCACCCCCACCTCCACTGACCCATCGCCCCGCCTGACCGGCACACATAACAAATCCAGATAAACGGCCCACAGCGAGCCGACATGAATGTGTGGTTAAATGCAGAATAAAGCGAATCTCTTCACCTCTCTTCTCCCCCATCTCCTGACTGCCTCTCTTCTGCTTCCTCTTCCTCTCTCCCTCTCTCTCTCCCCCTTTCCCCTCAGTGTTAAAGGCCTCTCTCACAATCTGGAAACCCTAATTAGAAAAAAAATCATAAATATTCAAGGAGCGAAGTTAAAGATGGAGGAAGGGAGCAAAAGAGAATGAGAGGGAGAGAGAAGGGGAGAGAAGGAGGGTGCAGACAGGGAAACAGTCAATGACCAGGAGGAGAGAGGGATGGAGAGAGTGATGGAGAGAGGGGAGAGGGATAAGACTTAGAGAGAAAAAGATTGGGTTTGAAAATGGCAGCCAGTGCCAACCCAAGTTCATAAAATATCCACACCCTCCTCTTTAGGGGGCTTTGTGTCTTCGAACATCCACATTTACAAGAATCTATCACAACGATATATCCTCAGAGGGATTTGGCTAAGTTATGGTCGCTTTACGGTTAGCCAAACGACAGGCGCTCGGCACACTGGGAAGCCCTCAACACGTTGGCAGGCTCCATCACACGCCGCTGCTGAATTATTGAACCCCTCCGACCAGGAGTATATGAACGAACACTTTAACCCCGAGAGTGCTGAGGTGCACAAAACATCCTCTCAATTATTCATCATTGAATAAAATTACAGAAAGCAAGCGTGTTTTAAAAACGAGAGCGCGCGCACTTATGAATTCACGACTGGTCTGCCGGCGACGGATTCACTGAGGAAGCCGCGCGGTTACGCGGGGAGTATTTATAGACGCGGCCCACTTCGCTTGGCGATAATGTACAGCGAATGTGTGCCGAGTTCCCACACAAATCAATACCACATCCGTCAAAACTTCAGCACTCCCCTCCCCCCTCAACCTAATTCCCGGCAGCATCGCAACGCTGATCCGCAGACAGCTCCTGACCCTGAAAAACATTGGAGAATACGCTCACATGACTGCTCAGGCTGATGTCAGATCAGCTGGTTGATGTATCCAATAATACCCACTTCATAAGCAGTTTTTTTTTTTTTTTACTGAAGCTCACACCCTGAAGCAGTCCACATCAATCCTTCAGTATAAATCCACGCAGATATATATTTTCTAGGTATGTTCATCATTAGTTATTTTTAATAGTCAAACTCTGGAGTCAGATGTTCTGGAAAAATGTCACTCAGATGTGAAACTGCTTTGACTTGCTCAGGAGAAAAATAACTTGCATAACAAAACTAATCCTTGGGGGACACAGTGGAACATAATGTATGGCTTTTGAATGACCATAGAAGGCAAATGGCACCAATTGCGTCCATATTAAAAGGGACGGTTGGCTGTTTTTTTGCATCCCAGTTCATGTGGCTGTGGACCTCATCTGTTACATGAGTTCATGTTCTCTCCATTTACAAGTGACCCCTGTATGTCGCTGAATGACACACACACTCACATGAACAAAAACATACACACAGACACACACAGACACCTCCAGAAAATCATGCTGGAGTGGTCAGGCACAAGAAACCCAATAGCCAAGAAAGGTGCAATACAGATACTCGCTCCAGAGCAGAACTTGGACCCCGGGGTAGTTGGGGGGGCGAAGGGCCGTTTGCAGGCCGTGTGCCTACTGAAATGTGCCCGTCTGCCTCACTGTCTCTTCTGCCTCAGTGCCTGAGTGCTTCGTCCCAATTTAGCCAAAGCCACTGTCGTCTCTGAGCACCGGGCATAATGCAAGGGAGGGAGAGAGAGTAAAATAATAAGGCAGGGGCAGTTATGGAGAATTTGAATGAGGGATGAGCAAGATGGAGAGAGATGTGAGGAAAGGAGGAATTGGCAGAGAGAGAAAGCGAGGGAGAGAGAAAGAGAGAAGGGGGCTTTGAGCAGTTACAGTCGGACTCTGCTTTGGTTTGTTGATTTGGTGAAAGAGTATCTGAACGGGGAAATTGCAGGGATGTGGGCACATATAACAGGCTCATTTGTACACACACACACACACACACACACACACACACACACACACACACACAAACAAACAGGCAGGATTGTTTCTCAGGTCACTGCAGGCACAGAAAGGCACACTCCGCTGGGTAATGAGTCCAGCGAGCGGAGATGGCGCTCATGTAGAAGAGATGAGTATCAAGCGCATTGACATTCAGCAGCTCCCGTCTCCCTGCAGAGTACCAACCCCCTCTATTGCCCAAACTCCCACCCCCTCTACTGCCCGAGCTCCCACCCCCTCCACCGCCCGAGCTACCAACCCCTCTACCGTCTGAGCTCCCACCCCCTCTACAGCCTAAGCTACCACTCCCTCTACCGTCTGAGCTCCAACCCTTTCTACCGCCCGAGCTCTCAGCCCCTCTACTGCCCAAGCTCCCACCCCCTCCACGGCCCGAGCTACCAACCCCTCTACTGTCCGAGCACCCACCCCCTCTACAGCCCAAGCTACCACTCCCTCTACCATCTGAGCTCCAACCCTCTCTACCGCCCGAGCTCCCAGCCCCTCTACCGCCCGAGCTACCAACCCCTCCACCGTCCAAGCACCCACCCCCTCTACAGCCTAAGCTACCACTCCCTCTACCATTTGAGCTCCAACCCTCTCTACCGCCCGAGCTCCCAGCCCCTCTACAGCCCGAGCTACCAACCCCTCTACCGTCCAAGCACCCACCCCCTCTACAGCCTGAGCTACCACTCCCTCTACCGTCTGAGCTCCAACCCTCTCTACCGCCCGAGCTCCCAGCCCCTCTACTGCCCGAGCTACCAACCCCTCTACCGTCCAAGCACCCCCAGCCCTACAGCCTAAGCTACCACTCCCTCTACCGTCTGAGCTCCAACCCTCTCTACCGTCCGAGCTCCCACCCCCTCTACAGCCTAAGCTACCACTCCCTCTACCATCTGAGCTCCAACCCTTTCTACCGCCCGAGCTCTCAGCCCCTCTACTGCCCGAGCTCCCACCCCCTCTACCGCCCGAGCACCCACCCCCTCTACTACCCGAGCTCCCACCCCCTCCACAGCCCGAGCTACCAACCCCTCTACCGTCTGAGCTCCCACCCCCTCTACAGCCTAAGCTACCACTCCCTCTACCATCTGAGCTCCAACCCTCTCTACCGCCCAAGCTCCCAGCCCCTCTACCACCTGAGCTCCCACCCCCTCTACCGCCCGAGCACCCGCCCCCTGTACTACCCGAGCTCCCACCTCCTCTACCGCCAAAGCTACCGCCACCTCTACCACCCAAGTTATCACCCCCTCTACCGCCCGAGCTCCCACCCCCCTACCGCCCGAGCACCCACCCCCTCTACTGCCCGAGTTACCACCCCCTCTACCGCCCAAGCACCTACCCCCTCTACCGCCCGAGTTACCACCCCCTCTACCACCCAAGCACCTACCCTCTCTACCGCCCAAGCACCCGCCCCCTCTACTGTCCAAGCACCCGCACCCTCTACCACCCAAGCTATCACCCCCTCTACCGCCCAAGTTACCACCCCCTGTACTGCCCGAGCTCCCACCTCCTCAACTGCCCGAGCTCCCACCCTCTCTACTACCCGAGCTCTCGACCCCTCTACTGCCCGAGCTCCCACCCCCTCTACTGCCCGAGCCCTTGCCCCCTCTACCGCCCGAGCACCCACCCCCTCTACCACCCAAGCTACTTACCCCTCTACCGCCCAAGTTACCACCCCCTCTACTGCCCGAGCACCCACCCCCTCTACTGCCCAAGCACCCGCACCCTCTACCACCCAAGCTATCACCCCCTCTACCGCCCAAGTTACCACCCCCTCTACTGCCCAAGCTCCCACCTCCTCAACTGCCCGAGCTCCCACCCCCTCTACTGCCCGAGCTCTCGACCCCTCTACTGCCCGAACACCCACCCCCTCTACTGCCTGAGCTCTCGCCCCCTCTACTGCCCGAGCTCCCACCCCCTCTACCGCTCGAGCACCTACCCCCTCCACCGCCTGAGCTCCCGTCCCCTCTACCGCCCGAGCACCCAAATCCTTTACCACCTGAGCTCCCACCCCTTCTACTGTCCAACTGCCCAAGTAACTCCACGCCAGACCCCAGCTGGTACTGGCCCAAAGTCAGCCGGAACAGATACAGGTCCAGCCGAGAGTCACTTTCTTTCTGGGCCAGCTATATAAAGTCTGCATTTAAAGAATCATTCGGCAGAAAGATCAAAATTGAGCCAATGAATCTTTCGTGGGTCTGAACACATACAGTTGTGCAGAGAGAGTTAGAGACACGGCGGGACAGAGAGGAATGGGGGGAAGATAGAGAGGTGGTATCAGAAACACAGTACAAAACTATCGTAAGTGTAAAAGAACAAAAACAGAATGTGTGTGTGTGCCCATGTGTACATGGTGTACGGCCCTGTGTGCACTTCAGTGTATGAATGCACCTCTGTGTGTGAGGGAGACAGATAATGTGTGTGCGCATATTCAATGTGCTCATACCTGTATGTGAGTGTGCAAGAGATTGTGTTCATGTATGTGTGTGAGATTATGTTCATGTCTGTGCGTGGGTATAAGAGGGTGTGTATTTGTATGCATGCGTGTGTGTGTGTGTGTGTGTGTGTGTGTACAAATGCATTGCAGAAGATTCAGTGTCAGCAGCTGACAGCCCCTCAGAGTGAATGCAATTAAAATTGCCATTAATCAAAATAATCACAGACCATTCACTCTCATTATCCCCTCCGCATCTCTCTCCCTCTTCCCCCTTTTTAGCCCCTCATCCTCCCATCTCTCATACACATCCTTCCCTTTTCTCTCTCTTCTACCTTCATCCTTTCCCCTCTCTCTCTCTCTCTCCATGTAAGTGGATGTTTCTGATTATACTGAGGTGACAGAAATAGCTCCCATTCATCAGTATGGCAGCCGGTGGGTGGGGTGGGGGATATGGACAGAGGGAGTGAGGGATGGAGAGAAAGAGGGTGGAGGAGAGAGAGCAGGGGGGCATCCCTCCATTTTTTCCACCGGTTGCACTCTCTGCGTCTGGGTCGAAAGGAAGAGGAGACGCTCGAGCCCGAGATTAAACAGTTATTCTGTTCAGCATTTGTCTTCACTGAAGCGTGCGGACATCCTGATTAATTATCTACAATGAATTGCCAAACAGGCTCCCATTTCCAGAAATGTAATTGTTCTCTTTTATACTCAGCAATAAAGCTATTCTAGATCTGAATTTGAATGGGTATGGTAATATAATACAGTGAAATGAAAGAGTGAGGGAGAACGGGGGGAGGGAGGGAAGAAGAGAAGGAGAGAAAGAGATACAGGGAGGGAGGGAGGGAGAGAGAGAGAGAGAGAGAGGCGAGTGCGTCAGTTCTGCTTTCTCTACAGAGGCAGGATGGCGCCGTGTCCCCCGGCACTGGGACACATTAGCTGCATTAAGTGAGATGACAGGTCCCTCCCATTACCCCAGCTGGTGGTACAGACGCCCAACTGGACCGGCCTGACCGTGACAACTGTGTCTACACACACGCGCGCGCAAACTCGCACACACACACACACACACACACATAAGCACTCAGACGCATATACACACAGGCGCACACCCATACGAACATATGCATACGCGCATATCCACACACATGTTCATTCACTCATGCACACTTACACACACACACACACACACACACACACAGACAAACACACACATCTTAACTGAGGACACACAAGCAAACAACACACGCCAAGTCACAAAAAATTACATTAACTCATGCAAATTTACTGCATACAAACATACATCCTCACAAGTGCACAAACACACACAGGCACAGACACATAAATGTACACATACACGCACGCACACACACACACACACACACAAAACTACAGTTGGTTTTCTACACAATCTGCTGAGATTGAGAATAGAGAGGCTTACAGGTTTATAGACTGGCCCATGCAGACTGAGGAGAATGGGGTGAGTGTGCAGATGAGCTATAGGGCGGGGCTGTGGTGTGACTGACAGCTGATGAGGGTGGGGCTAGGTGCGCAGGCGGCCTGCTAGGTGGGGTTTGTGGTATTACTGACAGTTGGCATGGGTGGGGCTAGGTGCATCGGTGGCCTGTTGGGCGGGGTTTTTGGTATGACTGACAGCTGATGAGGGTGGGGCCATGTGTGCAGGCGGCCTGCTGGGAGGGTTTGTGGTATGACTGACAGCTGATGAGGGTGGGGCTAGGTGTGCAGGTGGCCTGCTGGGCAGGGTTTTTGGTATGACTGACAGCTGACATGGGTGTGGCGAGGGGTCAGGTGGCCTGCTGGGCGGGGCCCATGTTACGCCCTGTATCATGGCCTCTGCAGCTAAATTATTCACTAGCGCGTTGCCTTGTGTGGAGGTTAAACAGGGACCCACTGCAGTCCACTCCCTTCAATTATGCAGCTGCTCACCCATGCGTACGGTACCATCCCGCCCTCACTGTCCCTCTATCACTCTCCATCCCTCTCTCCCCCGCACCGCAGTCCCCTCCCTCCCTCCATCTTTCATCCATCTCTCCCCACATCCTTCTCCCCACTGCAAGCAACTCCACCTCTCTCTCCACTACACTTTCTGCTCCATCCCCTCCTTCTCTCTCTCTCCAGCTCTCTCGTTTTGAACTGCCTCTGGTTGTAGCTCGAATTAAAATCGAAAATGGGCTTCTGCGAGAACAATCGCTTAATCTCCGGCAATTAAGCACAACTTTCAAGTGTGCATTCTGCAAACATTCCGCAAGACTGCGGACCGCATCTCATTAACACGGCTCAAATGAGCCCGATGTTGTCTCCAGACTTCAAAGACACGCCTCTTCTCTTCCGAACTTACATTTACTCCAGCTTTCAAAAACTCACACATACACTGACGCAGTGAATCTAAGGCAGAGGCCAAGCAGTCCTTACCAGTGCAGGAAGAGGCACAGGACTGGAGTTCAACATCTCACTCACAGTGCGAATGACCCATGCGATGCCTCCTCGCTGTCGAACATGCTCTCTCACCAGTGTGACAGCGCTTGAGTGGCTGTAATAGTCGGCCGCAGGTCTGTGAGGTCTGCGGTTTGATGCGGGGGTCAGGGAAAGGACGAGGTCGCCCCTTAACCCAGCCACCCTCCCGTACAGTCTTTTACTGTCTCCCTACAGAATATTAGGAGAGGATTACATTCTGGGGCAGCGTTTACTCTCTAGGCAGAGAAACAGCGAGAGCGAGAGATAAAGAGAGAGATGGATGGAGAGAGAGGGAGAGAGAGGGAGAGCAGAGAGGGCTGCGAGGCCCAGACATGTTTTGGGGGGGGGGGGTTTGAAGACGTTTTGTTACTCTCAAATGCGATTTCTCCAAACCGCCGACGGTAATCTCCCAGGGAAAATCCGTCTTTAGCCAAACAAGGGAAGAAAAGAAGAGAAAGGGAAAAGCCGTCTTTATCCAAATCCAATTGCGGAGGAAGAAAGGGAACGAGGAGTAGGAGGAGGAGAAGAAGGAGAGGATCTTGTAATTTGTCTGAGGGATTAGCAGGAGCAGGGGCTTAGGGAGACGACCTGGGACTGGCAGGCAGCTACTGGGGCAGCTACTGGGGCTGTGTGTGTGTGTGTGTGTGTGTGTGCGTATATGTGTGCGCGTGTGCGCGCGCGCGTGTGTGTGTGTGTGTTCTGGGTGTGTGTGTTTGTGTGTGTGTGTGTATGTGTGAGTGTGTGTGTGCACGTGTGTGTGTGCATGTGAAAGTGTGTGTGTGTTTGTGTGTGTGAGTGTGCAGGTGTGTGTGTGTGTGTGTGTGTGTGAAAATGTGCGTGCATGTGTGCTTATGTACACATGTGTCTGTGCTTGGTGTGGGAGTGTCCATTTATTATTGCGTTCATTTGTGTGTATGAATGTCATGTGTAAGTGTGTGTGTTTTATCACTGTATTAATCCGGTTCAGACTACACTGTGCTCCGAAAAACTTATACTGCTTCCTGTCTGATCCAGGAGGCCCAGTCACCCCCCCAACATGACCTTTCTCTACAGACACCCCCCTCACATGACCCCTCTCTACAGTCACCCCCGTCACATGACCCATATCTGCAGTCAGTCCCCCTCACATGAATTGTCTCTGCAGTCGCCGCATGCAGGGCGAGACAGGATGAGATGGGACTGGGACAAAGAGAGACACCGGAATCACTCCTACCAGGCAGTAACCTCTGCTGAAACCGTCAGAGAGTGTGGCAGCAGTCATGGGCAGTAACATGTCCATTTTCACCCCCCCAACACACACACACACACACACACAAATAAAAACCCCTCTTACCTCAACCAAGAGGAAGACGGAGTAAAAGAGAAGAAGACTGTTGATTAGAACATGAGATTTCATGCTGTCTGAAATCTGCTTTACTGTAATTTGTAGGTGCGGTTATGTGTGCTCTCACCAAAACACATAAACACTGAGAGAGAGGTGGACTGCAGGCCAGATATCTGCAAGCATCCATATCCTGGCTCTGTCTCTCCACATCCTGCCAAGACTCTCTGACAGTGATACACTGGCCTGGTTTCAACACTCACTCACAAACACTCAGCTCTAGAACAAAAACTCAGCACTAACAAACTAAACCACATGACTTACGCAACAAAACTCAGCATCAACACACATGAAAAAAAATTCAGTACTGACACAACAGCACTCAGCACTAACATACTGACACTCAGCACTGACAAATCAAAACTCAGCATCAACACATCAACACAACACAGACAAACTACAACTCAGCACTAACACACCAACACTCAGCACTGACACAAAAATGCAGCACCGATGCACCAACACTCATTACTAACGCACTAAAACTTAGCACTGACACACCAACACTCAGTACTGGTACAATAACTCAGCACTGGCAGATTAACATCCTGCACTGGCGCACAAACAGTCAGCATTGACATACCAACCCTCAGCTCTGACACAAAAACGCAGCACTGACACATCAACACTCAGCACAGAAAAACTAAAACTCAGCACTAACACACCAACCCTCAGCTCTGACACAAAAACTCAGCACTGACACACCAGCACTCAGCACTAGCACTAAAACTCAGCACTGACACACCAGCACTCAGCACTAGCACTAAAACTCAGCACTAACACAACAAAACTCAGCACTGGCACACCAACACTCAGCACTGACACACCAACCCTCAGTAATGACACAAAAACTCAGCACCAACACATCAACACTCAGCACTGACACAAAAACTCAGTACTGACACATCAACACTTAGCACTAGCGCACCAACGCTTGCCATTGTAATGTACTCTTCCTCTGAGACAACGCTTTTATGGAAACAAACTGTGAGATTATGACGACAACATAATAAACAGTAAGATGCTATACATGTCACATCAATGTAAATCTATAATACTGTTCATAATATTTGGGTCGAAAACAATTTTTTTATGATTTGGCTCAGTACTCAATGGTTCTGAGGGACTTGTGCATAAAGCTCACATGAGGGTGTGAGTGTTTTTCTTTCTTCATTTTTTGGCTCCATCATTTAGAAATTCCATCTATGTCAGCGCATAAACTCACTATTTAATTTCAAATCTATAAATGCGGAGAACAGCACCAAATCAAGAAATATGAATACATCTTTGTCCCAGATATTACAGAGCGTACTGTATCTGTGCACAAATGCATCTGGATTAATATACATTCAACATTTGATCAGTTTGATTTTATTCAACCTGTTAGTTCAAGAGAAAGCCTGATTCCCATTCACAGTAATGACCTTGAATGACTTTGAGAATGCGGGTAGTGAATGAAGGGGATTGCTCAGCCAATCAGATGTCGAGGCACCTGCTCAGCCAATCAGATATCAGGGTACCGGGTGACCAGGTACAGTGAGACTCTAATGCAGAACTTTGGCCTGGATCCAAGGTTTTAAATCCCCGTTATGAATCACAGGAACTATTATTTTTTTTTTTTTTTCTTTTTAGCAAAAGAGAGAGGCCTGTCCGTAAATTGTCACTTAATTCAGGTGAGCAGAAAGAAATGAAGATGAGCTGTAGAGATGGTGACCTGGAATGAAACCTGAAAGGCTTTAAACCTGTCTGTATTACATCGCGGCAGCCTCAGACACCTCAGTCTTAAAAGTCACAGCCACAAAGGAAACAAAAAAAAAACCAAGCCGACGCTGCGCGCCGAGAGAACCCACAGCCCTTAACTGATTATTAATAAACAGAGGCATACACCTGTGGAGAGGCGCAGGTCACTGTGCTAAGGTCTAAAGTCAAATCCACTAATGACCCTTACGTCGCACACCTACCCCTCACAAGGAAACTGCACACCAAATTTTAAGGTGCTGCGTTCAGCACTTTTGGAAATATGGCCTGGACAATACAATACCCCATCAGCATGAGGGCTGTGGCGTAAAAAGTACTGTATATACATGGTATACGCTCCATTTAAACATTGTGCCATTGATTTCATGGGAAAATATGACATAAAAAGCCCACCAAAACACTCCAGGAGGTCAATCGCGATAATGCACTCGCACACATGTATGAGAGTGTGCACGCCCGAGCGTAAATATGCTCACACGCATGCCTGCTCACATAGATGGACACGCCCTCCATCCCTACCCCCTCCATGTCAATATCTGCATACACGCACACCCATAAATGCATGTTCGCACGCCCACATGCACCCTCACAAACTCATACAGACGCAACCATTCACCCATGGACATACGTGCATGGATTCACGCCCGCGTACGCACACACACGCACGCACGCACACACACACAAACACACACACGCGCGCGTGTATACACACACAGAGGGGGATGTCGTCCCAGATTAGAGAGGACTGTGTGGCACTAAGCTGATTACTGTCACTCACTCTCCCAGTGCCCTTCCACAATTAGGTCACCTCTCCTCCCTCCCTCTCTACCTCCATCCCTCCCTCCCTCATTTGCTCTCTCTCTCTCTCCATTCATTTTCAAGTGTTGTGAAACTGGTAGCTGTTTACAGAATGGGGGAATCAAACCCTTATGACATACAATATCAACAGAGCTGCTGATGACAAAGGGAGGCAGCGATATTGAGTTGAGAATAATACTAATATTGACATTAATCTTTTCGGAGCTCCCCCCTCTTCAAATGTCTCGCACATCTGTCTGCCCTTCATTTTTACAAAGATTCTATAGCTCGATTCAAAGATGCACCACTGACAAGCCCCGACGTGCGTGCAGCACGCCGCCAAAGCCACGGCAGCGATAATGCATCCGTTTTCATCTGCGTTTCATCCCTTCTTCTTTTAATCTCTCCGCATGAGGATTTTGGGAGAAAGAATAATGAGAAAAGGACAAAGGAAAGAAGAGCCCAGAGAGAGAGAGAGGGACAGATGCGAAAGAGGAATGCAAAGGGAAGAGGTGACTGCGGGAAAATACAAAAATGCTAAGAATGCGGGGCATGATTTCAGAGATTTCAGAGAAAAAGAAAAATAAAAATTTCCTTAAAGTAACACAGCTATATGTGCAGAACAAGCACTTACTATAATAGATCACTTCTCTTTAAGATTTCAGCTATCTGACTTCACTATCCCATTATTATTATAAACTGTACTACTCTGCTCCATAAGAAATAAAAAAAGGTTTTGAAAATGTCTCTTACATAACATAGATACTAAAAAAAACAAGTTAATGTTTTTTTTTTCTGATACAGGAAGATGTAACTGTAAGATCAGAGGTTATACATGGTTATATGTGACTTTGTACGGTTCAAAATGGTTTTGCATTGCTCTTTATCATGATTCTATCCGCAAGGTTCTACACAGTAGTTTTGTATGGACATACATGGGTTAACAAAATTACTGTATGGTTCTCAGTTTTTCTGCAAGGCTCTATGTACTTTTATATGGACCTGCACAGGTAAACATAATTAAAGTTTGCACGTTTCCCAGTTTTCCTGCATGGTTTTGCATGGATCTGCACAGGTTAACACAGTAACAGTGTGCATGTTTCTTAGTTTTTCCTGCATGGTTTTGCATGGATCTGCATGGGTTAACACAGTCAGTTTGAATGTTTCTCAGTTTTTCTGCAAGGCTCTACATAGTTTTATATGGACCTGCACAGGTAAACATAGTTAAAGTTTGCATGTTTCTCCATTTTTCTGCATGGTTTTGCATGGATCTGCACAGGTTAACACAGTTACAATGTGCATGTTTGTCAGTTTTCCTGCATGGTTTTGTATGGATCCGCACAGGTTAACACAGTTACAGTGTGCATGTTTCTCAGTGCTCCGTTCTGCGGCGGAGAGAAAGGCCGCTGCTGTGCCAGGCCCTGGCTGCATTTCAGCAGCATCCATGTCTCCTGTTGCGTGGGATCCCACAGCACCGCAAGCGCGCGCACAAATAGCAGAGCCACAGGTGGAGCTTGTTTCTCTGGGCCAGTAAACCCTGCACTAAGTGATTTCCATTGTTTTTATCTATTGTTTTCCCTTTACATAACTTTTTAACAGTGAGATGCAGGAAGAACGATGTCGAGGGGAGGTGAAAGAGGTAGAGAGGGAGGGAGAGAGAGAAAAAGAGAGAGAAGGGGGAGGACGAAACACAGAGGGCCCCATGGCAGCACTTAAAAGAGCTGCATTATTTATCAGAAGACAAAGTGAACCATTTATTTACTATGGAGGTAACCCTACATCATGGGTCTAATGCTGCAGAGGGACTTAAAGGGCAGGGCTAAGATGAACCAGAGGGAGGGTCATTCAGCAGAGACCCCGCCTCCACTGCAGAATTTATCAGATGGAGTAGAATATGTACTGCAATGGCTTTTTTCCCCTGTCATGTTATAAAATCAGAGGTCAAACCTGGGCTGGCATTTTGACCGTTGGGGTTGCATGATGGTAGCTTGGAGGTTAAAGGAGGGAATGGGGGGGTTTCAGAGGAATACATCAGATTATTTCATCATTGGCTTACTGCACACTTGTTGTATATGTGCACATCATGCACATTCCTTTAAAAAAGCATCATGAAAATAAGTATATAATGGTGTAGAATCAGTATGTGTGCACTTGTGTGTGTGTTTTAATGCAGGCACATGTGTTTCTGTCTGAGTGTGTATGTGCATGTATGTATGTGTGTACAAGAGCTGTGTGTGAGTCCATGCGTGTACATGTTTGTATGTGGGCATGTGTATGTTTACATGGATAAGGGTATACAGGCAAGTGTGTGTACATATTTGTGTGCCCGAGTGTGTGGGTGTGTGTGTCTGTGCATATGTGTGCCTGTGAAGTCCGGTACAGTATAAGCAGTCAGAAACAGCTGACTCCTGTGGGCCGGTACTCCCGGCTCACACAAAGCAGTCAGTAACGCTGACTCCTATGAGCCAGTACTCCCAGCTCACACAAAGCAGTCAGTAACGCTGACTCGTGTGGACCGGTACTCCCAGCTCACACAAAGCAGTCAGTAATGCTGATTCGTGTGGGCCGGTACTCCCGGCTCACACAAAGCAGTCAGTAACGCTGACTCCTATGAGCCAGTACTCCCAGCTCACACAAAGCAGTCAGTAACGCTGACTCGTGTGGACCGGTACTCCCAGCTCACACAAAGCAGTCAGTAATGCTGATTCGTGTGGGCCTGTACTCCCAGATCATACAAAGCAGTCAGTAACGCTGACTCGGGTGGGCTGGTACTACCAGATCACACAAAGCAGTCAGTAACGCTGACTCGTGTGGGCCGGTACTACCAGCTCACTCAAAGCAGTCAGTAACGCTGACTCGTGTGGGCCGGTACTCCCGGCTCACACAAAGCAGCCAGTCGCTGACTCGTGTGGGCCGGTACTCCCAGCTCACACAAAGCAGTCAGTAATGCTGATTCGTGTGGGCCGGTACTCCCGGCTCACACAAAGCAGTCAGTAACAGCTGACTCCTGTGGGCCTGTACTCCCAGATCACACAAAGCAGTCAGTAACAGCTGACTCGTGTGGGCCGGTACTCCCAGCTCACATAAAGCAGTCAGTAACGCTGACTCGTGTGGGCCGGTACTCCCAGCTCACACAAAGCAGTAAGTAACGCTGACCCGTGTGGGCCGGTACTCCCAGATCACACAAGGCAGTCAGTAAAGCTGACTCGAGTGGGCCGGTACTCCCGGCTCACTCAAAGCAGTAAGTAACGCTGACTCGTGTTGGCCAGTACTCCCGGCTCACACAATGCCGTCAGTAACAGCTGACTCCTGTGGGCCGGTACTCCCAGCTCACACAAAGGCCTGTAATTATATTATTGTTAGACTCCAAAGCCCCCTGGAAGCCCCTCCCCCTACACTCTCCACGGCTGAGATAATTACCCGTATTGTGCTGCAGACACACACACTCTGACAGAAGCACAAAGACACACACGCCAGGGCACACACAGGCACATGCGCCAAGGGATGTGGGGGGGGGGCAGCCTGACAGATGCGCCTTTCTCCGCCCTCATGTGGACTCATGCACACACTCCACAAACACGCATCATGCACACACACAAACACACACACACACACATACACACATATGCATACACACACTCACATATGCATACACACACTGCAAACACATATCCAACATAGCGTATACACATCATGTATACAGTACACAATCAGACACATGCACACTCGCTGACACAAATACACACACACACAGACTTGTGCCAACTACCCATCTGTTTGCCCCCTTTCTCCTCTCCCTCCTGCTGCCCCTGTTCCGTCGTTCCACCCCTTCTCTCCTCTAATACTCTCTCCCTCTCTTGCTTTTCTTTTCTCACTCGATTATCTCTCTCCCTCTGATATTCCACTTTTGTTTAAAAAAAAAACGAACAAATATGTCGAAAACAAAGCAAAGAAAAACTGCGTATGGAAATCTCAACAGAAAAGGAACTAAAAACATCCATGCACCATCGAAAGCCGGTGAGTCAGCCTCCCTCCTACACACACACACACACACACACACACACACACACACGCTGACTTTGACCCCGGCTGCGTGAGTTGTTCCACCCCACCTTAAACCCCAGTGCCCCATTAATTGCGTGCCACACATCTCCGGCCCCAGGGGTGCTGGGCCTGTCCCGGGCCCCGCCCTGTCCCCTGCCCCCCCTCGGAGCAGGCCAGTCTCCAGAGCTCGGAGAGCGAGAGAGAGAGAGAGCGAGCACACGGCACAGATTTAATGCTGCCGTGTTAATGTTTAATGCGCCCTGCGTGTTCAGGCACATTTAGCCACTCAACAGCAATGTCTCCCTGCTTGTAGCACTGTGGAATGGCATGTGTGTGTGAGTGTGTACAAGTCTGTGTTGGGGGGGGTGTTAAGAGTGTATCGAAGTGGAGGAAATATGCGTTGTTGGGCTTATGTTTACACCGGCCCTACGCGGGGACAGACAAATGTAACCATTAATGAATTCCTGTATTCCATTCATGCACACACACACACAGTCTCACATGCACAAACACACACACACACACACACACACACACACACACACAATGACTTCATGCATATATGTAAAAAATATCCAGAAGAAAAAAAAAATAGCTCATCTTGCAGATACAGTGCAGTCGATATTGGACACTAAGTGACCTGTATATAAAGAGCAGCCATTTTTAAATAGTTCACCGATATGTTCCTAAATGCCCACAAATCAAAGCTGCGGGCCGTTATTTCTCATACATTGTTTCAAAATGCAAGGGAGTCAAATGACAAAAAGTAAAATCTGTCAACTTCCAAACACTGAAGTACCTTACAGTATTCAGCCATTTTGTGGGATTTAACCCTTTATCGGGCGAGGAACCAAATTTGGTAACTTCAGTCGGCATCCAAAGTGGCGCCCCCATGCTCTCCGTGAGACAGTAGACCCGCGGCGATTTCTCCCAGCCAATCAGAGAAAATCAGGCTATACCACAGGCAGTGACATCAGGGTGCTCGACCAATCAGCAGTGGCCTAGAGCGTCTCAAACTTCTTTTCTTCTCCAGACCTCTCACAGTGCGGTTGTGTGCCCTTACCCAGTCCCACTCACAAGGACCTAACATCATTACTCACCAAAGAAAACTGATGAAAACTCACACATTAAAAAGTTGAAAAGGTTTGCTGAAAGTTGAGATCGGTGTTGTTTGTGTAGGATTTCCAGATATTAGTGAGATTTTGCGTGAAAAACAAAAAATTCAGTAATGAGGCCATATTTGATCATACACCCTTTTCACCTGAGCCAAGAGCAAGTGATGGGTAGACTATTTATGGACATACGCCCAACGCGCAGTACTTTTTTACAATCAGCTTCTTAGGGTGTTTCTGAGTGCCCTATAAAGGGTTAATGGTTACCAGAATGTGATTTGGGGACCCTAAGGCTGTTTGGTAAGACTCAGCCAAAGCCTGAGATGTTTGCTTCCTTTGCAAACATCTTCCTGAGCAACATGTATCATACACGAATAGAAAAGCGATTTACATCAACCCAGACAACAGAAACTGCTGTGTATACGCGCCATAATCATGATAATAATGTACGGTATTGTCGCCCTTCCTGAGGAGACATTTTGAGATGTTGTTTTAAAACGAGAATTTGTTCTTCTTTATGTTCCTGTCATCCCAGGCATAGCAGAGACAGAGGAATAGAAAGACAGAGAATGAGAGGGAATAGAAATTCAGCAATAGCATATAATTGTTATCAGCAAAAGACAGCAGCATTATAAGTTTAAAAAGAACCAAAAAAATTAGAAAACAAAAACAGAACCAGAATGAAAATGGGGGGGGGGAGCAAGTTTTCTGACTGGAGGTGAGTGCCCTCCATGTTCTTAATTGTTTAATAGCTCAAAAACACACAACAGCACCCCAGGGGCCTGTCCCAAAGACAGCAGCATTATAATTTTAAAAAAGAACCAAAAAATTAGAAAACAAAAACAGAACCAGAATGAACATGCTGGGGACCATTACACAGCACAGAGACTCAGACCATATTTCTGACTGGAGACCATTACACTCCATGTTCCTGAGTGTTTACACAGCACAAAACACACAACAGCACCCCTCAACTAATGTCACAGCACAGAGTCTGAGACTGTCATAAGGCAGAGTCTGAGATAATTACTACAGCCTGTAACCAACACATTACACATGCACAGGGCCCCAGTCATTACACGGCATAAAGCATTCATCATTACACAGCACAGAGCCCCAGTCATTATACAGCACAGAGCCTGAGTCACTGAGTCATTACACAGCACAGAACATTACACAGCACAGAGCTCAACTAATTACACAGCACAGAGTCTGAGACTGTTATAGAGCACAGAGTCTGAGATCATTACGCAGCACAGAGTCCAAGTCATTACACAACACAGGGCCCCAGTCATTACACGGCATAAAGCATCCATCATTACACAGCACAGAGCCCCAGTCATTATACAGCACAGAGCCTGAGTCACTGAGTCATTACACAGCACAGCCATAACATAGTACAGCACCTGTGTCATTACACAGTATAGAGCCTCAGTCATTACAAAGCACAGACCCTGAGGCAACGCAGTGCAGAGCCTAAGTTATTGCATGGCACTGTGCCTGAGACCATTGCACTGCACAGAGCTTGAGTCAAGAAACAGCACAAAGTCTGAGTTATCACAAACTACATAGCACAGAGCGTGAATCATTCACACAGCATGGAGTCTGAGCCATTACACAGCACAAGGCCAGAGAGCATTACAAGCACAGAGTCTGTGCCATTACATAGCACAAGGCCAGAGAGCATTACAAGCACAGAGTCTGTGCCATTACACAGCACAGAACCAGAATAATCGCACAACACAAAGCCTGAGACTATAACACAGCACAGAGCCCGAGTTACTACACGGCACAGAGCCGAAGACCATTAAAAAGCTTAGAGCCGGCGCCATAACATAGCTCAGAGCCTGCGTAATTACACAGCACAGAGCCATAAACCACAACATAGCACATACCCTGAAACATTACACAGCATAAATCCAGAGCCATTAGCTACTCAGCACAGGGCCCCAATCATTACACAGCATAGAGCATGAGTCATTGCACTACTCAGAGTCTGAGTCATTGAACAACACACAACCCATGTTATTATACAGCACAGTCTAAGTCGTTACAGTTTAAACTCAAGCCAATACAACAAAGAGCTTGAGTCATTTAACAGCATAGAGCCTGAGCCATTAGCTACAAAGCACAGAGCTCGAAACCATTACATAGCATAGAGTCTGAGCCATTACACAGCAGTTTGAGCCACTACAGCACAAATTTGAGCCATTACACAGCACAGAGCTTGAGTCGTTAAAGAGCACAGAGTCTGAGTCATTACTGAACAGACCTGACTCATTATTCAGCTGAAGGCCCTAGTCATTGCTGTGCCCATGTCAAGACATAGTAGCTCATTACAGCGGTGTATCTTAAGCATTTTTATGTCCTCTGTCTTCAACGGACCCGGAAATCAACAAAAGTCCGCCACTTCCAGGACATTCAAAAATCATTAAATGCTCCACAGAAGGATCTAAGAGCAAGGACCTAGGGATTCCATAACAATTATTGAGCAAGGAGTCAGAAGAGCATTATTTGTGGGAGTATTTTTTGAAACACATGATGTATAAATTATTGCTCTCTAGGTCTACCTCTTCCGATGTGCCACACATTCAACTGATGTTGTTTCAAACTGATGCCAAGATTATTCCATATATAGCAAATAACTTTCCCTTGATCCCTCTGTCCCGTCATACTTTTCTAACTTGTTTCCTGGTATACTACGATTGGTGTAATAAAAGGCGAGGAAAAGTCGCAAGGAGAGGGAGCCTGGAGGAAGAAGTTAGCGACTGGAGGAAGCCACTCAGAAGCAGGAAATGGACCACGGAGCCTTGTCATAGCAAGATCACGTTTTGACATGGTTGAAGACTGTCATGAAAACACTCATTTTATAGAAGTTCACAGAGTAAGAACATTCCATTGATCTTGTTTGCATCATTGCTAGCCAATGTCCATATTTGTACATCAGGTAAAACCCCCGTCCACACCATAGACTGTATAAAAAGATGGACGCAGCACCCGGATCTGAAAAGTGAGGCCGATGCGGAAATCTCAAAAATTTGTGTTATATTTAATGGCCGGCAGATGGCGACATTGGTGGTTGCAGAAAGAAGTTCAATGCTATAGAAGTCTATGAGAAAATGACCCTACTTTGCCACCTGATTGATTATTTCATTAATGATTTTCCACATCATTTATTGGTATCTATCGCAAGTTTCAAGTCTCCTTCGATATATCTTGATGTTCATTTTTGTAAATTATGGTCCCAAGTAGACTAGAATAAAAGATAAAGCCAGAATATGCTTTAGGGGCGTGGCTATCCTCTGGTCCTCGTCCGATACGGTCAGATCCAGAGCCACGGTCCTCCCCGGATCTTCAATTCACGCTCTTGTCCAATAGGAATCACATCCGGTTGCAAAATGACAAAATGGCGCGATTCAAATTGCCAAAATCGAGGCTTCTTAAATGGTATGCTGAAACCAATGGGTGACGTAACCGTTGCTTCGTCCATCTTTTTATACAGTCTATGGTCCACACCAGGGCCTCATGGGTGAAAGCACTTCCGTAAATCCTGTAATGCCGGATGTTACCTCTAGAGGACGTTAGGGTTGAAAAGGTTAACAGGCATTGACAAAACAGATTATTTGAATCATAAATGTCCACTTGAATCGAAGAACAAGAGAGAGATAAAGGGAGAAAGAGATGAGGAGAAACAGAGGGAGAGAGAAAAAGAGGGAGAGGGGAAGATGGAAAGACAAGGAACGAGTCGAGGGCGGGGCTTCCTCTCTTAACAGCAGCCATGTGGCTGCGGCCATCTGTTGGCATGGACTAAATTAATTAGCTGAACTCATTACAATTTTACAGGGAGCCGCTAGTTGAAATGAAACAGTCTGCTGGAAGTGCTGAAGACCTCTCTTTCTCTCCCTCAATTCTGCCTCTGCAAGACTTCGATACTCACCTCTGAGTGTCCTTACCACTACCAGGCAAGCTCCATTCTATCCTTTTCTTCTCTCCATTTTTCCCTCTTTCATTCACTGATTAATTTCCTTTAGTTCATTATGGCCTCTTCATATCTTGATAGTACTCCATATAGTATACTCCACTCCCATCTCATGGCTCTATATCTCCATGGTACTCCATATAGTATACCCCTCTCCTATCTCATGGCTCTATGTGTTCACAGTACTTGATGTTGTATACCACTATAACATTCTGATCACTCGTTATTGAACCCCATCCTTCCTTACCTTGGGCCTGATCATAAAATCATTTGATCAAGGTCTGCTACCTTAAAAGAAAATAATAATAATAATAATCCAAGTTTGTTACAGGTGCATATTAGGAGAGGCCAAAGACACAAGGAACCCCAGAGCATTGTATGCGAAAGTTTAAATCACGTTGCTTATTAATTCCTCCTTCATCATATCCTTTTCAGCCTACAACCTACTTCCTTTCCTTACCCCTGGTGAGCACAGCTTAGAGCGAGGGAGAAAGGGAAGAAGGAGGTGTATAATATAATGTGTGATTTGACTAAGCTCTCAATTCCCACTTTTAACACTTTCCCTCCTCCATCCTCCATCTTTCTCTCTTCTTTTCTTGCTCCACCCATCTCTCTCATTATCTATTTTAGGGTGATATTTGCATATGTGCTCTTAGTAGTGTATTTTCACTGAAATGCGTGGTTGATGCAGCAGTTCCCTTAATTCAAGACGATTTGACAGTAAGGTAACCTTAACCGTAACCTTAATCTTCTCTTGTGCTCCATCTTTTGTTCCCAGGCATGTAATTTCAGAGGTGCTCATGACTGGGAAGGAGAAACTTCCATTTTATGAATAATTAATGTAATTGGAGTAGAATAAAACAATTTGCAAGTAAAAAAAATCATAGCAATATCATAATTGAGCCACGCGGGTAAAACTCTTGCGACAAATTCGCCGCAGATCTCGCAGCGCAAATTTTAGAGACACTGAAGAGTGATCTCGTACGCAAAACTCTGATCCCCTTCCGCCATCCCCGCTACTCCCGGATTAGAACTGCTCTTACCGCCATTGCATATCCGCTTACCCTGGCACTAACGGGCCTCCTGCTATCCTGTCCAGTCCGGCGGCCTCCATCCATTACACAACGAGCTGCCGCTCCGCTAATGCTCTTACGGCTAAACCGCCATGTCGCCCCCCATCCTCCAGTGCCCCCTGACTCTGCTCTCCACACAGATTACGATCGCTGTTGCCATGGCTGTGTTTTTACATGCACATACTTCTCTGATGGTCTCTGTGGGGTTGTGGACAACGACTGACAACCAGAGGTGCAAAATCTAGATTGTTATTAGCTTCGATCAACATGATCCGGTCAGTTCCCCCAGGTATCTGCCAGAAGGTTCTGTAGAACGAAGAAGTGAAATCAGCTGACAAAGCTCATGGTTGCAGGAGAAAAAATTGCGAGACCTTCACTTTCAAATCACCAAACTTTACATCCCTGCGGACAACAATGAACCAAAGCCGCGGCCATATTTTTTGATGCAGCGCATTCCAAACTAATGGGTTCCGTCCCTGATGCAAGACGAATCAACCCATTAAATTTGAGAGATATCACTGCAATCAAAGTTCAGTTATCGCGTGTCATAGGATTTCAAGATGGCTACCGTTGCAGCCACATTGTTTGACTGATTGAGATCAAAATCAACACGGTCCATCCCTGATATAAAAGCAACACACCCACAAAATTTCAGAGATATCCATTCATTACTTTGCGAGTTATCTTGTACACAAACAGACAGACAGACAGACAAACGCCAGCAAAAACAAAACCTCCACTTGGTTAAGGTGCCGCATTTGCGGAGCAGTAATGACTACCAAGGCGCAGGTTCGATCCCCGGTCGTAGCAACCAGCAGTGGTCGGCAGCTTTTTCAGAGCAGCACACGATTGGCTAAAGGGCTGCAGGGGTGCAAATTGGGAAGGGACTGCCGGGAAGGGATATTAAAAATGGTTGCTTTGTTCGTTGCTCAAGCGCCTCCTGTTGGCCAGCCGGGCGCTCGTCAATGAGATTCTAAGCTTGCTCATGCTCGGATATCCTCCACCCTCCTTCTGAACTTGCGAAAGTTTCGACCAATGAGGGTAAAGATGCAGGGGATGACAGGCACGTGCTTCAGAGGAAAGCCGCAAACTCTCTCTCTCTCCTGAGCTGGCAACAAGGGGTTGCATACGAGCAAGCCTTGTACATAGTTCTTGAACTGGGCATTCCAGATTCGGGTGGGATTGGAGATGCCAAAGTAAAAAAAAAAAATCACCTCCTTGGCAGAGGTAAAAATCACACTGTAGGCTGATTTTTCCTAGAAGGAGTTGCCTAAAAGTAGTTCTCTCAGGGGGTCTCACAAACATTACACACTGAGGGAATCCTCAGCTCACCGTTACCCAATTCTGCATTTCTGTAGATTATGGGGGCAAACAGGAATGGACGGCGTCCTGCAATGGAGAAGGGGCTTCAACAATCCAGCATGTTAAATGAGGATTCCTGTTTGCAGCTATAATGCCAGCGAAGAGCGAACCAGAAACAGCCCATTAAAACTGAACCGTGGCCCTCAATGTCAGCCATTACTCAGGAATGGGGCACAGCATGCAGCTCACAAGGTAGGCAGATTCAAAATAAGAGGGACGAAGAGAGAGAGAGAGAGAGAGAGATGTACTTCACTGGTCATGTATGCTCCTTGGTTCTAATGGGTAAACAAGAGGGTGGGCATGTAGGTCAGCGGTTTGCAGCACTGAAGGCACCCTTCGAACCATAACATCCCCGTGCTTCATTACCTCTGGACCTCCCTGTCCAGACCAGGAAAATGAGTCAAGGTACACTTGAAAATAAATAGAAACATGCAATGCCTGTCTGCTTTGTGGACATTTGTAGTTTTCCCATTGATTTCCCACAGTTTGGAACGATCTTGTGCCCTCTGTTGTTCCACAATGGTGTCATGGAGGAATCGATGGCGCTAAGTTCTTGGATCGCCAAACAGGACTGGTATACCGAGGCACATGATGACATCGCAAGTTATCTACTGCAGAAATAAGTGCACCACCTCTAATAGTAAATTCAATTTTAACTAATTATTTGACAAATAATTCTACAACGTAAAAATTCCCCAGAACTTTAGGTTCCTATGGTACGACAGAATTCAAAACATTTTTTTTTTCTTTTTGAAAACAAATGGGAGCGCACTTGAATATTGAGGGAAAGCTCGAAACCACTGAGACCACCCCAAGGAGAACACGACCAATCACAGCGGCGCAGTAAAACCACCGACACACCACCATTTCCTCTCGTTTGCCTGCCCCGCAACCATTTCTCCTCCATCTTGGCATTAATTTCCATTTCCCCACCATCATCCGACATTTCCAATTCTAATTCACATGATCCCTCCTTCCGAGTTTCTTCCGCATTTCCTATTCGACAATGGATCTCAGCCTCCGCCATTCCATTCCCAATGCCTTTCCTCGCCGTTTCTGTGAAAACGCAGCACTAAGTGACAGAACGGTCCCATATATCCCTCCATTCAGAGGACAGATGGGACTTAACATCCATGAGAGAGAGAGAGAGAGAGAGAGAGAGAGAGAGAGAGAGAGGGGCATTAATTATTTACACCACTCCATATTGGAATATTAATGCTAAAAGCAATCGGGCAACCCTTCATTAAATTATCTGAAATGCAGAGAGAGAAAGAGGGAGGGGAGGAGAGAGGGAGAGTGAGGAATGGAGGGAGGGAGGGAGGGGTTGAGAGAGGGGGGGAGCGAATCAGTGAAGGGAAAGGCTGCTAAAAGGTCCCTAAAATTAGTGAAGCTAAAATGCTTCCATTAAGCCACATTGCATCTACCTCTTTGCTCTCTTTCACTCTATCCCCCTCTCTCTCTCTCTCTCTATCTCTCTTCCCCTCTGCATGTGCCCCCCACCCAACCATCACATTGTATATCCAAAAAAAGGAGGGGCGGCTATGACACACTCAAATAACAGCTAAAACTGCTTGTTCAGGGCTTTTTTCAAAACCGTGTATATATTTTTAATTCTGTTTTTTTAAGTGCCTGCTCAATTTTTAAACACGCTTGCCATGGTGACGCGTCACACTCTCTCCCTCTCCTGTGTCTTTGAGCCCCCCCCCGGGCCGCATCTCTCTCATTCACCCTCTACTTCTCCTCTTTTTCCTCTATCACTCCATTCCCATTTTCATTTTGCCATTTAATACCCATTTCTTTCTTCTTTTTCTACCTCACTGTACTTTCTTGACCACCTGTCCTGGTCCATTCACTCTATACCCTCGTCTTGCTCATAACATCTCTCCCTCAATCTGATCTTTCTTTTTCTCTCTCCATCAATCCCTCCATTTCTCTGTAGTTTCATGCCCCTCCCCCCAGGAAGCCTCTTGTTTACTTGTTTATCCCATTTCCTTCCATCACCTTCTACCATCACCCATTCTCACCCTTCCTGCCTGTTCTTTGATATCTCTCCCTCCTCTCTCTTTCACCATCCCTCTCTCCCTCCTCCCTCTCTCTCCCTCCATCTCCAGGGCCAACAAGTGCACGAGTAACATAAAGTGCGGGTGGTGGAGACGGCGACAACAATAAACACATTTGCTCATCTCTGGGGGCCTCAATTATTCATCCCCTCCCAGTAACACAGGCTCAGAATCAAAGGACTCAGCAGAGGAAGAGCGAAAGAGTGGATGAGATGGAGGAGTAGGAAACGACAGTGCAGGCACTGGGACACACACACACACACACACACGAACACTTGAATGCACAGCCACGGCGCATACACACACCCCCAGCAACAGCACATGTCTATATATGGATACTTCTCTCCCCATTAGCAGCTGCTATGCACCGTTGACTTATGAAGGAGACAAAAATACACATCTGATCTCCGCTGCATGAAACGCAGCCTCCTGCCCAAACAACCCCACTGGGGTTCAGCTCACACTCACCAGCACAAACACACACTCACATACACACACTTACACATGCAAACTAACATACATGTGCACAAACACATGCAATAGCCCACCAATACATATCCTCACACTTGTTTACAAAAATGCTTGCGCTTGGTTGTCCTAAATTACAGCATGTAACAGAGAAACAATTCAATGTTTTTACTTCACCCCTTTGCGCAGATGTAGACGCCGGCGTCCGTAAATTCCAAAATTTAATTCCTAAACAATTCTGTAATTGAATTTCCAAAAGTCCAGCTTCACTGGAATAATTTTCCAAAGTCTCTTTGACACAATTACTGAGTTATAAAGCTTAAATAGGCTTGTGCACTTTAGGAAAATTAGACAAACATGTATTTTGGCGCAAAGGGGTTAATGTGTCTTGTGGTTTATGTTCTATCATGAAGGACACCAAAATGGTAAGCCAGGTTCTCTGGAAGATACACATGGAATCCCATCTACACACATGCAATACTGAATTTTAATAGTGAGTTTCTGTCCATCTGTGGCTTCCTCTCTGCTTACACAGAAACTACACCATGTCTGTTAACTTACTATTTTCTTCCATATACAGGAAGACAAAGAGGAAACAAGTTCAACTCAGCCAAATGATGTGGCTCCGCCTTCTTATGCGGCAGATGGAGTCTCCTTACAGGAAAAGGGGAAGGGCATATGGACTGAGGGGCGCAGCCAGGAGTGGTGGCCAGGCAGTTGACGGTGTGATCCTGGATCATGTCATATAGTGAATTTTATTAAGCGCCCGAGTGCCAGACTGGATTATAGTTGGCGTGCAGGGCGCATGTGTCCCACAGGCTCCAGTAAAAAGAGTAACTAGCGGCCAGCTCAACTGCACACTCACCGTGTATGCGTGCATGTGTGTGTGCGTGCGTTCATATGCAAATACACTTGTGTACATGTGTATGTGAGTCTATTTGAGTGAGGGATCATAGCGTCTACACCTTGCTTTACTGTAGGTGTATATGACTGTGTGTGTGTGTGTGTCTGTGTGTATGTGTGCGCGCGTGTGTTCTTGTACTTGGCATAAAGTGAGAACCAAAAAACTTTTTTTTTTTCCTACAGAGTGAGGACATTTTTGGGAAGTGAGGACATTTTCATGTGTCCTCACAACTACAAAGGCAAATTGTGGCTCATTCATTACGGTCAGGGGTAAGGTAAGAATTAGGGATAGGTTAAGGTTAGGGAAAGGGTTTGGGGTGAGGTTAGAATTAGGGATAGGTTAAGGTTTGGGATTGGTTGGGTTAGGCATGTGTTACTCATTGTGAAGATTAGGGAAAGGCCATACAGACACACATAGAATGACTGGAAATCAATGTAATGTCCTCACAAGGACAGAAGTACAAGCATGTGTGTGTATGTGTGTGCAGAGTGTAGTGTGAAGGTGAGTTAATGGCATATTAGAGGGGAGATGGTCAGTGGGCAGCGCGCATGTGTGTGTATGTTTGTACGTGTGTGTGTGTTTGTGTGTGTATATGTGTGCGTGTGTAAGTGCGTGTGCGTGCGTGTGTGTGTGTGTGTTTGTGTGCGTGTAGAGCGCAGTGTGAGCGTGAGGTAATGGCGTGTTCGCGGGGTAGTGGGTCGGTGGGCGGCGGGACCGCGCTCCGCCCCGAGCGGGTTATTGATTTTAAGAGCAGATGTGGTGCGTATCAGAAAGATGTCGTATCACATGTAGATCATCACTCTGATGAGCGCTGCTCCTGTTCTCGCTCCTCAGCCTCCCCTTCCTCCCCTCGCCGCCACAGGGACATCCTGATAGGCCCTTTAGCGTGCTCCCCCCCCCCACCCCATCCAGCACACAGGAGAGGGAGAAACTCGGCCGAGGGGGCTGTTTTTTCGGCTGTTATCTCTCTTACTCCGTCCAGGGATTTCATTGACCTCTATTTTGCAGGCAGGCCGGAGCGCTTGCCGGGCAGATATATTTAGCCCTTTCCTCAGACGGTTTTCCAGGCCGATCCGGCTCTCCGCTCCCGTCAGGATTCTGACACCTTTAGTGAAGAGCCAGCGAACGGAAAGCGCAGCGCGTAGCCGAAGCTGTCGCCGGCTAACGAACGGCCGGGGACACAGGTGACAGGCGGGAGTGTGACGGGCGTTGAGGACCCGCCAACCTGCCGGGTAGCGAGCTGCAGCTACTCCCATTCGCCGCCCATAAAAAGCACAACCAATAGGCCGGCTCCGTTCCTATCAATCCCCGCCCAGGTTTCCCGTCAATTACACAATAAGCGAATGAGCTAGCTATACCTTCATGGAGCCTCGCCCAAACTTACTGCAATATATGGTATGGGTAAATGAGAGAGATTTCGCCCGTTCCAGCCCCGCCCATCCCAAAGATGGATGCCTTGGAATCTTACAGGTTGTTTCGGTTGCAAGTTGTCGTATGGCGTGGCGCTAAATTACCCACAAGTTGTAGTCCTCTTAACTTATGCATGTGAGTGTGCGGGGATGTTGGCGGTGCAGCCATTTGGCGTGTGAGTTCATGCCGTGTATCTTTCTGGGGACATTTGCTCAGTAGAATGTAAATTCTGGGTTAGCACAGCACATAAAAACCTAATGAAGACCAAAATAAATCCTGAGAGATTAACCAGAGAACACAGAGTGGCCCCCCCAAATGCACAATGACTACTCATGCCTACAATAGTGTGTTATGAGTTACATACATCAAAGACACACTCATAATGCAAATTTACAGCGCTAAAGAATTCACACATCAAGTCCTGACTAGTAGAGCAAAACACTCACGCTTCAGGTCACTACAGACCAGTCCAGACCTGCAGTACAGACCAGCCCAGACCTGCAGTGCTGACCAGTCCAGACCAGTTTAATACAAAACAAAACAGCAATGCTCCAGGGTAAAATGCTCAGCCTTCAACCGCCGAACTGACAGACTAATTAAACGATGAATAAACAATGAAGTTTAAAAAGCTCCACAGCGCCTCCATAGAGCAGCAGCAGCACTGGGCGTCGTAGGCTACAGCTCACAGAGGCCCACAGAGCATATCCATTTGAGCGATACGGCACAGCACGAGCTTAATTAAATTCAGCGCTCACTTCAAAATGGAGCTTGGCTGGCATCGAGGGCAAGGACATAAACAATGCTTCAAACATATCCGACTGAAGGTAGCATATCACGGTGCACTCACAGAGTACGTAAGTATCTGGACAGTTTCATTGCGTAAAAAGGCGGCAGTTTCGGCAGGGTTTACAGAAATCTTTCACGTTAAATTCCTAACTGCTTAAGCTCATATCCATTGTTTTCTGAACCAATATGTTGGAAAACAGAGCCAGAAAGCTCAAAATTTGAAGGCTACACTGTGTGCATATTTCAGTCAGAATACAGCAGGTTGAAACATACATGGCTGCCAGGAATAGTGTTTCTTTTTGGAAGGGAAGCAAAATATAGACTTTTTTTGCATTGCTTAGGATCCTTGGCACACAGCGCTTACTGTACATGCATAAGAAATGAGGACGAATATGAGAAACAGGAAGCACGTACAGTATCTAGCAGGAAATTCACAACTGTTCCTGCATTTATGCATCTTAGAGAGTGTGTGCGTGCTTATCTACGTGTTTGTACGTGCGGGTTTGTATGTGCATGTGCGTCTGCACATACATGTGAGTGTGCGTGCAGGTTAGCATGACTGCACGCGTGCCCAAGAGCGTGCATGTGTGCTCATGTGTGGATACATATGCGCGTGAGGCGCGTGCTTGTGTGTGGGTCTGTATCTCTGAAATCAGATTGGCTTGTCATTGATAAATGACCAAACAGCTAAAGGAGACAGGTGGATGCAGACAGCGCACTCGTCATTTCAAAGACCTTTACAATATTACAGTGAACAGTGTGATCCTCAGAAGGGCTCAGAAGGAATCAGCTGTTATCTAGTAAAAAGCCTGCATGGCATACACTGGAATGAGGGCAAGCGCACAGACTTACACAGACTGATTGTGCTGTCAGATTAAGGACTCTCTGTTGACTGCTGCAAGGTTTTTCACCATTTTCACTCACTGAATGTGGACAGCTGCTCATCCCTGAGCCAAGATGGATGGAGATGGAGATGGAGATGGAGATGTGTGTACACAGGTGTAGAGAGGGAGAAGGAAGCTATTTGGGTAATCTATACACCTGAATGTGTCCTCTCAAACTGGCTGTGTGTGTGTGTGTGTGTGTGTGTGTGTGTTCCTGTACCTGCCACAAAGTGAGAGCCAGAAAAAGGTTTTTTTTTTTCCTACAGAGTGGGGACATTATTGGGAAGTGAGGACATTTTCATCTGTCCTCACCAGTACAAAGGCAAATTGTGACTTATCAGTTAAGGTTAGGGGTAAGGTAAAAATTAGGGACAGGTTAAGGTTAGAGTAAGGGTTTGGGGTAAGGTAAGAACTCTGGAGAGGTTAAGGTTAGGGTCAGGGTTTGGGTTGGGCATGGGTTGCTCATTGTTAAGATTAGGGAAAGGCTGTAGAGACACTCAAATAATTAATGGAAGTCAATGTAAAGTCCTCAGAAGGATAGAAGTACAGGGGTGTGTGTGTGTGTGTGTGTGTGTGTGTGTGTACATGTTTGTGTGTGCATGCGTGTGTGTGTGTGTGTGTGTGGATGTGTTTGCTTGTGTCTGGATGTGTGCGCTAGTGTGAGTGTGAGCAAGAGTATTTGTATGTATTTGTGTGCACGTGTGCTGTGCGTTTATGTTTGTGTGAGTGTGTGTTTGCATATGCGAGATTCTCCGGGTTGGAGTGACTGCTTGTTTGTGTGCGAGTGTGTGCTTGTTTGCGTGCGAGTGAGCGCGTGTGCATGCCAGTGTGCATGAGCGCAAGTGTGTGCGTGTCTGCACATGTTTATGTGCATGTGTGCACATTCTGCGTGCGTGTTTGTATTTGTCCTTGTGTGTGTGCGTACATGTGTGCGTTTGTCTATATACTGTAAGTCTGCATTAGTCCAGCTCACGCTGCCTCATTTCACAGAAAAAAAGAGTAAAATCATCACCATCTGCCCAGACCTACGGCTGTTCCTGCCCCAATGCACTCTTGCCCTAGTCTCTCTCCCCCCTCTCCCTCTCCCTCTCCCTCACTCTCTCGTTCTGTCCATTCCTCTCCTCCTCTCACCCTGCCTATGTCAGGAGTCAGCACTAGAATGCTGCTCTCACCACTCCGGTCTCCTCCAGTGGATGTGATAGATTTGTTGTTATTTTATTGTGATAAATCGCCCCGTGTTACAGCAGTGAGAAACGCATTCACTCACCGCTACAAATACCAAGGGGGAAGTGAAATGCATGAAGGAACACAATCATCCGGGCACACTGAGGAGAGACATGAACACAGCCACATAGCACACTGTATGCGCAAGAACACACGCGCGCGCGCGCGCGCACAATCACGCACGCACACGCAAGCACACACCCATAGGAGGTTAATGAAGATGAATCTTGGCACAAGCGGCTGCAGACATCCACACAATCTCTCTCTCTCTCTCTCCCTCTCTCTCTATCTCTCTATCTCTTTCACTCTCTCTCTCTCTCTTTTTTCAAGGACAGCACAGGGAATATTGTGCCAGCCTGGAAACTGGCACCACTCAGACCGCACTGGCAGAGAGAGAGAGAGAGAGAGAGAGAGAGTGAGAGAGATGATGATGATGATGGAGAGACAGAAACAGAGAGAAGGGGGTGAGGTTGTTGCAGTTTGAGAAAGTGAAAGTAACAAAATGCAGGAGACTTTAAAGCAAGTGAAAGCACTTCTGCTGCCATGTCAATAAAAGACACTGTGAATCTCAACAGAGACAATGAAAGAACATGCCGTGCAAAAGAAGAAAAACCGAATCAAGTGTGGGAGAGGATGAAAAGAACAAGGTAGGGGAGAGAGGGAAAGAGAGAGAAGGTGAGCAAAAGATAGGAAATATACAGGGAAAGGAGGAATAGAGAGAGGGAGAGGTAAAGCAGATCAGTGATCCATGAAAATGAGCAGACATGGCAACCAGAGTCAGTCAGGGAAATAACATGAGCGGAGAGACAGAGAGCAGCGCAACAGTCCACTGAGTAACCCTGTACTGTACATCACGCGTCCGTGTAAACAGGACAACTGTTCATTCAGTCACGCACACACACGCGTGTGCACACACATCACCACACAAATGCATGCATACACTCATCACCACATACACGCGTGCATACACACATCACCACAACCACACACCTGTGCATATACACATCACCACATACACGGGTGCATACACACTTAACCACAACCACACACGTGTGCATGCACACACATCACCACACACGCACACACACACACACATGCACATATGCCTGCACTCGCCCTCAAACACTCATGCGCACACACATACACACAAACGCGTGCATGCACACGCACACAAACTCAGATATGTGCACACACACCCTCTTACACTCACATGCACACTCACAAACACACACAGACACACACATATACGCATACAAACAGCCTCAAATATTCACGCACACACACTAACATATACAACGTACATGCGTGCACACACCTTCATACACACAAATGGACACGCACACACACATAAAAATACGCGCGCACACCCTCATACGCATACATGCACACACCTTCATACACTCACACTCACACACACGCATGCACACGCCTGCACACAAGCTCATTCATGCATACACATGCACACACCCTCATACACTCACACACACGTATGCACATGCATGCACACAAGCTCACTCTCATGCACACACAGACACACACACACACACACACGCGCACATGCTTATGGAACCTCATCACAAACAGATGACTAATGCAACATTTAGCAGATTACAGTTCCAGCCAAGCCAGATCATGCATAATACATCATAAATACACAATCACAGTATAAGACAGACAACAGCTCCGTCACTAGATACACACAGGTCATGAATACCCTCTACTTTATTTATGCTCATTGGTAATTCTTTCTGTGCTCACGCTGTCTCAGAACAAATGCATTTGCATCTGCAATTGCTGACCGAAAAACAATAAACTTTGTGGCGGACAAAGAAAATGCATAAAAATGAGCAATACTTGAATGCCAGTGCACCTATATGAATTTTATTTATGAGCAATGCTCAAATTTTCTCAGGTTTCAAATTCAAATGTATTTTAATTTTACTTCAGCTAAAAACAAGAAAATCTGACACATGACAAAAAAAATCTTTAATTATTATTTCTGAGTTATTCCTGATTTATTGTACAACCCTGTCTCCAAGAAAGTTGGGACGCGGCATAAAACGTGAATAAAAACGGAATCCAATTATTTGCACATCATTTTTAACCTATATTTAATTGATAATAGTGCAAAGACAACATGTTAATTGTGTAAAATGAGAGTTTTTGAAAAACGGTTTATTCCTTTATAAAAATTTACTATAGTTAACTATAGTTTACTACAGTAAAATTTATGTAAACTATAGTAAACTAGACTTTACTACAGTAAACTATAGTTTGTTGCAAATATACTATAGTAATTGAATATCATTGCTATAGTTTACTAAAGTAGAGTTTGACTTTTGTGATTTACTTTATTATCACTATTGTAAACTACAGATACTATATATACTATAGTGTATCTACAGTAATTCCGCAAAAATACCATAGTTACTATAGAAACTGTAGTATTTTTACTGTAGTATTTTGTGTAGGCATGGGCAACGCTCTGCATACACTCTAATGGAATGCGTAACAGCTGAACTGGGGCGGTAAACAAGCCTCAGAAAACTTATAAAAAAAAATGATGTAAATACCATTTTCATACAAAAAGAACACCATGGTTTGATTAAAAGCAACCTTTTCAATAGGATACCCGCATTTCATACATGAACTCTGCCTATTACGGCCAATAACGCGATTTGAACAGAGCTATTATTCGCCCGTTGGATGAATTCGTGACCTCAATTTGCGCCTTGTTTACAAACTTTCAAGTGCACGGCGTGGCAAAAATATCCATTTTGGAGGTAGATTTCAGACAGGCCGCGCTGACGTGATGTCCCAGCTACGGCCCTTATTGCCTTACAGCCATCTAATTTGAGAAATTACGAGTCTGTTCGTCCAGTCTAGACCTCCAGGGGATGTGAAATTAGTTCGACAGAAGTTGTTGAAGTTCGTCGAGAGTTCGCTGTGACTTCTTCTCAACAATAGCAAGAAAGGTGAGTGTATTTTTACTGCAAACATACATAGTTAGTTGACAGAATATCCTGTGACCCTATTTGTGAAGTTTCAGTAAAATATACCAAGGAATAAACCAGCGCCAGGCGTTCAAAACCTACCAGTGTTCTGACGAATTTTGCTACCTATCAAAATATGCCACCTCGCGAACACCGGTCACAAGATTCATTCCCTTATACCCTTCAATTCGAGACTGCGAGGATGGAAATCTGAATAATCAATTAGGAAAAATTCTCGGGTCTCGGTAATTCTGTATATCGTTTAAACATTTTGTTAATCGGATTATGAAAGAAGACTGAAAATAAGCGCCCGCTTTTTGTTTGGATGTAAAAGCGCGTATTTAAAGGAGAATAACATTGTATATTGATTAAGCATTGAACTCTGCATAAGTCGAACTGTTTTAATATTTGTTGATGACATTGCTTCGGCTTCCTGGAAGCAAGTACGCGCAAATCTGCTGTCCTGTGAGCATTTCAGGTTCGATGTACTGAGTAATAACGCCGCGGAAACCTTAAACTGGCCCGTCATTCTGCCGAATAGTCTTACTAAACTAGTTAATCGTCTGATTGCTAATCAAGCAAAGGGGAGGTTTCTGCCTCGCCAAACTAACCTCCAACCGCACGACACTGTGTTTTACTATGAATTATTCACAGTAGCTCATTGAAACTATCATGGGAGGAGGGTATATGGACATTATAAAAACAGTGTAAAGTTTTTTTTTTTTTTCACCACCACGGGTTATTGAAGGGGAACGTTTACGTTGCAGTGGGAGGGCAAACAACTGCGGCATCAGCGACTTCACTGCATTTTATACAGTAATGGGCGAGTAGCGCTAATGTTTGCCCTCCCACTGATAATTTTGACATTTTTGCAGGCCATTGATCCAAAAAAAACTTCACAGGCAACCCATTCATACCATTTTTTAATATCAATGCAAAACCTAATGTTTGTTGAACATAATTGGGTGAAATTCAATGCATTTTCCATTAAAAAAGGGCCTAGGGGGCGCTGCTGTACTTCAGAAAAGGGGTTGATGACTTTAGCATCAATTATTTCTGTTAGGGTACCCTAATGGATAATTTGGCCAGGTTTATTTCTGAGTAGACTGCATTTTCGAAAATGCCCTCAGGCTTCACCCCCCAATTTTCACAATGGGTTTTGTTGATAAATGCCGAAATCAGCCATTTTTGGGACCCTGTGGCTCTGAGACCCTTTCCTGTAAAGGCGTTGGACTTGTGGCAAACTCTTCGTCTGTGTCTTCTGTACTTACCTGCAAAAAATCATAAGAAAATAATAATAACTTTTTTCTCAGCAACTCAAGAAATGTTGTCATTTTATTCATTTGTATTGCCCATGCCTATTTTGTGGTAATTTTTCAAAAGGGTTTTGAGTTTGATGCCAGCACTGCTTCTCAAAAAGGTTGGATGAGGGGCAACAAAAGACGGAAAAGTTGTTGTTCAATGCTAGAAAAATACTTGTGGTGGAACATCACACACGTAATTAGCTCAATTGGCTATCAATATAAAATTGCAAAGAATTTGGGGATTTCATCATCTATAGTTCATAATACCATAGAAAGATTCAGAGAACCCAGAGAAATCTCTGTACGCAAGGGAGAGAAAACCAACACTGAATGGCCATGATCTTCAGGCCCTCGGGTGGTACTACATTAAAAACGGATAGAATTTGGTAGTGGAACCAGGAAATCACTGCATGGGCCCAGGAACACTTCTGAAAACCATTGTCAGTAAACACAGTTTGTTGCTGCATCCACAAATGTAAGTTAAAACTCTACCATGTAAAGATTAAACTGTGTATAAACAAGATTGCGAAACACTGCCGCCTTCTCTGGGCCTGAGATCATTTAAGATGGACAGAGCCATTGTGGAAAAGTATCCTGCAAACTGACCAATCAAAATCTGATATTCTATCTGAAAATTATGTATGGGTGCTGTGTTCGCCAGGCTAAAGACGAGAGGGACTATCTAGCTTGTTATCAGAGCACAGTTCAAAAGCTAGCATCTATCATATGGGGGTGCATTAGTGAACATGGCATGGGTTACTAGCACATCTGCGAAAGCACCATCAATGCTGAACATTATAAAGAGGCCTTGGAGCAACATTTTCTGCCATCTAGATGTCTTTTTCAGGGAAGGCCTAATTATTTCAGCAATATAATGGCAAACACACATTCTGAATTACAACAGCAACGCTCCATATCAAAAAAAAGTCCGGGTGCTAAACTGGCCTGCCTGCAGTTAACACCTGTCACCCAATGAAAATATCTAGTGCATTATGAAACAAAGATTCCGAAAAAGTAGGCCACAAAGTGCTGACCAGCTGAAATCCTTCATCAAGCTAGAATGGGAAAACATTTTGCTTTCAAAACTACAGTAATTGGTTTCCTCAGTTCCAAAATGCATATAGAGTGCTGTTAAAAGAATAGGTGCTGCAACACAGAAGTAAACATACCCCTGTTCCAAATTTTTTGAAACATGTTGCTGGCACCACATTCAAAATAAAATTTCTCAGTTTCAATATCCCATATGTTGCCTGTCTACCATTTTCAATTAAATATAGAGTTTAAATGATTTGGAGATCATTACATTCTGTTGTAATTTACAAGCCCAATTCCGAAATCGCTGGGACGAAGTGTAAATTGTGAATAAAATCAAAATGCAATGACTTTCACATCACATGAGCCAATATGTTATTTATAATAGAACACAAATAACATTTCAAATGTTGAAACTGAGACATTTCACATTTTTATCCACAAAATGAGCTTATTTCAAATTTTCTGGCTGCAACAGGTCTCAGAAAAGTTGGAACACAGGCAAAAAAAAGGGCTGAAAAAGCAATCAATATATAAGAGAATCAGCTGAAAGAACATTTAGTGAGTAATTAAGGTAACTGGCATCAGGTGTGTAACATGATTGGCTATAAAAGGGAGTCTCTCAGAAGTAAAGATGGCCAGAGACTCTCCAACCTGTGAAGGCTTGCGTAAAAAAATAGTGGAATACTTTAAAAAGAATGTTCCTCAACGTCAAATTGCAAAGGCTTTGAAGGTCTCATCATCGACAGTGCATAACATCATCAAAAGATTCAGAGATGGAAAAAGCTCTGTGTGTAAGGGACAAGGCCAAAGACCTTTACTGGATGCCCGTGATCTTCGGGCCCTCAGACGCCACTGCATCACTCACCGGCATGATTCTGTCATTGACGTTACTAAATGGGCCCAGGAATACTTCAAGAAACCACTGTCAGTAAACAGAGTCCGCCGTGCCATCCACAGATGCCAACTAAAACTCTATCATGCAAAAAGGAAGCCATTGTTGAGCATGATTCAGAATTGCTGCTGTGTTCTGTGGGCCAAGGCTCATTTAAAATGGACTGTAGCAAAGTGGCAAAGTGTCCCGTGGTCGGACGAGTCCAAATTCGACATTCTTGTTGGAATTCATGGGCGTCGTGTCCTCCGGGCTAAAGAGGAGAACGACCACCCCTCCTGTTATCAGCGTTCAGTTCAAAAGCCAGCATCTCTGATGGTATGGGGAAACATTAGTGCATATGGTGTGGGACACTTGCATGTTTTAAAAAGCACCATGAATGAAGGTATATAAAGGTTTTAGAGCAACATATGCTCCCCTCCAGACGACATCTATTACAGGGAAGGCCTTGTGTATTTCAGCAGGACAATGCAAAACCACATACTGCAGCTATTACAACAGCATGGCTTCGTAGTAGAAGAGTCCGTGTGCTGAACTGGCCTGCCTGCAGTCCTGATCTTTCACCGATTGAGAACATTTGGTGCATAATTAAACGAAAAGTCTGTCAAAGGAGACCCAAAACTCTCCAGCAGCTGGAAGCCCGTATTAACAAGAGTGAGATCAAATTCCAGTGACTAAACTCAAGAAACTTGTCTCCTCAATGCCCGGACGCCTCCACTCTGTGTTAAAAAGAAGAGGGGATGCTACACCATGGTAAACAGGCCCCTGTCCCAACTTTTTTGAGATCTGTAGCAGCCATCAAATTTGAAATGAGCTCATTTTGTGGAGAAAATTGTAAAATTTCTCAGTCTCAACATTTGTTACGTTATCTCTGTTCTATTGTGAATAAAATACTGACTGGTGTGATTTGAAAGTCATTGCATTTTGATTTTATTCACATTTTACACTTTGTCCCAACTATTTCGGAATTGAGGTTGTACATTTTACACACCGTCCCACCTTTTTTACACATGGGGTTGCATGTGTCTTTGAATAAAGCAAAGAGGATTTGCATTTCTACTTAAATTAATTAACTAAAAATCAGCCATCTTCAATATTCAATTGCCCCGTGTTCATTTTGTGTAGAAAGGTTGAGGTATGTGCTTACACTCATAAAATGCACCACAGAGGCAGTATTGGTCTCGGTCAAGGTTTTTCAGGCCACATGCCAACCCTTAATCTGTTACTAGTGAAAATCTAAACTGGTCCTAGGTCAGCACTCCTAGCCTGCAATGCTTAGTTAAAGCAGGCCCAGACCAATGCACACTGATCGGTAAAACATTTGCCCGAGTTTGGAAATAAGTCACCTGATTTGGCCACAGATGAGGGAATCGGGGGAGGGGGGGAGGGTTATGAGGAGGGAGGAGGGGGAAAATAAATAAGCCTCTGTTTTCCTCTAGAAAAAGATAAACAAGGCGAGCTCATGTCAGGCAGGGAGAATAGAGAGACGGAAAAGTACACAGTGTCTGCGGATGGGAAAAAAAACGGCACACAAACGACAAAACTATAAGCAGGCTTGACGGGCGGGTACGGGGGAGGAGGGGGGAGGGGGGGAGGCAGAGCGAGAAACAGGCACAGAAGGAAGGAAAAACAGAGAGAGGAGTGGGCAAAGGAGAAGATGGAGAGAGTGAGTGGGAGAGTTTGAAGCTGAGGCCCAGCGGATGAGCTCAGGCCCAATGTAAAACTGCGTCATCACGAGGATACGTAATGGGCCGAAACAGCTGAACCCAAAATGGACGCCTTGGGTTGGGGGCGACGCTTATATGCGAAAACAGCCAATGACTGGAGTGAACAGTGGACAGTACCTTGCCTCCGTTTCGCCGTCTCTTTAGCAGCAAAGTGAATTTTGTCAGAATGAATACTTAGTACATGAAAAGTTAACACAGAGGATGAGCAGTGTGATGTTAAGTGAAGTACGAAACACAAAATTCTCATTATGCACCCAATGTTCTCCAGACCGGGCACACATCAGCGAAAGAAGAAGAATGCGCAGAACATCCCCGGAAAATGTGAAATGAGTTTATTTGTTTCATTGTGGTACGTGTGCTGCTTGTTTAAATTGTTTAAATGACAACAGAGATAGCAACACTTTTCATGGCAGTAACTGGATGTATGTGTATGCGAATAATCGTACAGGAGTGTGATTTAGTGTGTGTGTGTGTGTGTGTGTGTGTGTGTTTGTGTGGATTTTCATATGTGTTTGTCAGAGAGAGAGACAGCGAGAGAGAGAGCGGAGAGATAGATTCTGCACGTGTCAGTACAGCGCATTATAGAGTTTTTATGTGGGCGCATGCATGCGTACGTTAGTGTGCCCATAAATTCTCCTGTTTTACTCCTTCTTTATGTGCGCGCACAGCACTTGCCCTGCTCCCGCTCTTCTCAACTGTCAAACTGTGTATCTAGGGCCATTCGTATTCATGTACACGGGAGTATGTGTGTGTGTGTGTTTGTGTAAACGTGCGTGCCAAAGACAAAATGTTTGCCGAGGCGTGTGCACGAATATCGGCGCGCATTAATACAGGTGTGTGTGCGCACTTGTGTGAGCGCATGCGCACGATATCCCTTTGTGAAACAGGACGGATATGTTTCATTCCTTTATGAACGACATGACGCATCCAGGGCAAGTTGGGATGGAAATGTGAGGATCGAGGGGTAGGGCACAGTCTCACAGGGGGGTTTGTATCAAGGCTAGGGCAGCTTTTGACTGAAATGTATATGAGATTCAAATGAATTTCTCTCTCTCTCTCTCTATCGCCCTCACTCTCTCTTAAGGGAGTCTTAGTCAGCTAAGCTACAACCTCAAAAGGATTTAGAACATTTTTTTCTCTTTCCCGCTGCATCTCTCACTCTTTTACATATTTCTTTTCCAAAGCTAAAAGCAAAAATATGTCGAGAATCATGAACATAATCGGTTGTTGTCGAGTGATGTATATAGCTAAGAATACCTATCTCAAAGACATAGAGAAGCAACCTTTGGGGTATTACCTGAGATGTAAAATCTGGGAGTTACAAAGTAAAGGTGCTATATGTGTTTCTTCTGACAATTTTCTAGACAGGTGATGTCACTAATAAGTTCTGCACTCTGGATAAAGGATTAAAATAATGAGTAAACCCAGGTGCTTGAAACAAAATATTTGGGCGGAACTTTTACATTAAAAAAAATGGAATTTACCCCGCTGAGTATTATGCTTGGCCTTCATTAACTCTGCACAAGCCCCCAATTTTTGTTATGGCCATTTTTGTCATCCCTCAATCGTGGAAAAAATGCAATGAATTTGAGAAACAGCTTCTGCACTGAGGTTCCTTTCCACAAAAATGATCTCCCAAAGGATTTATTTTTATTTTTATTTTCATGCCAGTGAAAATGCTACATATACTGTATTTGCTTTATTTGTGTTGCATATCTAAAGTAGTACAAGCTTCCTGCAGCATACACAGTTCATGAAGATTAAAATTTGATTGACAGGTCCTCCTTGAAATACAATCAAAGGTTCCCAACGGCCACTTCATGGATGTCGTCAAAACCTGAATGTCCTCGTAGCAACTTCAAACTTAGTTGCATCAGCATGCAAAATTACATTTAGATATTGATCTGCTAACAGCTGAGTGAGTGAGCGAGTGAGCGAGTGACTCATTTGCATATCCGAGTCCGCACAATAACTCATTTTGACGCTTTGTGTATCCACGAGTTAAAGATGATTTGTCTGGTATTAAGAAGCTATCAGTCCGGGCCTGAAAATCATATCGCTCAACTGTAGAAAATTAAGCCGAGAGAAAGTGCACGACTGGCCGCACCGCATAGCTAGCTGTCACACAGCTGATTTGTGCTGAGCAACTAGAAAGGTTCCAAAGAAAGCCGTTTCTGGCCCAGAATGCATTGCAGGAGGCAGGCAGGCAAAGACACTCCGTCTTCTGTTTGGATCCCAGCACTCTCTGTTCCTACACAAGTCCCTGTGAAAGAATTCCGGTCGCTTTGCTGTGAAAACCGCTCTATATTGGCAGCGCTCATAAATATTCATGAACAGCAGGCCCTAGAATGTATTTTTTGATTCCGAGAGATTGGCAGTTACAATGATTCTACACATACTGGTCGCGATTTGGTTCGGGACCAAACAATTGGACCGTCTCACTCGCTGGTGAATATTCATAAGCACCTGCCTTCACCGGAATCACAGGGTCAAAAAAGCAACGCGGGACAGGCAAAATAAAGCACTCTGAGCCTGGAGCCTCTCAAATAACACAACAGTATCAATTCTGGGGTAAGAACTATTTCACAAAGCAGGATAACTGCGTAAGCAGCATAGCTAAAGGGACAGCCATTCCCGGTCTTAGTCAGCACGATTATCTAGCCAACTCCTGCTCTCTGACGGTATTTTGCTTCCTGAAATATCTCCCTGGACTCAAAAGGTTTGAAGCCAATTATTATTTGTCCTAAAATTTATCCCAAAGTTGCTTGTTAAAGGAGTACTCCTCTCAAAACACAATAAGAGCTAATTCCTGTTAATTTTCATGTGAATAAATTCCTCCAGAGAGATGAACAAACCGTCCTTCCTATCTAGAGTTATTGTTGGTTGCTATGTTTTAGCCTGTTAGCACCTGTCATGCAATCAGACAGCCTTCAGTGGCCATAATGTCACTTTTGACTTTACAATATCAGTCTGGCATTCTAAGCCAACTAATCACAAAACAAATCATATTTGCACTTAAAAAGCTAGTTATATACCTAGTGGGTTATTATTATGTCCCTTAATGTATAAGGTCCCTTTTGTATTTTTATATTCGGAATTTATTTATATTTGTATCTTTTTACAAATTTTTGTCTGCTTTTGGGGTTAGAAAGAAATGTTGTTTTGATACCTGTGTATGACTGGAACGTACAACAACAAAAATTGACAATAAAGCTGACTTTGACTTAACCTTAATCAACCCAGGCGTTACTGGATTTTAAATGTTGTGCCACCAGAGAGGTATAGAAGCCCTTCAGTAATTTCACCCTATAATGCATTATGACTCCAAACAAACCAGCTCCCATTTACTATTCCTAATTAGCAACCAAAAATTAATTCAACCAAACACACATCTGCAAAGACAAATCGGTAGAATGACAGGCCAATGTATTTTTAGCTTCCATTATTTATTTGCATCACAAAGTTATCAAGCATTTTCCCATCCACGTTAATGACAAAATAAAATGTCCATGTCTCTCAAAGATTTTGAATTCAAGCTCATAAAACGATACATATTTGTTGGCTAGACATATAAAAGACTTCATTTTGCGCCAAATGTTTGACAGGGTTCAATACGCCAAAGAAGATGTTTCCCATTTTAAATGTATTCCTTCTTACGCCAAAAAACAATTTCAATAAGTTAATTTCCATCTTAGAATACATTACACTGCTGAAACAATGCTAACATTCAAGATGGAATTCAGAGTAAGTTTTGGATAATTAATTACAAATTAACTACAACGTATTTGGATTATTGCCAACCTTACAATATCACATGTATTATATTTACATTGTTAATCGGTGATATCTTTGCCATTACTTAATAAATAACGAGTAAATCAGTACAGGCTTAGGTATTGGTCTTGATTATTCTGTAAATAAACTGTATGATTGTTAATGAGGCCATTTTAAATGGCAACAGATTTTGAGCAATGATGAGTTAAAAGGTGAGGTTACTGAAGGGGTCTTGCAGTACATTACCAAATATACCGTAATACTGGCATTACCTCTAGGGGGAACTGAGGTTAAAGAGGTTAAAAAAAAGTTTTAAAATACCAAAGCTGTCTTGGTATTACATGCCAGAGCCGCAGCCCTGAGCTAATCACGGAGCACCATTCATGCAAATGCGAATCCAGCTCGAGCTCAGGCAATGGCTCCAGCAAGTAAAATCAAGACAGCTTCTGGTATTTTCGAAACTTGTGTTATGACATAAACACCTACCATGTAAATGACAAACTATGCGTGAGTAAATATGGTTTGTTAGGTTTTTTATCTGCTTAGAATGCCAGAATAATGTTTTAAAGACAAAAGTGGCTACTAGAGGCAGTCTGGTTGCACAATAGCTGCTCATAAGCTGACAAGGAAAAAACTGTCTGGAGGAGTTTACTTACTCAAACAAGAGTCATTAGAAGATGACATATCCCCCAGCCCCCGCAATCTCTTAATTTAACTAATCAGTTGACATCACGGTTTAAAAATTCCAAAAGTTATTGAGTGCAGAAATAGTCCCCATCAAATTAGTCTCAGAAATCCAAAAATATCAAAAGGCACCAGTCTATTACCTCCTGATTAATACGCACAGCTAATTTCGTCAAAACATATTGAATGGTATTCAAGTTGTGCTCCGGAAACGGTCCCCACTCTCATTTTGCGTAAGTTAAAGTCATTTCCATGGAAACACCGAAAAAGTAAAAATCTCAGAAATCCCAAAATATCAAAAGGCACCATTCTAGGACCTGATTAATACGCAAAGCAAGTTTCGTTAAAAAAATATTGAACGGTATTTGAGTTCTGCTCCGGAAACAAAATGATTACCAATGGACCGACGCACAGGCAGACGGACGGACGGATGGACTGACATACCGATAGCTATATTCATATAATGCGGGGGGGACAAAAAATTTACAAGAACCGAAATCATGTTTTGGGTGGAGTACCCCATTTACTAAAAACATAATTAACCCTTAAAATTATTTATAGAGAAAATATAACAAGAGATTTACCAATCAAATTCAAGGGCACCTGTTAATTGAAACCAGGCTATGATTTCAATACTGCTAGGCAAACATTCAAGTAAATAAGTAAGTAAATTCAGAAAATTTCCACTTTTGATACCAAACAAGGCTGCAGCAGCATAACTAAACATATTGTATTATCTAAGTCTTCTTCAGAATCTGCACTGCCTTTTTTAACCCCATAAAACCTATGAACTCATATATGGGTTTGTCAAATGCAGCGGCTGTACTCAGACCAGTGCACCTTGAGACCTATTTTAAATTTTAGTAGCGATCCCTGCCAGATCCAGCTGAATCACATGGAAATGTGTTTAAAACGATGCACAAGATCTAGATATTTTCCATTTGATGTCATGCTGTGGCTATAAAACATGGCATCCTGGGTTTGAATATTTCTGTCAGTGTAAGTGTAAAGTAGCTTCAGTGAAGTGCTGCAACCAGCAGATACAGAATATGTGTGTGACATTGACCTAAAATATAAAAAAAAAAAAAATCCCTTTTCTGGCTTTGAACCTACTTAAGGGGAAACTTAAGTGAAAAGTCAGAATTCATGGGGTTGAACATGACGCCACATTATATTTTTATAGCTGTTTTTAGATGATAAATTTATTATTCGGCCATGTCTACGAATACAGCTCAAAAAACAACAAAAACGATAACTTCCTCTGAAAATCATGCCGCTTCTAGCCACGCATAACACGGACCTAAGAGTGAGTCAAAGCGCTGTGCAGCCCCTGATACACCCCCACACTGGAGGGAAGGCGAATAGTGTAAGCGATAGAGCCAAGGATTAAAAAAGAATCCAGACTGCAAGAAACAGTGTGGTTGACCAAGTCACACATTATCTTGCAGCAAGGAAGTCCTGTTCTGTTCAGAGTCATTTCTTCCTCCATTTTGTCCTCTGTCTCTTTTCCCTCGCTGGGTCTTATAAGCTTGACGGTTGAGGAGAGGCCATAGAGAGGCAGGGCAGATCTTGATAGAATTGTATGACAGCAATAGTGATGTTTTTGGTAGAAAAAAGAGAAAAACAGAACCAGTGGATTTTCTGGTGGTAGATTTAGGAAAGGCCCCGGGGTGGGGCCCTGGGGGACTCACAGCTGCTGCACAAGCCCACAAAGCTAGGAACTGGTCAGGAGGAGAATGGAAAAACAAAAACTCGCACAAAAATTTTGCTGCCCAGGATCTGATGGAGAGTCGAAGAAAGACATATTCCTCCCCAAATAGAGGAAGGGGTGAAGAAATTCAATTCAATTTATTTGTATAGCGCTTTTCACAGAGACTGTCACAAAGATGCTTGACAGCGAGAGATTAAATAAATGAAAGGGCAGTGCCCAGCCTATTCCCCACTACAGCAAATGAGGCAAGAAAAACTCCCAGTAGGGAGAAAAATCCTCAAACAGTGGTGAGAAAAAACTCCCCAGTGGGAAGAAATCTCAGGCGGAACCCGGCTATAATGGGGAAGCCCATCCTCCGCTGCCTAGCTAAATAATAACAAAATAGAGTCAAATAGAGTAAAATGGCAAAAGAGTTCCATTTAAGTCCATCTGAACAGTGGCGTCTGTAGCTCCAGGAAGTGGCATGCCGAGGATGGTGCAGAACTGGATCAGGACCGGAGCAGGACAGCAGGACAGCAGCAGCCAGCGCTCATGGTGAGGGACAGGGCTCGGACGGTATAAATAAATAAATAAATAAATGTTGCTTCGGGCTCTTTAAAAAAAATGGTAGCGGTGCGGCAGACAAAGGCACATACAGCAGAGGCAAACACGCACTGACACAAGATGGGTATGCTGAGTCTTCATGCGAGAGAGTGAGACGGAGAGGGAGGGAGGAAGAGAGGTGACAAAGGAATAAAAGGATGCAGATTCCCACACTGAAGAAGTCAAGTGGGCTTCACTTGGCTCAAGAGTTATTTTTCAAAGGTGGAAGAGGATGAATATCACTTGTAGTAAACAGAGTATCTAACAACCACACACACACACACACACACACACATACAGTTAAACAAACAAATACATGCAAGCTTACCCATACATATGCAATAACACAAACAGACACACACAAACATGAAGTCACACAAACGCTCATTTGCAGTTACACAGACATAAACACATATAGATATGCATTAACACCAACAGACATGCAAACACACACACACTAACATATGCACATAAACAAACACCCACATAAACACACACACAAGCTGTATGCAGTTGCACAAACCCACACACACATGTTGTGTTTCAATGTTTTCTGGCAACATCCCATAGATTTACATTTATCCCCCCATATATGTCCCCGTGCCTTGACCTAAGCCATAAACTCTACATGCCAAACCCCAACCCAAACCATCACCTTGAACCCTAAAATAACTCAATTAACCTGAAGGGACCAGAAAATGTCCCCATATGAATGAACAAATCACATAGGAATACCCACCCTGTCACACACACACACACACACACACACATACAAGCTCACAAGCACGCACACAAACACACACACATACACACACACGCACACGCAAGCACACACAGACACCCGCTCAGTCGCACATACAAACACACATGCTCACACAAATACACTTGCTAAAACAGGAATAGGGACTGCCACAATTATACGCACAAATTACCCCCTGACACTCATCATATCACACCCATAATAGCATGGCAAATCTATTCCACCATTAATGGGTCTTTCATAACACATCACTCTATTTGGGTCGATGCGATAATGCTCATGTTCGCATTCTCAATGTGGGCGGGAGAGGAAACTACGGGCGCACAACGTGGCGCGGACGACATTCTGGCTCAGTCGCTGGCTCGCGGCTCTCCTGAGTGATATTGATTGACCGCGAGGCCGCTGTCTGGGTGTTGCGTTAGGTGGCCTTTGTGGAGTCGTCTGGATTAAAGGCTTCTGAAAGTCTCCCAGGGCGCTCGATATATAACACGCCGGCCATTGATTAGTCATTAATGACACATCGAGAAGCCATCCCCTTCCACCGCACTCATTCTCCATTCATGGGCTCAGACACATCAATGTCAATGAGCGGAGAGAGATAGAGAGAGAGAGAGAGAGAGGGAGGGAGAGACAGAGGGACATGGAGGAGAGAGACAGAGAAGGCAAAGAGAAAAAAGAAAGTGAGGGAGGAGAGAGATTGAGAGAGAAGAGGAAGAGAGAGAAGAGAGAGATGGACGGAAAGACGTACATTGAGGAGAAAAAGAGAACAGAGAGAAAGAAAAGAGAAAGTGAGAGAAGAGAGAGTGAGAGAGAAGAGGAAGTGAGGGACGAGGAGAGAGGATGGGAAGGGAGGGAAGAGAGAGAGTGAGAGAGGAGAGGAATGGAGGGAAGAGAGAGAGATGGAGGAAGGAGTACAGCCACTTGCCATTCGCCCCTCTGCTCCGTAATTAGCAGTTATCAGGAGCAGAAAGAGGACGAGAGAGAGAGGGAGAATGAGAGAGGGAGGGAGAGACGGAGGGGAAGAGTATGGCTGCAGTGTTTGATGGATATGATTACAGGCAGCCGCAGCGGCCGAAGTCGCTCTCCGAGGCTCCCCCACGCCCCTGTAAGTGATAAATGGCCGGCGAATCACAGGCTGATTGCTCTTGAGTGAATCTCCCAACCTTTCTCCCTCCGCATCCCTCCTCTCTCTCTCCCACTCTCTCTCCCTCTTTCTCTCGCTCTCTCACTCCATCTCTCTGATACACCGTTGACATCATTAACCTCCGACCCCATCTCCGGGCCATCGAGCGTTTCGCTCCGCGCACCCACCGACCGCCACTGCGCTCGCTGAGCGTGAGGAGGGAGTCGAGATTGCACGGGGAGGACGAGGGTTGATGAGCACCCTGTACGCCCACGGGTGAGAACAGAGGTTACGCCGCACCCCCATCACAGCAGCGAAAATAGACCAATCAGGGAAAACCTTCTAATGACCGTAGCCTGAGAATAAGTGGAGGCATCAGCCGTTCTAATGAGAACTGCAGCCTGTCAGCCATATTGGAAACTCGCTGGTCGCTGTGCTCATCTTCTGTCATCACACAGATAAACGCACTGTAAAACACACCAGGCCAGTCACTGGAGGATGGGGTCCTCTCTAAAGCTGGGTTATTCCCAATGGGGATTTATTCTCCTCATCACGTGAGCATTTCACTTCCCGATGGGCATTTTTTTTAAGTATCACTTTAGTGTGGTCAGGCCTGGGTTTAGCTAAACTTTACTTTCCGTTTCCAGTGTACAGCAGTCATGTCTTTGTCAAACATTTTGTAAAATAATGTATGAAAAATCAGTTTCACAAAAATTCCGGCAAGGTCATCCCAGATTTATGGTGCCACGGTAATGACCCTGCGAGGTTCCCCTTTCAGGAATGACCATCATTTACAGACGTGTACACACTGACACTCGGACGTATCGCTGGCGATACGCGCACCGCTCTGAGCTGTCACACCACGCCAGTGTCAGTTCCTCCATCACACGCACGCCACAGCCACCATTAAGAATGTCAAACGGTATTAGAATCAGTCCAACAGTCAACAGGATAATTACAGTAACATGTCCGCCGGAGCCCTCATCATCCACGACAAGTCAAAACGCTCACTTTCCCAGAGTCGAGAAAAAGCCCCCCGCCTCAACTTAGCTATGGCGGACATTAACTTCTTGTCTTCCGTCTGGCATGACCAAACCCATGACTGATTTTAAAGGGGCATTTCATATTTCAAGTATTTCGCTGTTTCGATGGCGTGAACCTACATCAAAATTGATTGGTGACAGGGAAGACTAATCACTTCTGTTTCCCCGGAAGTCGGGCACTAAAATTGTCAGACAACCTATAGGTTCTCTGATAAGCATTGGCATAGATGGAAAAAGTCACAATGGATTCATACTAGTTTTATTGCAAACGTACTGAAAAGACAACCACCAGCCATATTAAAATGCGTAGGGTTTCCTATGGTCCATTAGACTGTCATATAGAAAACAAGCAAATTCACTTGTCAACAATTTCTCAAGAGGAGCGCCTTTAATGTCGCCCACATAATTACGAACAGTCCTGCCCGTGCCTGACTGTGACATCATCTGAGCATGCTCAGAGCACTTCCGGTTGTTCAACTAACATGACACGGTAACCCATTCTCCAGACAGCGCCACTGGAGAGATTCAAAATTCAGACAATTGACAAAAATAGCGCCCAAAAAAAAAGCGCCATGTTTAAGAGCACGCGGCTCACGCTCGCTTATTAGCACGCGGCGCAGGCCTCGCGCGGAGCCTGGCGTGAATGTTGAACACCTCAGCAGAAAAATAAATAAATAAATAAATAACTTGAAAGCGGGAATCCAAGCAATCTTCTTCGAGCAACACCAAATGAATTTGCCTTGGCGGTATGCAAATGTTCCCTGAACTAACGAGGCCGTCTGGCTGATTGGAGGGACATTGATATTCTCCTCACATACCGCCCTTCTCCCTCCCTCCCTTAGCACTGCAGTTTTCCTCCTGCACTTCATATCTCTCCATCTTGTGAGGTTCATCTTTCTCTACGCCGCCATATCTAACATCGTCCCTCCCTTCCTTTCTCTTCTTCTGCCCTTTATAAACACCCGGTCAACACGTTCCTCACTAGCAACACATCCTTTCTACATGCCTTTATGTCCTCTTTTCAACCCCGCCTTCCCATCCCTCTCCAGCCCTTTTCTCCTTTTAAACCCCTAATGTCCCCCCATCCTGGCCTCAGAATTGAGCATACTCGCCTCTCTGTTCTCTCCTCTCCCCCTCCATCCCTCCCTCGCTCTGTCCTTTCACGGGGCATGACAGCTGGAGGGGAACACAGCTGGTGCTCTCTCCTCCTTCCCCCTTCTTACGTGCGTTTCTTCCACAAATCACCGCGCCACGCCATCGCTCCGCGCAATAAACGCGACAGAGGCGCTTTTTATTATGAGCAAATATATATGCAAGCGTACACTGTGAGTAATACAGCCTTAGTCAGTTCCACAGCATGATAAATTTTGGCATACGAACAGTCCTTCAATGCGTTCTTATGTGCGTGCGCACATGTACGGGTGTAACTGACATTCGGCTATTATCCATGTCACCTGCACCAATTTGTAGTCAAAAAAATTTGTAATTTGTATTTTTGTTGAATACCTAGCAAACATTCACTTGTTTTCAGTTACTGCAAAACTGCATACAGCCTATCTATCTATCTATCTATCTATCTATCTATCTATCTATCTGTTATTCCTCCGGGCAATATAGGACAGTGTTGAGCTTGCTAAAGTACACACAGCATATCATCTATCTATCTATCTATATGTCTGTCTATTTATCTATCTATCTTTCTGTATCAATCAGTCAATCTGTCCATCTATCTACATGTCCGTCTACCTATCGGTGTTATTCCTAATGGCAGTATGTGTTGAGCTTGCTAAAGTACATACAGCGTATCATCTATCTATCTATGTATCTATCTATCATCTGTCTGTCTGTCTGTCTGTCTACCAGTGTGATTTCTAATGGGAGTACAGGACGTTGTTGAGTTTGCAACTCTATCCTGCGACCAATTTGCCACACCTGGTCTCTCTGTGAAGCGTCACAGCAGCGAGAGCGCATAAATAAGGCAGCAGCCGAGCCCATAAACACACATCAATAAGTGAAGGAGGCATGACTACGGGGCCCTATCTGTCGCCCACTACAGGGAGGGGAGGGGGGCACGTGCACACACACACACACACACACACACACACACACTTGATGTCCATTTAATAGAGACACGGGCGCTAAGATAAAAAGAGTCAGAGGGACATCGTAAGGCCAGGCAGGGTCCCCGAGGAGACGGGCGGTTCGAAGAGCGAAATGCGCCACGCGTCCAGCGTGTCCCCGAGGGGCCCCGACACTGACACTGAGGTGTAAGAGCACAGGCCATCCTCCCTCTCTCTATCTGTCCATCTGCACACTCATTTTTTTTCTATTTTCTCCCCTCTCCTCCCATCCCTATTCCCCTCTCTGCATAATTCAGCACCATATGTCGTTTGAGCGGCGCTCTTCCTATCCTTCTCTCTCTTCTCCCATTCTCTCTCTCTCTCTGCGATGTCCCTCGCTCGCAAACCTGCTCGGCAGCCCCTGCAGCCTGTCCCAGTGACAGGGAGAGGGAGGGATGGAGGGGTGAGATAGAGAGAGAGAGAGATGGTGACAGAAAGAGAGAGGTAATGCGGAGGAGACAGGGTAATGTGAAATGGAGACAGGATCAGGATGTGTAGTGACAGCACGCCTGACTGAGGAAGTCTGATTAAAGAGCTCAGAGCAAACAGACAATCACTGCATTTCTCCTCTCCTCCCCTCTGTTCCCCTCCTCTCCCCTTTCCCCTGTTACCTTTCTCCTCTCCTTTACTCTTTACCCTTCTCTTCTCCTCCCCTCTGTTCCCCTCCTCTCCCCTTTCCCGTTACCCTTCTCCTCTCCTCTCCTCTGTTCCCCTCCCCTCCCCTTTCCCCTGTTACCCTTCTCCTCTCCTTTACTCCTTACCCTTCTCCTCTCCTCCCCTCTGTTCCCCTCCTCTCCCCTTTCCCCTGTTACCCTTCTCCTCTCCTCCCCTCTGTTCCCCTCCCCTCCCCTTTCCCCTGTTACCCTTCTCCTCTCCTTTACTCCATACCCTTCTCCTCTCCTCCCCTCTGTTCCCCTCCTCTCCCCTTTCCCCTGTTACCCTTCTCCTCTCCTTTACTCCTTACCCTTCTCCTCTCCTCCCCTCTGTTCCCCTCTTCTCCCCTTTCTCCTGTTACCCTTCTCCTCTCCTCCCCTCTGTTCCCCTCTTCTCCCCTTTCTCCTGTTACCCTTCTCATCTCCTACCCTCTGTTCCCCTCCCCTCCCCTTTCCCCCTGTTATCCTTCTCCTCTCCTTTACTCCTTACCCTTCTCCTCTCCTCCCCTCTGTTCCCCTCCTCTCCCCTTTCCCCTGTTACCCTCCTCATCTCCTCCGCTCTGTTCCCCTCCCCTTTCTCCCTGTTACCCTTCTCCTCTCCTTTACTCCTTTACTCCTTGCCCTTCTCATCTCCTTTCCTCTGTTACCCTTCTCCTATTTCCTCTGTTCCATTTCCTCTCTTTTCCTTTTTGCTTCTTTTGTCCTGTCCTCTGTTCCCTTTTCAACTCATTTCCTCAGTTCCTTCCCCTCTCCTCTCCCCTATTCCTCTCTTTTTGCTTTTCCTCTTCCCTTTTTTCTCATCTCCTCTGTTCTCTTCTCCTCTTCTTTCTTGTTCCCAGCTCATCTCTTTTCCTCTGTTTGCTTCTCTCCTTTCCTTTGTTTCCTTCTTCTCTCCTCTGTTCCCTTCCCTTTTCCTTTCCTCTCTTTCCTTTTACCCTTCTCTTCTTATTTCTTCTGTTCCATCGTCCCATTCTACTCTTCCTACCTTGGTTCCCTGCATCTCTCTGTCTTTCATTTCCTTCTCCTCTCATTTCCTCAGTTCCCTCTCATCTCCTGTCGTCACTTCCCCTCTCCTCTCTTTTTCTTGGTTCTCTTCTCATCTCTCCACCTCTGTTCTCCTGTCCTCTTTCCTCTTCTTCTCTGCTTTTGTCTCCTTCCTGCCTCCTCCAGACTCTGCCCAGCTAACCCCCGGCTCACTTTTCTGGAGGGAGGTAACTGCCTGAATGCAGCTGGTACAACAGATGGACATGAAGACCAATGGCTGCGTCCAGCCAGGCACAGAACAAGTGAGGACACGACCCCGTACACGAACGAAACGTCTACACTGGGAGAGAAGTGTGAGTTTGTGTGTGTGTGTATGCTTGCCTTTACATATTGTGTGCGCGTGTATGTGTGTGTGAGTGTACATGTCAGTGTGCATGCGTGCATGCTTGCGTGTACGTACGTGTGTGTGTGCACGCACTGTAATGATTGAGACGGAGGGAAGCGGCAGTATTACGCCAATAAAAATTACACCACAGCACATCCTCACACCTTCCTCATCCCTGCTGCTGTTTTCTACCAGTTGCTATGGCAATGAGATCAAATTCACACTGTTTTCACCCCAGAGAAGAGGAAGCGATGGATACTAAGAAGCCGACACGCACTAATACTCTCACATCAGTTTATGCACAAAGCACAAATGCAGAAAGACCATTGCGTGAACTAAAAAGCCACTGTGCTCTAATACGTGCACAGTGTCACATGCACAAGTACTGCACACAGACTGCATTTATATAGCGCATTTCCCACCAACCATTTTAATAAGAAGCACCTTATGATGAATGCCTTGCATGCACAACATTCAAACAGAAGCGAGGAAAGACAGCTACGCCAAGCACCATCCAGCTCATTGGGAGACATTTATCTATCTATGAGTCTGTCGGTCTGCCTTTCTTAATGACATATTGGCATGCTCAGAGGGCCAGGAAGGAGATCTGCAAGTTTCCGATTGACCGATGACTGCTCCATCTCCTGAGCGAACTTCAGGATACTTCCCAGCTGTTCCAGTGCACGTTCTCTGTCAGAGGGCTCATCCTCAGAAGGCCACAGATGTGCGGACATTAACCAGAGGGTGTGGCTAGTAGTCAGAACCCTCTTGCCCGATATTCTGAAAGCGCACAAAGTCCTTCATGAACATTATGACCGTATGAATCATTGGTCATGCCTGTACCTGTCTGCACACAGGTTGAAGGGTGTGCTCATGCACAAAAATGGCATAAAAAACTTGCCTGAAACCCCGCACAAACTTCAGTGCTTATGTGTCTGCAGAGCCAATTTACAGCCCATGTTCGTGCTACTGCTTAAACAGTTCCTTTAAATGGTCACTTAAATAGTACCCTATATAGGTAAATATAAAAATGTGCTATTTTTTGTAACAACTATTGTTGCTTTGAAATTTGTGATAAGTAAACAGCAAGGAGATGTAAGAGACAAAACACCGCAATAACAGAACATTGACTCTCCACACTGTGTGTGCGGGTGTTACGACTGCTTGAACATATGCATTTATGTGTGCGCTTGTAAGAGTACATATATTAGTGTTCATTTATACGCAGGTGTGCGTGTGCACGCGTGTGGGTCAGTGTGTGTGGGCATGTATGTGTATTTGCCAGAGTGCGCGCACGTGTGTGTATGTGTGTGTGTGTGTGTGTGTGTGTGCTCATGTGTTTGCATGCGTGCATGCATGTGTGTGCTTGTGTTTGTGTGTGTGTTTATGAATGTGTGTGCGCGTGCGTGTGTGTGTGTCAGTGCGTGTGTGTACATGTGTGCATGTGTTTGCGAATGTGTGTGTGTATGTGTTTGTGAATGTGTGTGTATGCATGTGCGTGTGTGTTTGTGTGTGTGTGTGCATGTGTGTGTGTGTGTGTGTGTGTGTGTGTGTTTATGAATGTGCCTGTGTGCCCGCGTGCTTGCGTGCGTGCGTGTGTGTTTGTGAATGTGGGTGTGTGTGTGTGTGTGTGTTTTTGAAAGCGATGCCATCACAGACGCACGCATGTCTGACTCTGAGAGAGATTGAGAGGGAGAGCAGGGTGAAGCGAGTTGAGATGTGAGGTGGGGGAGACACACACACACACACACACACACACTGCTGCCATCATTAAGAACAGGCAGAGGTGCTCTGCTGCAGCCCTGGGCTACAGCGTTTTGCATCTTCTAATGAGCTGCACCGTTTCCAATGAAGCCAGCTGTCTCAACGGGCGCTTCAGAATGTCACCGCAAACTGAGAGAGGGGGAGGGAGGGAGAGAGAAAGAAAGAGTGGGAGGGAGGGGAAGAAGAATGGCGAGACAGAGAGGTAGATAGTCAGGTGAAGAAGGATGGATGATGAGGGAGAGATAGAGGAAGAGAGAGGGAGGAGGTGAGGAGGATAGGAGGTGGGGAGAGAAAGAGAAAGAGTCGAAGGGAGGGCTAGAAGAAGAACAACGAGACGGAGAGGTAGATTGTCGGGAGGAGAGGGAGGGATGGTGACGGTGACGGAGAGGGGAGGAAGAAGGGATGCAGATGAGCGAAACAGTGGGAGAGAAGAGAGAGAGCGAGGCCTGCTCATGGCTGGGCGTGAGGGACAGAGATGGACGGGTAGCGAGGGAGGACAGCGAGCCTGTATGGGTGGTGAGTTTTAAAGTGCCAATGTAAAGCAAAACCCCCCCACCACCAGATTTCAGCATAATAACTGGGGAGGGAGGGAGGGAGGGAGGGAGGGAGTGAGAGAGAGAGAGACAGAGAGAGAGAGAGAGAGAGAGAGAGAGAAGGACAAGAAAAGATGAGGCCTTAACGAGAGACCCCCAAATCCATCTGTAAATCCATCTGCGAACCCCCCACCATTACCCTGATCCTCTTAGCACCACCCGCACCAGTGACCCTTCCCTTCCGCCACAATATCAAACACCAGGGTCCACATCTGCTTATTGGCCTCAAATCCGCAGCCAGGAAAAGCACACTTACGACACGTCCAATCACATTCAGCTCACCTCAGGAGGACTCACCAAGTACCACAAAGTGGGGGCCCACAGAAAATAGCGGTTTTCACCTTGACCGAGAGTCCTTTCCAGTTACTTATTTTTTACCTCTTTGGTTCCTCTCCTTAGTTCATTTCCTTTGCTCCTAGCTCCAGCTGATGCAGTGAGAATGAGGTGAAGAAAAGTGGACAGAGTAATGAAGGAGATTTCTTTTAGGCAAATAGAATGTTCTTACTTTTTATCAAGTATCAGTTTGAAGCTCAGCTGAAATGGCAAATGGAAATGTCGATCCCCTGGTCATTCAGTTAGATACAAATCATCCCAAAAATACTTCTGCTCATGTCTCTTTGCTCAATTATCCTCCTAACTCCTCACTCCATGTTTACTTCAGGAGCACCTAATATGTTAAAGACAGCCGACCTCCAGTTATTGACTTCCGGGTCATTTAAGGACTAAGGAGAAAAGAACTGATGACATGAGCTCGCATTCAGAATGAATGTCCCTTCCCAGATCTTTCCACTTCCAACAGTATGGATTTTGATATTGGCAAAGACGCATTTGAGGACCTTATTTCGATACAATGTTGATGCATTTTGCGCAGATGTTCAATGGTTGAAAGATGGTGCATCACAGGTGTGATCGCACACACTGCCCTAAAAGTGCAATCCAGGCCAAAGTTAACTGAGGGCCGAACCCCAGAGCCTGACTGAGTAAAGGCATCAAGCTCTAATGTCAGAGAGAGTCCTCATGTCGACGCAGCCGTGACGCGGAGGAAGAGCATCCGAGAGAGTGCCTGGATCAATAGAGTCGGGGAAACCCCTACCTCCTGTAAACACACACACACACTCACACACTCTCGCCCGCACACGCTCTGGATCGATAAGCACTAACGTGAGCGAGGTGAAGCAAGGCGCTCCCATTGACAAAGATCTGCAACCTGAGCTCGACGCTGTCGCTGCTACTTAAAGCGGCCAGCGACACCATCTGATTCGGAAAGTGTAACCATCGATTTTCTCCAAGGAAAAACCTGCCAGTGTTCATATATAAACACAAACACACACACACACACACACACACACTCATGCACAATCACACTCTCACACATACTGGTCAAGCTACACACTTAGACACAAACACACACCACTTCCGCGTAGCGAGCCTGAATGCAGCTAAACATGAGTGCTAATTTACTCTGGATTTAAGCATATTAGCATTGCAGTAGCATTAATTTAATGAAAAGCAGCACTTGCTTAGAGGCCTGATTTAATTACAATGGCTAGCAAACACTAACGGGAATAAAAATGACTCCATATTTTTTTAAAAAATGGTTAGTTACTGGAAGCTTCTCAAGTCAGTCATCCGGAAATGTACATGAACAAACAAAATTGGAAAGAACATCACCCCCAATAACATGAGAGTCAGGACATCCACGCAATGATGGCTGACGATTGCATTAAATTAATATTTACCAAAAATGTACAATCACAACCATTACCTGCAACCATTCCTTGTGATAAATTAACCAATTTCAGTGGATCAGTAGAAGTATGTTCTCCGTTTTAGCTTTGCGTTTACCTCTATTCGTGGTATATTTTTGAGGACCAGTATATCAGATGACCCGGCTCGGCCTAGCGCCAGCCATTAGCACTCAGCAGGTAAATGAGCAGAGTCACTCATTGGCTGGAGGGCTGTGATTGACAGGGCCATCCGGCAGCAGTGATGAGATGACAAACAGACTTAGACGTGATCCGCGCACTGAAATTCTAACTGTCAAACAGGCGCCAGTAGACTGGCCGTCAGATTGGCTGCGAGCACACAGTTACCCCGACCTATCATTTTCTTTAGCAGAAAGACAGTATTTTCTTTCGCCAGTTACTCGACTAGGGGGCAACGAAATGCGACAATCAGCGAGCTACCCCTGACTCCCCACCCCCTCATCCATCACACCTCAAAGGTCAAACTTTAACTGTTAAGCGGAGGTAAAACCGCAAAAGATACGCAGCGCCATAAAAAGCCTGGATATTTTAAGGGTGGGCTGGACCCTCAAGAGCTGGAGCAGAAGGAGGGAAACCTGGGGCATATTTAATGTACCTGCACACTCTTCCCTCCCCCAGCTCTTCTCTTTTCACAATGTAAAAGGCAAAATATGTCATTTTCAACAACAGTTACAATATTACATTTACAATTGCTTTTTTGCTGAAAAAAAGAAACTTTTTAACTTGTAAGGCACACAGTAACTTAAGAGCAATATTTCTACTTGAGACTAAAACTTTACTATGAGAAACTTTACTATAAGACTAAAACACATGTTAAGAACTCTGGGAGGGAAGTCCATGGGCTATGATGTACTTTAGTGCCCTTGCACACCTTCACCCTCCAATTGGGACACTAGCTAGTGCAGCGATAGGCAGCGACAGTTCGAGGGAATAACAGATTAAGGTGGCAGAGAGGGCCAGCAAAACGTCCAGTAGGATGGGGGAACTTTCAATAGTCTTTCTGGGATCAAAAATCGCTCGCTGTATCCCCTTGCATGCTGCACAACATAATCCCAATCACCTAACTGTCCCCCACCCCTGCCCCCGTCCGTCCCAGCAGGGTCCTACCTGGGATGATGGAGACTGTGTCCTTCTCCCAGGACACCACGCTGACGTACTCCTGCACGGCAGCCGGGATGAGGCACTTGAACACGGCTACGTTGCCCCGCATGGAGCGCTGGTCAGCCACTCGCACCGTATAGGGCTCCCTGAACACTGTAGGGTGGCGCAGAGAGAGGGGCCATTACCATTTACTACTTCCACAAACCATTTAAGACAGAGGGAGTTTCCTTTATGATGAGCTACTTGAGTCAAAGTTCAGATCACATGACCAGAAATAGAATATTGCAGACACAAAGTATTCTATATGCAGGACGCGTAATCAAGGCAGCAGTGGACAAAATCAAGACATTCCCACTTTATTTTTCAAAGCTCAATGTTTTAGGAAATTATGGGAAGAGGAACAGACAACCTGCAACAACTCCTACTAACACACAGAGATCATAGAAGGAAAAAAAAAAACCTGAATTTGGAGTTTGCTGCACTACTCTGTGTGTTATAGGGCTTGCAACTACGAGATTAATTATTTAGAAAAATGCAGCAAGTAAAAAGGAGCAAAAAGGACAGGACAGGGAGAAGTGCCTTGCCCTTTTTATAAATCACCCTCCGGATGCTAACGGACAGCATGGAGTGGCCCGGCCTGCGCTGCTGCACGAGCTGTCACAAACATTCCCCAGTATTAAAAGAACAGTCTCTGCACATGACAAGCGGAACCCCACGTGGTAAATGAATTATTTATATAAACGTGTGCGTGTTTTGTGTGTGTGTGTGTGTGTGTGTATGGGTGTGTGTGAGTGCCTGTGTGTGCACGCATGTTGCACAATGGTGAAAAATGCCCTAAACACATAGGCTATTGGAAGATTAAAAAATACCCCTGTCAATAAATAGCAATTTCATTTTGGGGGGCTAATTTGTATTTATTATTTCTTCATCACCACAGACCGTGTTTATGGTTTTTTAATTATATGAATTAGACCGTTCTTGAGGGAGACTAATGCAAGACATAGTCAAGGGGAGTTGACACAAACACGAAGAAGCAAATGCGATTACCTTCTCGAGCCGCGCAGGAGGAGGAAGACTCGGGGCCTCTCTTTGAGCGCTGCAATCTGATTCAGACACAATTCAATCTGTGCTGCTCTGAGGGCGTTTTCTCCCACAAATGAGCGAATCACGCGAACAGTTTAATCAAGTCGAGAAACACGCCCGCGTGCGCGCTGCGCACACACACACGCGCGGGCACGCACAGCCTGAGTGCAGTGATTAACCATGTGATTAACGCCGAATCTGAGGGCGATTTTCCTCGTTCCGTTTATAAAACCGAGCGAATTTTGGCCGCAGAGAACCAAAACAACTCCTTCATCTTTATCTTCAACAACATTTAATAATATAATTCAATCACATTGCAGAGGGTTTTTTTTTTTCTGACAGTTTTGAGCTGATCCGCGGTTGGAGCATTAAATCCAGACCAGTGGTCTGTGTTTTGTTTTAACGCCACCATTTCACTTAGGCTGGAGACGATGAAGTCTGGTTTTAATAGCACAGGCCTATGGTTGCAAAGTTCGTATGTTAAGAATTCAGCAGACTCGCTTCTGCATATTTAACCTAGGTGTTTCGTCACGCGTCATGACCTTGTGACCTTGTCAATACAAACTAGGAGCCGACCTTATTGTTAAATATTATTCAGTGTATGATAAGCGACTGTAATATCATATTTTGAGTTAGCCTACAATAGCGACCACATTGTCAGCTGTAGCTCATTTCCATAATTCTTTGTTTGTGGTCGAAAATAAGCAGGCTAAAAGTAGATAAAATTGATTTTTAAAAATCTAGAATATTTAGACCTAACAGTACAAATCAGCAAATTAATAATGGATTCATGTTTGAGGCCTGAGCCATATGAAGAGTATTGTTTATGTATAAATTACACTCCCCTCCAGATCTGCACGTAGTCATTATAATGTGATTGATGCCTTGGCTGTATTCGCTGGTTGCTTAGAAACGAGCTAAAACATCGCCTCTGCGCTCACCCTCACCGCGACGAGAGTCCTGGATCACTGTCATTTAAATAATTCAGCACTGTGAAACCCGATACGATATTTACTTATTCATAAAGCAAAGAATGAGGAAATTATTCAAATAAAGGGCGAATGAATGGTGGATTTAATTAATTCATGGGCGTGTTTGCTTAAAATAAACAAAACATATCCGCATCTGTCCCTTTGAATGTATAAATATCCCAAAATAGGACAAACTGCGCATTTTGGTCGTGTGCGTGCCTGTTGTTCCAAAGCCGGAGTTCATATTTGAATAATGACGTTTCGGAGTAGCTCACTTTTCCTCTCCTATCCGTCCCACCACTCCCTATTTTCCAAGGGTAGGCAAACCGACTAACGTTCACTATGGAAGGACGATCATAATGCAGTTCCGCAAATATTCCATTACAAAGTTTATATGCAGTGTATTTATAGGCGGTTAAATTCCTGAAGTTCCTGTGGGCGTGTGCGTGCGTGTGTGACCGACCGCGCGCGCGTTTGTGGTGCTGAGAAGCGCGATACTGTCCCAGAAAGAACCTTCAGACACAGCGAGTCTGACACCCTCAGTACTGAACGGTTTTATCAACTGCAAGGCGAAACACGAAGCAGATCATTATCTCACGTCGAAATAAGACACTGTGTGTAAACAATGACAACGATACCATGGCAAAAAAAGGCAAATGACGAAAGCCAAACAATGCATTCATTAGCTTGACGAGAAAAACGACAGATGCACAAAGAACCAGAGCTCTGGGCGCGAGAGCCAAAAAAAAAAAAAAAAAAAAAAAAAATTGCGCCCGGATACTAAGGCGGGAGTCCCAACGCCGTCAGTGAGGGGCCCACCACTAAGTTCAAGTTTAAACTTGTGCCTCTACTTGAGAAACCTAAATGTGCTCGCGGAGACAATAGGGAAATGGCAGGTGCAGCACGGACTCCCGCGGTTTGGGCTGATTATTTTGGGATTAGGTCTTCAGTACATGGGGGCAGGCCTGACCCTTCTTTGTCACTAGTTCTAAATTTGCTGGCCTGAGTCCGAGGCTACGTGGTAAAGCACGTGGTGATAATAAAGTATGGTTTCAGATGAGTCTGAATAACCTGCTTTGCTGAGCAATCAAACATTTATTTATTTGTTTGTTTGTTTATTCTTGTTTGTTCATTTCCTCAAAACCTGCATTACATTACAGACTATGCCTGCCCTAGTAAATCTTCAACTTTGGAACTGGAGTTTGTGTTGAGGACAAAATGGGGGTATCTGCCTCTTTGCATTAATTCCAGTTGTTTACCAGAAGAAATGCACTGCTAAAAATATATAACAAGTAGTGCAGCAGAGATCTGTGACAAAAGCCAGCTCACAGTGATTTTAATCAAATGCGCCTCCTTTTCCTTGACTGTAGATGCTGTTATAACTGGCACAAGATCAGCATGGGGGTGTGAGTGTGAGAAGGGGGAGGGGCTCACACTGGGATATGTCTGTTGGCATCATTCCACCGAGCCACCTGACAAAGGTGACGGCGCGCTCTGCCAGTCACAGATCGTCGCCCGTGGCAACCATGGAACACACCAAGACGGTTGAGGGGGTGGATTTGATGGGTGGGGGTGTTGGGGTAGTAGGTATAGGACAGGTGAGTGTAGTGTCTGTTCAGTATCTCAGTTCAGGACTGTGAGGGAGTGTTGTGTTGTGACTGATACTGTTTTTGACCGGGGATGTGTTCTAAGAAATTTTGCCCTCTGGGCATTTGTTAAACAATGAGATGCTTGAGCAAGAATAGATACTGTTGATGAGATCCTCTGGGCTCCTATTTTGTACTGTATTTTTTTTTCTGCACTGTATGCGTATGTGTGTGAATGTGTGCATTTCTGTTTGTGCTTGTGCGCACGTGTGGGTGTCTTTATGCGTGAACGTTTGCGTATATGTGTGCTTGTGTGAGTGTGTACATATGTGCGTGTAAATGCATGTATGCGTCCATTTGTCTTTGTGCATATAGGCTACACTGTTGCCCTTAAGGTTGGAATAATTTTGTATTCGCACTTTATCTATCAAGAATAAATCACATTGTCGCAATCATTTCATGAAAAGAGGTAAAAAAAAAAACTATTTTATTCCAACATTATGAGCAACAGTATAAAAAGCCTTCCCTCCCGAATAAAGTATCCTTTGCTATGTAGGCCTCGCCCGCGCACATCTATCCCAGCATGCATTGCGGAGGGCAGCAGCCTCCTTTGGGCTCAGGCACACTGTCTGCCGCACCTCCGCAGGCTGGGTTCTGCCAACCTTCAGGAAGAGTGGGCACAGCGGGCACCGAGACGGTGGCACTCAACCATGAGCCAGAGAGGTTTGGCACAGGGCGGGGTTTCTCCTGGCTATACAGGGGGGGCAAAGTGGGGCTGGAGACAAAGGGAGGAGAAAAGATGGAGTAAGAGAGGGAGTGGAAGAGGGAAAGCAAGAGGGAGTGAGAGAGGGAGGAGTGAAAGACATGAAGGAGAGAGGAGGTGAGAAAGGGAGGAGTGAGTGATGATTTTAGAGAGAAGGCGAGAGGAAGTGACTGAGGGAGGAGAGAGGATATGAGAGAGAAGACAGAGAGAGAGTGAGAGAGGGAAGAGTGACAGAGGGTGTGTAAGGGAATGAGAGAGGGAGTGAAACAGGAAGGAGCAAGAGGGAGTGAGAGAGAAGAAGGAAAGAGAGGGAGGAGAGGGAAAGGATTTGAGACAGAAGGAGAGAGAGAGCGAGTGAGAGAGTATGTGAAAGGAGGTGAGAGAGGGATGGAGACTGTGGGATGGAGAAGGATCGAGTCGGAGAAAGAGAGAGAGAGAGAGAGAGATGGGCCAGGGCCTCTCCGGTCTCCCCTATGTGGCTGGAGCCGACCTTGGCGCATCGCCCAGGGTCGCTCCGCCAACTGTCTGTGTCGCTGTGCGTCTGTCTGCCACCGGTTCTCCACGGCACAAGGTCGAACCGGCCGGCTGCCTGCTCCTCATCACCCCAGATTTTACCGCCATCCAGGGTTACAATATGGAGGCTCCTGTTAACATCGTTCTTACTCCTGCAATACCTGCCGTCGCTGTAATCTCCCCTCTTGCTTTGACGTGACATTTGTTTCGCCCCCTGGAATTAAATTATTATTTTAAAGCACCGCTGCAGTTGCGCCCTCGCCTTGTTTCGACACAAGGGCCGAGATGTGCCGGAGTTCAGAGCAGAGGAATAGGCGAGGGGGAATGAGGGATGGCCATAGAGTAGAGGGTGGAGTGCTACGTTTGGCTTTATTATTACACACTTGCCTTGAAGGTGGCGTGGTTTTCTATTACAGTGCCTTAACAACAAGCACTAAGAAACAGATGCACATAAATCTTTAATGGCCTGCTTTAAAGTGTACCCTCTTCCATATTTCCCTCTGATTTTACCTTTCTCTCCTTACCTCTGTCCCCTCTTTGCATCCCCCTCTCTACCTGCCCCCTTCCCCTCTCTTCATCTGTCCATCCCTCTTTAGTTCTCCCTCAACCCACTCTCCTCCATGTCCATTCTCCCTCTATCTACCATACAACCTCTATTTTTCCCCTTCATTTTTCATTGCTGACTTCCCCCTTTCCTTTTGCCGAGTCGTGCCTTATCCTTTCTCTGTCTTTTTCTCCGGACCCCTCAGTTGATCTCCATACCCTGGTCCATCCCCCTCCATAATCTACGTAGCTCCACCCCCAACCTATTATGCCCTCAATACGCTGGTCCATCCCCCTCCATATTCTAGCTCCACCCCCACCCTTATATGTCCTCAATACCGTGGTCGCTTCCCTTCCATAATCTTGCTCATCCCCGCCGTAAAATGCCCTCTATGCCCTAGTCCATCTTCCTCCATAACCTATCTCCTCCCCTGCCCTAATACGCTCTCAATACCCTCTTCCCTCCCTCCTCCATATTCTAGCTCCATCTCCGCCCTGATATGCTCCAAATACCCCAGTCCCTCCCCCTCTGTATTCTGGCTCCTCCCTCTTCTTCCTCATCTTCCTCCTCCAGACATTAGCCACTCCTTCATATCCTGGTTTCTGCTTCTCCCTTCATAGTTTAGCCCATCCCCCTGCCTCCAGTGCCCGCCCCCTCTCCCTGCTCACCGGCCTTGACACGGATGCTGGGGCTCCGGATCTTCCCGGCCTGGTTCTCGGCGGTGCAGAAGTAGTCGTTGTCGTGGATGAAGCTGTTGAAGGCGGAGGGGGAGAAGGGGTAGAGCTGCAGCGTCCCATTGGCGTGGACATGGCGGATGTGTGGGACGTCATAGATGTCGTCGCCGGTGGCCAGGTACCAGCGCAGGACTGCGTGGGGGGCGCCACCCGCTGGGCAGGGCAGGGACACCCCCACCGAGCTGGAGAACGTCACCCTCTGCAAAGAGGCGTTCACAAAGTACAGCCGCGTCGAGCCCACATCCTCGCTGTGCACTGAAAGAGAGAGGGGAGCACAGGTAAATACACAAACAAGCACACAGACACTCAAAGTACAGCCACATCGAGTCATGCTTGACAAACCTTTTGGAATTCTTTGAAGAGGCCACTATGGCTTATGACTAAAGAAGAGCTGATGATATCATATATTTTGATTTTTATTTGTAGAGCTCCATATGAGAGACTAATTTTTAAAATAAGGACAGTAGGAATCTATGGAGGCATTTTGGAAAGGATTCAGGACTGGTTACGGGACAGAACACAAAGAATTGTGGTCAGAGGGATCTCATCTGAGATAGGTATTTTGGGAACCAGAGTTCCTCAGGGATCAGTACTGGGACCCCTGCTCATTCTCCTTTATAAAAATGACCTTGACAGGAACATTGACAGCAAATTAGGCAGATGAGCAAATGGTACTAAAATGGGAGGTATAGCTAATAGTTTAGAATCTGCTAAAGTGATTAAAGATGATTTAGATAAGAATCGGAAGAAGGCAGAAACATGGCAAATGAAATTCAGCTTAGCTAAAAGTAAAGTACCACATGTTGGAAATAAAAACATTCAACTGGATTACTTTTTAGGAGGTTTAAAACTGGAATGTTCTCAACCTGAAAAAGATCTGGGAGTGTTTTTAACTAAACCTTTACAGGTTTAAGCTACTGTACTGTAGCCATTAAAAAGGCTAATAGGATGCAGAAGCAAAAAGTATTGAGTATAAATCTAAGGATATTATTCTTCTCTTGAACAAGACTTTTGTCAGACCACACTTTGAGTATTGTATGCAGTTCTGGGGACCTTGCCATAAGACAGATACAATGGCTTTAGAAAAGGTTCAAAGAAGAGTCACAAAGTTAATTTCTGTTGGAAAAGATAAAAGCTATGAGGACAGACTGAAGGATCTTAATCTCTTCAGTCTAACACAGTGTCCTAACTGGATGCGACGCGAGCGAGCGCTAGCTACAAAATCAGCTGTTTTCTATTGGAATGTCCTAACAGGCCGCGCGCGACGAGCCGTTTAGAGCTGGACGCCCGGTTTCTATTTTAACTGTCACTCGCGTCGCGTTGACAGCGCCATGGATGAGGAGCAGCTAATTCATTTGGTTGAAATGAGGAGCTATCTGATACCTCCTCATATATGATACCTCCTCATTTCACTACAAAAACGTCAATAAGGTGGCAGCTGGCTGGAGGGAGATCGCCCGGGAGCTTAAAGTCTCTGGTAAGTTAAGTTTGTGTTTTTTCTGCCAGGATGCTCAGCAGAGTTTACTAGCTAGCTTATTTTACAAAGTGGATAGTGATATGATACAATATCAATACCCGCAACAAACTTGTGAATATGAATAGTTAATTAATAGTATTCGGAGAAGGCAGATATGTTCTTCAGTGTGCTATAACTGAAAGTTGATACAAACCCTTGCTACATTAGGTATGCTGTCAATCTAATTAACTGAGTAGTTACGTCTCCAGTCTGATGTCGAGCGCACAGCTGATGTGTTTCCATGACAACAGATGCACATATTCAACGGATTCAGTGTGAACAGAGAGCGTCAGATGTGACGCGATTGTCGGACCCTCGCTCGCGTCGCATCCAGTTGGGACACGGTGTTAGTTAAACAAGGCTTCGAGGTGATCTGATTGCAATTTTTAAATATGTGAAAGAGGTCAACAAAGTTAACTCTGGAGGAGGATTTAGACTAAATTCTGTTTTCAAAATTCGGGTCACAAATGGAAGGGTAAATTTAGCACTGATATCAGGAAATATTTTTCATGCAGAGAGTGATCACAGTGTGGAATAGCTTGACTGGTCATATTGTAGAGGCAGGAACTAGTTTTCAACTAGTCTTGATACATTGCTTGATACCATCTAGTCCTTTCAGTATCCAAATTGTTAGGTTCACTTTAGTGATAGGAAAAAGGCAAGCCTAGCTGTGATGAATGGACTGTTCTCACCACTCATGTCATGTTATGTATGTGATGTTGTGTTGTGTTGTGTTATGTTCAGAGTCCAGTTAGAAAAGTATAAGCAAGGTCAATGAATGACGCTCGGCCCGGATAAATTGGGCATTCTAGGTGATTCCGCCATCATGTGATGGATTTGAGGTTATGGCTCTGCAGGCCAGTCAGCTTCTTCCATACCAACCTTGAATAGCCACGTCTGGGCTCTACTCATAGGAGGCTGGATGGTAGCATTGTCAAACTAAAACAGGAAAGGGCTTTCCTCAAACTGATGAGAGTGTGGAATCATCTAGAATGGCATTGTATGCTATAGTATGAAATGTTTCCATCAGTAAAACAAATCGGCCAAGCCTGAACCATAATAAACAGCTCCAAATCAAGGAGTATTCACATATGTTTCACCTCGTATTGTACATAAACATTCACATTCAGACACATTGAGCCATCCAACTATTCCCATTCTAAGCACAGAGCCCCATTACCTATTGAGTAATACTAAAACTACAGCGTATACCATAAAGCTGACATGAAACTCATATAAGAATAACATCTGTCATAACCATTTATGGCAGTACAGTACAGTTTATGATCATTGTCATGGCACTGTAAAACATTTCAGTTATAACTGGCTTTGAATCTGTTCTGTGAAATGATCTCATGCATCATGAGAGGTGAAGTGTTCCAGTTGGCTATCACGCCACGCTTATGACTGCATTGTGTAGGCTTTGTGTCATATTCTACAACGCAAAGTATCACATTTTGAATGCAACACAGCCTGTGCATCGTTTTATCTTTTAGACGTGCTCACACAGCTGCACTGAAGGTCACTATAAAGTCTCACAGAAGTCTCTAAAATACAGGAGCTTATGTCTTGAAAGAAGAGATGATGCTTGTGGACTGACAGAGGTTGCACAGGAAGGAGTGTATTTCATTTATAAACACCTCTAATTTCAAACACCTGTATGAATTATGAGATCAGAGGCACACCTCATTAATAAAATATAATGGTCTAATTTCAACATCAAGGCTATGAATGTATTGGCCAATTTCACAAACACAAATAAAGCTTAGCCCTAAACAAAAGTGAGAACCGAGAATCGCAGACAGTCCAGTTCAAAACGAAATTCATCGGCAGCTCAGAAACTGTCCTTGTAATTTCCATCTTAAACTGGTTTTAGAAAAAATGCTGGTGAATTGAACGTAAGATGCCTGTGAAAAGTCTCAAGAATTTAGTCTACGGAATGATGATCAAAACCCATATTTGTCCTTGAGTAACTTATTGACAATGTAAATGGTAATATGTTCAATGAAAAAAATGCCTGAAGACTTAATACCTTTTGAAATTAAATATACATTTGCGAGATGTTCTTCAGGCACATAAATTGAGCAATCCATTTGAAAATAATGAAATATTGAATGTGCTGATTAAGGATTACTTTTGTAGCCTTGTCACTTCTGTAAGCCATTGAGATAACTGCCACGCGCTCTTTTAATGCTGTTTTGTTTCAATATATGCAGTTAATGCCAAATGTACACTGTCCGTCCAAAAAAAAAAAAAAAAAAGCCATTTGGATTCAAGTAAGCAAATACTCAAGAGCCTATTGCAGTGATGAATATGTTTCAACTGGCAATAATTCTTTTAATTCGATCTGATTCAGTGCATTACTTATAATTTCTTTAAAAAAAAAACATGTCTGCTGATGTATCTCATGGTCTCTAAAAAGATGTTACTGTGTTTCAAGAGGGGAAAATTATTGGCCAGCATCAAGTAAAGAAAACAGCTAAGGAGATTGCTGAAATCACTCGAATTGGGTCAGGAACTGTCCAAAAATTTGGATGGATAGTGGTGAGTTGTCAACTTCGCTGAAGAAATGGGTTGGAGAAAAATCATGAGTGATCCTGATTGGAGATCACTAAAATGCTCAGTGAAGTCTCATATAAAAAAGAAAAAATCAACAGTAGAACGCACGGCTATGTTTAATTATGAAAGTAAGAGCATTTCCATTTGCATGATGCAACAAGAACTCGGAGGATTGGGACTAAACAGCTGCATGGACAGAAGACAACGACTTGTTTGTGAGGCTAATTGGGGAAAAAATGACTTCAATTTGCAAGGGAGCATAAAGATTGAACTGAGGAGCAATGGAAAAGGTCATGTGGCCGAATGAGTCTGGATTTACCCTATTCCAGAGTGATGGGCATGTGAGGGTAAGAATGGAAGCCCATGAAGCGATGCACCCGTCTTGCATAGTGTCTACTGTACAAGCCTCTGGAGGTAGTGTTATGATCTGAGGTTGCTTCCATTGGCCAGGTCTAGGCTCAGCACTGTCCTATACCAATCAAATAAATTAAGAAGACTACCTGAATATGCTTTATGACCAGAAACCCATTAATGGACTTTTTAATCTCCGATGGCACTGGCATATTTCAGGTTGACAATGCCAAGATTCATTGGGCTCAAATTGTGAGAGTGGTTCAACGAGCTTGAGGAATCATTTTCACATATGAATTGGCCACCTCAGAGTCTGGACCTTAACCTACTCAAAGTCTTTGGAATGTGCTGGAGAGGGCTTAACGGAGTGATTTGACTCACCCATCGTCAATAAGAAATATCTGCCAAATATGAATGCATATCTGGTTAGAAATAAATGTTGTAACATTGCTTAACTCTTTGTTGCATGTTGTCCAAGATTTTGGACATAAGTTAAGTGGGGTTTATTTTCTCTAGGCTCATAGATACCCTGAAAACACAAAATGTACATTTTACTGGACATTTCCAGATAATAATTCCCTCAATAGGTGCCTCTCTGCTTAGTCACATGATTTACCACAAATAATCACAATGGCTGCATCCACAAGTAAGAGGTAAGTTGACGAAAGTCAGAAATTGTCTTATATTGTTCAAGTTTTGATCAGACTTGTTTCTGTTGGGGGATGGAAATACATTATATAGCACAAACTGAAAACACATAACCTATGTAATGCATGTCTATTTGTTGGAATACATCTGAGTCTATGCTCTATCAAAAATATTGGACATTATCCTTGCCGAGTAAATAGCTCAAATAAGCAATGTCCAGAATACAGATGGATCATCATGCATATCAATGACCAGGTTTCTTCAACTTCACGTTATTTCTGTCACTCCGCATGCATAATGTCCAAAATACTGGATGGCAGTGTGCATCCCACAAGCATAATGTCCAAAATACTGGACAGACAGACCACCCACTTGCGCGCATCCCCCCCCCCCCCAACACAGATACAGAATATTGCACCAAATCCCAACAAATGGTCCAAGGCATTTGCATGTACTCTATGCATCAAAGGGTTAAGATTGTTGAAACAATAGTACAGTGAATGTGCGCCGTACTCAGAGATAAAGATGACCATGAACAAAATATTATAGTGTGCAACTTTTTTTTTTTGGACGAGCAGTGTATATAGTTTCAGATCTTCCCTATTTTTCTTTATTTTACTCAGGCATTTATTATTCTTGTGCTACATTATAGTTTATGATTGGAAACAGTACTTTTTCACACTCTCTGTTCCAAATACTTTCTTTTTTCATCTTCGCATCTCATACCTGTGAGACTAACATCAAAATTTGAAAGCACAGGAAGAACACATGATACGTATGGTTAATCAATCTAAAAATGACGCAACGAGCATCATTCCGATTATTAAATAAATCACAAATCCTTTCGTCATGGATGTGTTCTAGTACGTATTTCATGGTTTGATAAGCGCATATCCCATTATAAAGACTTGACCTGAGAGAGAGATAGAGAGAGAGAGAAAGAGAGAGAGAGACAGAGTGAGCGATGCAGAATCTTGTTGTTGCGTGCTGTTATTACCCCTTATCTCGAATTCTTTTTTTAAAAGAATTGTATTGAGTGACAGACCCACTGTGTTAAGTTAATATCCTTGCTGCAGTTTATTCTCATTGATTGACGTGTCAATGTTAGGTCAGCAAAATATCAAATCGAGGAAGCAGTGAAAAAAATGCCATTTTTATCTTTTTCCAGCCATGCGCCAACATCTCATGGAGACACTTGACACATGTAGTGACAACAGAATCGGTAAGTGATATGGGGAGGGAGGGGGTGCACGATGTTAAACCACACTCAACTACAACAACATACAGAGAACATGGAATCTGATTGGTAGATGCAGTGGCTGTGGGAGTGGTCAGGACAGAAGATTCATTACCAAGGGGGTGAAAGGCTCCCATCCCAAGGGGGACCATGTAGTTGGCCTTAACCTAAATTGGTTTCATTATAGGCCACCAAAGGGAACAGATTACGGGGCATTGGTTGAATGCAACTGGAATATCGTCAACTGAGAAGCAAGTGAATGGATGGACTCATAAAGATTAGAGATGACCTGGGCTGAATCATTTGTCACTGTCATAGTTGTCTGCGCCCTTTGCCATGACCTTGTTGTTTTAACATGCTTTCCATCGAAACTCGACCGTGAAATGCTACACAGGCAGTGGCTGGATATCAACACTTTTTAAGCGTCTTCCGAAGCTACTGACCCTCTAAATTCAATCAGAAACTATTCATAGCAAAGGTGGATACAGACAACTTAACTGTGTGTGTGTGTTCTCAAAAATAAGACTTTGGATTAAAAATTACCCAACCCATTTTCTGATGGGAAGGTGGTTGTTCTGAGTACCATTTTGAAGCTCTAATTAAAAAAACAACAGTTTTTTTTATTTTTTTGGTGGATAAGAAGGATTCATGTTCTACAAAAGGTGATATTTTACACTTTCTTAGCGATCTTGGTTATGTGCTCATAATAGAGCATTACACAGTGCTGTGAAAAAGTATTTGCCCCGTCACGATTTATTCTGCTTTTGCTTATTTGTCATATTTATATGTTTCAGATCATTGAACTAATGCTAATATAAGACAAAGACAATGTAATGTAATTAAACAGAAAATGTAGACTTTAAATGATCATTCAATTTATTTCAGGTAAAGAGTCATTCAAAACCTATATCACCCATATGAAAAAATAATTGCCCCTTGTGCCACCCTTGGTAACAACACCTACAATCAGACATTTGCAATAACTGGCTATAAGTCTTTTATATTGTAGTGGAGAAAATCGAGCCCACTCTTTTTTGCAGAATTGTTTTAATTCATTCGATGGTTTTTGAGCATGAACTGCCTGTTTAAAGTAATGCCACAGCATCTCAAACGAACTCATCAGAAATCAGGACCCCCTCAGAACCCTTCTGGACTTGAGCTTTAGGTCACTGATGGCGAACATTCTTCTTCAGGATTACCTGGTAGAGAGCGGGATGCAGGGATCCATCAATTATGGCAAGTTACCCAGGTCCTGACCATCACAATACCCTCACCATATTTGACTGTAGGTATAATACTCTTATTCTGGAATGCTGAGTTCGCTGTGGGCCAGATGTAACGGGACCCACGTCATCCAAAAAGTTCCACATTTGACTCTTCAATCCATGGAATATTATTCCAAAGGTCTCGGGTGTTGTCAAGCTGTTTTTGACTGATATGAGATGAGCCTTCACGTTCTTTTTGGTCTGCAGTGGTTTGTTGCCTTGCAGCTCTCCCAGAGAAGTCATTTTTGATTGTGGAATCATGAACAATGACCTTAATTGAGTCAAGTGAGGTCTGCAGTTCTTCGATTATTAGTTTGGGTTCTTTCGTGACGTCATGGATGGATCATAAATGCGGTCTTGGAGATATTTTGGCAGGCCAATCACTTCTGGGAAGGACCACCACTGTTACAATTTTTCTCTATTTACAGATAATGGCTTTCAGCTCGGTTTGCTGGAGTAGTGGAGCCACAGAAATGACTTTGGACCCCTTTCGAGACTGATATGTGTCAATATTTTGTTTATCTATTCTTGAATTTCCTTAGATCGTTGCATCTTGTGCAACTGTTTTTTGGGTGTGTTTTGTGAAAGTGAAACCAATTGTCAAATAAATGTGTTTAATTGTTTGATTTAATAACTTAGGGGGCAATTAGAATCAGGATAGCTTTTTCCCTTCAATTAATGATACTGTTATTTGAAAATGGGATTTTGTGTTTACTCAGGTTATCTTTGTCTCATAGTAAAATAAGTTTGATGATCTGAAACATTTAAGAATAACAAATACGCAAAAATAGAAGAAATCAGGAAGGGGGGAAATACCTTTTCACTGCACTGTAAACATACACACAACAATTATTTCAGGAATTCAATGAAAAATATATGAATATTTTAGAAGCTTGTCATGTTAGCTACAAATGCCATATTACTACACAATATCACCAAATAAATACCTTAATATACATAAAAAAATATTAAATGGTGTATGCGAAATTCAGTTTCTTTTTTTCTACTATTATCATTCTTCTCACATTTTTTTCAGCTTTCATAAAAAGCAGAAACACTTATGACATTGCTGAAATGAAAAACAACACAGAAAACATTTCTGTCAAAACGTAAGAGCACCTGACAGAATGAAGATGAGAAGCAATGGTCAGGGAGAGAGAAACAGAGATTAGGGATAAAGTCTTTATGGAGAGAGGCGGGGTATGGGGGAGGGGGGGGGGGGCAGAATTCTTCCATCTCTCTGTTTTTCATATTTCCCTGGAACATGCAGGGATATGTTATGTGATTGGGATTTGTATGCCAGACGCACAGAGTTAAATCCATATAATCTTCTTTCACATTTAAGGCACAGTCTCCCCGCCCAGATAATCACAGCAGGGCGGAGTGGCTCTTCCTCTCTCTCCACAGCAGGGAGATTAGGAGGCTAGGGAGGGGAGAGAGGGGCGGTGCGCCGCTGGGTCAGATGCACAGTGTTGGGTCATAGGCACGGTGTCTGGGTTGGGGACTATTGTGGGGTCAAAAGGGACATAAAAGAGTGTATTAAAAAAAAAATAAGGGAACCGAGTAGAGTCATTCATACAGCGTTGGGGTTAGGAGCTGTTGTTGGGTCAACAGTACGGGAGCGTAGAGTTGGGTGGAGAGGCACAGTGCTGAGTGAGATGCTGATGACTCAAGAGTTGGTCAAGTGATTTATTGTTGGGTCAAATGCAGGAAGATGGAGTCGGATCAGATGCCATGATGTTGGGTTGAGGGAGACTGTTGGGTTGAAATCGAAGGACAGGGCAAATACAGAAGATTTTGTCAGAGGGATGACAGCATTTAATATAACTGGATGGGAAATGAGGCATAAATTTAGTTCTCAATTCTTGCTCAGAGCCACAGTAGGACAGATACAGGCCTGGGGTTGGAAATGTAGGATATGAGAGCAGGGTTTGATTTTGTAGCAGAGAGATCCAGTGAGCCATACTGTTTATTTTGCAGTTTATGCAGTTATCAAAACCTATATTTTAGGAACAGCTGGACATTATTGTATAATTTACATAATTCTGCAGTGAAAGTACACAAATTATTTATTTATTTATTTATTTTACATCTAGCACTATTTGGTTGCCATGGTTGATCAGATGGTATTCACCTGTTCATTGCAAGCATATTCCTGGCAGAAGATATTAAATACAAGAGTTAATTGTGGAATAAGTGCGCCCCTTTCCAAAGGGTTTTGATGCTGGAACCCTCAGACATTCCTGAAATTTCAGGTTTTGCACTGTTGTTATCCTACATAGCAACACTGCCATGATTTACTGAGGAATGAATAAGCCTATAGTGTAGCTGTCTGGTCCTTAGAAAGGGTGGAGACAGCAGCCCTTGAAAGTTATAATGGTCACAGTTAAGTCGTGGGACGACCATCAGGACCATGGAAAGCACATACGCAGGTTTGCATTACGAACGCCGAGCGCTCAAGCGCAGTTTTATTCTGGTCAGCACCACGGACAGCATGCACATGCGGCTTGTCAAGATCAGGACCATGGATAGCGTCAATCTCTGTTAGCTGCAGCCTTTGCACCAAAGAAACAGCAAATGTGCTGGTATGGATGAGTGTGCGTATTAGCCTCCTATAAATGCCCCTCTATGCTAACACTGCAGCCCATGAAATACTGCATGCAGCCCACCAAAATTACACATCAATGCACGGATCAATTTTTACAGCTCGTTCAATGTGCTTTTGTTACAGTATTCTGTACAATGCCCATTACAAATCAATTTGACGAGATCAGTTATGCCTTATTTGCGACCAAGGAAATATGGTATCAGGGAGAAAAAAATTATCTCCTGTCCTGTAGGCTTTTGGTAAATCCAGGTCACCCCCCTTCTCCCCACTACAGATTATAGCCTGGAGCATAAACCCCCATAACTCTACATGCAATATCTATAATCTCACAGTGGGGGGCTGGGTTAGGGACAGGGGGGGTCGAAAATTCCCCATAGCCTTCATCAGGGGCTCCGCAACAAATGCCCCATCTGAGAGAGAGGGAGAGAGGGAGGGAAAAATAGAGAGAGAGGGAGGAACAGAAGGAAGGGGACAGATAGAAGGAGAGAGGGACAGGGAGACAGAGGGAAGATATTGTCCATGCTTGTGAAGAGAGTTTAATGTCCCCTGATTGATAGCTTATTAAAACACTATATTTGTATTAGTGGTTTACGTTGGCTGGGTAGTGAGAAGTACTGTTATAAACCCCAATACAGTTATTCTGGTTCTGATTCTGTGCTCTTTTGGAGAGTCCCAAGGTCAAAGTGCACAATACTGCGCTCATGAACTGTGCTCCTGACATCACTCATACAATTTCAAATTTAAGTCCAAATTCTAAATGTTGGCATTTCAACTTCAAAAATAATTTGCAAATATTCCCATGTTTTGAACCATTATTGAAAAGCATGAAACAGCAAAGACAGTAAAACTGGTGGAGAAACATACACAAACAATGTATATAATTAGATACAAAAATGATCTCTTAATTAATGAGTGCAAGAACAATAAAAATAATAACGGTATAAAATATTTTAATTTAAAATGTATTGTACATTCATTATCATGTATTTCCCCCTTTCCTCTCATCCATCCCTCTCGCTCTCTCACATTCTCCTTGTCTTTCTCTCTAACCTCTCACTCTATCCCTCCCTCTTTGTGTACCAGCTCCATGGAGGGAGTCATGCACAAATGCTGCAGGACATGTAAAGTGTCAATTCACTTGCCTAACACTCTGTGCTTCCTTTTCAATCTGAAAGGTCAGCCATTCGGTGTGTGCGACCATCCCGCGTCCCACCTGATACACTGTTCCTCTCCGAGTCCCATTCCCCCTGTGCTATGGACACGCACTCGTGTGTGACACCGAAGGCCATGTTTGTGGACTCCGCACACCACACGCCTTTGCCCGACCCATATCTCAACGATCGCAGTTTCCCCAATCGGCATACAACCCCGGTGACCCATTTCTACTAAAGAGGCCCAGCTGCAGACTGGTGAGGAGATGGATCTGGGTGAGTGAACTTCCACAGATCTCTGTCTGAAGGGCCTACTTGTACCCTATGCCATTGCAAGAAAACTGTCAACATAAACAAAGACTTAAATTCAATGGTGGCTGTGCGAGGGGGGTGGCGCAAAGAATGGTGATGGGTTGATGGGAAATGAAGTCCACTAGAGACCACTGTGAAAACAACATCCAAATGGGACCAAAGATTAAAAAAACTGTCCAATCACCAGGTGTAAATATGGGGTTGACTGAATATGTTTTGGAGCAGCAGTACTGGTTTCTGGAGAGTTCATTTGCCTGCTGTAATTGGTGCACTCTTTTCCATCTAACAGGTTGCACATCAGTATAGCAAGATCTGGGGTCCACACCAGAGCCTTCTCAAGCAGTCATCAGTGTGAGAAGAACCTGTACTCAGATCAGCGCTAAATCCAGCTCATCATGGTGGGTTGTTGGGTTACTGTGATGATAACCAATCTCTTTTTCAGTATTGTGGACATCAAAGGTAAACAGGAGCTAAAACCTCACTCGCTTCAGAGCGGTCTTTGCGAGATTAGACACGACCCAGCAAATGAGGGCACAGCACTCAAAGAAATTTCGATTTTGCTAGAAAATGTTATGCCCATGGATTTGATGGAACTGCATTAATTACATTCTAGTTTTGAGCTCAATTTTCAAAACAATTTACTTCAAATTTACTTTACACAGTTGTACGAGACCGTCATGCCATACCATCACGAAGAAAAATCCAAAATTTTGTTTTTTAGAGTGTATCTAAGCAGGTATGGAGAGCAGCTATTAGCAATGGCGTTTCAGCAATTCTGAGCAAAGACGAAATGAAATATATGTCCGCATTGACCCCATCAGGAGGACTCTGCCCTGGATGCAATTCAGGCCTCCAACAGAGAGGGGGCAGCGACCATTCCTCATCCGTTGTGGAGGAGGGGTGGGGGGGGGGGGGGCGGTTGCAGGACGAGTGCCTGATGAAGAGTATAATGAAGTAACCCAATTTCTCCTTCCTTTGTTCTGGAAAGACTCTACTACTGCAGGCTAATCTAGTCCCCGCCCGGCCTATGGCTCCATTACCTTCCCAAAGCCTGGAGAAAATGAAGCGAGAGGGAGGAAGAAGGGAGAGGAAAAGGGTGTCTCTTCGGATTGCGAAAAAGGCGTCTCTTCGCGGTGATGTTTGCCTCCCTCTTTCCTGTTGAGCTCTCTGGGCTCGCGCGCATGCGGATACATTTGCACATTTTATCCTTGTGCAGAGTCTGCATGGAGACGGCGCATGAATATGTATGACGGAGGCAGGGGTATCGGCCATGCAGAGCAGCAGTGCATAATGCAGCGCTCCCCATCCCTCATTCCCCTCCCACCGACGCACGGCCCGCGCGCCGTCTCGCAACGCCGCACACACACACACACACACACACACACACACCGCCACGCAAACACACGGGTACTCACTCGTACACAGACACACAACACGGCCAGATACTTGCGCACATTGCTCGACAATGTGTGTGAATGAGTTCGTACGTAACGGAGACGTATGTGAACAACTCTGCCTGCAAATGTGTATTAGCGTACTCGCCGTTTCTCAACCACACACGCACACACACACACACACAAACTTAATTTAGGCACTATACGCAAACTAATGCACCAATTTTTGTACCACACACACACACACACACATGCACGCGCACTCGTGTGGACTCGCTCCAACACAGGTGCACTCACATCGATAGTTTTCCAGCACCCATTTCCAAATGGATGAGTTTGTGCGTCACATCAGATGGTAAGGTTGGGGGTGGGGGGGCACACGGTCAGCTGTCTGTCCCCACGACAACTAGGACACTCTCTTTCCCTTGCTTTCAATCTCTCTTTCTCAATCTCTCGTTCCCTCTCCAACTCTCTATCCACACCAGCAGAGGGCTGGGACAGGCTGGGGCTCCTGGCAGAACATTACACAGATCTAACAGAGTCATGAGCTGCAAGGGCATTCAGCCCACTGGGCTCTCTTCATCTGTCCAACCAAATCTAACATACACTCCCCACTGCAGCCTTTTACACTCCGGAACTGAGCCGGAATCCCTATCTAGACGTAGCTACAGCTCATACCACACAGTCACGTTGCTATTTATTCATTCTGTTAAGCAATTCAGATCAAGCACCATTCAAAATGATACAATGGCAGTGTCCTACCTGGGAGTCAAACTTGCAGCCTCTAAGTTTTAGCGCCAGAGGGCAACCTTTATTTCTCCCATAGAACGCACTGCAGTGCGCAGAGCACTGAAGGGAGATCTCCTGACATCTGGGCAAGACCTTGTCTGGCTATCAATCATTAACTAATGTCTGAGTGGATGGGCTAAGCGCCAGTTTTAAATTTCAAATTCTCGTTAAGATCAAGGTCTTTCTTGGCAATGCTGTTATGTTTTTTACTGTAAGCTCTGAGAAATACCTGTATATTAAAACAAATAATTTTATTGTGCTGTGCACCAAACATTTTCATAACAAACAGTGAGTACACTTTCATAAAAATGTAAAATTCACAATGTGACTACAAAAACTCAAAAAAGTATGATGTGGGCAGACTGAGAGGTCACACTGACTTTTGTGAATCATGATCCTGACCCAGATATCGAGAATTTAAAAGCTAGACAGCAATTAGAATTTGGGAAAATTTTAGATAGATAGATAGATAGATAGATAGATAGATAGATGGAGGAAAACACACACAGTGCTACATGTGCAGTAGTGTCAGTTTAACCATACACAGCAGCACGATGAAAATCAGAATATGTTTTTCATCTCATTATGAAAAGACAAAGCAACTGCATAAAATAGACATCTACAAATATACAAATGCTGCAAAAAATGTGTGTGTGTGGCAGAGCATGTTCATGGCCCATATCCTGAGACACGCTTCGGGGTGGGGGGTACATTTTTGGGGACACAATACAGATAAGTTAGAAAAAGGCAAAATGCTTAGAGCCAAATCAGCTCTCTGAGAATCTAAGTGGGCTCAAATTGACTCTCCAAGAGTCAGTTTAACACAGAGCATTTCACTGTGTATTGAGATTGTGTTTCTGTGTGATTGTACTTTGTGTGTTTTATACATGTACATACACACACACACACACACAGATGTGAGGTAGACCGAACACAGTCATGCAGGGCGGCCGAATGCCACTTTCTTACTGCTGTTTCAGTGATTGTTGGGCATGATTTGCATGAACATAAACTCAATCAGCTGGAATCCACCAGCATCATTTCTCCCACAGCAGAATCGAGAATATCTGGCAGAATTTACATAATGCAGCAAGCTGCTGTATGTGTGTGCTCGTGTATGTGTGTGTGTGTGTGTGTGTGCGCGCGTGTAAATGCACCAGTGCACACATGTGTATACAAGTATGTGTGTGTGTGCTTGTGTAAATGCACCAGTGTACACATTCATGGGTATACACAAGTATGTGTGTGTGTGTGTGTGTGTGTGTGTGTGCATGAATATATGTGAATAACAAAGAATAAAGGAAGCAATAGGCATGGAATACATCCATAGTTTATTTTATTTCAGTTGGATTGGTACAGTATGTATGAATGTAAATGTAGTGTATGTGGAGGAGGCGGTGTGTGTGTGTGTGTGTGTGTGTGTGTGTGAGAGAGTGCTCATGTGATCACAGGAGGCAAGCTGCCAGGATTGAGAGGGTAACACCCTTTTCTCAAGGTAACAATTTTTGAGCTGACGAATTACATGTCGCATATTTGCAAAAAACCATGCAACAAGACCGTGCTCTCCCCACTGTCTAAAGATAAACATGTTTTCAGCAACGGCAGGGATGAAATTTAAAGATCTGAAATGCTGTATCCATCCAGGAGAGCAACTGTTTATGAGGCTTCTTGCTACTCCAGCCCCCAATCATTTCATTTACTTGATCCAGTTGTGGAAAAGAAAAAAGGCCAAGGTTTAAATTGTGGGATATTAGCCAATTTTTTGAGTAACCCTCATATATCTTGCACATTTCTCCTTTAGCTTACCATGGTGACAATGCGCTCTGTTCCTCTGCACCCCCACAATTTTTGAACCTTCATGAGGCCAAAAGTTCTTAAATTTGTCTTACAAACAAATACAGAAAGGATCTGAATCCCTCTGAAGCACAATTTGGCGACTAAATTGAAAAAAAAAAGCATCAAGATCCCCAAACTGCCCAAACTGTTCCATTAGGGAGGGGCCTTGTAGTGGGGATAAGATAATGTCAGAGGCCCTGCCCAGTTGCGGATCTCAAAAAGGCATGATTTTTTTGGGATGCCAGGGCCCCATTTGAGAGTTTTTTGTGGGGCAGCATGGACTTAGTGGTTGGGCAAGCATACAAGGCAAAAATGACTCGCATTTAATTGTGGGTGAGAGTGAAGGGCCATTATTGAAGCTCGTCTGTTTCCAGTTTCTCTCTCTCTTTTCCTCTGGACAAAGACCACAAAGTGAAGTCAGAGTTTCGTTGTCTTCTGGAGTTGCCAAATGCTGGTGATTTAGCCCTTGCTTTTGGTCTGAAATGACACCAGCACTCAATCTTCCTGTGAACAAACTTGATGATCTGAAGGAGATGTTCGATACGGCTCTTGAACGGCTGTCGGTTATTGCCGCTCGTAAAGGCTTCCACGCGCTCAAATTTTGTGACCGAGGTCTAAGCACGGGCTGCCATGCAGGACTTCCAATTACAGTGGGGGGATTGACAAAGGGAGTTTGGTCTTCTCTGCCATAACTGAGCTATCTCGATCATCTCAGTTTAATTATGTTATCACATGGTGCATAGTCATATTTGAGTAAAAAAAGAGGCAAATTAACTTCTTTTTATTGACCTACAATTAATGGAAAACACCTTAAGCAACCAAATAGCTTGGATAAGATAGCGTAAATACACTTCTTTGTGTTAGAAAGACTTTTGTGTTTATGCTTTGATGTGTGCCTAAATGTTATTGAAGACCATATGCCAAAACCAGATTTTTTGGTATTTTAGAGCTTGTTCCCCCAAATAATAAATCACTCTTAAAATAGCCTAAATAAATAAATTCTACCCATATATTCGATGACCCCAGTGGGTTCCGGAAAAACAGTGCAAATCAAAGTGAGCGGGAGGGGGAAGACACAGCGCACCCCTCGCGCACCCGCTTACACGTCACACTCAACGGGATCGTGCCAAGTCCGTCACTCTGCGCTGGGGACACCCGCTGTTCACCGGAGCGAGACGCCAGAACCACGCGAGACAGACAGCCAGGTACTTGTTGAAGCCGTACTTCAAATCAAAATGGCAAATACGACGGAAGGGTGCTATTAAGGAGGAGAAAGGTTGAGACATTGCGGCATTTCCATTATTAAATATCCCTATCGTTCAGCTTGTCTAAGTATCCTACTGAACCAGGGAAAGCGGCACGCCGTGACTAGGAGAGTGAAAGCGAGGCGAGTGTTGGCGAAAGGAGAAACAGCGGGGTCAAGACTTTTGCCGTTGACATTAAGTTCTATAATGGGGGCAGAGCAATACTGAGGATGCTATTGGAGTCAAACTGTCAGGACATGCTCTCTCTCTCTCTCTCTCTCTCTCTCTCTCTCTCTCTCTCTCACACACACACACACACACACACACACACACACACGAGTCACGACACACAGACATGCAAAAAGACTGCTTACAAAATATCAGATGACAAAAACAGTCCAAACGAGTCCATACTCAGAAACAATCATTGACAGCATCCCGCCGGCGCAATGCTACCAAATAGGCCGAAACGAACTGAGGAACCTGAACTTAGTTAATTGTTCCTTAGGTTGACTTTAATATTGGCTGCATTTCGAGCAGCTACGTTTAGAGGGCACGGCGACTGGCAAATCGTGTTGATTTTGACACCGACATCAGTTTCGAACCTGCAGCGTTTCAATGCATCAGATCTCAGAAAAGAGAGAAAACAGCATGATGAGCATTAACACGACGTTGACATGGCTCATATTAGCCTATTTTAACAGGTAATTCGGAGGCAGAGCCTTCATTTCTCCAGCATCTATTTCAGACTTAAAGAGTCTAGCTGTTCTGTCCCTGTCTGACTCATACAACTACCACGTACAAAACTTGACCATTTTTATTTGCATACATGGCCGGGTGAGTGTCTGCGCACAATCCATTCTTAAAAATACACGTTTTCTCCTTAACCACGAATTATGCTTGGTGAAGTACAAGCCGGCTAAGTGACGCAACAACTGCAACAATAACATTTCTGAAATCGTCGGTTCAGAGGCTTGGCAATTTGAAGAAAACTCTTTTCGGGAAATAAAGAATTTATTGTAAGTGAACGAATGCTGTTCTAAAACGAGTGGAACCCTTCGGGCTATTGACCTGATTCACTTTTTGGTTGGGGCGGGTGTGCTGCGGATTTCCGCCTTAATTGCGCATCTGGGAGGAGCAGAGGACTAGAGATGGAAAAAGAAGCAAACCAGTTCTGCATATTTCTATGAGACAGAAGGGGGATTGTGGTGCTGGGGGATGGGGTGTATCTAGCCGTGCAGGAGGGGAATAATCTGCCAGAAATTATTGTTATATTCAGAAATTAAAAGTGTGTCCATGTTGTAAAAAAAAAAAAAAAAAAAAAAATCGATGCTCTCGTTAGTTAAAGCGAGGAAAATTCAATCGATTGTAATTGAAACAACACATTCTGTCTTACAAATAAATTGCAATAAGGTAAATACATATATTGATGTTGACTGCTTTATATGACCGTCATTAATTTGTGTTTTGTAAGTAGCCTACGTCTTTCATAATAATAATAATAATAATAATAATAATAATAATAATAATTGTATTATTATTATTATTATTAGTATTATTATTATTATTTATGTTCATATGGGATACAGTATTTCCTCTCCAAATCACAGTTTTAGGCAAAGGTAAAAAAAATTGGATTAGACTCGGTGTGACAAAAATTTGATGAAAAAAAAAAAACATCTGATCCTTACAATAAAAATTGCTCTGAAAATATCCCAAAATACACAAGCGGGCGCACGTTCACCTCATATCCTTACCCCGAAGCAGCCCTTCATGCCACCGCCTGAACACATATTCAGACGAACAAACACACTCACTCACTCTTTTCAGTTTAAATACTTTTTATCCGTTTAATTATTTCATCACATATTGAACACAGTTAAAATAATCAAAAACGAAAATAAGTGCTGCGAAAATATACATAGCCAACGAAACAAAGAGTTAAGAAATATCCGGTGCAGGGTTAGCCTACACCCTTTTAACAAACACTGTTAACTCACTAAAATACATGCATAATCGCGGCGTCAAGTGAATCAATGTAGGAGGCAGTGATTCTATTCGCATTAAGAAATATATTCCGATACCGCGTAATATAGCATAAAAAGCTTTGCAGCATTTAGTTGAAATAATAATTTATTTCCATAATTTTGAGGCCTGACAATGCAGGGCGCCTAAGACCAGGATCAGAATCTATTTTCAAAAAAATCAATATCCATCCATCTTAAAAATTGTGAACACAATTATTCGCCTTTTCAATCTTGCAGTTCTGAAACCCTAATCTGTAAGCAAGGACGTAACACGCACTAAAAAAAAAAAAAAAAAAAAAATTGATTAAAATTACAGTAATTATGTATTTCATTGATTGCAGATTTGATATAATTATTTTTTATCATAATAATCGCCGGCATAATAATTATCAGCAGCATATTGATCATTCTTATTATAATAATATCGCACAAGTTGTTATGAGAACAGTTAAGTATGATGCCAATTCCATAATTTTCTATCAATGCAGAATCGGTTACTGCTTCATTTCCGTAAAACCATAATCCGAGTCATGAGTGTATGCGGGAGTTGTGGGGGGAGGAGGGGGGATAATTAGCTCCATTGCCTTCACAAAAAAGCGAACCCCCCCCCGACAACCTCAGGTGTGCTTACATGGGGTTACATTTCTGAACACCCATTCCGTGCTTCTGTGCTCCTTATCTCGTTCAGTACTTGATATCGATGATTTTCAGAAATATAACATGTATATATTTAGAGGTATGCAAAAATGGAAGTGCTGCACGCAATGGAGGCGCGTCCCTTCCAGGAAAAATACGCAGTCCTAATGCATATGCATATGAGAAAAATGAAGAACATTTCCATCCATAACGGATGAGCATCTCGGGGAAAAAAAAAATCACCAAGTGGAGATCTCACAAATCGCAGAATAAAACCACTCAGAGGATACAGAGCGTCGGCGGACTTAAAATAAATACTAGGTTTCCACTTCAGGCCCTGAAATGTCAGTTTTCAAGTTGCCTTCTCCACCTTATCGTCCATTACATGTTCAACTTAACTGTGGCCCCACCGTTCAGCAGTCCCCACCCCCACCAATCCTTCCAGCAGCCTCACTAACCAGAACATCGTGTTTAGCGTCAATACATAACAAAATGTAAGCACAAAATCATAATGCGCATTCTAATCCAATTGCATAAACATAATAATACAAAATTACACGCGAAGTAATGACGCCACACAAGACAGCTAAACTCAAATACCAAAAGTGTGAAAAGGAATTAATAGAAAATTACATGTCATTATGTTTTTTCCTCATTTGAGATAACCGGCACGCATGATAAAGCAGATAAGACAAGAATGTGGATTATTATTGTACGCCGTGTAATAAGGTTGTGGAGAACATCAACGAATGTTGACTAAGGTCGACAATTTTTTTGTTCTATAATTGCACACGGTATCATCATATGCAAATAATGCAAAAATAATGGGTTGGTCTGTTTTCTTTTTTGGAGACGGGAGGGGGATGATTTTCATCTCACTTCACGCGCTTTTTCGTGAAAACAAAAAAATGAACCCTATCACAACATTTTGTACGTATCCAGAACTTTAAACACAATCAACGCTCCTTTCTCCAATTAAATATAATCAGCCGCATCACCCAAATTATCTTATTTCCATAATGTGTGTTTTCTGAATACACAAAAGAGAGCATATTCCCTTTTACACCTCTTTTGCAATTACACAACCTTTGGTCCATTGTTGTCATATTTTACAGAACAGGCCACAGAGCAACAGAATATGAATTATCTTGCCAAATAATCCACGCTCAGTAACCCCAGCATCAATTCACACAACACTGAATGTATTAACACCGGTCCCCAAAACCGCAATAAAACGCGCGCGCATAGTTCGCGCGCCCGCGCGCAGCAGCAAACGCACAACACACTTGCAAACAAATCAGTGTCACACGAAAAATGCCGGTGAAATCATTTCATTTGAACTTGCTCGCTTTTGAAATCGTGAAATCCGGGGGAGAAGGGGGCGACGGGGGTTGGATGTGGCGGGGGGTTCGATCTGCAAACAAATTTACACTTCACTGGCTCTTTCTACTTTCAACTATAGATCACACTGTATAGCCAACAAAACTGAACATCCGAACATAACCTCTGCCCATCTCTCCATCTTTCCGTATCTCGCTCTCCCTCCCCCTCTCTCGTCGTTTTTACATATTCATAACTCTCAGTATAATGCGAAAACAAACCGTGATATCAGCCCCATCTGTAATGTCACGGACCAGCGCATACAGTCACATTGCCCCGACTCTCTCTCTCTCTCTCTCTCTCTCTCTCTCTCTCTCTCTCTCTCTCCCTCTCTCTCTCTCTCAAATACAAAACTACTCAGCCAGGCTTTAAGTTCAGCATTTTGAAGAATATAAATTGCCGTCAAAAAGACTTCAAAACTGCTATAATAACAGACCGTAATAATAGTGGCATCTCCAAGAAAAACAAGGGACCTGATGACAGATAACCAGCATGGCCATCTCTTCTCGACTATTTAAACTTTATAAGAGGAAAAATCAAACAAAACTCACATGCATATTTTTATAAATCCTCTACTTAACTTTATTTCCGGTTTTTAAAAATTCATCATTTTTAATGCAAATCGCATACATGCTTTTACCTTAATTATCGCAGTGATCATTATGCACAGGAAACATTAAGCATACCGTAGTAACGAAAATGGTGAAAAGAACCACATACCTTCTTTAAAAGAATACAGCAGGAATAAAGTTACCAGCCACATGCCATAAATAGCAGGTATATTTCTCAGGAATGTTTTGCAATTCCAACGAGTGTAGTGCGCAGTGTTTGGCCAGGCGAGGCTCCGTGCTGGAGTGGTGACGATGCTCCCCGGCGATCTCTCCAGCCCTAGTCCCCGACTCGCCAGCGCAGAGAAGCGGGGACTGGCTGGGTCCCGCCTCCGTCCCCTCCCTCTATGGGACCGTCATACAAGCGGGCCCCTCCCTCCGTATTCAAATGATCCAACGCGGTGGATAGGTTCGGCACTGCTCAGTAGCGGCAGGAGAGGGAGCGCAAGTGGGGGGCGGGGGGGGTTGCCTTGTCTGTGAGTGTGTGTGTGTGTGTGGGGGGGGGGTATTTAAATACTGAGAATCCAGCATGTGGTATAGTCAGGTCCAGGGCAGAGCGCGGGGCTGGTGGCAGATTTTTCGATGACCATTTCTCCACCGCAGAACAGGTGCACATTGGACTCTCTCACCTGTGCGCCGAACGGTTTCGCGGCATTGTGGACAAAGTATGAGATTTCTGGAAAGCGCAACAGCCAAGTACAACATTTTATGAACTTATGGATGATAGCACACCCATATCTAAGCATTTTAAACATGGGCAGGTGGCAAGAAACGATGAGGACACGTTCGGCTACGATTCTACAGGACTGGACATCGTTTCTAGGAGGGACATTTGGCTCGTTTTGGTCAGATTCTCAACTATTGGATAATGGATGACACTGGGGAGAGGATAAAAGATATATTGGTCCATCGGCTCATACCAAAACTGTCCTCCTCACAATCATTATCCCTCTTCCCCCCGTTCTGTCCCCTCCTCTGTCTGTCGCTTTCCGACAGCTGCGCGCCGCACACAGCTCAGTGCGTCCTTAGGGACCACGCGCAGCAACATTCGCAATCATCTCCTTCCAACTCACACACACATGCGCACACGCGCTCGCTCAGTCACGGACGCACGCGATCCGAACACGCGCACGCGCGCACTCTCTCTCTCGCTCTCTCTCTCTCTCTCTCTCTCACACACACGCACACACACACACACACACACACGCACACACAGAGAGACTCACACGCACACACACGCACAATTGCGCGAGCGCGCACAATGAATAATCTCGGAATCGCGATGCCGTCGCCAACCTCGCTCGGTTAATAAAATGACAATAGCTTGTTAATGCGTCACCGTTTTATGCAAATCAATTTATTCTAATCACAACGATGCGGTGAGCGAATACTACCTCAACTAACAAAAACGGTACCTCCGCTACTAATTACTTCTTACGATGCGGCAATGATATGTATTCATGTGAATAAAAAGTGCTGTGCGGATATTGCTTCCTGCTTCTGCTGCATCTGATTCTGAATAATTTACATCTGATTTTTGTACATGGTCATGGCGAGGCATCAGGTAAATATACAATTACGCGCGGTCAGAAATAAGGTCCCATATTACTTTGCCGATGTAGACTTCGGTGACCAAATACTCAAAATTTCACTGACTCAGTAAATAAATAAATAAATAAATAATAACCATGTGCAGTAATTGGGTAGATCTTTCTCGTCACGATATTTTGTGCTGTCTTGTCCTTAAAGTCAATTACTTTATATTAAAAGAAATATGCTCTCAGTTTCACTGTGCGCTCTAAAATCAGTTTGATTTAAAAAATAATTTGATATCACCCGCCCATTTCACTTTTCCACAAGTTTCCCCTTTAATGCCCTCTCCGCCCCGCCCTGAGAGCAAGTATTGATCCCGCCACAAATACAGTAGTACTATCGATTACGCACTACATGGGTCGTTGAGACAAAATAACACGCATGCCAGTCAAGTCAAGGAATGAGTGACTGCAGTAAATAAGACGGCGCTGGCTTTGTCCAGAAAAGTTGCTATGTGTTTCATGTATAATGGTGACAATAGAGAATTTTGTTACGCCTATAATTTGGCAGCAAAAAACACTGGCAACAAAAGACTGGAGGGTGTAAAACGAATGTCCTCGACACCCCTTGAGGATGTTCTTTAACCAGGTCAGAATTAAATTCGCGGCAAGTGAGCGTGAGCGGATCGTGAACATCCTGACACGTGCATTAAATGCTAGTTCGTTATTTTAGCGCACAAACCATGTTAGCTCAGCATATAAATGTGGCGTGGGTACTAGCTGGAGTATTACGACAGGACAATGAGTTCAGTGGAGCCCAGTGTGCGATCTGCACTCTAATTTTGCTGCCTCCATCTCACACAAATGCGGAATGTCTTGCTCAGCGTGCCACCTGTGGCGCTACATAGTGCCCAGGAGTTCAGTTACGTAACAGTCAGCACTGAAGAAAGAAAACGATCCATCCCTCGGTCCTCCCACACAAAAATATACATACACACACAAATGCATAAACCCACACGCTACGATTCATGCACATAAAGATGCAGAAACATCCACACACACGCTCTCTCACACTCATACACTGACACATGCACGTACACAATTATTTTGGACAGTATGTTTTTACGTACAAAAGCACACTTCTTTCTGAGGTTTGCATTCTCATGCTTGTGTACACAGAACCACAAAGGCATACGTGTATGCAAACACATATATGAAAACATTACAATTCTTCATTCAAAGACACACAGTATGTTGCTCTAAAAACATTTCAAAATCCATAAGCACACTAAATTACCCCATCTATTCTTCGCCTAACAGCAACTCCTAAAGGAGCAATTCCTCCACAACCCAATGCAAAACACACACACACACACACACACACACACACACACACACACACACATACATACACATGCATACACACCCAGGCATAGACACGCAGATAAACACACAAACATATGCACACATGAGCACATGCATAGACACACGCACGGACACAAACAAACACACATGCACACAAATGCAAATACGCACATAGACTCATAGCCACAAACACACGCACACAGAGAGCCAGCCCAGCTGAAACACCTCACTGAGAGACAGTGCAGGCAGGCAGAGGCAGACTGAAACATGTCCAGGACAGTTTGGTGTTAGAGCTCATCCAGAGTGGTGAAGCCTTGTCCCGCTCTCCTCTCACTTCCCCTCATCTGTAACTCCCACTCTTTTCTCTTCTTCTGTCGCTCCCCACACCTCCTCGCTCATAAGCCTCCATTTGAGTGAAATATTGGCACAACTGCATGTGACAGGCTCAGTCTTTTTGTGTTTCATTTTACTTTCCGGGCTAACCATGGCATGTAAGCTCAATCAATGCTTTTTTTTTTCTCCTTTGCACTGTGAACCCTGATAGTGTGTTGAACACAAATGTTTTGTGGAAACCGATTACCTCGGAAAAAATTGTGTGGGCCAACTTAATTGCATTGTGTGGAAGGAACTTAAAGAAAATAAGGTAAAGTTTTTTTGGGTTTTTTTTACATGTTTTAAGTGCTGTGAACACAAGGTCATTAAGTTGGCATACTCAGTTTTTCTGAGGTAATCGGTTTCCACAAAACATTTGAGTTTACAAAACTTGTCAGGGTTTACAGCGTGCCCAATAGTTTTTGCCTCATTACTAATAGTTTCTCTTTTTCTTTTCTTTTCTATGAACTACAGTGTCCCCACAGCAGTAAGGAACACTAGGCCACAAAAATGAAAAACCCATGATCGATATGGAATATAGAATGTCCTTGAGATACTCGTGAATAAGACTTTGAGTGAATGACTTTGCTTTCTCTTAAATGCACTCAGCCAAAATGCATACGGTTTTCCCAAATGTAAACACGGGACTTCTTTAAAAAATATTTTTGAAAATGATGGGACAGCTATGGCAATTAAGAATTCTAATTTTTGAAAGACATCCCAAAACTAGATGATAAGTAGAATTTAGTTAGCAATAGCCAGCAGACCCTCAAAAACTGTGGAAGACAAGCAACACAGAAACTAAAAATAACTGAAGTAGAATTAGTGCAATGCTTTTGAACGTCAGTAAGAATTAATCTTGTTGGCAGGAACACCATGTTCACTACAATCCTAGTAAAGCAACATACGCCATCAACACTAGAAAGATACGGATAATTGATCATTAAGGTTGTCATCAACTTTTACAAATGACAATTTTAGTTGAGTAAAACTTGGCAAAGAGAGCTCAAGACTCTTCCGATGAATAAGGTTCTCACACCATCAATTCATTCTTATCTCTTACACATTAATATAGCGGCTGCAATGGGGAAGACTCACAAATCAACAAACTACAACAACAAAAAAAACTATTCCGCATGCAAAAACTCAGAAAGCATAACCCTGTAACACAATAATACAGTATTTCAGGAAACAAGAGCACTGATTGTTGTACACCAAGACGCTGAAGTAAATGTCTACGTAATAATGCTACGATGTGACTATGTATGACTTTTAGCTACACAAGTGCAAGTGCATATTGCCTGGCCTCAGTCATTGGAGCAAAGAAATAAATAATTGGCCGGTTTCATTAACATAAACTAGTCCTTGAATGTCCTCATTTAGGAAAAAGCAAAGGAAAAACACAGGCATGCTCTACCAAAGAGTTGAGCAAAATATTAAAAGGTTTTAAGCTTAGGCTTGGATGAAACAAAATTTTGCATACAAAAAAAATGGCATTCAAAATAGGGTCTAGTCCAGGTCTAGGTTAAATCTAGGTCATTGAAACCAGGCTAAAGCATTAATTTATTCACTTAATTGAAAGCATGTTTCTAGGAAGTTAAATAACATCACATAACTAAAAAATACTGCCTCCATGATGTATGCTTCCACTAACCAGTCAAGTTGCAATTTACATCTGTATCTGTCCAAACTCATAAAATACATGAAGAGTTTCATGGAATCCAATAAAAGGTATTAATTATAGTTTTTGGTAAAATGGAAGTAATCACAATATTGATAGGTATAATGCCGGAGAACAAATTTCAGTGAGAAACATGCCGTCTTCACTTAGAGACTATAGACAGCTTCATAACACGGTGCATTGACCATCACCTGAAGCTAAATCTTTGCAAAACCACCAAGAACGTAAAGTTTGTGACCAAACTTTTAGTTTGTTTGACAAAGCCATCAAGTGTGATCATTAGAGTGATGCTAATATTTCAAACAACCCAATCCCCAACCCTCTACAACAAACGGTCCAATAGTGATGAGGGGTAAAAGTTGAACCAATCAGCAAACGGGGCATGGTTTCCACTATTGACATGTGACCCTTTCCTGAGTTCAATAACTCCCTACTCTCTATGATACATAGTTCTGCAAAGGAAAAAAAGCTAAGCCAATCAGGAAAGGGGACAGGGCTTTGTATAATAATATGTGACCACTACCTGTGTCCAAAAACCCAAACTCAAAATCTCAATGACAAACACGTCACTAGTTATAAACCATGAAATATCAGCTGATCAGGAAAGGAGGCAGGGCTTCATGAATTCACATCTGATCCTTTCCTGAGTCCAACAACTCAATCCCCATCTCTCTGTGACAAATGGTTTAACCCTTTTGTGAGCATCGGCCCGAGGGTGGGCCGCTAGGCGTAATTGCGTTTTTAGACAAATATTGTGCTGCATTGTAGAGCTATAAATTGTTTGAAAGTTTGAGGACTCAGCACTCTGTGTGAGCCATTTTATGATGCGAATACATTAGCGAAAATAGCATTTAAAATTGCGTCATAACAACCCTCAGCCTGACTACGTAATCCCATAGGTCCAATGGTATAGCATTGTTCAGATTCGCAAAAAAATATGTTGAAATCGATGTTCTTACTTTGGTAGCGGTCCAGAGATAAAAACCTGTTCTAGCTTTCAATTTGCAAAACAAGCAAGCCTGGACAAACATCACTAAATTCACTTTGACATAGAGGTAGTAGCTGTGCGTTTCTCTGAATTTCACCATAATTAGTTTTTTAGCTCACAATGCAGTGCTGTAAATTGTACAGTAGCCCTTTAGGAACAAAATAAGTTCACCCACAGTCTATTATTTGCTAATCTAGCAAAACAGTAAGTGTTTTAACCTATTAGACCTCATTCCAATATAACAGGAAAATCAAATTCTTTTAGTTTACACGGACACCAAGTTAACATGTGCGCCAAATTTGAAAGAAAAAAAAAATCCTCCAAGCCCTCTGGAGATATTGCGTTCACAACAATTACATGGACTTAAGATCACATTGACCTTGACCTTTGACCTTTGCCCACCAAAATCTAATCAGCGAATCTTCGAGTCTAAGTGGACACCTATGCCAAATTTGAAGAAACTTCCTCCATTTCCTCATTCCAGATGTATTGCATCCACAAGACTGGGACCAATGTATAGCTAGATGGACAACAGAAAAACATGATGCCTCCCTCCGGTATGGCTATCACCAGTGTGGAAGCATAAATACAGTGAACACAGGCAAAGAAAGTAAACCCAGGATAATGCACTTTTTATATAAGTCTCCAGCATGTTATTGGGAGACTTCAACAGTGCCACCACCAGACAGAAAAGTTCACCACATATTTATTTCCTGCATTTTCACAAGTATGCTGGTAGCCATGTTTTTTACTTGCAAAAAAGTATTTTGATTGGCATGTTTGTCTATCTGTCTATCTGGCTCTCTATTTGCGCTCAAGCATCTGCAATTCTTGAGGTATCGACTTGAAATTTATGCCACAAGAAGCCATATGTCCAGTGATGAAGGGGTGCAATTCTAGAAGGTCAAGGTCAAAGGTCAAGATCAAGATCATCGAAAATGTCAGTCTTACGCATTTCTTACTTCAGGAAAATGATAAAGACATGGGACAAATGCCCAAAGGTTCAATCAAGTCTCCTGTTTTTGAGACTTCACAGGATTTGCTACATGAGTGATTTCATCCAAATATTTAACCCTGGCAAGGCCATTATCTGGTGTCTGTTTTTGAGTTCAAAGGTCAAGTTGACCAAATGAGGCATGGTAAGTGTATATGTAAGTTGACAAAGCATGCGATCAGAGAAGAGGCCATTTCACAGAAAAAAGGAAAAGAAAAATGCGCATAAGATGTCATGAGAATACTGATGAAATGCAGTTGGCCTCAACACATTCATTATTAATATTCGCATCACTTGCTGTGTTTCCCTATAGGAATGACAGATTGTCTAAGAAGGCCTGAAGTCATCTCTATGAGGGGAATCACAGAGCTCTTGCGTCAGTGCACTCCTCATGTTTGTTAGGGGATATAGCGGTCAACACAAGTTAGCACAACTGATCCGGTCAACTTTGGGTAGACAATTTCACAGAGACTTGATGGTCAAGCTATGCTAGCTTTCTTATTTTTTTTTTTAATTGATCCTGGATTTTTTATGTAATGAAAATGAGAAGGCAAAAGCACTTAAAAAAAAACAAAATTAAGCCATAGAGAAGATGAGAATATCAAATATCATGCAAAAATATTCATAAGCAATTGTCCTTCACTCAAAAAAAATAAAACGAGTGTTTTACTGGCACCGCCAGTACTTCAAAGTACCACAACACATTTGCCAGCACATAAAATGCAGGCTTTTATTTTTATTTGTAGGAAGAGAAAAAGAGAGAAAGAACCAACATGGGGGAGGGGAGAAAGGATGAGGGATAATGTTAATGTTAATGCTCAGGCAATCTGAGGGATCCCGGGCCGCAGTTGCCTCTGCAGACTACATTGATCATATTAATGCTAATGTCGCTTGTTAATTCGCAGGTCTGTGCCTGTATCCTGCAGAGCAAAGACATGGGGTTCAGCTGCTAGGGGCGAGGGTGGGGGGGTTAGGTGGAGGGGGGGCTTAGTAGGAGGAGGGGCAGGTGGTAGAGGTCCAAAGGGGTCAAACCTTCCCGAAGGCCCATCTGGTAAAGCGGCAGCAGGGCACATAGCTTGTAAAGAAACCTTGCAAAAACCCTCGGAAGAAGACATTCTGTCGAAACGTTAGTCACATGCACCATAATAAATTGCTAAAGTAATCGTGTGCTCCAGTATTTCTTTCTTTGAATTTGAGTACTTTGTTTTTATCAAGCTCTACATAGCCTAGCTTTAATGTCGCTCGATTTGACCGGTAATAAAGCTGGTTCAAAAATTCCATGTGACCAAACGAGACGTGGTGTCAATAATCGAAACTGGAAGAAAGAATGTGTTGAGTTTCAGATCGTCCAAAAAAAATTTACTTGACGATGTGAAAACGTGTCACATGACAGGAAGTGATCCCAGCTTGTGCCCCGACAGGGCCTGCGAAAAAAGAAAAAACGAAACAAAAAAATAAAAAAAACAAAAAAAGAAAAAAATCAGTCTCGTTCCCGTTCGGCACATGGATGAAAGCTCAGCCTAGCAGGAGCGAAATCGGCTCGCATCGCCATGATGGCGCTGGCGGTGGAGCTCTGGCTTCGTTCGGTCTGGGGAACGTTTGGGCTACTTTGTGGGAGAGCCGAACTACCCGGCGGCAGATGACTAATTATCATAGCGCACTATATCTGTATCAATCGCGATGAATCACCAGGCAGCGTAGCGGGTGGGAGGAGAAGAATGGCTTCCATCGCGACGACGTTGCGCGAGGACACGGGTTGAGGATATTTCTGGATTTTTCTCCCTCCGTTTCTGTGGAGAGGGGGAGGGAGATCAGGTGTGGGGGGGGAGGGGGGGGGGGAAAGGCAGCGGAGCGTGACGTCACGGGGTGTTAATTTATTCAGAAGCAGGAGGGGGGGAGAGGGGGATGGTTTGTTGGTGGATCGCTCATCTCCATCGCCGTGCATATTTATATCGCCTCATCTCCTCCAGCTGCAGTGGAAGGTAATGGAGAAAGAGAAGGAACAGAGGAATTGAGGAAGGAGCGGCAGGGACAGGAAGTGTGGATAGGCAGAGTGAGTAAAGAGGCAGATAAAATAAAAGCCCAAATATAGCCCACGCATGACAAATCAGCCAATCAAATTCCAAAGGCACAATATGAAATTTCTAGAGCCCACCCTGGAGATGAATGAATGAAGTCCTGCCATCTACATCCTGGTTCTATCCTTTATGATTAGCAATTAGCCATTATTAGTGGACGTAACATTGTCATTGTTTTCTTATCTAAACCAGTGCTGCAACCAAAGGAAATGCCAGTGATCCTTATCTAGTTTTTGAACCATGAAGGCCACAGCGGTTTAAGAGACAATAATCCACAAGTTTCACGTGATCGTGAGGCCAAAATCTTACATCTATGCAGATCAGCAGCTGTGAAATGTCCTGTTTTCTCTCAGGGCATAAAACGTGCGACATGGTCATCACAAGAGTGCATATCATACTGGGGCCTTTTATCTAAAACTGGTCATGTCAGCATTCGAAAAGACTGCAAACAAATGCTGCATATGCTAAACCATGCTCCTGTCATGTTGACAACTGAATTTTAATAGACAGACACAGAGGAGGGGTTACTTTATACTGGTGGAAAATAACATAAAATTCAACACTAAGTGAGAACAATGTATTCCCAACACATCCCTTCTCCCATACCCCGAATCTCCATCCCACATGCCACAGACTTTACCCAAGCCTCCGATCTCCACTCTCCCAAGGAAAATGTCGGCCCATTTGGTCAGCTATCAAGGGCAATGTTGTATTTTGATGTGCTTGCATTAAGCGCCATTACTTCGGACAGGAAAATTATTTTCAATTTGCCTCAACATTTGGGGGGGGGGGGACCGTCATTAATCACAATTTTGGCGGGAATTTTGTTTGGCCCAGATGTCACTGGCAGCTGATGATCACCAAAACCATCCAGAGAAAAACAATTATGCCTTCTAAACATGTCAGCTTAATGTCCACAGCATTATTGTAAAATGCATCTATTTTTGTATATTTCTGCTCTTAGTAGAAATAAACACATTTTTCTTTTTTATATTTAATCTTAATCGCAATACATGAGTTGAAAGAGTTTGGGGTACAAATTAATTTTTACACTTCTGAAGATTTCCTTGAAAATGCTCTGAAGGACGGCTGAGGAGCCAGAAACTGAACTAAAAATGAAAATGTGAGCTTTATCGACATCTGCTGGCCATGAACCACATTACACTTATAAGCACGTGCATTCGAAAAAAAGATCGGCTGTTTAATGGATTCATTAAGAGGATTTAATCTAACTAGAGAACCCGCAAGCCAGAGAGGCATTATTGAGAAATCCGCAAGGAGGAAAACATGATTTCAGAAAGTCAATGATGATTCCACAGTGGAATCTGAGAGCTAAAATCAATGAAAAGCAAAACATTTGTTGTCCTTTCTTATTGAGGCGAAACTGCTTTCCAACAGCATGTAATTTGTGAAGTCTCCACACACAGTCAGAAATGCAGCCAAATGCACACAAACACACAGATACGCATGGATACACATGCACGCACAGCAGCAGCTGTAGGTTTCGGCGGTTAGAGCATACTAGCTGAGTGTACTGTCAACCACCCACTGAATTAGTTTCATAAGCCACTGTACCCTCAGTCACTTTCATTACATCCAATCCACATATCTCAGGCAATAACACCTGGTCATTCTTTAACTCACAGGAGAGTTCATAGGCCATGCACACACGCGCACACACACACACGCACACATAAATATACACATACGCACGCACGTACGCGCACACACAAACAAACCAACATGCAAATGCAACCTCTATCATATTCTCAAACATGACCATACTGCTTCTAAAGGAAGTTAAAGCCATAGATAGAAATACATTAGAAAACAAGAGCACACATGCACACACTCACTGACAGAGACACACACACACACACACACACACACACACAGTGCTCCCTCCCTCCTGCGGAGAACTGCACCGTAGAGCAGCCAGGAAGCAACTTGAGCGAATCTTTGCCTCTGGCCTCAGGCAACAACTTCAAGACGGCTCCTGCTGCAGTCTGTGTGTGTGTGTGTGCGTGTGCATGTGTGTGTGTGTGTGTGTGTGTGTGTGTGCGCCCTCGTGTATGTGTGCGGCAGAAAGTGGCTATTCAAAGGCTTTGAGTGTATTTTTCAGTGTGGGTTTGGCTTAAAACCACATGGGCCTCTTTTTACTAACCTGTCAGTGATGACAGATCTAACTGAGAAAGTGTTTGCATGTGCGAGTGTGTATTTTTGTTCAAGTAACACTGTTATAAACTTGCACTTTTTTTGCCAGTTATTTTAACTGTAATTTTACAATAAGTTTACAACAGAGTTCCGTGTATGTTAAGTGTAAACCGCAGTTAAATGCGCACAGGACTCCACTTACAGTTAAAATAACCAGGAAACAATGTGTTGATTTAACTGTTAAATTCAGTCAGTTCATTACAGTGTACTTGCGCTCAGTTAAGGTGTTTTTTTTTCCTGGAGAACTCATGATGACTCCTACAAAGCTACAGTCATCCTAGGTTACATAAAAAGGAAAATAGCACCAAAGCAAGAATAGGCATTACACACAATATCATCAAGCAGACAAAAGTGGAGAAGTTAGGCACATGCGCCTGCAGTGTGGGTCCAAAAAGCTGACTTCTGTTGTAGAAACTAGGCATTGTTGCAACATATCTAACTGTAAACAATGGCAAAAAAAAAAAAAACCCAGAAAAGATCAGGTAACTCTTCCCTGCCTCATTACTTATGCTTGCAAGTCCATAACACACAGCTCATAGCAACGAGCTGTCTGTCGCCATGCAAAGTTGAGCACACGCAGCTGAAATTACAGCTGATGGTGTCGGTTAACGGCTAACCCTGCAGCAAGGCAGCTTGCGGGCAAGTGGGGGCACGTGGGATTCTGCAGTGGATGCAGTTCCCACCCTTGCCCTCCCGCCCCGAGCCCTTATCTCCCGCCGCGAGCCATCATTGTTGACGGTATCCAGTCCCCTACATCTTCTCCCATCTGATCTCCCAATAGTTGTTGCAACTGTCATCAAGGTAAAACAAGAAAGCCCAAAGTCAGCCACAGACACACAGGGTCTGAATTTGACATTTTTCAAGTTTATATATTTTTACCTCTCCGGTAGTTAAACACTGGGGCGTTTCAAAACGGAGGAAATTTACAAATAATGTTTCAGCTCAGTAGGAAACAAAGAGTTAAATATAACAGCATTTTCCCCTTTACTCCCTTAAATATCCTCCTACATGCATAAAGAAAAAATAATCACACCAAGAACATCAGATCATCACTCAATCCCCACTTTAAAATTAATTTTGAGCTTAATGTAGTCTTCTTCTGATTTCTTTGGTAAAACAAACTAATAAATAAATAAATAAATAAATAAATAAATAATATAAAAAAACCAAAAAATTGCACTTTAAATTTAGAAAATTGTCTGTCCATAATATGTCTTCTTTGAAATGATTATTTATCTGGTTTTTGCAGCGTAATAAGCCACACCACTTTATTCTTTGGTATACAGTCATACAGGAGAGACACGGGCGCTCAACTACATCAAGCCAATCAACTGGGGCTCCACACCTTTGTGAATGCGGACTGCTCTGTATTCTCACACTCAGACCTGTGTGCTGATGTTAGCAGGGTAGCTCTAGCTTCCCATGACCAACAGTGTTATCTTGCTAATGCATCAATTTGAACAGTGCACCTGCTGTCCAATGTCAGGACCTCCCTCCTGAGGACCTCCCGGCGACTGACACGTCAGTACCAGATCGGGATGAGATTAAAGCTGTGATTAAGAAACTCAAGAACGGAAAGTACCAAGGAACAGTTAAGGTGTATGGGGAACACCTGAAGTATGCAGAATCTGATTGGCTTCTTAGGTATCTAGTGGTCCTGCTTGGGTTAGTATGGACATGCCTCGAAGTACCAATCAGATGGCTCACCTCAAGCATTACGTGCCTTTACAAGCGAGGTCTATGATCATGCGCAGAAAACTATAGAGGCTTGAGCATTGTCGCAACCATCCGTCGAGCAACTGCAAACAATGCTACAAATCTGTGATGACTCCTTTACCCACTTTGGCTTGCAAATGTCGTATGCGAAAACAGAAACCATGGCTTTCAATGTTAGTGAGGATGTAAAAGGACAGGACAGCCTTATATCAAACGGAGGAAATAAGATCCATTCCATTCCATCTTCTTCCGCTTATCCGGGGCCGGGTCGCGGGGGCAGCAGTCTAAGCAAGGATGCCCAGACTTCCCTCTCCCTGGACACTTCCTCCAGTTCTTCCGGGGTATCCTCGAGGCGTTCCCAGGCCAGCCGAGTGACATAGTCCCTCCAGCGTGTCCTGGGTCTTCCCGGGCCTCCCTCCCGGTGGGGCATGCCCGAACACCCTCCCAGGAAGGCGTCCAGGGGCATCCGATATAGATGCCCAAGCCACCCCAGCTGGCTCCTCTCGACGTGGAGGAGCAGCGGCTCTACTCTGAGCTCCTCCCGGGTGACAGAGCTTCTCACCCCTATCTCTAAGGGAGCGCCCGCCACCCCTGGGAGGAAACCCATTTCAGCCGCTTGTATCCGAGATCTTGTTCTTTCGGTCATGACCCAAAGTTCCTGACCATAGGTGAGGGTAGGAACGTAGATTGACTGGTAATTGAGAGCTTCGCCTTTTGGCTCAGCTCCTTCTTCACCACAACAGATCGGTACAATGACCGATTACTGCTGCCGCTGCACCGATCCGTCTGTCAATCTCACGCCCATCCTTCCCTCACTCGTGAACAAGACCCCAAGATACTTAAACTCCTCCACTTGAGGCAGGAGCTCTCCTCCAACCCGGAGAGGGGCTAGCCACCTTTTTTCCGGTCGAGAACCATGGCCTCGGACTTGGAGGTGCTGATTCTCATCCCAGCCGCCGCACTCGGCTGCAAAACCGCCCCAGTACATGCTGAAGGTCCTGGTTCAAGGAGCCAACAGGACGACATCATCCGCAAAAAAAGCAAAGATGAGATCCTCTGGTCCCCAAACCGGACTCCCCGCCCCTGGCTGCGCCTAGAAATTCTGTCCATAAAAATAATGAACAGAACCGGTGACAAAGGGCAGCCCTGCCGAGTCCAACATGCACCGAAACAGTTCTGACTTACTGCCGGCAATGCGAACCAAGCTCCTGCTCCGGTCATACAGAGATCGCACAGCCCTTAGTAGAGGGCCCCGGACTCCATACTCCCGAAGCACCTCCCACAGAACGCCACGAGGGACACGGTCAAATGCCTTCTCCAAGTCCACAAAACACATGTGAACTGGTTGGGCAAACTCCCATGAACCCTCAAGCACCCTGGGGAGGGTATAGAGCTGGTCCAGTGTTCCACGACCAGGACGAAAACCGCATTGTTCCTCCTGAATCCGAGGTTCGACTATCGGCCGAATTCTCCTCTCCAGCACCCTGGAATAGACTTTTCCCGGGAGGCTGAGGAGTGTGATCCCCCTGTAGTTGGAGCACACCCTCCGGTCCCCCTTCTTAAAAGGGACCACCACCCCGTCTGCCAATCCAGAGGCACTGTCCCCGACTGCCACGCGATGTTGCAGAGGCGTGTCAACCAAGACAGCCCCACAACATCCAGAGACTTGAGGTACTCAGGGCGGATCTCATCCACCCCCCGGTGCCTTGCCACCGAGGAGTTTCCCGAACTACCTCAGTGACTTCAGCCCGAGTGATGGATGAATCAGCCTCTGGGTCCCCAGCCTCTGCTTCCTCTATGGGAGGCGTGTCAGTGGGATTGAGGAGATCCTCGAAGTATTCCTTCCACCATTCTAAAGCCCCAATGAATACAATTACATCAAGGACAGTTACGTCGCCCGGATTGGCGTCACCGGGGCCCCACCCTGGAGCCAGGCCTGGGGTTGGGGCTGGCAGGCGAGCGCCTGGTGGTCGGGTCTCTACCCACAGGACCCGGCCGGGCACAGCCCGAACGAGCGACGTGGGCCCGCCTTCTCGTAGGCCCATCACCCGCGGAAGGGTTCAGAAGGGGCCGATGCATTGTAGTATGGGTGACAGTCGTGGGCGGGGGCCCCGACGACCCAACCCCTGGACACTGAATCTGGTTCTCGGAAATAAGATCAAGAATGAATATAACTTCAAATATCTCGAACATAGCATCAGTAACGCCAGCTCAGAAACCTCACACTTCCTCGGCACAAGAATTGGTTCAGCATTTCAGAAATGGAATGAACAGAAACATGTCCTAACTGACCACCGCATTCTACTGTTAACTAGAGTAAAATTCCTTGTCGCCTGTGTTAGATCTCGCTTGTTATATGATGTACAGGCATGGCAAATGTCTGCTGATGATATCAACAAAGTCAAGGTTGTACGGCATGGCCTTCTGCATTGAGTGGTTAAGGGTGGTTTCAAAAGAAAGAATGCCCCTCAGTCACGAGCTTCTGATGTTCAGGGAGATGTGGACTGGAGCTTTAAACTGTCAAATCAAGATCTCAGAAGAATGACAAAAACACCATCCATTAGACTAACATGCAATAAACAGCAGTTAATATATCTAGCACACGTCTGCCGAATGGGCAATGACTGCCTCCAGAAGCAGCTTCTGTTTGAGGGACAGGCAAAACGATGGACTTGGATTGAGAATCTGCTGGGAATGGATGCCCAGCAGATTAGAAGAACGATGATGTCAAAACTGGACTTCACGCGACTGTTTATTTATTTAACCAGGGAAGTCCCGTTGAGATTGAAATCTCTTTTTCAGGGGAGCCCAGGGGGTTGAGGTGGGGAGGGAGAGAGCAATTTGCACAGCCAATGAGATCAGGGGATGATTAGGTGGCAGGTCGAAAGAGCCAGGTTGGGACTTGACACCAGGGAACCCCCTACTCTTATCAAAGAGTGTCATTGGATCTTTAGTGACCACACTGAGTCAGGACCTCGGTTTAATGTCTCATCCGAAAGATGGCGTCTCCTTCAGTACAGTGTCCCCATCACTGCACTGGGGCATTGGGGATTATTCCACCAGAGGGAAGATCGCAACCTACTGCCCACCAACACCTCTTCCAGCAGCAACTTGGTTTTCCCAGGCGATCTCCCATCCAAGTACTGACGAAGCCCACACCTGCTTAGTTTCGGCCACGTGGCTGGAGCAGATTGAATAGTGGTATGGCTGCTTTAGGCAAGATGACCTTCGACAGCAGCGCCCTAGGGGTTTTTAACCCTAGTACGGGGAACATGATGATGATGAATGGAATTACAAGACAGAGCTAAATAGCACTCCAAAAACATTACAATACGTCAGACTTAAGAAAAATTAAATGTGGCAGACTTCAGATCAAACATGGAAATGTACTCTCTCTTATACCCAGGATCCCCCTGGCTCCCAGCTAACACAAAACGTTCTATGAACATTGCTGAAACATAGTAGAAATGTAATAGCCTAGAAAAATTTCACTGACTTGGGTGAGAACAATATGTATAACCTGGGTGTGTGCAGGAGGAATCGGTACACGTTTTAATTTGCTTGAATTCTCCAGATGGCACAAATAATAACAAAAATATAATGGTACTTCTCACAGGCTATTACTCCAGGTGTTGCTGCTGGAGTAGTATGAGCATCAATTTAGGGTCCAGGTGTGAAGCTTTTCTGAGCCATGTCAGATACAACCCCAGATCAGAAAAAGTTGGTGCAGCATGAGAAATGAAAATTAAAACTTATAGCAGTGATTTATTAATTATTTTTGAACTGTACACGTGGAACACAATATAACAACATTGTTTAATGTCTCACTACATGAATTTTATAGATTTTTCAAATTAAATACTTAAACACAAAATAAAACTGGGACAGTTAGGTATTTATCACTTTGTAATTCCTTTTCACCACTGGAGTTTTCTCCTGGACACCAAGGGAAGCCAGGCCTCCCCAGTTTTTAAGGACCATAGCTGTCACTTTAATAAATTCTCCTCATTTAACTGTTCCGGCAATTCTATGCTGTTGCTGCCATCTCTTCTCCATTCTGAAGAAGTATTTTACAATTAGTGAAACAGCGCCCTCTATATGTTATGGGGGAAATTTGTGGTGAAACACCGTATTGTATTTTCAGCTTTAATGGTGCCATCACATAGGTGCAAGTTACCCTAACCAAGCGACCCATTGCGACCCCAAACCACGGCAGAGCATGGCTTTTGGACTCGTTGCTGTTCACAGTCTGAATGGTCCTTTTTTCCTTTGGTCCGAGCGCAATGTCATCCTTTTCCTCTAAAAGAAATATCAGAAATACAACCCCAATTCCGAAATAGTTGGGACGAAGAGTAAATTGTGAATAAAATCAAAATGCAATGACTTTCAGATCACATGATCCAATATTTTATTTACAATAGAACATAGATAACATTTCAATTGTTGAAACTGAGACATTTTACATTTTTATCCACAAAATGAGCTTATTTCAAATTTTCTGGCTGCAACAGGTCTCAAAAAAGTTGTAACACAGGAAAAAAAGGGCGGAAAAAGCAATTAATATATAAGAGAATCAGCTGAAAGAACATTTAGCAAGTAATTAACTTAACTGGCATCAGGTGTGTAACATAGTTGGCTGTAAAAGGGATGTCTTAGAGAGGCTGAGTTTCTCAGAAGTAAATATGGCCAGAGACTCTCCAACCTGTGAAGGCTTGTGTAAAAAAATTGTGAAAAACTTTAAAAACAATGTTCCTCAACGTCAAATTGCAAAGACTTTGAAGGTGTCATCATGGACAGTGCATAGCATCATCAAAAGATTCAGAGAAACTGGAAAAATCTCTGTGCGTAAGGGACAAGGCCGAAGACCTTTACTGAATGCCTGTGATCTTCGGGCCCTCAGACGCCACTCCATCACTCACCGGCATGATTCTGTCATTGACATTATTAAATGGGACCAGGAATACTTCAAGAAACCACTGTCTGTTAACACAGTCCGCCGTGCCATCCACAGATGCCACCTAAAACTCTATCATGCAAATAGGAAGCCATTGTTGAGCATGATCCAGAAGCGCCGCTGTGTTCTGTGGGCCAAGGCTCATTTAAAATGGACTGTAGCAAAGTGGCAAAGTGTCCCGTGGTCAGACGAGTTCAAATTTTACATTCTTGTTGGAAATCATTCGTGTCCTCCGGGTTAAAGAGGAGAAAGACCACCCCTCCTGTTATCAGCGTTCAGTTCAAAAGCCAGCATCTCTGATGGTATGGGGATGCATTAGTGCATATGGTGTGGGACACTTGCATGTTTTAAAAAGCACCATGAATGCTGAAAGGTATATAAAGGTTTTAGAGCAACAAATGCTCCCTTCCAGATGACATCTATTCCAGGGAAGGCCTTGTGTATTTCAGCAGGACAATGCAAAACCACATCCTGCAGCTATTACAACAGCATGGCTTCGTAGTAGAAGAGTCCATGTGCTGAACTGGCCTGCCTGCAGTCTTGATCTTTCACCGATTGAGAACATTTGGCGCATAATTAAACGAAAAGTCCGTCAAAGGAGACCCAAAACTCTCCAGCAGCTGGAAGCCTGTATTAAACAAGAGTGGGATCAAATTCCAATGGCTACACTCAAGAAACTTGTCTCCTCAATGCCCAGATGCCTCCACTCTATGTTAAAAAGAAGATGGGATGCTACACCATGGTAAACAGGCCCCTGTCCCACCTTTTTTGAGACCTGTAGCAGCCATCAAATTTGAAATGAGCTCACTTTGTGGATAAATTTGTAAAATTTCTCAGTTTCAACATTTGCTATGTTATCTCTGTTCTATTGTGAATAAAATACTGGCTGGTGTGATTTGAAAGTCATTGCGTTTTGATTTTATTCACAATTTACACTTTGTCCCAACTATTTCGGAATTGGGGTTGTAATTTTTCGTCTGACCACAGTACATGTTTTCACCAAATGAAGGTCCATTGCAGACGGCCCTGAGCCCAGAGAAGTCAAAAGTGTTTCTGGACACCATCAACACAACTTTTTGCAAGGAAAATTCTATCTGGAATTAGTGGATGTAACTAAGCTTTGTAGTACTTGACAAAAGTTTGCACAATTAATTCAAAGCTGATGCGGTTATATCACTCATTGGTAAATGATGGTTCATGATCCAGTGCCGTCTGAGTGATCGGACACCATGGGTTTTCAGCTCAGGCTTACACCCTTGTGTTTTATGCAAAGCTATTCCTTCAGATTTCTTCACTCTTTTAATTATGTCATGCACTGTAGAGGGTGAAATCTTTATAGTGCCCTAAAGAAGAATTTGCCCCCTGTGTGATTTCCTCTATTTTGGCTTATTTTTCACACTTAAATATTTGAGATCATCAAACTAATTTAAATATAAGACAGATTCGTGAGAAAACACAAAATGCAGTGTTTAAATGATCATTTCATTTACTGAAGGTAAACAGTTATTAAAAACTGATGTGAAAAAAATAATTGCCTCCTAAAAACCTAATGACAATGAAATACAAGTCAAAGTTTATTTATAAATCATTGCATTTGGTTTTTTTGGGCATTTTCCGTATTGTCTCAACTTTTTCGAAGTTGGGGTAGCACATATATACATAGTAAAGAAAGTTAGTCACCAGACAAAAACCAAACTGGAAGAAATATAGTTTGTCATTCTACCTTCAATAAATATTATAGGTCACAGTAAAGCAATCATAATGGTGCACTGGTATATTTTTCCAGTACTGAGATCTTCTTTCTTTTGACCTACAGCAACTGGGAATAAAACTTTGGTTGTGTGTACTTGTAAAGTCAGTTCATGCTCTCAGCCACACTTTCATAATTTTAACAAATCAGAATAAAGACTTTGGTTGCTGCTTTCAAATTCTCTTTCCGACATTCTGCCAACAACAGAACAGGAAGGGCTGTACAGAAATGTTGATTCGGGGGGAGATGGTGCGAGCTGAAATAGAGAATGCGCATCAATGTGCATGAGTGTTTATTTAAATGAAAGTGCATGTGTTTATGACTGGGTTCGTGAGTTAGAATTTTTTGCGCGTGCATGTATTTAGGAACGCATGCCCATATGTGTGTGTGCGTGTGTGTGTGTGTGCGCGTGTGCAAATGTGCTTGAGCATCCAGGACAGTATGTGCGTTTGGATGTGCACGCGTGTGTGTATGTTTATGCATATATGTTTTTGACAAGGTCTGACTCTGCCAGTAATGACTTATTTATTCAGGGATAATTAGCCAAGCTCAGAGCCAGCTCGGTGATTAATGTGCTTTGTCAGTCCATCGTATAAACATGTCGGCCTTGCGCATGGGCAACGTCGCTCCAGCTGCAGAAACCACCCCAACTTCTTGTGACAAACTCCCTGCGGACACAGAGGATGAGATTCCCTGCAAAATGCCGCTCCTCTTATTCATTACCCACCTGCTGCCAACCTGCAAAATTCTACCCAACCACTTATCATGCATCTGCTACAGATAAACTAGGGCTAAAGCTCTTGCAAAATAATGCTCGGCTGCTCTGGCACCATTTTATTTAGAGTCCACAGCAGAATATTTAATACCAAAGTTATAAAATGAAGGATCTGACAATGTCACTGGCTGTCGTAAGACAAACGTTGTAAGCTACGGTACGCATCTGTTTAACCCCTTTGGACCTTATGGAAAATGAATGTGGAAATCTCAGTGATCCCAACCTGGCTAATCCACGAAGACCAGACAACGCTTTTTCGGCCCCAGTAGGGAACACGTGTCTCCGAGCTCATCTCATGATTCACGTTCCCTGGAAACAAGAAACATTTGATTAAAATATGTAACATTTTTGAAAGTATTATCACTGAAATCTGATTTTATCACCAAAGACACCTGCATAATTACAAAAAAATTTTTACAGAGGACCTATTTAGCCATTTTTTATTTCAAGTTATAATATTCTTGTATGTCCAAAAGGGAGGTTCATGAACATTTTACTAAAAAAAAAAAAAAATCCATGATTTTTCTGTAATTTGATTCCTATCATTCCTAACCATAGACTGTATACAAAAATCGAGAATGCGTCTCCACTTTCTAACGGTGAACAAAAATGGATCCAAAATATCCTTCATACAGACGTTGCCATCTTGCTCTTTTGGAGCCAGAGTTTGTGCAGTTGTGATCGGGGAGTTGAGCAGCATCGCCCATACACCCACCCTACTCAGTCGCAAGCGCATCCCTAACTTTTTATGTAACCTGGCTGGCTGGTTCACTGTTAGACTACAGAGTGGGGGTGTGTTCAGTAACATCTACTGTTAGCTAACATCATTGTTGGCCCAATATACTCTATATTGTCTTCTTAGGAAATGTAACCAAACGGTAGGCCAATTGAAAGCAGCATACAACTGAAGGCTTTTTAAAGGGTTAGCTAGTTCGGATTTTTTCCAAGCACAATTGTATGAGGCTAAATAAGTTTGCTGCTCTCCTCGTCCTTAGCAATACATTGCTTGGCTCCCATGACGATATCTGGTGCTCCTGCCGGCCTCTCCAAACTCATGCCAACTGCTACTATCTTAGCTAGGTAGCTAATACATTGACTGTGGTTAAAAGTACCTCATACAATCCTAGCTACTCACAAAACATCTGTACCAACACTTCAAAATAAGGTAAAGACAGTCTATGGCTAAATAGACTCCCCATTATCATGTGTTTTAACATTAATTCTAGCTAACTAACTCGCTCGTTGACTAGGTGACTGAATCTCAATTTACTTGTTAGCGACCTAGCTCACTGGTTTTTTTTTTTTGTTTGTTTTTTTGTTCTTTTTTTTTTTTACGTTGCCAGCAAAATTCAGTGATGGGTCTCTTAAATTAGCAGTGAAAATCAATAGTAAAAAAGCACTATGCTCTGAACACCGAATTATGAAAGAGGCAACCCACCAAAAAAAAAAAAAAAAAAACTGGGTCATTTTACTTCACAGTTAGTGGGTTGGCAAGCACTTCAGATACCGAAATGTATGTACATAAGAACTAAAAAAAAAAAAAGTGAGTGTTTCATTATATCTCCCCATTAGAATATCAGATAAACTTTTTTTCCGCCAAATCTTGGGGGGTTTTGGAGAAATTTCAGCGATATTTTGATTGCAGGTCACCCCAGATTCCAGCACAAACTCACAGAAAAGAATAAGTCTCATTACTGAGTTTGTGACAACAGCTGGAGCAGTATGTGCGACAACCTGTCTGCATGCCTAACATCATTTGCAATTTTGTAAACATTGGCCCAGTGTTTATAACAATTGCGGTGTATTACAGCATCCAAGAATGAAAACCACAGCAACTTTAATGCAGGCACATCAACGTGGACAAAAGTAATGCATTTTCAGAAAAAGGTTTCTACAATATAACCATTTCAAGTGAAAAACTGAGTACTGGCCGAAGTGTAATACAGAAGTATTATATAGAAGTAAAATTAATAATAATTTCCCATAAGATGACAAGCATGATCAAAGGTTTGAAATAAAGGATCTGATTGTTCAACTTAAGCTAACGTGGCTTTAACAATCACCCAATGAATATATGTTCATGATTATTGTAATGAATATTGTTTCACTTTAGCTGAACATTTAAAAAAAGATTAAGTTGTTTTCATCACAGATCGAAGAGCTAAAATGTCTTGACGAGCAGCCTTTTGTGCTGTTGGCCCTCTGCATGCTTCAATAGCAGCTCTGTCAAACTGATGTCCACACGAATGCCCAGAACCTTGGTTTCCCAGCAGAACATTTCCCAGAGTCTCATCCTCCTTCCAGCTGCTGTCTTCTTCCAACAGTGCATCCTAGTGACATCTTTTCCCCAGGCAAATGGCACATACATACCTTGCCATCCACATATCTCCAGTTCAAACAGTTGCATGATCATTGTAAGCGTTTTTGATAGTGGACGGGCTTCAAATGGGCAACCTGACCAGTCTGTGGCTACAAAACCCCATTCACATCAGGGTGCGATGCATGCCGTGATGCGAAACAATCCTCCTGTGACATCATCAAAATTCTCTTCGACTTGCCACAGTTGCCCTTTTGTTGGTTTGGACTAGATGAAATAGCCTTCCCTTGCACATCGCTGAGCTTTGGGAGCCAAACAGCCTGTTGCCGGTTCATGGTTTGTCCGTTTTCGGATCACTGTCGACAGGAACTCACCACTGTTAAGTGGAAGCACTTCACAGGCTTTGCCACTTTGGAAATACTTTGTCCCAGTCATCTGGCCATTATGATTGGCCCTTGTCATAATCGCTCAGATCCCATTTCTCCCACATCAAACATAACACAGATTTTAACACGTCATCGTTGTTACAAATCAAAGATATTCACTTCCACTGTGAGTGGTGATCCTGTTTTGGCTCACCAGAGTATCCACACAGTGAGCTCAAAGAGCTAACAAAAGCTAGATGTTAGGGGCTGCTGGACAGATTTTCCAGAGTTGTCTAATATTATGCCGAAAGGGGTAGTGTGGGTGCAGGTTTTTGTTTCAGCCCAATGCAAAGACACTTAATTCTACTTATTAAGGTCCTGACTGTAGACCATAAATAGATAAGCAAATGAATTGTGTTCATTGTGAATTCCTATGTTAGTTTGAAAGTCTCGTCTCAATTCCCCTGGAATCCTTGGTGTTTAAATTTGTCATTTGCTGCCACCTAGTGGTAAAACTAGGTCAAAGCGACAAGCTTACCCGCAGTGCCGCGCGGTCATGCAAATGAGGCTTTGGAATTAAATGGTGCCGCCTAGTTCTTGACGAGCCGTTTAGAGACGGAGTTCATTGAACATGCCGAGAGATCACGCCACTATCTCACTCCCTCTTTTAAGAGACCTTGCGGACAATCCACAAACCAAAAACTTCACATTCAGTTTTCATATCACTCAGAGCACTAAAACTCCTTTATCAGCTACATCCTCAAACCCCACATTGGATCATGAGTATTGTGTGAGCAGGAGTATTTTGATGAAAAGTCCTCCTTGCACTTGCCCCAAGCTTTAAAAACATGACGGAAAGAATTAAAACAATTTTGAAATGAAGATGTTCTCTGAAATCCCCTAGCACACATTTGCTTTCCCAGTTATGTCGACCTGCATGTGGTCTGATCATTCTCATAATGAATGAATGCACATAGAAGGATTCACAAATGTATTTTGAGATTTATAAGTAAATGAATCTCGGCAAAAAAATCCTATTTTCCTATGTACACACAAATATTTATCGTTCTATAAAAATGTTTAAAAAAATCTACACATAAAAACATTTCACAGATGTATTTCAATACACTCACAGACATGTTTTTGTTTTAAGCATATGTAATAGAAATCCACCATTACATGTATTTAAAAATAATTGCAATTTTCATCAATAACACATTGGGATGATGTAATATTTATATAAAGACAGTCACACCAGCATTTACAAACTGCTTTTCCTGTGTGAACTTTTATTTATTTTATTTAAGTGTGGATTTTATTGAGGCTCTACCGATATCGCCAAATTAGAAATGCATTTTTCTTTCAGCAGGGAGTTATCCAGCTAATCAGAAAACAGTTTTTTTGTTAATTTTTCTGGCTCAGGTGTCTGGGAGAGGAAGAAAATGTGAGAGAGAGAGAGAGAGAGAGAGAGAGAGAGAGAGAGAGAGAGTAACACAGAGAGAGACAGAGTGAAAGTGAGAAAGACAGCATAAAACAGTGAAAGAGGGTGAAAGGATGAAAGACAGATAGAGAGAAAAAGAAAGAGAAAGAGAGTGAGAGATAAAGAGCATGAAAGAGTGAAAGATTGAAAGAGTGGAAGAGAGAAAATTGAGAGTGTAAAAAAGAGAGAAAGAGAACCACAAACAAAGAGACAGAGACTGAAAAAGGGAAAGAGCATAATAAATGAAAGAGTGGAAGAGAGAGGGAGTGATAAATAGAGTGAGAAAAAGAGAAAGACAATGACAGAGTGAGAGACAGAATAGAAGAGTGAAAGAGTAAAACAGTGAAAGAGAGAAAGACAGAGAGCAAGAAATAGAGAAAGAAAGAGAGCGAGAGAAAGTGTAAGAGAATGAAAGAGTGAAAGAGAGTGAAATTGTGGAACAGAGTGAAATAGAGTGAGAAAAAGAGAGAGAAATAGAGAGTGATAAAAAGAGAGAGAAATAGAGTGATAAGTACTGTCACTCAGGACAGGGACTCTGGTGGAATAATAATTTGGTACAAAACAGAATTACAAAACCAATTAGAGCCCATCAAACAAAGAATTAATTATTTTTGGTTAAAAATGATAAAAAGAACTAACCTCCACCCCAAAAGACATCTTTCTCTGTGCAGTATATATTCCTCCCTCAGAAGAATACCTGTATTTCTGCAGAGGTCTTCCCTGACCTCCAGAGAGATACCAGCTATTTCCAGGCCCAGGGAAATGTGCTCATCTGTGGGGATCTGAACGCCAGAACCAGCACACTGCCAGATCTCACCAGCACAGAGGGAGACCAGTAGATCACCGGCCAAAATCCCTTCAATTATTGCAACATTCCCAAAAGAAACAACCATGACATGATTGTCAACAAAAATGGCACCGAACTCCAGCAGCTCTGTGGTAACCTGAGTCTGTACATCGTCAATGGCAGGATACGAGGGGATTCTCTCGGCAGATACACTTACAGCTCACCTCTTGGCTGCAGTACGGTAGATTACATGGTCACAGACATTGACCCATTCTCTTTCAGAGCATTCACTGTCAAGCCACTAATCCCTCTGTCTGATCACAGCCAAATTACTGTGTATCTGAAAAAGACAGAATCTAACTCTACCACACACACACACAGCCCAGTAAGCTGTACAAGCTCCCAAAATCATACAGATGGGGCCAAAACAGTAAGGAAAAGTTCCAGAAAGCTATCAGCACCCCAGAAATCCAATCATTATTAGACACCTTTCTGGAAACCACATATATTCACAGTAAAGAAGGAGTCAATCAGGCGAGGCAGTGCAAAATATCAATTATATAAAAACTGTATAAAAATCCCTCCTGAAACAATCAAAAAACAAACAAAAAAAATCCAAAAGATGAAAACTGGTTTGATACAGAATGTCAAAACTTAAGAAAAGAACTTAGAAGATTATCAAATCAAAAACATAGCGATCCAAAAAAAAAAAAAAAGATTTACGCCTTAATTACTGTGAAGCCCTTAAGCATCATAAACGTATGCTCAGAACCAAAAAAGCACAATACATCCACAAGCAACTGACACTAATTGAGGAGTCCATAACGACTACCAGATTCTGGGAAAATTGGTACAATCTCAAAAAAAGATCAAAGAGAAGGTGTCGTGCCACACTCAGAACTTAATATGCACAAAGTTTTTAACGTTTCGGCAATAAAGCCTTAGTCAGGGTTCATTCATAAAACCAGAGTTCATGAACTCTGGTTTTATGAATGAATCCTGATGAAGGCTTTATTGCTGAAATGTTGGTGAAATTATAAAATAAAAACTTTGTGCATATTAAGTTCTGAGTGCGCCAAAACACCTTCTCTTTGATCTGATTTCACATAGTCGGTGAGCACCTCATAAGGTGTGCGTTCACAAGTCAGTTGAATAATCTCAAAAAACAAATAAAGAAGAATGGGGCAGACAAAATGGTGAAATATGGACTAACCATTTCAAAACACTGTATGCAAAAGTAACACTCGGTACACAAGCAGACTCAAAATTTCATTCGGCCATTCTGAAGTTATTCAATTTGGTTTTGAGGGTAGGTTTCTTCCCTGACATCTGGAATCAAGGTCTAATAACCCCAATCTTTAAAAGTGGAGACAAATTCGAATTCCCAAATAATTACCGAGGCATTGGTGTGAACAGTCATCTGGGGAAGGTTTTCTGCAGTATAATCGTCACCCGGATACTGGCCTTCCTTAAGGAGCACGATGTCTTGAGTAAAAGTCAGATTGGCTTTCTACAAATTTATCGCACGTCTGACCATATTTACACCCTACACGCCCTGATTGACAAGCATGTTACTCAAGACAAAAACAAAATATTCGCTTGTTTCATTGACTTCCAAAAAGCTTTTGATTCAATCTGGCATAATGGCTACACAAAATTATTGGAAGTGGTGTAGGGGGTAAAATATTTGACACTATAAAAACAATGTATTCAGACAATATGCGCGCCATTAAAATTGAAAACAAAAGAACAGATTTCTTCACCCAGGGGCGTGGAGTGAGGCAGGGCTGTAGTTTAAGCCCAACTTTATTTAACATTTATATCAATTAATTCGTAACTTTATTAGAGAAATCTCCAGTCCCTGGTCTCACTCTACACAACACGGAAATAAAATTATTACTCTACCCACATGACCTGGTTCTGCCGTCACCCACTGAACAAGGGTTACAGCAGAGCCTGGACCTGCTTGGCAGTATTGCCAATCCTGGGCCTCGGCAATAATCATGAAAAAGACAAATTTAATGATTTTCCAGAAAAGATCCAGATCTCAGGGAACCAGATACAAATTCACAGTAGGGACAAATGAAATCCAGCACTGCACAAATTACAATTATTTAGGTATGAAAATCAGTTCTACTGGAAATTTCAACTTGGCAGTGAGTGAACTTAAAGAGAAAGCATGCAGGGCATTCTATGCCAAAAAACGCTAAATCCAAATAGAAATTCCAACCAAATTATGGCTTAAATTATTAGAATCAGTAATTGAACCAATTGCCCTCCATGGCAGTGAAGTGTGGTGTCCACTTACAAAACAAGATTTTGACCATTGGGAAAAACACCAAATAGAAGCCCTCCATGCAGAGTTCTGTAACAACATCTTACAAGTACAAAGAAAAAGCATAAATAATGCATGCAGGGCAAAATTAGGCCAATATCCATTGCTAATAAAAATACAAAAGAGGGCAATCAAATTTTGGAAAAATCTAAAACACAGCGACCCCCACTCTTTTCATTACAAAGCCCTACAGAGCCAAAAGCTAGGGAAGAGTCCCCTCACACAGCTGGTCCTGAGCCCCACTAACACCATCCAGCCTCAGAACAGCATCAACACCAATTTAATTCGACCCAACCAAATTATAGCGCAACAAAAACAAAACTACATCACATATTAGGACACACAAACAAAAATACAAAACAAAATGCAATGCTATTTGGCCCTAAAAAGACAATACACCGTGGCAGATTATCTGACCACAGTGACTGACAGAAAATTAAGAACCACCTTGACGAAGTACAGACTCAGCGAACACAGCCTGGCCATTAAGAGAGGCCGACATCGACAAACATGGCTCCCCAAGGAGGAGAGGCTGTGCACCCCCTGCAACCTCAATGAGGTCGAGACAGAGCGGCATTTTATAACAAAATGTGAGAAATTCACAAATATCAGGAATATATATTTCCAAAAAATAAATCACATAGTCCAATATTGTAAAAATCTGCCAGATTCCCAAAAACTCCCCATCCTATTAGGGGAAGAAAAGACGTGCCTGGCGGCACAATATATAGCTGCCTGCCACCATCTTAGGGACAGTAGTATATATATATATGCCTATGTATGTGTATATATGTGCGTATGTATATAAATAAGTATATATATGTTTGTATATAAATAAGTATATGTATATATACACAAAGTATGTACAGTATATATATTTCTGTTACATTATTGTTCATTATCATTACACGTGTTAACCTATGTCATATTAATTATTATTAGTAGTAGTATTATTTCTTTTTAAACATTTTTATAGTAGGAATAGTTCTCATTCCTGTTATCATCGTTACATTTCAGTCTCTTAAAGGTTGTTTACTGTTAAATACATGTCAGTTTATTTTGTATGCTTTGGCAATACAAATGCATTTTTGTCATTCCAATAAAGCAATTTGAAATTTGAGAGTGATAAAAGGAGTCAGAGATATAGAGTGTGAGAAAAAGGAGAGAGACCGTGACAGACAGACAGGCAGACAGTGAAAGAGAGTGGAAGGGAGGAAGATGGTAGGACCGAGAAATAGAGTGAGAAAAAGAGAGAAAGAACAACAGACAGAGACTTGAGAGTGAAAGAGAGACAGCATAAGAGAGTGAAAAAGTGGAAGAGAGAGAGAAATACAGAGTGAGAGAGTGAGAGTAAGAGCATAAAAGAATGAAAGAGTGAAACAGAGTGGAACAGTGAGATAGAGTGAGAAATAGAGAGTGAGCAAAAGAGAGAAAGAGAATGACAGAGAGAGACAGAGTGAAAGAGAGAGAGACACCTGTATTTGTATTATATAATTGTTTTCTGTTTTAATAGATGTTCTTTAGTGTTTTTTAAAAATGATTCTGCTTTGGCAACATGAAATGTACAATTTTGTCAGGCCAATAAGGCCAATTCTGAATTTGAGTTTGAAAAACTGTGAAACAGTGGAAGAGAGAAAGAGTGAGAAATAGAGAGTGAGAAAAAGAGAGAAAGAGAATGAAAGACAGAGACAGAGAGAGAAAGAGCATACAAGAGTGAAAGAGAGTGAAAGTGTGGAAGAGAGAAAGACAGAGCAAGAAATAGAGTGAGAAAAAGAGAGAGAGAGAGAGAGAGAGAGAGAAAGAGGTTGAAAGAGTGAAAGAGTGAAGCAGTGGAACAGAGAGAGAGAGAGAGAGTGAAATGGAGAGCAAGAAAAAGAGAGACAAAAGGAAGTGTACATATCCCCTGGAACAGTTTTGAGGTTAAGGGCCCAAAAACAAAGTTCACCCAACTTCATCATTCCAAATCCAGTCAGAATCCCACTAGCTCCACCGGAGAATCAAAACAGCGACTCTGCAGCTGATAGCCAATCAACCTTCAGCTCGGCTACCCAGCAGCCTCAACATCTATCCAACTATCCATCATCTATACCGCCTCTTCCTCACTCGGGTCGCGGGTGAGCTGGAGCCTATACAATGATACAAACAACAATCAAAAAGAAAGCTAAGAATGATGACCCAATGAATTTTAAACATTAAAACCAGCAGAATAAAAAAAGAAAAAAACATCCTAATATCAGAAGAGAATCCAGGTTTAACTAACAGCCCAGGTGATTAGTGGGAACTCCTGGGTTACAGAATCTCATCAGAACATCCTTCACATTGGCTACTCTGGAAAAAGAAGTTTCAGGTCATTACAGCCAAACTTTGCAGCTCAAAATCCCCCCAAAAAAGCTACTTTTTGTAAACCAACAGTCAAAAGTTGGGCTATTCTACACTCACTTTGTAGTACTCTGCTTTTAGTGAAATATAAGTGGTTTATCTCCTGTAAATAATCTCATATGACACATAGTAAGAGGTGAAAACTCAGAAACAGAGAATTATTTACTTCACAGACTGGAGTCTGAAATTTTGAGATTCCTAACAAAGCCATATTGGGCCAAGTAAACTGGCAAACAAATGCCTTTGGAGCAAGTGAATTAAAATCAATCTGGTTAGGAACTTATTGGACAAAAAGGTGAAGGAGAAGCGAATTACAAATGCAGCACATCTGAGGTAACTTCTGCAGCCGTGCTGGTGTGATCGCTCATAGCCATAATAGTGTCGCTTTGGAAAAAACATGAGTATGCTCAGTAATTATCAAAAGAAATGGTGTTTGGTTTGATCGATTCAAGATTGAGTTTTTTTTTTTTTTGATAATAGAAGGAATTTATGTCTTTATAATTAACAGATTGTTAGAACTACTTGGGTTGATGTTTCCAAACTTTTGATTGTTACTGTGTGTAATGTACTTCTGGATCCGGTGATGAAAAGCTACTCACAGTCTGCTCAGTGTCCTCATCTCCGGAATCTGAGAGGAGAGCTCCTCTTGGCGAGAGGTGACTGTAAACTGGAGAGATGAAGGGAGACAGAGGGATCATGATGTAGCAGTAATGTTCTGCATTACCCAAAATGCCCTGGTGCACGGGAGATGCACACATTGCTCAGATACATGTGTGTTAACCCCTTAAACTTTGACTTTTTCACTTAAGTTTTCCCTCAGGTAGATTAAACATGAAAAAAAACAGTTTTTCATATTGCAAGAAAGAGAACAGACATATTCACTATCTGCTGTTTGTCGCGCTTCACTGAAGGTGCGTTGCTTAAATTGAGAGAAATATTCAAACCCAGGATGCCATGTTTTAATGGCCACAGCATTACATTACATGAAAAATATCTAGATCCTGTATATCATCGTATGCACATCTCCCTGTAATTCAACTGGAAATAATTGGGCTCTATGGAAACCTTGGGATGTCCACTAGAAGTTAAAATAGGCCTGAAGTTCCACAGGTTTGAATACAGCAGCTACGTTTGACGGACCCAAATACAGGTCGGTAGTTTTTATGGGGTTAATGCATGAGCTGCATCCCACTACTCAAAAATAAATTCTCCTTTTTTTCTCTCTGCTTCTCCATTACAGAAAATTCAGAGAGGACACCAGTGAAGAAAAAGAGGATATATTTGTTCATTTATGGAAAATCCATGAAGCGCCCTTCAGTTACACTGGGAGAAGACAATGTGCAATTTTGCATTGTCAATCAACAAAAAGCTACCAAGAACAATAAAATATTACCATAACACAACCCATCTGGTGTTTTGGCTAAAATGAATAAGGTTCTACTCTCAAATGGCACATAAATAAAAATATTTGTGGCACTTATTGGTTGAGAATAAAGTTCGAGTGTTTTTAAAAAGTGTCCCTCATTGTTGGTGCAGTACAGTAAAATATCCTGCATGACAGCATACCCTGCTGGGCGATTCTCTGTTTCTTTTCAATCTGAAGCTTTACGAAGGCCTCCAGTGGAATCATTTTAATATTGAGTTATTTGATTATAATTAATTGTTTATCCTTGCTTGGTCTTGCTTTGCTCTTGCTCATTTGCTCTTAGGCCTCAGTGTGTACTCTTGCATGTTTAATGATTAGCCTAGGCCTTGCATAGCTGTAGTTTTCCATAAATCTGACCAATGCGTCATGGCATATAGCTTATCTAGGACCATGCGGACCCGATGGGCCCATAACAAGGGCAAGATGTTCTTTTTCTCTCTTAGTTTATGTGCTTACAGAAGAAAGAGTACAGGGAGAGCCTGGGACGCCAAACGAGATAAGCCCGAGAGATGATAGGGAGGAACCACCTGTCCTCTCTGAGATGTATGCGCATACCTCAGGGGCGACTTGATGTGGGCTGCGTGCGTCTGTAAGAGCATTCCAGTTAACATTATGATGTGTAAATCAGTTCGGGGGGAGGAGAACGTCACAATGTGCTCTTACTTATACACCAGCATGAAAGACTTTCCTTTATCCTTGTTCTTGCCTGTAACGAGAGTTGCCGTATGTAACAGGGGTCCTTTTCTGCAGAAAAGTAAACTGACTTTGGCTTGGATATTAACTTCTCTGCCTCCGTCTGAGTTCTTTTCGAGAAGGTAACGCCAGGAATACAAAAATCAAATTTCCTACAACACATCCTCTATTATATCCAAGCTGTGCTTGAAAATACAGTTTACCCGTGATGCAAACACAACCATTACTCCTGCACCTCCATATGCAGCAAAAACCAAGCACCTCTGTGCCATCACTGCCTTTATATTGACAATCTAGCTGATATAATCATTATTACCTACGCCAGGAGCTATAGTGATCACTTGTGTGTGTGTGTGAGAGAGAGAGAGTTTCAGCAGGATTACTCAAAACCTATTCAACTGATAACCAATTTTATGGGAAGTTGGAATGTATGAATGGTAAGGTGATTAAATTTCCAGACCAATCAGGATACAGATCTGGATTCTGCAGCTGATTATAAGTGCGAGTCAATCAAAACCTGCTGGTGGAGGTATGCGCTCTCTGAGTGCACTCTAGTCTGAAGTTGTTTTTAGGGGGCGATTGTTAAGCATTTTGGTACTTAGCTGTTTTCAGTCTCCAATAGCAATCTGCTGGTCCATCAGCAGTAGAATACTCAGTTCAGAACAATTCAATTACATACGTCTTTGTAATCTCACATCTTGAAGGCTTACATCTACTTTCATTAACAGTGCAAATACATCAGTGAAGAACAGTGTGAAACTTACGATATGCCATGTGATAAAGACTGTGGCCTTTGTCAGGAACGCTCCAACATAGGCAATTATGGTCAGCATTGTAATGGTGCAGTTTGTGCTTAGAACCAGTCAGTATTCCTTATAGAAACTCTTCATCCTTATTAATTGTAATGTAACCTTTAATGACAGCAATTTGCAGAAGCCTTCCTCTTTATTTAGTTTATTCAAAATTGCTCCCAAGCCCACTCAGGGTCCAGGATTGGGACTGCATTCAAGTTAACCCAGCTCAAGTCAGCTCCTTTGTCCAGTTTAATGGGAGCAAGCTCCCAAGCCTAATTCAGGATCCAGGATTGGGCCCACGTTCTTGTTAACTTCTTCCAAGCTGTTGCTCTTTCCAGTTTGTTCGGAACAAGATCCCAATTCCTCTACAGTCATCAGGATAGGAACCAAGTTCCCCTCAAGCTACCAAATGATGTTCTTTATTTTTCAGCATAAAGGCCAAAGGTCCATGTACAAATAACAATATAATGATAATACATATCCATGTAACAGTGAAAGCAACAATACATAGATATGGAATTGTAGGCAGGTTAAAGTAAAGCTTTTCTTCGGGCAAGTGCTGATTTCAAATAATGCAGGGTTTACACATTGGCACGATGCGTTACGACTGTCATTTTCCCGTCATTCGTGACATTCGTAACGTGACTGAATGCATCTGAATAGGGTTCTTAACAGTGCGTATCGGTTCGTGATATTCGTGGAGCATGTTTTAGGCTGCCAAAAAATCTTCCACGAATGTCACGAATCACCCTCAATTCATGGAGTTCGCAACTGAGCATGCCGATTCGTGGTGATTAGTGGTGATTCATAATAGAGCACGACAGCATTCGTAGTGTATTCTTGCCATTCTTTGAGCCCATACTGTCACGCGTCGTTATGAATCGACACGAAAGCTGTCAAGAACTGAACTGAATGTCGCATGACGCCTCTGCCCCGAATCATCAAATTCAATTCAAATTCATGATCCTCGGTCACGAATTTAGATTTGTGGCATTCGTGACTTGTCGTCGTTATGTGTAAACCCAGCATAAAGAGCTAATGAAGTGACAAGTTCAACATTGGAGGAGCTAACAACATTGCACAGAGCATAATTAGAATTAATTGCAGTTAAGTGTTTTAAACGCAAATCTTGATACATTATACATTCAAGAATAAAATGGAATTAATTTTCAACTTTAGTAGTACAAAATGGACAATATCGCATTGTTCTTGCAACACTTTCCCTTCTACCCGTGTTTTTTGCTATCCCAAATTCCCTAATTCTAAATAAGGTTAAAAGTTGACGGAGATCTCGTCTTGAAACATTTAATAAATACCATTTGCTAACAAATTACATTTGATAGATCTGTAAAAATCTAAATTTGAGTGTATACAAATTTCAGCATTCCAATCTTGAATGTAACAATCTTGAACCCTTTGTTTGAATTCTGAAATAAACAATGAAAAATTCCCTGCTCCTTGATTTTGCCATACAAGGCCATACCCATACATATACAGAAGTTTTCTATCTGTGTTACCCATGTATCATGACCCGCTTCATCAAGGTTCTTGAGCATACAATAACATTGATAAGGAGATCTATTTCTGGACATTTGTACAAGTTTACACCAATATTTAATACTTCTCACACAATTTTCACAAATCTACCACATTCTCCAAGCACTGCAGCGTTAGTTGCTGATTTACCCACTCCAAGTACGTATGTACAAAATTTTGCATAGAATTGTTCAAGAACAAACCAATTTTGACATCCCCAGATTTTGGAACCGTAGAAAATAATTGGCTTAATTTGAGAGTCAAACAGTTTGAATAATATGGAAGGCGAAATGTTGGGAAGTTTGAGATTTATCTGTTTGATAAGGACAAGAGCTCTACTGGCTTTATGAATTAGAGTTTGAGCGCATTTAGACCACGAAAGCCTGCTTGAAAAAAACAGCACCTAAATAACTGTAATAAGTGGAGATGTTAATAACAATATCATTAAATTTCCAACTTCCATATTTTCTGAGTTTGCCCCATTTCGAAATGCCAAAATTCCTGGTTTACTCAAGTTAATATTGAAACCCCATTTCTGGCAAAATAAAGCCAATACATCTATTTTCTGTTGCAAATTCTTCTTATGAACAGTTTGGCTCTGGCGAAGTCTGCACTCCGCCTGGTTATTATCCTTGAAAGCTACTGGCCCGTGAGTGGCAAAGCCTTGCTTCACCCTATACATTTTAATTGAACTGTACTCTCTTCTTCTGGGGTTCTGTCTCCAATGTATCTGTATTGCTGTCAATTAACCTTACTTTCGGATTGTACACTCCCTTCGCATTTGATTCCTGGTCTGGATCATTACAACAACTGATCCTAAATCATATGGAGTTCAATCATATGTAGCAGCAATTTTGTGGAGCGGTTTTCTGACCTCTTCACTACCATAAGGTGGAGTCCTAATCACTGTCATTTGTTTTGAGAGAAAAAAATGGTTTTCATTTTGTTAAAAGAACAAAAAAAAAAAATCTCTTACAATGGCTTGTTTCAAACTGCACTCAATCCACTGATTGAGTGATAAGCCACAGGTGGGAGGCCTTTGTTCTTCTGTGCTCACCTTGTTCCTGGTCGAGCTCCTGCTGAGTCTCATGACTGTCACATGATTAACATTTGGACAGAACTCACATTGCTGATTCTAGCAGAAAAGCAGAATATGTTTATTGAGAGAGAGAGAGAGAGAGAGAGAGAGAGACCTTTCATTTTCATTTCATAAAACAGAAGACAAAAAAGGTTATACACAAAAAATGAGGTGGGAAATGCACTATAACATAAACGTAAGCCAAACAAAGAAACAAACCAAACAGATACAAGGTCATGTTGATCTCAGTGTGACATTCAGTGCTCCATCTCTTTGTCACAGGGAGTTTCATCTGTTAGAACAGGAGGGCCAAGGGGATGACTCTGACCAGGAGGGTAGCTGAAGCGTGTAGGCTTGCTGTGTTTCTGCAAACCTGACTGCAAGTTGCGGGCAGATCAGGCTCTGACAGGAGGCTAACCTCCAGACAATCCTAGATTACATTTTCTCTACATCATGCTGAAGCCGCACGCTGAAGCTTGACTCCTCTGTCTTTATCTGGGTTTTTCTGACAGAGCCAGCAGGGGGTAATGCTCAGCAAAGCTCGATTTGTTGGGCTTAGAGCCCTCATATGCCTCTGCCCTGCACCTATATCACAAAGCCTGACAAGTATTGTGGGTTCTGAAACTTTTAAACACAATCCAAGGATAAAGTACACTTAGGAGGAATGTTGAAGGGATTAACTAAACTGTTGTGTTCGATCCTTTTCCATAAACACAGCAGCTTCCAAAACATGATTCCAAGCATCTTCCATATGACTCTGATCCAGAATCAGTTTGAGAAATTCATATCCAAACTGGACCAAATTAAGGAAATGGAAGATACTGGTCTCCATTGAGCTTAGAGACATTAACACTCTAAATCCAAACCAACATAGTGTTATGATCCAGACAAGAAACCAGATGCACAGACAGAGTACAATCAAATAGTAGAGTTTATTCACCTCTGCCAAGGTGTTGTATGTTTTTGCCGGCGTTGGTTTGTTTTTTTGTTTGTCTGTCTGTTGGCAGGATATCTCAAAAACGGCCGTATGGATTTTTTTTGTTTGTTTTTTTTCTTTTAAATTTGGCATCTCCAATCCCACCCAAATCTGGAATGTCCAATTGGGGAACTATGTACAAGGCTTTTCGCATATGCGGCCCCCTATTGCCAACTCAGAAGAGTGAGACAGCTCGCGGCTCCCTCCGAAGCACGAGCCCGTCGCCACCGCTTCTTATACACTCATAGGTCGAAATCTCGCAAGCTCAGAACAAGGGCGGAGGACACCCGAACATGAACGAGCTTAGAATCTTTCTAACGAGCACCCGTCTGGCCAACAGGAGGCGCCTGAGAACTTGTTATTTACAATACCCTATCCCGGCAGACCCTTCCCTATTTGCATCCCTGTAGTGCACTGGCCAATTGCGCGTTACTCTGAAAAGAGCTGCCGTCCACTGCTGGCTGGTGCAAGGCGGGGATCGAACCCGCGCCGTGATAGTCACTTCTGCTTCGCAACGCGATGCTTTACCGAGTGAGCTATCCGGCAGCTCACAAGTGATTATATTTTGGCATATCTAGGCCAAAGTACAGCTGAGATATAGGCCAAAGTTCAAATCCAGCTATGCTGGCAGACATTTGAAGTCTTTCCAATGGGTCGGATTTCCAATCGGCGTGCTTTTGGGTTTTGTTGCCACCTGGCGGTGGAATGCAGCAATACCCTACATCAGCCAACGAAAATAACTAATGCACAGAGTTGCCTTGGCGTGGCGGAGGTGCTGCGCTCTCTGAGTGCTCTTTTTGATAGTAATAATGTAATGATTTAGAGGGACAGAGCCCAGAGTAGAATGGCACAGTACAGGTCAGATGGTAGTGGGCTTAGGTGTAGGGCGTATCTGCGCCCAGCCAGAGGCATTCCGGGGCAGTAGCCAGTTGGAGATCACTCACACCAGAGCTAAACTGTCAGGCAACAGGACTGGAGAGTTAAACAGGAACATAGTCCTCATTCCAATGACCACACAAGGCTTGAGAGGTGTTCCTAATAAACAGAGCAGAGGAACAGACTGAAGAGTGGTTAATAGGAATGCAGTCATAATCGTGGATACCTAGAGATAGGCTTTGGGGCCCGCTCCAAGTAATAAGACTAGGAAGAGTACTTAACTATCATTCAAGGTTATGAATAGTTTCCAAAGGCAATAACTCTAAAGTAGGAAGATACTGGCTGTTTTTTTAAAGGGCATATAGCAAGTGACAGTCCAGAGATTTGCACACTCAAAGCAATAGTTACTTATGCCATAGACATGTAAGGAAACGAGGAGCAAAAATGCATCACACCTGGCAGGGGAGGCACACAGGATGTCAAACCAATTAAAGGAGACATATCTAGAAGCCAAGTAAGCTGTAGGATGGGAGGAGACACAACAGAAAGTCACGTAAGGGTTGTGACAAGTGCCTCCCCTTCCCCAACAGTTGCCAGCGCAGGAAATCACAGACCAGGTAGGGGTCCAAGATTTTCCACTCCAGGACCCAGAAATGCTTCTCGGGTTCGCACCCTTCCCAGTCCACTAGGAAGTGACGTATGTGTCCCCCATGCAGGATGTCCAGAATATGACGCATAGTGTAGGCAGGACCATTATCAATGAGCCTGGGGGGAGGCAGGGAGCGGGAGGGAGAATTGAATGGAGACAAAGACATGGATTTAATTCTTGAGACGTGGGACACAGAGTGAATATTACAAAGGTAATGAGAGAGAAGGAGCCTGACAGTGGATGAGCATAATACTGTAGATATGTATGGTGAATGGACCAATGAACCGGGGGTGAGCTTCCTCAAAGTCTCCCAGAGTGGGATGTCCTTTGTGTGAAACCAGACTTTCTGTCCCACTTGGTAGGCAGGAGCTGGTTAGTAATAATGATTCCTTTGCTGCTTGAAGACGGATATCTGCTTGAGTAGTGACAAACGGCTTTTCTCCATCCTCGGTGGGTGCAACAAACTAGGAGGTGAGCAGAGAGAACTGCCACTTCTCTCTCCTCAGACTGGAATAAAGGTGGTTGGTAACCCAGACAACATCAAAAAGTGACCAGTCCAGCAACTGATTACAAATTGTATGCCAGTTCAACCCAAGTTAGAAGACAAGACTACCTGGAGACGTTACCTTTCATCATGCAGCGCAGAGATTTGCCCAGCTCCCGGCTAAGCCTCTCCAACTGGCTGTTGTTCTTTGGGTATAAGCCTGAGGACAGGCAGGGGGTGGCACTCACTAGGGTGCAGAAAGCCTTCCAGAAGCAGCTGGCAAATTGGGGACGGCTGTCGGAGGCCTCCTCCTGAGGTACACTGGGGGAGGCAAACCACATGATGCAACAGGAGCATGGCATTCTCCTTGGTCATGGGTAGGTTCGCCAATGGTAAGAAATGGGGTGCCTTGGAGAGCTAGTCATTTATGGAGAGGATGATTATGAACCTATCTGAAAGAGGTAACCCAATGACGAAATCCATTAATACGCTGGCCTACAGTGAGTTGGGTAGCTCCGAGGGCTACAGTAGACCACAGTGTGGAATCATTAAAGGGGACCTATTATGCTGATCCTTCTTTTAATACATCTTAGTAATGTTATAATGTTGGTTGTCCATGCTCAACCTCTGAAAAGTTTCTAAACATAAGATACAGGGGTTTTGCCGTAATCCAAGAACGTGATTTCGTGAGCATGACTTCCTCTCTGAACAGCTCCTCCCGAGATCTTCACGAGATCTGGGTAAAACCTGACGTCAGGTTGTGCCATCCAATTAGTACAGACCTAGCCAGAGCCAATCATGGCGCTGGACCTGCCCACACCGGAAACTATTCTAGCAGGCACTAACAACGGCAGATCATACTATGCCTTAGTAGCATCTTCACTTTTGGAAATACAAAAGAAGACCCGCAGATCATTTGAGGTGCAATTTTGTCAGTATCTCTCCCAAAGCTGCTTGTCCGTTTACTTTTGGACGCGAAGAAAAACAAAGATTTTTCTTCCAAAAGACGATGCCACCAGAAATCAGTGGGTAGCTTTTTTTTGTTTGCTGGCAGCAAAAAGCCACGGCCAAAGGGAACGTTAGCTGATTGTGCTCAGCATTTCACCAAAGACAGCTTTATCAATAAAGGATAATTCGACACAGGATAAGCGTTTCAGCTGCTTCTCAAACCTGAAGCAGTTGCATCGATCAAGCTTTGTAAATAACGATATAACAGCAAATAATGTAAGTGAAGCTAACGTGTTACGGGTGGCTAGCAGGACCGCTAGCGATAGTTAGCACCAGGGGCGTAGCTAGGGATTTTGGGCCCCCAGAAAGAAAATTACACAGGGGCCCCCCCCAGCTGGCCATAAACAAGTTTTTTTTTTTTTTACAAATATCAATGCATTTTTATGAATTTTTTGAACTCTTAATTTCCTTGTATTAAAAGCAATAGTTTATTTCCTTCACATTACTTCGTGTTTATTAGCATATTCCCAAAGTAGGATATAATATCTACCATTTAAGCATCTAACCCCCACATTCGGATAATTCTTATAACACTGCATATATATTTCTTGATTTTACCCCTAGTGGTTCTTTATGTACCTTACACGGTTGCACTTTATAAAATCACAACACACCAGGTTCTTTCAAGTTTGAACAAGATTCCAACTGCTGGGTTTTATTCATAGGTGAAAAAAGTACACAACTATTGTACTCAAGTAGAAGTACAGTTACTCTGGTTAAAATTAACTTAAGCAAAACTAAAAGTACTGGTTTATAAATCTATTCAAGTGAAAGTAAAAAGTATTCAACACACACGCACACTTAACAATTTTTTGATAATCCGTGCTATTCAAAGCAACACTGACATAGGAGGTTGCATTGGCTAAAGCTGTTTGGATGCACGTTTTATAAAAACAAGGAGAGGCAAAGTTGTGCATTGCAATGCAGACGCCAATAACTGGCACCAATCTGGACACTTACATGAGCCATCACCTGAATAAATGCCAGGTATAGCCTGGAGACTGGCACGCAATCAGTGCACTTGCAAATGAGAGCCTGCAGTATCACCGATCGTGGTGACATTATTTAACCATCCATCTACAACAAATATGAAGACAGATACATCATTGAACACATACACAAAGCACATTCGCCAAACTGTGCAAACAGGCAATCTCTCAAATTGGAAAAAAAAGCACCGTGGCGGATGCTGACAAGACAGTTTGTCAAGCCAAACATCACCACGGCGGGTGCACTCTCGCTCTCTCACGCACAGATACACACACGCACGCAATCACCCCAACTTCTCCAACTCCAAGGCTAGGCTGCCTCACTGAGACCACAACCAATCACAAGGCCTACATAACCATGCAGTATGCCGGCCGAAAAGGACACACACACAGTCGCACGCACTCATCTATTCGTCCAGTCGCCCACTTGCTTCACTGTCCCACCAGCCGTCAAGTCGCTTGTGCTAGCTTGTTTTATAATTTAACAATACCTCAGGATGCTTCAGGGTCACTGGGTGGGAAAGGAATCAGAGGATCCTCCGTTCACCCACTGTGCTAACAGCATCGTCTTTCGGTGCCTCTTCATCTCCGAGCTGTGAACCCAAAAGCCTGTATTACACTCTGGTTTAGTTTTTCCGCCATTTTTAGTAAAACTTCTCGACGTTGTCTTTCTTCTGTTTACGCCAATTGGCTAATTTGCATACGTGCACAGGACTGGCTGGCTCCGCTTGGCAAAAAATAGAACATATGTGTGAATAAATGTTTTGAATTCTTTATACTGGACATGGTGAGCTTAAAAACATTTTGGTGACCATTAGTTACAATAAAATATTTTTTTATTTCTTAAGACAAAATTTGAGACCCTTCAAAATTTTGCTTTTGAGGCTTTCAGAGGGTCTCATGGGTTAAATTTCGCGCACTGCTCCAGCCAACGGCAATATAAACTAGAGGCGCTTGTTACGATTTCAATGTGCAAGTCTGGTCGGCATCTTGTGATCCATCTGAAAGGTGCAGCTAAGTGGATTCATGCCTTCCAGAAATTTTGATTTCCACTGAGTGCCATACAGGCCTAACAAGCGAAAATACCGCAGTACTTTGAATCACTCCCGACTTAAGGCACGTCCGAAAACCGTTGAAATCAGCAGCCGCTGTCAGTAGATGCTTGAATAGATGTTTACTTATTCCTCATCCATCGTAATGTCAGTGTCCGGGTCTGCACCATGCAGCTTCTGTCAAAAAAAAAAGTCATAGATACGTGTCTGATCCAATTACAAACCAATTATTGTTTTTCTTTTTTAATAGATAGGCCTACGTGTCAGATTCAATTACAAACCAGCGTTCTTTTCTCTCTAAACTAATAAGCATGTTTCACGACTTGGCTGCGGTCACAATAAGACACTTGTTATCAAGGTTCCCGGCATTTGCGATGCTAATTTATCTTACTAGTTGACAAGTGTCCGTCCTTGATCGTACTGCTAGAGAAATAGACCCAGCCTGACAGAACGAGATCAGTCATAATATTACCGTATTACTTTTAAGATGGCCTGGGTGTTTACCACTGTATTTTCAAACATTCCCAATGGAAAAATATCAATTTTTCCCGAATTCACAGATGCTCACTTTCGTAGGAACCATTGACAATGAATGGACCTACTATGTCAGCTGCTAACTTAATTAGCAAACAACGCTTTTTTAAAAACGCAATGGGCGATAATAGACCGAAATGGCGCTTCAAGCTAACTCTTCTCTAGTTATCGGTCAGAAAAAGGCCGAAATCAAAATGCTGAATGATTATTATTGATATTTACTTTTGTTTACATGGGTTCAAGCGGCAGGCACGCCCGTCATAAGGTGGCGGCCAGCTCTGCACACATTGCAACGACCAACGTGGCGCCTTTTAGTTTAAATATCTCGTTGGCTCCAGCGACCTCCCAAAGAGGTTGGAAGCCATAAACTTAAGGCGGTATCACACTTCCTGTTTAGTCACTTTTCTCCTCTCCTTTAGGCTTGCTCTCCCACAAGCTGAAGGGGTGGACTATACCATTTGTATATTTTAGAAGGGGAGCAGAGGCCCCTAGTATTTGATTTTACTCTATTTGAGACCAACTTTAATCTTTTGACCAATCCATTTAGTTGCTTTTGATTCAATAATGACATTAATTACTAAGAAAAAAAATAAATTAATAAAAAAAATTACACTTTTCATTCCAGGCTTCTCAAGGGCCCCCCTCCCACTGTGGGCCCGGTTGTAGCACTAACAACTGGCCTCAAAAACGCGGAAGGCTTGGTAAAATATCTGAAGATAAAGCCTTATCGGTCGCGACTGTCCGTGACTCACAGACACAGAAATAAGCCAACCTGACGTGATAGCCAGTTGATTGTGGCTGTAGTAACGTAGCCATGTTACTGTTGCTAATGCCTGTGTCCTAAATATGCAAGAGTGATATCAGGGAAATTCTACAGAAGGTGTGTGAACATAAAGCTCATTTGAAGCAATTTGGATGCTTGGTACAACTGTTCACAGTAACAGAACTTGCTGTCTGTAAAACCTGTATTGCAAGGGTTTGTCTCCGTGGTTATGACCGCTCGGTTACCAGCTACTGCATGTTAGTTTATGTGTCGTGCTAGTTAAAAAAATGCTCCTGGTTAACTTATATGCAGTAATTCTGATCGGTATGCTTGTGTTACTTCGGTAAGCATCAATGTGGCAGTTTCATCATAACGTTGCCCGATTGTAGCCACTACAGTTAGTGATCCTTCACTTATCTATGACCGGGATCAGCCTGATACTTCACAAATGTCTGAGCAAGCTCTCTGGTGCTACCGAAAAGCAATGCGAAACGCAGAAGCTCTATCGGTTTACAAATGATTTCTCTGCACTACCTTGACATAATTTCATCCCCCTTTAGAAATTGTTGTGGCTAATAAAAAGCGAAAAAAGGCGGAGATTAAATAGGTAATTCTTTCCTGTAGAAGTGATCGATTCGCTAGCTCCACATAAGCAACTTGTCCGCGCTTAACGGGCGTACGGTTTGCAAAACCTGTATTATGTTCATAACATAACCGAGCTCTCTCTAGCTGTCTATCCATAAAGAGGCTTTCACATCGGACCTGCAACGAATTTTTTTTCGCGACCGATTACATTCAAAGTCAATGCAAAGACGCGAATACGGGCACGTCAAGCCGCTTTCACACCGGACGCGAAACAAATTTTTTGCGAGACAGATTACATTCAAAGTCATGACCACTTATCAGCTACTGCATGTTAGTTCCCCTGCTCTGCTAATTAAAAACGCTCCTGGTTAACTTATATGCAGCGATTCTGATTGGTATGCTTGTGTTACTTCGGTAAGCATCAATGTGACAGTTTCATCATAACGTTGCCTGATTGTAGCCACTACAGTTGAAGCTAACCGGAGAGGTGCTGTATGTGTCTGCCGAGTTGGGCTGCAGTTAGACCAGACGTGGGTTTTGCAAAAGCTTGGGGTGAGTTTTGGGTGCTTGTGAAACGATAAATTTACTTATCCATGACCGGGGTCAGCCTGATACATCTCCAATGTCTGAGCAAGCTCTCTGATGCTACCGGTGAAAGCAATAGGGAAAAGCACAGGCTATAATGTGTATGGTATCACAAACGATTTATCTGCATTTGTTGTCGATTGAATATTAAATCGGCGACTGAATATTAAATTATTTCCTGTAAAAGTGATCGATTCGCTAGCTCCACATAAGCAACGGTTCACGAGACGAAACATACGGTCTGTAAAACCTGTATTATGCTCATAACATAACCGAGCTCTAGCTTGCTCTCGCACAATCCATAACTTAGCGCCCATTCTCCGCGAGGAAACGCCTGTCATTCGAAGCAGTAAGTAAACCATTACCACGGGCAATTTCGAAAAGGCCATTTAGCCTGGAGCTTTCGCCCCTCCGGCATATACCAGCACAGAAGCTGTTCGTTGCTCCACGCTAACAACACACCACAGCTATGCACACGACCCAGCAGGTCCTAATACACACCGAAGCAGCCCATAAGCTGTTAGTCCACTTTTTAGCTGCTCCTCACTGTCCATGTTTCCCTCTAAACTCAGACCCACGGTTTCTACGGTCTCCGGTCTACACTTGGGCATGTCGACCCGTTCTACAAATCTGTCTATATGGGGTGGATTCTAGCTTCCCCTGCATCCTAGCTAGGAATAGAAAACCGCGGTACTCACCAACTGTTGCCGTAGCAAACTGTAGCCGATAGCAAATTTGAGCTTGCGCTGTCAGATATTCGCACTTCGTCCTCCACTTTCGCCGCTTCGTTTGTTAGAACAAGATCATGTCATTAGATCTATATTCAAGTATAACGTTAGATTGCGGAATTTGCCCGCCGCTTCCTTATCAGATTGCAGACGTGTCTCAGGTTTCACTCTGGGGAGCTGGACACGAAAACTGCGTTCTGCAGCCTCGTCCGCCCAACTCCGCCCTCCACAGAGCTGACCAGTCAGAAGAAAGTGGGTACACGGGAGTGGGGGGCCATAGCGAAGAGCCACCCCAGTGAGGCGTTTCAGGCAGAGACTACAATGTACTACAAATGCAGTTTTTGAGGATGGCAGTATGAGCGAAATAAATACCCTTTTTTTACTTTGCGCAATCAGGAGTACTCTAGGGGAGTCAAAGACCAAAATATAAACTTGGAAAAATAGCAAAATAGGTCCCCTTTAAATATTGATTCATTTGCTTTATTATTAATTGTTTATCCTTGCTTGCTCTGGCTCAATTTTTCTTGGCTTTAGTAGTGTATTCTTGCCTGTTTCTGATTAGCCTGGGCCATGCATAACTGTAGTTTTCCATAAATCTAATTGGCCTAGGCCTTGCATGGCTGTAGCTTCCATAAATTTGAACAATGCGTAATTGCTTATAGTTTATCTGGAGCTATGCGGTCCTGACAGGGTCAAGATGTTCTCTTTCTCTCTCAAATATATGTGTTCTCAGGAAAAAGAGTACAAGGGGAGCCTGGGATGCCGAAAAGATAAGATGTATATGCGTACTTCGGGGCCGGCTTTATGTGGGCTGCGTGCGTCTGCAACATTCCTGTTGATACCATGATACGTAAAACAGCTCGGGGGGGGAGGAGGATGTCAAGATGAACTCTTATACACCAGCAAAAAGAATTTTCTTTATCCTTGTTCTTGCCTGTAGCGAGAGTTTTCGCATGTGACGGGGGTCCTTTTCAGCAGAAAAGTAAACTGACTTTTGCTTGGATATTAACTCCTTTGTCTCCATCTGAGTTCTTCTTGAGAAGGTAATACCAGGAATATAAAATCAAAATTCCTACAACATTGGGGGCTACGTCTTGAATTCCAATACCTCACCTGCCCTCCCTGGAGAATCGGCGCCGACTGAAAACCGTGCGCACGGTCGTCTAGGAGACGTTAAGGAAAGACCTTAGCCCGGGGCGATTGTGAAGGCCCTTTTGGGTGTGTAGGAGGTCAGAAACGGGAGGTTCTCCAAAGTTTGTGGTGGAGGTGCGGGTGAGTGACGGAATTTTTAGTGAATTCGGCTTAGTTGCTGTGTGAGACAGAGGAATTAATATTGCCAATTATGGGACAGACAAACAGTAAGGGGGGTTGTTGTTCTTCTTCTTTTTGTAAGGACTGTTCTGGGACAAATGATGACGTGACTTTGACTGAGACTGGACAATTTGTTGAAAGTTGACTTAATGGTTCAGGGAATCATTGTGGGTCTGAGACTGAGGAGTGTGTAGAACGCTGACATAATGGTTCCGGGAATCATTGTAGGTCTGGCCACAAATAGAGGTGTCCGTGGGTGGCGGTGACACACAGTGGGTATACCGCGTTTGGATGGCGGGAGATATGTGTGTAGCAATGGAAGGATGTCCTCATCCATAACAGGGATACCAGGCGTTCCGTGCATGGTTTGAACCATTTGTAACATGTTACTGATTGAATGCTATTGAAACAGAGCATTGTCTGCGTATGTTATCAAAGCAGGTCTTAAGAAAATTAGAGCCTTGGATCTTTTCCAATGTGAATGAATGTGAGATAGGAAAGTGCACTGAGGTATGTGTGTGTGTATGTATTCTGAGCTCAGATTGTGTGTGTGTGTGTGTGTGTGTGTGTGTGTGAAATCAATGTGAATGAACCTAACTCTGTGAGTGTCTGTAAACAACAGCATTGCTGGCATATTTGTCAGTTCTGTCTTTGTTAGATTGAATCTATTCCATGAAGTGCTCATATAGATGTCTACAATAAAATTAGCATTTATTCAAGAATAATTTAAGGTGCCCGATGATTAGCCTATATTTACAGTACTTTATGGAATCCTTACTGTGATTACAGGATTGGTAAAAAGTGAAATTTCTAAGAAAAAAGTGTATATTAGCAGTGCAAATTTGCAGGAGTTAAGCCATTTTAATGACTGTGGAGTTGTAAAAGGACAAAGCTGCAGAAGTAAACAGAATATTATTCCTTATTCCTTATGAAACTGAGCAAAAGTCCCTATTTCTTGATAAAATAAATGCTAACCCCTCTTAAACGATCAGTAACTATAAACAGAGGGAAATTTAGATGAAGTAACAATTGAATGTAAATTATACAAACATGGACAAGTGTTTCTAATGTTGTGGCAAAAGGTGAAAATTGGGGAAAATGATTAATGTACGAGAAAGAAATACATTGCCGAGTCCTTTAAAACAAAGTGATTACATGTATTGAAAGTGTCACATAAAAAGAACATAGAATGGGCATGAGTGAGATAGGTGAAAGGTCGACATAGAGAAGTCAGAGAACAGAAGGATGATGATCAAATGTGACTGAAAGCTTTCCTGATCAAAGAAATGCAATTAAAGATCTTTTCTCCATTTTGAACAGGAACTGTCAACGAGTGTCTTCATGGCAAAGAAACTGAGTGGCTGATAACTTTAATCTGTTTATTTAACTTTTACAGGAAAGGATCCGAACGAGTCGAATTAAAACAAAATTGTTCATTATTGTTTGTCTCTCACTCCTCTTGGAACTTTTCCACAGAGAGCTCACTGCTGAAGAGAAGAGATGAAAATAACCTTGTGTGAAAGTGATCAGCTGGCCAGCTGGGGACTCAACTGTGGTGTTTCAATTTAAAAGTTTACCTTCTAAAATAGATTTGGGGAAATACAATTCGGAGTATTAACACAAGACTAAATTCAAAAGGTGGACCACCATATAATTGGAAATGTCCACTAGTAACGTGATCACATATTACTTTCTAAATTTATTTTTGATTAAGTCAATCAAATAAAAGGTACTGACTAAGTTGGTGAATAAAAATTAAAAAAATTTTTTTTTTTTTTGCAAATTGTAACATAGTCTAAAGTAACTTCACGCTGTTCTGCTGATGATGTGGGAGAATGTAAGAATGGTTGGGGCTAATAAGCCCTGACTGTGCATTTCCTCCATGCTTTTAGCAGAACCCTAGACTGAGGTGGATTGCTTAATCATAATCCGTTGAGAAGAAAAAAATAAAAATAAAACCTATTCCCCATTGTGTAAAAGAAGTCCTATCCAATAATACTGCATGTCCTGGACTTAAGGACACCCCACTATCAAAACCTGATATTGAATACTTTGTTGATGGTTCAGCATCAAGAGTCGATAAAGGCAACCCATGTGTTGGATATGCTGTCTGTACTCATGATAGCTGTGTTGATAGTGGCCCTCTGTAACCTACTCACTCTACAGAAGCAGCAGAGCTGGTGGCTCACACCAAAAATGTTGACCCAATCAGTTTGGCTGACGCCTTTGCAGACAGAGAAGCAAGGGCAACAGCCAAACACACTCTTGTGGGGCTATTACACCAATCTGAATACTCAATTTCATGTGACCTGCAGCGAGCAGAGCATGATGCTGCTCCCCCACAAGAAAAATGTCAATGGACATCACATGGAACACAATACACTGATGGCGGGTGGGTAAGACCCAATGGTAAGCCTATATTTCCGAAATCCCTCTTCCATATTGCTGTAGATTTGGTGCATGGGCAGTGCCGTGTACCAAGAGGGGGGACCAAGGGGTTAATGGATCAAAGTACTATCACTTATTTACTAAAAAAGTTTTTTTTTAAGAAATGTCCAACATGACAAAGTTATAACACAAGTGACACACAGGAGGGGTAGTAGTACAGAAGGGGGCAATCCCTACACGCCCTGGGCCATTCCACACGTTTCATACATTTAACACTGTGTGAGAGGAAGAGGTATGCGTTAGTATTGAAATGACCTTTTTCTAAAAGTGGTAGAAGCTATATATGCAATCACAGTAGCAAAAATAAAGGACTAATGAGACCTTAAAAGCAAAATTGCGCAAAGCCATGGCAGAGACTTAATGAAACTGGGTTGCATGTCTGCCGTTGGCATTAACTAGCATGAGAATAACACCACAGCGGGGATTGGGGTTGTCACCTTATGAAGTAGTACATGGGAAACCTTTTGAATTACCACATTTATTGCAGAGAACACAAGTAGAAGAGGCAACTCTGGCAGAGTATATGAATACAATGTTGACTAACAAAAGTGAGATTTGAAATGTGCTCCCTCCTAGATCAGTAGCGGAACTGCCACCCGGTGAGATAAAGCCTGGAGATTGGATCCTGGTGTGGAGTGTCAGTAAAAAGCAGAAGTGGAGTGAACCAGCGTGGAAGGGTCCATATCAAGTGCTCCTGACCACACCAACTGCAGTAAAAATCCAGGAGAGAGAGACGTGGATACATCAGTCACATTGTAAGGTGGTATCTCCTCCTCCAGCTGGTGTGTAGGTGCATCTGAATAAGTCGGGATAGACTTGGAGGGAGTCCGATTACAAAGGGGGGCGTGGCATATAGGGCTTGTCCATCTCAAATTCGGTGAAGAACTTATTTATGCTCCAAGTCAGTAGAGACTCCGGACTTATTAAAAAAAAAAAGGGTTAATAAAATGGCTTACCTCTCCCTGTGTCTGTTCATTTTAAACATATGTATAGTAAGTACAGGCTGGAGGCTAACCTGCCCCAGAGTAAGGAGATGTGTGGGGGTGGGTAATCACCTGCCTGAAGCAGACAATCCTTCACATGTATATGCTACTAATTCATGGTGGAGATATGCCAACAGGTCAGCACATTCCGTTAACCTGAGTGTTATGTGTGCACACACCTACCAGCCTCCATATCTACACCCAGAGTAGAGGTGTTATAAGTTGCAGCACCTACAATGAATGTGAACAGTACAGTTAAATGCGCTATGGCAGTGTCTACTGCTCGTAGTGGATTAGTTTCAATAGACCCCAGTCTACCCCCACTTAACATAGTACTGGGTTGAAATACTGCACCGATAGGGATGGATATCTGAAGTTGGGAAATATGAGTTCTAATGTCCCACTCATGGTAGTCCATTACAGTTCGGAGCAGAAGTTTTGGCGATGTGTCAAAGGAAATGGCACAGAGTTTGTGGGGGTAACCTAGGGGTGCCAGGGGAAACTATTGATTTTCTGTGGGTATTCACAAATAAGTGACTAGAACAATTCGGAATGACTAACCGCCCTGGGGGAAGGGTTAGCATTGGGGAGCCATTACCCTATGATGAAACTAAATTGTTTGCATTAATGGCTGCACCAACGAGTGCTTGGAAAACCCTGATTGTAAATGGCACACCAATTTCTCTTCTATGTGACACGGATGCATGTCAAACTGTTATCAGAAAAGTAAGTGCAATTTTTCCACATCGGCTCTGCACTAATATGATACAAACTTGTGCTGCGAATGGGGCAACGGAACAGCATAGCAACAGAGGAACTCAAATTTGAGGATCCTGATGAGGGAATTGCTACACGATGCTCTGTAATAATATCCACACAGTGCCCAGTAAATCTCCTGGGGAGGGATGTAATGTCTAAACTGGGGTTCGGGGTGGTTCCCACAGGTCCAACTACGTGGGAGGCAATTCGCGTGTTTGAGGGAGATGAAGAAGGCGAGGTTGTTGGGGATCAGATGGTGGTTCTGGGAACCGGACTCCCAGCAATCTATTACGCGTTGCACTTTGCAGATTGACCCCCTCGCAAGCCAATTACAGAAATGTTGCAAATAGTGCTGGGGAGAGGACTGAAGGCCCCCGTGTCTGGTGAAGTGGTGTCTGGTGAAGTATGAATTGACGTACTGCCGTGGTACCGTCTAGTTGGCGTGTTTGTCGCATGTAAGGTTATGGGCAACACGTGGTACGCGGGTGACAGCCCACACCTAGCAGAGGGGCGCTGGAGATGACCTCTGTGAACAGGCGAGGCTGGTGAAAACGGTCAAAGCGAATGCGTCAGTCGGCGAGTGGTGCTTCTGTGAGCGGTGGGCTTTGAAAAGGAGACACCAGGAAGCAGAAGGCAGAGTTCTCAACCTGGGGGAGCCCGGGTGGAGATCTCTGTGGAAAGGGATCTAGCCTGGGACTGCGCCCTGAATGGGAGGTTCGAAGGATCTAAGTGGTCAAAAATATGTGCCCAAGTTGGAATTGCAGGATGCTGCTACTGCTCATTGTATTTGTTAACGGCGGCACGGGGGGGTCTGCCAGGTTATAGGGAATACTGTACCTACATTCCAGCTAATGATGAGGCAGGAGGGGTAATTGATCAAGCTTTGCAACGTTTGAAGGATATATCAGATGCACAACAGCGAGACCTCGCACCAGCATCAGCAGACTCCTGGTGGGACTGGCTCCTGTCTGGAGGATGGGAAGCAGGAGTTACGTCTGTGAGAAGTCTTGTAACAGCTGGGGCTGCTGTACTGCTCTTCTGCAGTCGCTGTGGGGTTCCCATAATTAAAGGATTGATATCAAAAATGTTGAGTGCTAATCCACAATATCAGATGTTTCTGTTACAGGACACCAATGAAGTGTATACTCTCCCGTGAATGAAGCATATGTCAAAAATTGACAAAAAGTGGCATGCTGGCGGATAATCAATTATAAACAGGGGGGAAATGTGGAATCATTTTAATATTGATTCATTTGCTTTATTATTAATTGTTTATCCTTGCTTGCTCTGGCTCAATTTTTCATAGGCTTTAGTTGTGTACTCTTGCCTGTTTCTGATTGGCCTGGGCCTTGCATAACTGTAGTTTTCCATAAATCTAATTAGCCTAGGCCCTGCATAGCTGTAGCTTCCATAAATTTGAACAATGCATAATTGCTTATAGTTTATCTGGAGCCATGCGGTCCTGACAGGGCCAAGATGTTCTCTTTCGTTCCCAAGTTTATGAGTTCTCAGTAAAAAGAGTACAAGGGGAGCCTAGGATGCCGAAAAGATAAGATATATATGCATACTTTGGGGCCGGCTTTACGTGGGCTGTGTGCGTCTGCAACATTCCTGTTGATACCATGATGCGTAAATAAGCTCGGGGGGAGGAGGATGTCAAGATGGACTCTTACTTATACACCAGCAAGAGAGACTTTCCTTTATCCTTGTTCTTGCCTGTAACGAGAGTTCTCACATGTGACGGGGGTCCTTTTCTGGAGAAAAGTAAACTGACTTTGGCTTGGATATTAACTCCTTTGTCTCCGTCTGAGTTCTTCTTGAGAAGGTAACACTAGGAATATAAAATCAAAATTCCTACAACAACAGGAATTTGAAGTGGATGCACACAGTACAGGCTGCCACAAATTTCCAGGTTTCTTGGCAGATGGATGGCCACCACAGGCATTGACAAATAAGGGTGAGGGTGCAAGAGAAGCCAGTATGGTATGCCAGCTGAGATGTCAACCCAAGAAAGGACATTTCTTCTCACTCTCTTGGGAACAGCAAAACAGTTTGGTGGTGTCTGACGGAGCTCGACCGGACCACAACGCCTCCTCGACCTCAATCTCCACCTTGAGTGTTGTAGCCGCTAGAAGACATCTACCTGGGAGGATGGTGTCAGGGGCATCTTCAGGCACCAGACAGTTCAGACAGGACAAGGAGTCAGGCTTGGTATTGTTAGAAATCGGACGGCAAGATAAGATGAAGTTAAACCTCGCAAAGAAGCGGGACTAAGAGACTTGCCTGGAATTCAGCCTCTTATAAGTCAAGAGGCTCCAGGTTGCAATGGTCCATCCAAATGAAACAGGGGAGACTGGATCTGTCCAGCTAATGGCTCCACTCATCAAAAGCGAGCATCACTTCCAACAGGTTCTGATCGCCGATAGAGCAATTTAATCTCAGCAGCAGACAGGCAGTGAGAGAAGTAGGCAGAAGGATATAGCTTGCCATCATCTGCCCACTGAGAGCAGACAGCTCCAGCCCCCACATTGGTGGTGTCCACTTCAATGATGTACTGGAGCTTGGGGTCATGGAGCATTATGACAGGAGCAGAGGAAAACAACTTTTTGAGATGGTCAAAGGCCGAGGCCACCTGGGGGTCAAAGGGAGTCTTGATGGACATTAACAATGTCAGGGGGGCTGCTACTGTGGAATACCTTGAATTAGCCGCTAATAAAAATCAGCAAACCCGAGGAACCTCTGCAACTCCTTCTAGTCTGTCGGGTACAACTAGTCCAGAACAGCCTGTACTTTTTGGCGATCCATCTTTAAGGGGCCCTGCATCACAGTGAAGCCCAAGAGGGAGATATTTGTCTGATGGAATTCACACTTCTCTGGTTTCAAATAGATTAGATTCTTCAACGACCTCTGAATGGCTAGGTCAACATGGTGGATATAGTCCTCCAGGGTAGGAGAGAACATCAGGATATCACTGGAGTAAATATAGACTAACTGAGAGACCATGTCTCATAGGATATCATTAATGGGATTCTGGAGCACAACATGGGCATTAGGGAGCTCAAACGGCATCACCAGGTACTCGTAGTAGTCAGAGAGTATGTTAAATGATGGCTTTTATTCATTACCTCCCTGCATGTGCACAAGGTGGTAAGTATTGTGCAGGTCAAACTAGGTAAAATAATGACAACCCTGGAGGTTGGAGACTGCCGAATCCTTCTGAGGCAGAGGGGAGCAATTCTTGATAGCTACTGAGTTAAGTCCTCAATAATTGATGCAGGAATGTACAACCCATGTTTTTTGGCCACAAAAAAGAAACCAGCTCCAGCTGGGGAGGAAACAGCTCGAATAATTCTAGAAGCTAGGGATTGATTTATGTACTCTTCAATAGCATGGAACTCCTGTGTAGTTAAGGCATACAGCTGACCCCTGGGGGTAATGTGCCGAGTAACAAGTCGATGGCACAATCTTACTGTCACTATAAGTGCCCGAGCTTTGCTGAATCCTAGATGGAGATCATGATAGATCAGAGGAACTCCCTTCAGATCTGGCTGCTCCTCCTAGAGGTTAAGGGAAGGAGATGGAGCAGGGCTAGAAGCTGAGCAAAGGCAGGACTGAAATCATGATGTACTCCACTCCAGGATGGATCCTGAAGGCAAGTTCACCCAATTGTGGTCATGCTCAAATCAAGGCCTTCCCAACAGCACCAGTGCATGCAGTGACTCCATGCTGAGAGATGCCAACCCTTGGAATGGTTACTGGAGGTCAGCATGAGCAACAATCTGGTTATCTCCATAATGTCAGGAAGGGCAATACCCATGATACCTTGGGACTGGAGGGGTGCAGCCAGTAGTTCAATCAGGACCAGGACCTTTAGGTGGTGAATGAGACACAGTATTGATAAAGTTCCCGTCTGTCCCTGAGAAGACTAAGGCCTTAGTGGAAATAGGGTGACCCTGACAGGTCAGGCTAATGGGTAGGAGTGGACGAGAAAAATAAGACAGCAGCATCGGACAGCACCTGTCCCTCAGATGCAACCTGAGTTTGCCGAACAGGGCATACAGCTATGACGTGATAAGCATCCACAGCACAGGTATAGATTCTGCTCACTTCGGCACTGTCATTCTTCAGGGGGCAGCTTATGGAGCCGGGTCCAGTCAGCAGTCATGGGTACCGAAAGAGCCAGGTGGGATGTGGCTCAGAGTTGACCATCTCAACAAGCAGGCAGGGCAGGTGTCTGTTACCTTGCCTGCCAATTCAGCCCCCTCTCTTGCATCTGGGCATATATTCTGAGCACCAGGTCATAAGTGTCATAAAGCGCCCTAGAGTCCCAGCACATAGAAACAGCCAGAGTTTGGGAGTCGATGGAATATCCTGATTCTTTCTCGCTGCCTCAGTACAACTGGAGCGACTTCTGAGCTGCGGTATAGCTGGAGCAGGACTGGTGAAACAGCTTCATCATCTCCTCAGCAAAGGAGGCTGTAGGTTTGCATTGCAGATTGCCCTGCCTCCCGACAGGTGGCAGTCCTGTCTCTGGCATGTCTGGAGAGGCGAGTGATAACAAAAGCCATTCTGGACCATTCGATGGGGAATGAGGATGGTTGTAATTTGTAGACAATTGAACACTGGGATAGGAAACTGTGATAGGTAGAGGGGTTGACAACATGGGGGTCCAGCATTGCTAGGTTAGATTCCTGACAAGCAAGTGTCTGAGGGAGGTTTTGCTGCAAAATAGAGCTGGCTGCATAATTGGTAGTAGCAGAGCCCCAGGAAATATCTGTCATGGCCACAAGTTCATTGGAGCGGGCTCCAATGAACTGGCATAGCTAGTTGTGTTCTTCCTCCTGCAGACTAATCCATACACCCTGGTACCTCGGGGTTTCAACCAGGCTAGGCATCTCCACTGGTTCCATTCCTAAGCTGGATTGTACTCTTAAGAACCAGACAAGAAACCAGATGCAGATATGAGAACAATCCAACAGTAAAGTTTATTGAAAGTAAAATGATAATGACTGCCAGGGACGGAGACCAATGCAGAATAGCACAGTTCAGTTCAGATGATTGTGAGTTTGAATGTTGGGAGTATCCACGCCTGGCCAGTGGCAACCCTAGCAGTAGCCAGTTGGAGATCACTTTCGCCAAAGCAGAACTGTCAGATGGCAGGATCAGACAGTTTAGTAGGAACACAGTCCCTATCCAGTTGACTGCAGAAGGCTTGGGAGGTGTTCCTAATAAACTAGGCAAAGGAATAGAATGAAAAATGGTTAACAGGAACATGGTCTCAATCCTGGAGACTGAGAGATAGGCTTGGGAACTTGTTCTAATAAATAAGACTAGAAAGAGTATTTAGTTATCATTAAAGGTTGCAAATAATTTCTGAAGACTTTAAACTGAAGATTAGGATGATACTGACTGGGTCTTTAAAAGGCACATAGCAAGTGACAATCCAGCAACTTGCACACTGAAAGCTAAAGGTTCTATAGACCACAGACACATAAGGGAATGGGGAACACAAATGCATGACACCTGTCAGGGGAGGCACGCAGGACGTCAAACAAATCAAAAGAGACAATATATCTAAAAGACATGCAAGCTGCTGGATGGGAGGAGATGCAACAGGAATTCACATGAGGGTTCTGACAGGTCGCTCCAGGGTGCTACTAGGAGTGTTGCACTGTCCATAGGTTCATATAACATGAGCAAAATAATTTTACAAGGAAAAATTATATATGCAGTGCTATAAAAAAATATTTTCCCCCTTCCCGATTTCATTTATTTTCGCTTATCAGTCATAGTTAAATGTTTCAGATCAACTAATTTTCCCATGACAAAGACAACATAAGTAAATGCAAAATGCAGCCTTTGAATGATCATTTCATTAATTGAAGGTAATTCAAACCTATCTCATCCATGAGAAAAAATTATTGCCCCCCTCAACCCAATTACAAGTTGTGCCACCCATGTTGGCAACAACTGCAATAAAATGTTTGCGTTGCTGGTAATGAGTTACATCGTCATGGAGGAATTTTGACTCACTTTATAGCAGAATGGTTTCCATTATGGCATTGGAGAATTTTTATGCATGAACTGTCTGTTTAAGGTCATGCCAGACCATCTCAATCAGATTCAGAAATTTGAAAAGCCACTCCAAAACCTTCATGTTGTTACTTTTGAGTCTTTCAGAGGTGGACTTGCTTGTGTGCTTTGCATCATTTTCCTGCTTCATAACCCAACTACACTTGAACTTTAGGTCACAAAGAGATGTTCGTAAATATATTCTCCTTCAGGATTTTCCGATGGAGAGCGGAACTCAAAGTTCCATCATTTATGGCAAGTTGCCCAGATCCTGGAGCAGCAAAGCAGCCCAGCACCATTTTGCACTGTGGAGTAGAGGGCAGTTGACAGCAAGTGGTAGAGTACTACTGACACTGAGTGTAGTTGTCTTGCAGCCATGCATTACTGAAGAAGAAGACTTGTAATGTGAGAGCTGGGGCAACAGATGGAGAGAGCAGGAGGAGAGAGCTGGAGCTCCCAGCCTTGCTGCTGGTGCAATCTGGGATAAGTGATTGGTGGAAGGCTACTGTGACACACTGAAGACTATAATAAAAGGTCTATGAGAATTTGGTCAATGATCTCTTATCCTCGGTGTAATAAGGACTTTAAACAGAAGGGGATTTTAACCTTGCTCATCAATTGTGGCATTTTATAGTTTTTTTTTTTTCAGAATCTCAAATGAACAGTATCCTGCTGTGTGTCAGGAGAAAATATAGCATTTATACCTGCTTTCAATGTACTTAAAGCTTGGTCGTTTTGTCTTTTACAGCTTCAACCAAGGCACAATACTCGAGGTCTATTTGGTTGCTTTCAAAGGCCTGAACCTCCAATTTTCTGTCTTAAAATATATATCCACTAGAGGTCAGCATTATGCCAATTTGGGATACCAAAATCTTGTCCACTGATCATTCTCTTATAGAAGGCCGAAACACTTATTTGCATCATCAGAGGAATTACTGGAGGCATTTTCCTCATTTACATACTTTGAAAATCAAACAAGGCCTACTGTCATAATTCATAGAAATATGTCTTTCATGCTGTAAATTTTGTTTCAATCTGCTACAATTACATGCTCATTCAACAACTAAATAAATGCTCAAGCGAATTAATTTTTCTTCTGTGCCTATCGACATGCATTCTTCAATCAGCAAGCAGGTGAAAATGGTTCAACAGAGTGTATAAAATTTCGTTTCCACTGGAGGCATTCACTGGTTTCATGAATCTTCCTTGCTCTTTGTTTCCGGAAGTATGTTATTGATCTCGTAATGAACAGATTGCTCCTCATCTCGTTATAGACAGTCAGAAGCCTTGCATTTCTATGTTGACTGGTACTGTCCCAAGCCTTCCAATGTCCTGCTTATTTTATTTTATTTTATTTTTGTTATAAACAGTATATCAGTTAAGGCCTATCTATCCTTATGAGGTTGGTGTTTTTTTTTTTGTGTTTAAATAAGCAGTTTCTCATTTAATTATGCCGTCCCTTGTGATAAGGCCAGGTTAGCCCCAAGCAGACCAGCAGGCTAGCAACCCCCCGCTCTCTTCTCTTTGCTTCATGTCCACAAGGCTGCAGGGCATCTGGGTCAGAGCTAATGCCAAATTATAATTTTACCTCTCTGATAATACTACAGTCAAAGATTTAAACATGAGTCAGCTTGCAGAATTTGGATTTAGAGGACAAGGCTGAAAAACTCTCGCCTTGGGGGCAGTTATCGTTAATGGTAATCACACAGCCCATTAGGGGCCAAAAAACCCCAGGTATTTTCTAATGTATGCCCCTTATACACAGCTCATGTCTGAATGATTATGCATCATTGGTCTGGGTTCATATCAATGCATCATATGTATATATTTATGGGCCCATATATGGGTCCGTTGAATGCAGCTGCTGTATTCACACGTGTGGAACTTCAGGCCTATTTTACATTCTGGTGGAGATCCCAAGGTTTCCGACAGTCCCAAATGTGTCTCACTGAATTACAGGGAAATGTATGTAAAATGATGGAAAAGATCTAGATGTTTGCCATTAGATGTAATGCTGTGGCCATAAAAACATGGCAGCCTGGGTTTCAATGTTTCACTCACTATACGTCAGTGAAGCGCTACAGCCAGTGAATACAAAGTATGTATCTGGCATTGTCCTGCAATTTGGATTAAAAAAAAGCTTTTCAGAATTTAAGGGGCGAATACACATTCACTAATTTTTGTAGTGCGGATACACTGAAGACCAAATTTGTGAATGTTTAAAACTGACACTTCAAAATAAACTCCAATTTTCCTAACACAGCCTACTTTACATTCTACAGTGGCCCACAAGGTACATATACCCTTTAAAAGGCTAATTGATCTCCGTAATCTGTTTTTTATGATGATTATTATTATTATTATCATTATTATTTATTTTGTACAATATTCTGTGGCAATATAGAAGAAAATTAACTGATACCATAGAAACAATAAATAAATTATGAAAAACTACTTTGATAAATGGATAATTTATTATTTTCTTAAGTATTTTTGTCATTGTCGGAATTTTGTAGCCGGTTCATTTTATCTTATGTTTTTATTTTAATTTTTTGTATTTGTTTGCCTTTTGTTGTTATTTGCCATTGTTATGGTCAGTTTCCACGTGTCTTTATTTTCATTCATGCTCTCCCTCTCACCCTCCCCCTTCCAGGTGTTTATTGCCTTGTTTATTCTCTTATTTGTATCCACACCCTTAATCTGCTCCTCTGCCTGCCAGCTTAATATATAAAAAACCCATAATGAAGATCATTTTGCATCTTTAAAGGCATACATACCAAATAAACCGTTATAGACTTTTTGTTTTACCATGTGAGAGTAGAACATTGTAAAGCAGACAAAAGAGTCATCCCATTTAGGTAAAATTTGGCATGGAGAGTCCTCGGAGTGTGACCTATCATTGGTGTGATTTGGGAAAAAATGGCAAAACAGAATGTAGAGATGTATAGGGATATTTACAAAAAGAAGCTTCCTTTGCAATGATGGTGTCATGCACATTTGCCAACTTCCCTGGATAATTCATAAGATAATTACAATATTTTAGGATGGAACTAGTAGAGCAAGTCCGGCACTTCCCAAAAATATCACACAAGTTGGATATTGGCCCCAAAAGCTTGATAAAATGTAATAAAATTTCACGGTGGTGAAGCATGTTGCAATTTTCTACTGGAAGTGAGGTCATGTGATATCAACATACAAGATAGTGACAGCCAATGCAGTAAATAGGCTAGATGCGCTATCACGTGACAACTAGTGCCTTGAGAATGCCTCCATATTGCATGGGGCAAGGTCCTTGCCATCACTGAATAGGTGATAGTCGTAGGAGACAAATGAATTCAGTAAAGATAGTGTTATGTCAGCTTAGCTTAGCATGATAAAATTGTCGTTCACATGATGAGCCGTGCTTCATGGAGAGGTGGCTGGCTAAAACTGTTTGGTATTTGTTATAGATAGAAATCATTGAGAGCCATTTCAGCAGTTATATATCCCCATTGGTAATCATGTAAAATTAAACTAGTCAGATAATTGGGTGATGTGATGACGTTAGCCTTGTTCATGTTGGATAAAATTAGCCTTGATGATTTGACCAGCCAGTGCCTAACGTTAGCCTACTGTTCAAATATCTGTTGCCCTATAGGCTGGGTTCGCTTTCTAAACATCAATATATTCATGATCATCCATAAAACAGGCGAAGTATTGGTATTGAAATGTAGCCAGCTATGAAGAAAAAATGCAATTAATGTATGGCGTAAGGTTGTTATTTTTTTCAGGATGCCTTTAATCTCCCTTGAGCTTGAAAATAGCCAGGGACATTCGGAATTACACGCTTTGACCACCATGTAGCATCATGCTTCTCCCCACTCACCTGAATGGAAGTTTAGCTTCCTACAAATGAGCCAATAATCCCATCTACAGCCCAATCTATTTTGTTTTACAACAGTTGCCTTTGTGGAGATGCATGATTATAGGGCACAATATGACACGGCTTTAACTTTTCATCTGGTAGTGGTTTAGAAAATCCATGTAAAGAAACATAACTTCGCCACTCTCATTTTTGCTTAATTGCAAGGATTTTTTTTTTTTTTTTTAAATGGTGTCTTGAAAAACATTTTTCTTGAATGTAGAATGTGCTTTTGTTACTAAAACTGTTCTCATTTTTTAAAAGCTGAAAAAATTAACAACCCTTGCAATGGTGAGGTTGAAAACAGTGAAGCCTTATCATCCTCTTCATCATGCTACAAGAATTTCAATAATCTTCATGCGGTTAGCTGCAATATTGCTTCAATATTGAATGAAATTAACAGATGAAAGAATGGAGTAGATTTTGATCGCAAAAGAGCTTACATCCTCAAAGAATTTTCATCGTTCAATGAGAATTCTAAAGTTGTATTTTGTACTATATCAACTATTGTTTACATTTAGTGTCAAGGAGGCATGCCCCTGACAATATGGTGGCTCTGTAGTGCTTCATTGCCTGGATCTCTGAAGCGTGTGTGACGTCGCTAGTCTATTAACCTCATTAGTGACAGCCTCTGCATGTCCCAAATAACGAGGGTGGCGTGAGAGTGAGTTTTGGGACAGGGCACCAGACCAGAAGAGAGATTCTTCTGCTTCCCTCTGGTCATTTTTACCACATTTTTTGCCAAAATGCCAGTAAGTTATCGTTCAGTCGGATTCAGTGACCAATGAGGAGGGAAGTCAGGGTTATGCTTTCACAGAATTCCGTCCAAGAAAGAGAACCCATTGATAAAGCGATTGTGGATTTGTCACTAATGTTACTGTTAATAGAACAGCTGGCAATCTTAAAATAACAACTAACACAATCAATGTTTGGTAGCAAACTAAATAGCACTTACCTTTGCTTTGGCAATGAAGATTTTTTTTGTCCTGCACCTTCCAAACAACAGCATTATTGACCATCTAGATCAAAAATACATACAACCATCCATAAACATTCATCCTGGTGGCAGTTTAAGGGAAAGGATTCTCAACAAGAGAGCTAGCTATATTAAATGTGAAAATCCTTGAGCGTGCTTATGACACCATATCTTATCTATTTCTGATAATGCTAAAAATATCCCCTAAATTTCACTAGAAAAGCCATTTCACATCAAATGCACCAAATGTTTGCGAATAAAGATGTTTTTGTGTTTCCCGCTCATGAACTGAATGATTTGTTGCCAGCGAGGAAGACAGCGGATATGATGTAAGCGGCACAAATTTTTCCGGGCGAAGCTAGCAAAATGCATTGAAACGTCTGGAGTTCTGTTGTTCTTTCAGTTTACCTTTAAAATTTTTTTTTTTTTTTCATAATGCTACAATGTTGTCTAGCAGGACTTTGTAGTAATATGTTTTAAAATGAATTTTGAAGTATATGTTCCTCGAACATTTTTATTTTGCTTTTGTTTAGTCATGCTAAGGAGGTGTCACTGGCAAGCATCATTGTTTTCCGTTACCATTTGGAACATCATCTAGGTTTCTGTGGCCATCTAGTTAGCAAGCTTCTGGATGATAAACTTCCTGAAGAGACACATTTAATGACAGTTACCTAGCTGGATAACGTGGGACAGGTTTAATTATTTAGCTAACTAGCCTGTATAATTACTATCATACCATATTAGAAATTGCACCGAAAATAGAATGAATCCATTTTAGTTAAGAAACGGCAATTGTCTCTTGCTGCATGCACTCACTCATTGACTGCCAAATCACACCAATATCTAGAGATGCCATCCAAAGCCTTAAGGAGGCAGCTGAGGGATAGAGTCTTCTGATAGCAGGCTGCGGTGGGCCGAACACTGTAGCTACCTGACCTGGAAGCTGTGATGGTGCAATAACCTTTTGATAAAAAGTATTATCACCCAAATTCTGACACATCTCTACTGTGTTGTGACTTAGGTGCATGCCGGTTAAAAAAACTGTGGCATGCATACGCTCCTGTAAGCACAGCTGGGAGTCTTGCTGGACGGCTAACTAATGGCTTATTCATTCGCTGGCTAATTGATTATCAAACGAGCCAACGCAGATTCCTGCTACTTATTGCCAACATACAACATTAAATGAAATACTACAATTTCACTCACCGCAAAAAAAAATTTGAGTAAAGACTCCTTAGACGGTCTGTTTGTACAGCAAGACATTTTCCCATTATTTCAATGAATTTCAATAAAAATTCTCCAATTGCCACCAACTCTGCAAACGTGACTTAGAGGTCAAGTGCATTGAATTGAATTAGCCTAGCTGAAGTGGCACCTGGGAGACAGTTAGCGGCTGGGCTCGCCCTTGTCAAATTCAACTTCAGATTCAAAATGGGCTTTATTGGCATGACGAAAGTCAAGCCTGCATTTTATATTACCTAAGCGTAACATACATATTAAAACAGAACACTATGGAGCATGCAGATCTTCTACCAGCATAATGTACTAGCGACTATAAATGAAGTCTCTACTCTTCCTCTTCTTCATCTTCTTCCTCCTCTTCTTTTTCTCTTCTTCTTTTGAGTTTAATGGTTATGAACAACCATTTCGGTGTACTACCACCTACTGATTGTAATATTTAAAAATGATGCACTTATCTGGCTTTACAGCACCTTTCACTCAAAATGGCCACACCCATAATTATGCAGAAATTTAAGCATTAATGAAATGTAAATGGGAGAGTTATATAACATGGGGGTCAATGGGAATTGACTCACTTTAGCAGCCAGCCTCAAGTGGCCATTCGAGGAATTGCAGTTTTTGCCACTTCCGCGTTGGTCTCATTTTGAAGCCCGGGTGTTGCCACTTGGTCATACTCTATAGACTGTATGAAAAGATGGACGCAGCACATGGGTCTGAAAGCTGAGGCCAATTCGGAAATCTCTAAAATTTGCATTTTATTTAATGGCCAGCAGATGGCGACGTCGGCGGTTGCAGAAAGAAGTTCAATCCTATAGAAGTCTATGAGAAAATGACCCTACTTTCCCGCCTGATTTATTATTTCAGTAATGATTATCCACATTATGGTATCTATCGCAAGTTTCAAGTCTCCTTCGATATATCATGATGTTCATTTTTGTAAATTATGGTCCCAAATAGACTAGAATAAAGGATAAAGCCAGGATATGTTTTGGGGGCGTGGCTATCCTCTGGTCCTCGTCTGATGCACCCGTAGGTCCACCCCTCGCTCCTCCCTGGATATTCAATTCATGCTCTCGTCCAATAGGAATCACATCTGGTTTCAAAATGACAAAATGGCGCTATTCAAATTGCCAAAATCGAGGCTTCCTAAATGGTATGCTGAAACCAATGAGTGACGTCACGGTTGGCTTCGTCCATCTTTTTATACAGTCTATGGTTATACTATGTATAACTGTGGGTGTTGCATGGCTAGCATGAACAGAAAAAACTACCAAATTTGTACGAATTTGCACAATTTGCCTTTGATCTCTTACACAGGGATGGGAAAAGGATGCCCATACCTGCTATAGGATTTAACCCCACTTCAGTTCTTAACGATTTCAGTAGTCCAATCATCTCCATGAAGTGAAAACGGATGTCCTCAGATTGTAGTCACCTGAATTGATACAATTGTGCCCTCTAGTGGCCAAATACCTTCATGTCAAAATTTCATTTCAAAAATATTGAATCAAGGCCCAGCAGAACAGAGTACCTCAAAAAACGTCATGTCAGTGGACGAATTCTGGCCTCTATAATTCTTGCTTCTAGAATGCACTTTCTTATTAGATAAAAAGTGGTTAACAAACATGGTCAGTATATGGTTATTTTGTACCACTTGTAATGTTTGGGAGTGACTGCTTGGCCATGTATGCAATTGCTTTTGCCGTCGTGGTCGATGCAACGCGAAATGTGGTCAATCTCTATCTCAGCTACTGACGTTTAGCAAGGATGCTTAATGGGATGTATGTGCATTACAAAACCATTTTGTTCATTTAATGTTTCAGAGAAGTTTCACCTTGGAAAGCAGACTGAGACTGATAAACCAAGCTGTGTTTCCTCTTCAGTATTAGTTCTTTATTAAACCAAGGATAAAACAGCTTTTACAGAATTCTCATAGGTCGGTTATGACCATCTTCAATATGTGTTATAATAAGCCCCGCCCACTGCCGCCCGAACCACCAATCACTCATCCCAGATTGCACCAATGGCGAGGCCGAGAGCTCTAGCCTCGTCTTCCTGTCTGCTCCATCTGTCTGCTCAGTGCTCACATGCTCATTCTTCTTCTTCAGTGACGCGAGGCTGCAAGACACAAATGAACCATAAACCTTTGGACACTGCCACACTGATGTCAAACCAGAAAGACCAGGGCTGAATTGGATATCATTACCTTCGCATTTACTCTATCAGTTCTAGTTCAGAAAGGGATTCCCCAAGATGAAAAACCCACTGAATTCAATCTAATCAAAACTTGTCTTCATTTCACTTTTACACAAATACCTTGTAAAGGGTGTGCTAGATCTGACGAACTGATGTCAAGGAATTCTCCAGGGAAAAAAAAAAAAATTCAACCATAAATAACTGTTGATTTCCATGGTCTTCTGGGCCTTTTACTGTTCCTAAGCTGACCAGCAGTTTCTTTCTTAAGAAGCATGTTAATTTGACCACATGTAATGTTTTGCTATTTCTTTGACGGGCTTGTTTTGATTTTAAAGCTTAACTATGGCCTCCTTCTCTGGCAGCAACCACTGTTAGGACTTAATCTTGAGAGTTGCACATGCCACTGTTGAAATTAACTATAGACCTTTATCTGCTCATTTTTCACATGAAAAATGAGGGGATGACTCACACCTAGCCATGGAACAGCTGAGCATCCAATTGGCCAATTATTTTGCTCATTTTGAAAAAGAAGGACCACATATAAAAAGTGTGGTGATTCCTAAATTGTTCAACTGATTTGGACGTACACATCCTCACATCAAATGTGAACATCTGCACATCCAGAAGATATTATTCATTCAATTTCACCTCCAATTTGCCACAAGAATATTAAAATTGTGAACAAACCTTAAATTATCTTGATACAGCCAAACTGTAATCATTACAATGATGCTAATATTTCAAACCACCCGATCCCAACTCGCCACAACCAACGTAACTTTGTAGAGTTAAAGCAAAGGCAATCAGCAAAAGGGTGAGGGCTACACCAATTGACTATGACCCTTTCCAAAGTCCAAAAACCCAGCCCTCTAGTCTCGATGACACATGGACCAATAGTAACGAAGGAAAGAAAGAAAGCCAATCAGGGAAGGGGGGTGGCTTCACTGATTAACAAGACCCCTTCCTGAGTTAAAGAAAACCCAGCGCAAAACTCACGGTGACAAAAGGCGCGTTCGCCGCACCGAATGGCTGTGCAGATGTCTGTACAAGCCTTGACACAGGCCTCGAGGGCGGAGTCCATCCAACAATCATCGAGTCGGACCATTTCTGCATTGCCTGCTGCTTCAGTAGTAACTTGACATGCAACATGGCAAATCACGCGGCACTCGCTGCCTTTAATGTAGTTCACTAAGTGCAGCTAGTTAAACAGAATGCTTCCCTAAAAGCTGAATGAATCAACTATTCAAAAACTAATAAATATAACTCTGAACATCTTAATGACATCAAACATCTTTGGAAGATTGAGAAGCTATTTTTCTAAATTGGATTTTCAGGGTTCAAACGCCTAATCAATTAGGTTGAACCCAAATGGTCAGCCAACCTCTCAGAGAGCTTTCAAGACCTGCACTCAACTGTGCATCCGAATTGATCTCTGGACAGTTTAGAGGCCCGACATCTGGGCCACTTGGACAGTTCAGCTAACAGCCATTTCCCATCAAGCACTGTAATTATCCCACAACAAAACAAGAAAACTCAGCCATCTGCAGTCGACTATATCAGCCAAATGTGCCTGAAGGGATGGTGTATTTTCCAATCAGGAAAGGGGGTGGGACTTTTTCAATTTACTTGTGATCCTTTCCTGAGTCCAACAACCCAATCCCCCGCACTCCATGATAAATGGTCCAAAAGTTATGAAGGATCAAATATCAACCAATGATGAAAGGGGGTGGGCTTCAACAATTTAATATGTGATCATTCCTTGAGTTCCAACAACCCAATCCCCAACGCTCTATGACAGACAGTTCAATAGTTATGAAGGATCAAATATTAGCCAAACAGGACATGGGGCAGGGGCTTTGTCCATCAACATGTGACAATTTCCTGAGTCCAAATACCCCGCCTCCTACTCACGATCACAAAAACAGCTGGTTCAATAGTTACAAAGGACCAAATACTGACCAATCTGGACAGGGGGCTGGGCTTCACCATTTAATATATGATCCTTTCCTGAGTCCAACCGCCCAATCCCCATCTCTCTATGATGAATGGTTCACTGTGTTATGACAGATGAAATATAGGCAAAACAGGACAGGGGGTGGGGCTTCACAATTTTATGTGTGATTCTTTCCTAAGTTTAATAAAAACCAATTCCTGAACCCACAACAACAAACCTATTCCTGAGTCCAACAGCCCAACCCTCAATTCTTAGTGATAAATGGTTCAATTGTTAGGAGGGATCAAATACTGACCAATCAGGAAAGGGGTGGGGCTTCACCACTTAACCTGTAACCCTTCCTCCCGAGTCCAACAACTCAATCACCAACAGTCTACGACAAACAGCTAAAAAGTGATGGAGGATCAAAGATTGTCCACGAGGGGCGGGGGAATACAGTATATACCAAAGAATTCCGTTCGTCCATCCATCTGCACCAGTTTGTCTAACCTATTTCTCAAAAACCGTTCATCAGATTGTTTTTAAATTGCAGATATGCATTCTATACTTCATGGAGAGATGCAGTGCCAAGTTCCATGAAAATGTGATGACTTTTAAAAAAATGACTTCTGTTTTCCATATTTCGAACTTAGAAAAATGTTGTCCGACCGATTTCTCAAAAAATGCTTATCAGATTGTTTTCAAATTTCAGTAATGCATTCTACACTTTACGCAGAGGTGCAGTGCCAATTTATATGAAAATATGCCTTATCTTCAGTGCACAAGGGTCGGGGTTCTTTTTTTTTTTGGGCTAACAGGCAGACCACTCACGCTTACAAGGTCATAAGTGATTGGATCAAAGAATCACATGCTCCTGTCTGGATTAATGACACGTATTGAGCATAGCAGGGATATACCAGAGCTCTAGGCATTGCCAGTAAACCTGTGGGCTTGGGTGAGAGCAAATGCAGTGCAGCCAGATTCTGCAAACTCGGTGCAGCCAGAAAATGACAAGAGGAAAAGCCAGAGACATGAGGACTGAGTTCATATCATCTGAATGATGAGGTGAAAAAGCAGTCAGGAAGTGTGTGCAGGGAGAAATCTTTTCAGGGTCTGAATTCTCTGCTACATGTAGTCAACACTGCAGAAACACTAGAGCATCACACACTCAAGCAACCCTCCCAGACGCAGTACTCACTTTGGACTTCCCGCACCTACGGATGGAATTCCCTGTGGAGAGAAGATGAAGTATGGAACATTAGACCGAAATCAATATCAACCAATCCCATCCTAGTAGATTACAGCCACCATATCCCCTTTCTCTAGTCATATTATTAGTTCATCTTTGTTTCTCATTCGTAACATGCTCAGATATATAAAATTCTACCGCTAATTGACCTCACAAAACACTCCACACGTTCTCAGCTTGACAAAAGAATCACACTGCCCCCTCTGCATACCCAAGGCATGCCTCTACAGTCAAACATTGCATCCCACTTCCACCATCACCGCATCTTTTAGCCACAAGCATGGATGGAGGAAAGGATAATGCATGCTTTCTAATAACGGTATAGCTGCACCTATAACACAACCAACATCCACATGCACGTAATACAAGCAAAAAGAAACTCACCGGCAAGCAGCAGGATGGACAAGAAGACGATGACACCGGCAAAAGTTAGACCCCCTACACGCAGGGTGTGATAGTCTGGAACACATAGACCACAACCATTGGGAAGAGTCCAACATGACTGCAAAACTATATGAGCCCTTTTTGTTCTAATTAAAAAAAAGGAGAGAAACCTCATTTTTTGTTTCAATTAAATGGCACCGCTTGCATTTCACTTAACAGAGATGGGAAAAGGTAAAACAGGTCAGGTATATTCTGGCCACTTCATCTGAATTTTGCTGCATCTAATGTCATCATCAAAGATCCTGGGCAATCTGTTACACTAAACTGCCCTCAGATCAGCAGGTCTGCAACTATCTACTGTACTTATTTGATCTTGGATCAGCTGCTCATATAAAATTAAGTTCAACAAGTTCTGGTGATATGCAGTGATTGTGGCCATAGAGTTTGTACATAGTTCACCCTGTCATGACCAAGATTCTTACCATACTCGAAGTCTGCATCAGGATTAATCACAGGAGCTGAAGAGAGAGAGACAGAGAGAGAGAGAGAAAGAGAAAGAGAGAGAGAGAGGCCAATAAGATGACAGCACAGGTGGAACAACTCTGTTCTGAAGGCTCTAAATTTCATCTTTGCATAATTACTCCCACAAATATGACTGTTTAGGCTTGACCATAGACTGCATATAAAGGTAGACAATGCGTCTCCACTTCCAAACACTATGGAGAAATGGAGCAAAAATATTTTTCATATGGTTGCTGCAAATTTGCGCATTTGGAGCCAGAATTAGCGCAGCAGTGATCAAAGGGTTGAGCCGCGGTATCGAGGTCCCAACCATACACCCACAATAACATCCTCTGAATTTTTTATGCAGCCTAACTGGCTGCATTACTGTTAGCAGTAAACGCCTGTAAACACTGCTTGGTAGCTGATTGATTATGTAACTCATACAGCACAACTTTCTTTCAACAATCCAACCTAGCCCTTCAAAATTAGATAGCTAAATACAGTCTACGGGTAAATACACTGCTCAATATCATGCATTTTGACACTAGTTCTAACTACTTAGCTAGTTAGATAGCAAATTAACTTGGTGACCTGTAACTGAAACTCGACTTACTAACATTAGTTAGCTAGCTAGCTAATGGTTCTTAGCTAGCTAGAGAGCTTCAGTAATATGTGGCTCCAGTTAGCAACACAAGTTGATGAAAAGCTCTTTTCTTTGAACAAAGCATTGCTGCCAACAGTACATTACGCTATGTTCGGAGAAAAAAGATTTTTACCATCAATTTCCATTGCTATCTATGGTGACCTGTTAAAGAATCTTGCTTAACTAGCTCGCTTGCTTGCTAGATGACTGGTTTTACTTTTCAGCAATAGCACCACCGCTAAAAGTACATGATGCTATGTTCAGAGCAAAGATCTGTCTACTTTCAATTTTCGTAGCACTTCAAAAATAACAATGGGTTACATTCAGTTAAACTGGAACCTAGCAACGAGTGCATGTATAATGTTAACATTATACCGCTTTTCGATGGTCGCACTCTTGCTCCGCTCAATTTACAGTAATAAATCAGTAGGCAACAACTTCTTGCAGAGTTGGTGTCAGTCACAGCTGTCAATTATAACTTTACTCCCACATTTTATGGACTGCATGGTTTTGTTAATGGATTGCATTTATATTGTGCTTTTCTAGTCAACTAACATTAAGCCCTATACAATTATGCCTCTCATTCACGCTGATGGCAGAGGCTGCCATGCAAGGTGCCAACCTGCACATCAGGAGCAGTGTGGGGTTCAGTGTCTCGCTCAAGGACACTTCGACATGTACTGTGGAGGAGCCAGGGATCTGACCAGGAGCCCTCTGATTCCTAGACCATCCGTTCTACCTCCTGGGGCGTGCCGCCCGAATCACATCATGCTGCATCAAATAACTAAAAATTTAACTTATCAGAAGAAATGAACTCCTAAATATATGTTGGCACGATAAGAACAACTTAAAATGATAAAAACCATTTTCAGAAATAAATGACTTGACACTTAATTTAATTTTTTTTTGTGAGTTCCATGTCCCATCCACTAACATAGATGGGGCAGGCTTATAACCTGTATTGCAGCCAGCTACTACATGGCGATCAATATGTTTTGGCCTCATTTTTGGGGAGCTGCCAGGTTGTCTATCTCTATATACAGTCAATGGGCTCAACAAGCACTGGGAAGCTAGAGACACAATATTTGGTGCGCTTGATATGCATGACACAGCGTTTTTTCAGATATATAAAAAAATACCTTTGGGCTGTTTCACCGTGAAAAAAATTGAACCATTTTACGTGCCACTGTGATATACTAATTTAACTTCAACTGTGAATAATCTGTAAACTTTTAATCTTTACAGTGAATTTAAGGCAAGTTCAATTTGAGGTTTAATTACAGTCACAAGACTGCATAAGCATGAACAAATAAATAATTTGTGAATGTAGTATCCCATCTTTGTTTTGTTGGGAGCCCTTGCTGTATCTGAAGCAAAAACAGGAAGATATCACGGGTGTTTATCGTAAAAGAGTCCGTCTAGGTCCAATTCCCGCCAAAGCTCTACTTAAATAGGCTCTCGGGAATTTGTCTGCATTCTGTGATTCCATGTAGAACTAACTCTCACTCTCAATCTGTCTCTTTCCTCTCCCTTCCCCACCCACTCACTTCTCCCCAACTCTCTCTCTCTCCCTCTCTCTCTCTCTCTTTCTCTCTCTCTCTTTCTCTGACTCACTCCCAGAAACACACCATATACAAACACATGCTCATGTCCACCTTCCTAGCTCCCACCATAAACCCCAATTACCCAAGCTGACCTCCTCTGTCCCTGAAGCTACATTCCTAAAGTTGAGGCTAGATGCCCCATATTCCAGCAGAACCAGGTGCCCGATGGGTGACATTTCTGTCTCACAGGGCAGTAGGGCGCTTAATCAGTGAATTATTCACCGTCTAAGAACTGTGCAAAGTCGAAGCAGAGTTCAGAGTGAATTATTAGCCTACGTTTATGTCCTTGAGTGCCTGGCTCTCCCTTAATGTTTACCGCCATGCATTATTCTTTCGACAATTCATTAAGCGGCTTGTCATAAAATGAAGAAATAAAGCCCAAGGCCCCTGGGGGAAGGGGAAAGGATAGGACAAAAGGGACCAAATTTATCAGGCAATGATGGAATGTGTATTAGATCTGTGTAGATGTTCTCCATGACTGTGTACTAATCTATTCTGGATAACCAGCATATTGTGCCATTTATAAAGATGAAAAGATGAGGGCTGTACTGGGTATGAAAAAAATACTTCTGGTTTCTTTTCGTGCCACTGTATTATAAACAAGGGATCAAGGGAGAAACTGAGAACTCAAGTCTGTCTTCCCTAGCCACCATACTGTACAGTTTAGCAAGGCTTGGAGCAACACATTAATGCTTCTGCACTACTGATTTCCACACGATGTTAAGGAAGGACTCTGCTATGAGAAGGACCAAATGAAAATTTCCTGTTCAGTGCATAAACAGGAAAGGATCCAAGAAGCCTAATAATTGACTCACCTCCTCCAGAAGACATTGTGATCTGCTTACTTGTATCTGTTTAAAAAACAAAAACAATGCAATGAAAGGAAGGTTGGCAGGGCATATATAAATTCAGTTACGAGAGTTTAGCAACACCAGATATGAATGCACAAAAAACGAGTTAACTACAGTGAAATGTGTATTTGATTGTCTAGACTAGGGCTCCCCGAATCTGGCCCTCAAATCAAAATCCAGCCCTGGTTTTCTCTCTTCCAGGCAATTAAGCGAACAATCATTGCCACTCATTAGTCAGACTGTCCTGACACCTGACTCCCAGGTAAAGGGAGGGTGGAAAACCAACAGTTCTGGGCCCACAAGGGCCGTGATTAGGAGAACCCTTGTCTAGACCATTACAGGGAACAATTAGCCATCCATGAATGCCCCACACAGTTGTGACTCAAATCGGTGTGATGAAAAAGGTCACTAAGAATGCATGGTGTTGACTTGACCAGTTTCCCACGAGGCAGTTTCAATCCCACCAGCCTGTTGAACCGCATCTCATCCAGTTATGTTGTGATGACGTCACAATGAAGTGATCTTCATGTGCCGTCGTTTTACATCGTCAACCGCTGCGAGATCGGTCTTTGACGGTCCCAGTCTGTGCCATACGTGTCTGAAGACATGAACTGGGTGCTTTGGTGGATATTAAAGTCCTGCCCAACTTGTGGCAAGCTCATTCCTGCCCTTTACATGCAATGACTTCACGTCTGATGTTTTAAGACATTCCTCTACGACGCCCCATAATTTTGATTTTGCGCTTTTAAGATGCTTTTCAGAGCATCCCTAATATGTCAACCAGGTTGTAAAAAGATTCGAGTGACAGGATTCACGTGGGTCAGAAATCTTACAAAATCATGTGCAAAGCACGCGCAAATGAACATGTGACCAAGATTCTGCGTAACTTGGTGTGTTCGTATGATACATTCTGTTTAGGAAGACAATATAGTTCGCCATTTCATTATAGTTTCTTTATTTCAACAATGTTAAAATTTGGGTGTTGCAAGATTTTCGTTGCTGAGTATGTTTCTCATCAATGTGTACAGAATGCTCATCGCTCACAGACAAATGTTCAATACTTTGATGGAGATAAGTTAATGGTAGGCTTTGCAATGCAGACAGAAAAAAATTATGCGAAACAGTCTTCCTTAACAGTTGTGTCTACATACAGGTATATGTTCAATTCTTCAAAGACTTCCAGTGTATTTGTGTGGAATGGGAATCTTTGGAAACACATCATGGTTTTCTGACGTCAAAAGTCGAGTCGCGGTCATCGTAAAATGGTATATAAAGTTTGCTAAATTAGCTAGCTAGCTAAATTAATTACGATGTTGGATTAGGCTAGCCTCCGTTGCAGACGTCGTATGTGCTTTGCTTCCCTCACACATCAACGTCTGCGCACCCGAGTCGGGTGTTCAACCAATCAGAGAGAAGCTCTGAAATTCCGCAGCTGTAGGCATATATTGTTGTGGGAGGTAAGCAAAATACGTAGGACGTCTGTAACGGAGGCTAACCGACACTAACATATTGAAAATGTTTAAAAGGTGGAATTTCTCCAGGTTTCTTCGGTGTTGATGTTTTCCCGAACACAAGTTCTTTAGTTACAGAGCAGTGCTCTTCGGTTGTCGCTTCGGTAGTTAGATGTTTGACGCAGGGCCGGTCTCTATAATGGTAAAGTCGCTTGATTTTATGCTCTCATCCTGTTGACTTTTTATTCTTGATTACTTTTCTAATAAATGGTAGCATCCCGTATGACATAGAAACAGTTTGCTTGAAGAATATACAGCAGTTTTTACGGAAAGACCACAACTTATAAGTGAAAGAACAAAGAGTCGGCATATATTTCCTCTTTTTCCGATCCGATTCTTATTTTACATACATAACAAATGTCATTATCAACTTTTTTTTTTTTTGAGTGTCTGTACCCACCATTTTTGTTTATTTGACAGGGGAAATCCAAAAGGACTATCATTTAACAAGCATTCCGATTTGCTTATTTCGAACAATATCATTACATCTTGAAACTCAAAACCTGGCTCGAGTGAGCAGTAGTTGGTGTGTGAGATAAGCGAACCATATAAAACGTCTGCAACGGAGGCTAGGATTAGGCCAGACAACGTGCATTTCTAAGGAATGTTTTGATGGCTAGTCTGTAACTTTGTCTTGCTAGCTGTGACGTAAATTTGTTGGCTAGCTGTCGTTTCAATTACTGGAAAGCTAACGACACGGTCAAGCATTTAAGTTTGGCCCACATCACACTAAGAACTCCACATAACATAGCAAATGTTATGTTTACTTGCCAGAGAAATAACTCGCATTTGTACAAACTGGTCTATGTCGTCACACTGTCAAATTGAAAAGTCTTTATCCATGGTTTTTCAGTTACTTTTCTCTGGAGATAAAATGATGCGCTGCTCCTGCGTGAGTGCTCCTATCATTGATTTTTATCATGTAGTGTGCTCACCAGCCAACTTGCAGCAAAGTTTAAGTCCAAAAATTTGTTGATAAGCTGAAATAATAAATTACCAAGGCTATATTATTAAATCTAGATTTCCACGCTCTATTTTGAAATCTACTTCATTTATTTCAAAAAAATCAAAAATAAACAAATCTAAATATAAGGAACTTTTAAATATTTACTCCAATCTTTCCAAGGAAAACAATTAACCCATGAGAATTTTTAAATTTCACATTCACTCCGAAGAAATGACAAAGCATTACTCAAAAGAAAACAAATAAATCTGTCATGCGTGGAGAGAGAAATCCAATGCAAAACAAGTGTTGCCAGGCAAAACAAATCTTGCCCGGTAGCACTTATTTTAGTGCTTTAGTTTCTGATTTGATCTTTTTACGATTTTGACCTGTTCGGTGACCTTCACCTTGACCTGATGACCTCCAAAATTTATAGGGGTCAAAAGTTTCATTAACATTGGTCCAGCTGCTTTGCCGTAAGGTTCCTAACAAACAAACAAAGAAACAAAGAAACTGCACCAAAAACAATACCTTGCCCTGTGGACTCTGTCCCAGGCAAGGTAATTATCTGATGTGGACAATTTTGATTTTGCATGACTTTTGCATGATTTTGCATGAGCGTGCACAGCAGGCAGCAGTGCGCATACATCTTAGCTATAACGAGAGCTTGTATATACTTGTGCTATCCTAGTCAGTCGCGCTTTTATCTGCTTATCAGTGCAGCTCCAATTTGGGCTCGGACAGGCCCGAGTGGAAGGAAGGCATTCCATGGACTGCACCAACAGTGGGCGGGTGACCAGTCGACCAGCTGGGGTCACTGGTTCAGTGACACACTCATCTTGGGTGAGATAAAACCATCCTTGCAAAGCTGGGGCGCCATTTTTTTATGCCTCCGTCCCAGGGACAACCGTGGCTGGAGGCGTTGTGCTTTCGGGTTGTCCATCCGGCTATGCGTCCGTCCGTCCGTCCCAATCTTGTGAGTCTGATAAATCCGGAATGCATGGAGGGAATTTCTTCAAAATTGGCACAAATGTCTACTTGGACTCAAGAATGAACTGAATAGATTTTGCTGATCAAAGGTCATGGTGACCTCACGTCTGTTCTATTCTTGGTCCCCATTAATTTATTATAGGCCATTTATTAAAACAGCTCATACTCAACATTCCCATGACTAAAAACTTGCTGTGCAGCTTCAAGTTGGATGAGATTTGGCATTTTTCAAGTTTTCTTGATGATCCCCCACTTCCATCGCTCCTTTCATATCTCCTTTTCCAGCTCAATAGACTTACATTCATTTTCAAAACCATTCATGCTCCCACAATTTGAGGCTAGAGCCTCCAAACTTTCTATACAGCTTCAAACTGTTTCAGAGGATGATGTTTCTGTGGCCCTTACCCCATTTACTTTTCTTTTTGAGTCACTCCATCCTCCATTAAATTCCATTAATGAACTCTGGACCACTCCCAAAGTGGAGAAGAGTATTCGGTGGAACGATGGCAGGGTATCGGGACGAAGGCGATGTTGTATGGACTTGGTCTGTGATTGTGCGAACATTGAGAGCCCCAGGTGGCGAGACTCAGGGTGGGGCTCGCGTCTTGTCGGAGTCCTTGTAGGCTCCTAAGCCCCCCGGGGTCCCTGCTGGTGGCTGTTTCTTGCTTCCTTCTTGGAGAGGGGAAGGGAGGGAGGGACTTAGAATCAAGACGAGCGAGGATTGTGGGAATGAAGGCAGTATATTTAGGCTAACGGACGAATAGGAAGGCGCATTGGGAGTGGTCTTGTTCATTAACCTTTGTTATCGGGAACACCCTTTAATTTCCCAAATCTTGCAACTTTCCATCTAGAGGCTTCAAACCTGCTTCACACTGAAGACTTTCCCAATGGACAGATATTGATGTCTCTGCCTCCCCTACCATACATTCACACTCATGCATAGAGCATTCTTCTCCTCTTTTCATCACTCCATCCCACATAACCCAAATAGACAATCTTTTTTTATTTTCCTTGGACTCAAATTTACTATTTCACTACCCATATGTATTCAAATGGTAAGTTAAGAGAACTCTATTCATAAATAGTCCAGGGCAAGGTTTAGAAACAACAATTTACATTTTTTGGAATGAAGTGACAATCGGTAAAACTGACACATCCAGAAAAACAATCGCAATATAATTGTTCCAAATACAATAATGCGGTACGCAACAAAGCCTATATTGTGGATGCAGAGACAGGGTGTTAAAATCCAACATCAAAACAGAACTGCGCAACAGTTACAAGGTAGAGGTAACACAGAGATTTACAAAGACTTGCATTTCTTTCAAAGATTTCGACTAATAATGTGGAACCTTTTTCAGCCTCGTTTTAGATAAAATATACCTTATGCGGGCTTCTTGCTTGCGGCTTTCTAGTGTGTTCACTTCGCACTGAGAAATCTGGCCTACCAAGACTTTCATTATTTTGCGAACTCTCGCGTGATATCGTGGCATCAATTTGCCTGAAAGGTTCAGAAAAAAAAATAAATAAATAAAAAATATAAATAAATAAATAAATAAATAAATAAATAAGCGTTGCTTTTGCACTGCTAACCGGAACACTACTAAACACTATGGAGTCGGGCCAGTGGGACCCGAACAGCGCATATTGCCTGCATGTTTTCATGCGACACGACGCGTTCTCCAGTTTCTATGATTTTATTGCGCTATGATTCTTCACAAGCTCAAAGTATTTTAAGTAAAATTCTAATTGCCCCGGCCAAAACACGGAGACTATGGAAATCCAAAACGACCAAAATATACTCAAAGAATTATACTATAAGGCCATAAATGCAGCAGCATGAATTACGAATTAATGTGAGCCTCTTAACAACAAATAATGAGATATTATTTCATGATGTTCTCAGAAGTTAAAATAAAGTATATCGTCTTGAGAAACTATCCCAGTACAAAGGATAAAAAAGAATACAAATGCACATACAGTATTTTAATTTACAACTCCTACGCTTGAGTGCCGGAGGCTCTGCTTATTCTTCGACTCGAATCCTCCAGTGCTCGCCTGATCTTAATCTGCGTGGAATGGTTTTCTTCATCGAGCCATCAATAAAAATGAGGTATATGATTCTCTCCAAGAAGTATACGCTGGTGGCGAAAAGGCCGCACAGATTTCTTAAACGCAACACAGGTATCGCCGGAATTACTATAGTAAACATCCCTGTATTTTGAGAAGACCTACCCAATGCGTGTGCATCGGCAGTTGCTTACCCAAAGCCACAAGTAGGCTACAAGATACGTTCAGGTGCTCGAATCTCGGGCTCAGACGACAATTAAAACTGGTCAACTTTGGTGCAACAATTTTCTAAATACCAGCGTCACAATGTTATGATTCGTAAAAGCGCACGTTGTCCTGTCTCCGTACGATTCGGTACGCGTAAATTGGGGTGCTCGGCGCGTAGGCGCAAACATCGAGCGCGCGAGCACAGACGCGGTGCCTGTCTAATGTATACATCCTTACAGAGGAGCAACAATGTCTAAGGTAACGACTGGTCAAATTCGTGAATTCCAGAGCAGCACTAGTCTTTGATATAATCTAAATTCACAGTCCCTCTGTACAAATTGGTAGAGCGCATAAGACGTCTTCTACAATCAATGTTGTCCTTGAAAGAGGTGACTTGTGTAAACAAAAGCTGAAATGCAGACATTTCTCCCATTAATTCGAGCCACTGTGGAACAATCGGGACGTATCTTGTCTTGCGCATGCAATTCCAAATTGGACTCTTGGTGAAAGATATTTGCGGCAGTCTTACCTGCGCTACAAGGGTCTGCTGCTGCTCGCTCGACAGTCAAACTGAGCGGTTTGTGCGCATTGAACGCTGGAGGGGGGAGGGCTGTCTCAGATTCTCACACCCATCCCAGCTTCTGCGCCATACATAAATCTTCGCAGCAATCCCCACCCCTTCCAAACGTGCGAGAACACACGTGTTATTATTCCCCATAAAGTGTGGCCTTGAGCAACCATAAAAACGACCTTTAGAATCAGATGTCACGGCGAAAGACTACCGTGTTATTACTAACGGAGTACCTGCCTATTAAGGCGTTTGCGGTAATCCTCCAGCTCAGTGTGCTTTGGGTTAGGGAACGACCACGCCCTAGAGTTATTCCATTTATTTATTTATTTTTTTTTAACAACGTCGCGTGTGGTCTGTATTTGTAATGACAGCAAGGAGCAGAGCGCAGTCCGCTTCTCAGGGCGGGAATGCCATCGATGAAAACAGCCGAAGCGCGAAGGCTGAATCACCTTTATGGTACGTTCTTTCAGTGAGTGAGTGAGAGCGCCATAAGACCCCTCCCACAACCATAAGCCATTCAGACAGAGACGCTACGCTGTTCTGAGGTGCAGACACGGTTTTATTATTGTTGAAAACCACACAGTCAGATGTGACACTTTCCCAATTCAGCAATACGTACAGTATGTTTTCTTAATTGCTTATTTCTCAGTGTTGATTCTCGGGAAATGATTTAAATAAAGCATCAGTCATATATTGTTTTTTTCGCCTTCTTTCGTCTTATCTTTGTGTTTTACGTGTGAATTTTGGATCCTCAATCCCCCTCAATAATTCGTGCATGCCCTGCCTCCCCCCCACACACACACCCACACCCACACACACTGTCAAACCCCAAATTGCTTTCAGACATGACTGTAATTGTGTATTGATGTGAAATGGGACAGTGAAGCTATTGTTTCTTTGAGCTGTTGTTTTCTCACACTCAAAGATTGTCGGTAAGTGTGTAGGATGCCAGGGGACCAACGGGCTGCTCCCATGTCTGCAATGCCGGGGTGGCTGACGCCCCCAGAGGAAGTCTCACTCCAAGTCGTGCTGCTGGATCATGTGACCCTACCTCCGGGTCTAGCCTTGCTCTCTCTCTCTCTCTCTCTCCTAATTGGTGGATGAACTGAGCCATTGAAATTGTCACAGAACCCTCTCCCCTACCCTACCCTGCAAAAAAAAACACATACACGCACATACACACACACACACACACACATGCACATACACACGCATGCGAGCACACACGCACACACACACACACACGCACACACACAAACACCTTCCAATATACAAGTACCACAAACCAAGCACAGACACACACACACACGCACACACACACCTTCCAATGCACAAGCACCACAAACCAAGCGCACACACACACACACACACACACACACACACACACACACACACTCATTTAAATGCACACACATTGAGAAACTTTTTAATACATAAGCATCACAGACCAAGCACACACACACACACACACAAGCACATACACACACACACATAGACACACACATACTACAAACTACCCAAACACAGCAGCACATACACACGCAAACATATATGTCTCTATACTTATGTGTATATATATATATTTTATATATATTTCTACATAGCAAAAAGTAACAAGAGTTACAAGAGTGTCCATAGACATGATGAGAGTAAGGATGAAGATCAAATGAATAACTGAAAAACTAAGGAGGAAATTAAGTAGAAACATACAGCAGAGATAATCACGGGACTTGTGGCAGTGCTGGGATTTAGAAACTTGTGGGGACAGGTCACCCAAGGCTAACACAGCTAATGGGTGTGGTACATATAGACGCACATAGTCACTGGTTACAAGATAGGACAACTGAGCAATTTATTTACAATAAAACACATTATTGTGTTTCCTTTCTCTTCTTGCAGTGAAGGAATGGTATCTCCATTTTCTGCATCTTCTGAGGTGGGTGAGTGACAGAGAAGTGGAGGTCGTCAATCTGCAAGGGGAAAACGCAAGTATTCACTGGCTTGTGTATTTACAGAGGCACAGAACTGTACAATGGCATCATAAAACTGCATAGATTTTACCATGACTGAAAATTCTGAGGGCTGCATTAAGTTGCAGTGACTAATTCCGTCGCCCTGCGGAAACAGAGCACTGAGTATTAATCCTGACTGAAGGTCCTTCTGTGTGCAGTTTACATGCTCTCCTATCTTCGTGTGGGTATCCAGCGCAGAACTACCAAAGAAAACGGCCAATTTGTAACAGAAGTTTGTCAGATGTCTACCTATTTCAAATAACCAGCAACACAAAATCAAAAACATGCCACATTCCCGCTAAACTTCGCACCACAACACTTTGAAGTCGATACATTTTCAGCAGAACCAAACTCAAAAAAATCGCACGGCCTGTAACAAACCCAAAGACGAACCAAATGAGTTTTCAATTGTGTGTTGCTGGTTCTTTGAAAAAGGTAGACATCTGACAAACTTTTGTTAAAGCTTGGCCATTTTCTTTGGTAGGCCTAGAGCAGGCACTCCAGACTTCTCCCACATTTATAAGACGTGCAGACAGCTAAAAGGAAATTCTATTAACCAATGGTGTGTGTGAAGCTGTGTGGGCCCTGTGATCGGTGATCTCTCCTGAGTTGATTCCTGCTTTCCAGCCTCTTGACTACTGCATGCTAGGACAAGGCACCCCCTTCTCCTATACACTCACACTGGATAATATTCATAGAAAACATCAATGCATGGATTTTGACACTATGTAAACAATCTTTGCTGCAGATTTTGTTAGATAACCTTTACTCCAGGATGCATAAACTAACACATTCTCATCCGGACTCGTCATATATTGACGCTACCTGACCAAGTGTCGATATACGAGGCAGAGTGAAGCTTTTGGCGTCATTATTTGAGGGTTAGAGTTAGGGTTCGGGTTAAGGGTTAGGGGTTAGGGGGTAGGGTTTGTTTTAAACTGGCGTCAATAAAGGACACTAAAAGCGACCTTTTGCCTCGTATATCGACGCTTGGTCAGGTAGCGTCAATATATGACGCGTCGGGATGAGACTAGGCTCCATAAACAGCTAATGCAGTGGTACTGGTGTGTTGCACTCTTTTTTGTCTTGGGGTCAATGATTTAAACAATGTTTTTATTTTTCAGTTTTGTGTTTTTTGTTTGATCTCCCCAAAATGCAGCATGTGCACCTGCCAATGGCTTATTTAGATTGTGGCTCATTTGAGACACACAGAAAATAAATTAGAAAAGTTTGAGACCATCAGTTCAAAGGAAAGATTTTGCCACTTGTATTTTTAGTTCACCAATCACAGTTGGGCCTACCCAAGGGTCAACTCACATTTGCAAGTGGAACAATAGTTGTGCTAAGAATGAGCAGCTACTGGACAAAGTGTCTCCAAAAATATATGTAAATTAGCACAATACAGACACCAGCCAATCAATTATTTCTTGTCTTCAGTTTTTTTTAGAAAAAAATACACAATTTTTCCTCTTTCTCCATTTAGGAATGCTTGGCCATTCAATTGCCATGACATCCCCATCAGCGTGGAAGTGCATAGAGTATATTTGGATGTCTTTCAAGTGATGTGTGTGGTAAGCCGGCACAATTTTTCAAAATCACGACCTGAGAGCTGTACATCATAATTGGCCGGCAAAGATGAACTGCAGCTACCAAGTAAACGGTAGTTGCTAACATCATGCAACAAGGCGGGAGCGGACCGAGCGGTCACAAAGAGCTTTTGTTTTTGAGCCTGATCTCTGTGTCTTCTTTAGAGACGTGGCTCACTAGAGGCACTGCAGTGGGCTCCACTATAGGTCAAAGATAACCCGCTCTACTTTCAAGTACATGGCTCATTCAATAATAACACACAGCAAATAATTGTCTTCCCGCAAGAAAGTGTACGCTCAATGAATGTTTTTCCTTCAATTTATCATCTGCTTCAAGTCTACCATTAATCTCAGTCCCAACTGTTGGTGGAAACACCTGCTATGATGAGCGCTCTATGAGAACTGTACAACATAGCATGACACGTAGAAGGCGAGTGAGGGGATTGAGATGATCATTAATGGTTTTACCTGGAACAGCTTCCTCAGTTTTCCGCTTTGGGGGCCTCTTTCGCTGTGAGGAGTGAGAGAGAGGAGAGAGGAGAAAGCAGTACTCGCAGTTATATAACTTATTCTCCAGAGGGAAAACATACGAGCTGTGCACATACACAACTAAAGTCAGGCACAGGAGTAGGGCTCTAGGAATCTTTGTCCCCGGTTTTTTCGTCCCTGAATTTTTTTGTCCCTGGACCTTTCATCCCCTCGGAATTTTCATCCCTTGACTCTTCGTCCCCGGACTATTCGTCCCTGGATTGTTCGTCCCCATTAATGCTTTGGCCTCTTCCTGCATTATAACACTAACCCTAAACCTAAACCTAACCCTAACCCTTATATCATGGTGATCTGTCTGTTCCGTCATCTGTCTGTGCATCTGTCTGTCAACAATAGCGGCATATTTCATCATCAGGGGATGAAAAATCTGGGACGAAAAGTCCTTGGGAACAAAGAATCCAGCAATTAAAAGTCCTCAGGACAAAAAATCCAGGGACGAAAAGTCTGGGGACAAAAAATCCGGGGACGAAGAGTCCTATAACCCAGGGGCAGGGAGAGAGATTAACCTCAGTGAAAACTAGACAGTCGGTCATCCACTGGTCGACATCAGTGACGTGCCGTCGGAGGTCAGTTAGGCAGAATCCTCACCGTTAAACAAACAATAACTCTATTACTTTGCTTGATTAGCAATCTGAGGATTGATTAACTAATTTACAAGACTAAACGGCAGAATGGCATGCCAGTTCCATTCACGACATTATTGCTCAGTGCATCGAACTTAAAATGCTCACGAGACAGCAAGTTTGTTCATATTTGCTTAGAGGAAGCTAATGCAATGCCATTAACAAATATTAAAACCTTTCTTGTGTGGCGTTAAATGTGTGGTCAATATGTTTACGATAATATTTCCCCCCTTAAATCGTTTCTTTTTAATGCCATTTTTAAAAAAATAGGAGTTTATTTTCAGTCTTCTTTCATAATCCGATAAACAAAAAGATCAAAACAATATAATCGGACTTACCGAGAGAGCTGAGATTTTTTCCTAATTAATTATTAAGATTTACTTCCTTGCAGTCTCGAATCAAAGCATAAAGGTAAATTAATCTTTTTGTCACTATCACCTCTTAATCATTACAGGCTTAATTGACCAGAAAAAAAGGTCAAATTGATTGATTGACAAACAGGCATAGTACATGGAAATAGGTTGACAAAATCTAGCGATAAAAAAAGTCACTGCCTCCCCTGACCACACATCCCTGGTCGACGTGTATCCCCAAATCCCCTTCAGCAATTACTCCTAAAATCAGTAGGCTTTATGACCTTCCCACACACAAGGCCCACGCCATATATGAAACAACTTGGTTGAAATTTGTGGCCTGTAGAGTGCTCACAAGAAAATCTCTACAGGACGCGGATGCGGCGTGACAATTGTTGATCCATAGTATCCCCAACTCGTCGTCCGGGGATACAAACATGGGTGCCCACACACTGCATTTATGCTCTCTGAATTGTAAACTGCAATGTTACGACACTCAGGTCTTCAACAGACAAACTATCTTCATATTTCTCCCATAATGCAGTGGGAGTGGCTGTCATTGTGGTCAGCAGGACAGTTGGATCTGGCTGTGTTACTAGGCGACAGGGAGCGAGAGCCGGTTGTTGATTTGTAGGTTTAGGTAAATGAGAAACCGGCGGGAGCAGGACTTCGTGAGATTTACAACTGCGGCCACTGTCTGGCAGTAATGTGGACAGATGTGCTTGGGGATATGACTGTCGAGATGATCTCAGGTCTGAGTGCATCAGGAAGGGGGAGGGGGTGCAGAGGTGTTTTGTGAGGGACGGGGAGAGAGGCCTCACCCTTAGAGACTATCAGGTTCTCTGCCTGGGCCTCCTCATCTCCAGGGGCCCTGAAAGAACAGGCGAGGGGGTTACAGACCAGCGACAGTGCAGCTGTCTCTCTCTCTCTCTCTCTCTCTCTCTCTCTCTCTGAAGCCACACAAACATGTAGACATGCAAAATGCACGTGGATAGAAACACCACACACACAGCCATACATACAGTTTTGCTCAAAAGTTTGCATACCTTAGCTGAATTTGTGAAACGTGGCCATTTATTTTGAAAATATGACTCATCATGCAAGAAACTTGTCTTTTATTTAAGGATAGATATCATGTGAAGTTATTTATCATCACATAAGTGTTTGTCTCCTTTTTAAATCATAATGATCACTGAAATCACCCAAACGGCCCTGATCATAAGTTTACATACCCTTGAATGTTTGACCTTGTTATATAGAAACAAGGTGACACACACTCAGGTTTAAATGGCTATTAAGGGTTCCACAACTGCGGATTTTTAAATTGTGACTAGTGTCTGTGTACAGTCATTGAGTCTGTTAGCTCCCGAGTGAATGCACTGATCTGGATAAACACTGAACCATGGGGACCGGAAAAGAACTGTCTAAGGACCTTCGTAACAAGGTACTTCAACTTTTTAGAGGTAGGAAAGGATATAGAAAGATATCAAAAGACTTGAAAATGCCAGTCAGTACTGTTCAGTCCATGATTAAGATGTGAAAAATTAGGGGATATCTGTTGATATCAAGCCAAGGTCAGGTAGGCCGAGAAAGATTTCAGGCCAAACTGCCAGGAGAATTGTTCGGGACACAAAGAAAAATCCACAAGCTACCTCAAGAGAAATACAGGAAAAAGATGGTTTGGTCATTTTCAAGGAGCACAATAAGGAGGGACTTAAACAACAATGAGCTGCATGGTCCAGTTGCTAGAAGGAAGCCATAATTGTGCCAATCCCACAAAAAAGCCCACCTAAAATATGCCAGACAACACCTTGACACACCACACAACCAAAATAGACCAAAATTGAACATTATGGTCACAATCATAAGTGCTATGTTTGGAGAGCAGTCAACAAGGTCCATGGTGAAATATATAGCATTCCTACTTTAAAGCATGGTGGTAACTCTCTGATGTTTTGGGGGTGTGTGAAGCTGGATTTATGGTTCTGCGTTGACTCCACGCAAAGGACACGCCGTCGCCTCGACGCCGTCATGGACCTTTCGAAGTTCTGTGTTGAGGTCGTTTGCCTCGTGCTGTGCCGCGAAGCAATTCACCACCAAACCGCTAGGTGGCGTCAGGTTTCCGAAGGACCTGTCGTGAAATCACGTGAGACTCACTGGTAGAGTGTTTACGTTCCTAGCAGAAGGAACAAACCGGAAAAGCAATGCACCGGAAGTGATGTAGTAGAGTGGACCAATCAGTGTCCTTGTGGTCTACGTCGCTTTGACGTGCAGTTAAAAAATTTTCGAGGTGCATGGCAGGCGACGCAGAGGCTCTGCGGTGGGGGTTCACGTCGCTGCAGAGGCTCTGCGTCGCGACGGCGTCAGTTCAACGTAGAACCATAAATCCAGCTTAAGCTCTAAAGGCACAGGGAATCTCGTGAAAATTGATGGCAAGATGAATGCAGCATGTTATCAGAAAATACTGGCAGACAATTTTCATTCTACTGCACTAAAGCTGCACATGGGACGCACTTGGACTTTCCAGCATGATGATGATCTAAAGCATAAGGCCAAGTTGACCTTCCAGTGATTACAGAAGAGAAAGGTGAAGGTTCTGGAGTGGCCGTCTCCTGACCTCAATATCATCGAGCTGCTTTGGGGAGATCTCAAACGTGCAGTACATGCAAGATGACCAAAGAATTTGCAGGAGCTGGATGCATTTTACAGGGAAGAATGGGCAGCTATACCACCTGAGAGAATTTGGGGCCTCTTTGACAACTATCAGAAAAGACTGTACACAGTCATTGATGCTGAAGGGGGCAATACACAGTATTAAGATCTAAGGGTATGCATACTTTTAAACAGGGTTCATTTCATTTTTTGCCCCCTATTGCCATGTTTTATTTGATGATTGTCCCATTCTACGTGACCTACAGTTGGATATTAATCCAATAAGAAATAAAAGAAATGTGTTTTGTCTGGCCTGGTCCATGTTTTCTTTAAAAAATGTTACCTATTTTACAAATTCAGCCAGGGTATGCAAACTTTTGAGCTCAACTGTACATTGATATCAACACCATATACATACACTCACAGAAATGAGCACACACAAATTACACTTGCATGCACACTCACCAAATGCGCGCACACACACACACACATACAAAAACACACACACACACACACACACACACACCATGGATGCTGTCATCTCTCCTACACCGAGTGCACATCAAGCTAATGAAGACCTTCACACACACACTTAAGCTAATCACCCCCATACAAATGAACACACATTCATGCTCGCACAAACACAAACGCACACGCACAGATGTAAAAATAAAATTATGGCGGAATACACCAGGCATTATTACCTAGGCTTCTGGTTGAAACTACAGCGGCATCGCCGGCCTAAGGGAATGGGCACAGGCAGACAGGTCAGATCAAGCCTCGGCAACCTTAATTAGCTTAGCAACAGCACCTAACCTGACAATTAGCCAGTAACAGTGAGTGTATTCATTGCCAGTTAATCCTCTTTGTGGAAATTCATCATATCCAACTTACAGATCAGTGCATTTAGATGGAAGTTGTGAAGCATAAGCAATTACAATTGATTATATGACCTCACAAAGCTTTCAGTGCTGTCTCTATGACTTCTGAGAGCCATCTACCATCTTCTCCCTGACCTCAGAAATGTGTTCAATCCCATCTCAGACCTGACTTAAGCACATCCAAACATTGCAGTGCTCAAACATACAGTAACTGTGTTCATTCTGTGATCCTGCAAAAACACAGAGCTAAACAAATTTATTAGACCACCTGTCATAAAAACGAGAAAACACAAATATTTTAGTAATTTGTCAAATACTTGTTTAAAACTAAAAATTATATTGTTATTTATTTGGCAAATAGCAAACTGAAACAACTAAACAAGCCTTTATTCGCACATAACAACCAAAAAAACTGAATGTTTTGTATGGCCTCCTTTGGCCTTGATAACAGCTTGCATTCTTGCATTCAACCACTAAAACTAATTTTTATGTTCATGAATGCAAGTAAATAACTGTTATTTCACATCTTAATCAAAAAATAATAATGTTCTTAACTACAACGTTGTATTTTTTTCTGCTTTTTTTGTAAAACAGTGAATTCGAAAAATTTGTGGATAGCAACAATGATTATATTTCAGCATTAAAAATATCATTTCAATTAAAGAGCTTGTGCATACGGGTGGATTAACCATTAAAGAAACTTAAAAAATGATTTTGATCATTACCAATACTGTTAATTTAGGGCAGCTGTGGCATAAACCTTACATTGGGCGGTGGTCTAATAAATTTGTTATGCACTGTATTCAGTACCACTAGTTTACCAGTTTTATTTGCTCTGAATGCATGGATATTTTCGACACAGTTTTCAGAATATACTTTGCATTGAGCAAACATTGTAGACTAGATCTTATACAGGCACGAGAAAAGAAAGTACACCGGCTCTTTCAGTTCTGTAGTTTTACTTATCACACATGGCTTCTGCATTTTGGCAGAGTTTTGGTAAAATAAATAATGGCACAGAGAAATCTGTTGTGAGTTGTTTTACACCTGAGGTTAGATTTAAATAAGTTTAGGACCTGACTAGGACCAGATGATTTTTTTATTAAACCACAGAACTGAAAGAGGGTATACTTTCTTTTTCTCATGACTGTATGCAACACACAGCGCTGTACACTCCTGCTCCGTGGATTGTTGTCTTGCGTTCGCGCAATGTCAGAACATTTAAAGGCCTGATTCCCGCAGAAGCAAGGGAGTCGAACAATGTGCGGGAGGGGTGTGGCTTAAACAATGTGCGGGAGGGGTGTGGCTTAAACAATGTGCAGGAGGGGTGTGGCTTAAACAAAGTGAGGGAGGGGTGTGGCTTAAACAAAGTGAGGGAGGGGTGTGGCTTAAACAATGTGCGGGAGGGTGGGGCTTACTGAGGATGAGGAGGATGCCTAGACTGAAGAGTACGACAGCAAATACCAGCCCTCCAATGCGCAGAGTCTTATAGTCTGTGAGGAAAAAGAAACCACATGCACATAAAAACGCATGAACACACACATACGGACACACACACACACACACACACACAATCACAGTTAACATAAAGATTCCAACTTTTAGAGTAAAAGATGGATGCCAATCAACGCAAATACAAGTATTTTGTGTATAGCCACATTGTATCGGTGATCGGGCAACTCACCGTAGACAAATGGTTTTTCCTTGTCATCTGACAAACAGAAGAGACAGCAGTGTTAAATTGCACGATATGTACATTGATGAGCCAAAACATTACACCCACATGCCCATGAACCTCAGCTTGCTGCTAAAACACGTCTGATCCCCCACGGTATGTATTCCACAAGAACTCCGAAGGTACCTTGTGGTATCTGGCACCAAGATGTTAACAGCAGATCCTTTGAGGCCTGTAAGTTGCAAGATGGAGCAGCTGCAGAATGGACTTAGTGTTCCAGCACATCCCACAGACCAGGGCTCCCCAAATCTGGCCCTCGAATCCAAATCCAGCCCTGCTTTCCTTTACCTCCTGGCAAATATTGAACAATTATTGTCTCTGATTGGCTCAACTTTCTTTACACCTGACTCCCAGGTAAAGGGAGGATGGAAAACCCGCAGGTCCAGGCCCACGAGGACTGTGATTTGGGGAACACTGCCATAGATGCTCGGTTAGATTTAAACCTAAGGATCTGGAGGCAAGGGCAACTCCACGAACACTTCAAAATGTTTCTCAAACCATTCTCAAGCAATTTGAGCTGTGGGACAGCATGCATTATTCTGCTGAGTAAGCCAGATGTCATGGGGGAACCAGGGAATACTGCTGCCATAAAGGGGTGAACCAGGCCAGCAACCATGTGTAGGTAGGAAGCACGTGTCAAACAGGCATCTATGTGAATGCCCAGAAGCAGAGTTTTCCAAAAAAACGTTGTCCAGACCATCCCACTACCAGCTTGCCTTCATTCCACAGTGCATCCTGGTGCCATCTTTTTCCCAGGTAAATGGCACACACATGCCCAGTTGTCCACAAGATGACAATGAAAACAGGATTCATCAGACCTGGCAACCTTTTTTCATTGCTGGAAGGTCCAGTTCTGATGTCAACACACCTACTGTAGGAGATTTTGACAGAGGACAAGGGTAAGAATGGGCACTCTGGCTAGTCTGCAGCTGTAAAGCCCCATACCCAGCTGGGAATGATGCTCTGCATGTCGTGACTCCTTCCTTTCATAACCGTCACTAAAGTTTTCTATGCCTTATGCCACAACAACCTTTTTGTCAATATGGGCATGATGGGACAGCCTTAGTTTCCCTAATGCATCACTGAGTGTTGAGTGCCCAACAGCCTGCTGCTAGCTCATAGTTTGTGTCCTTCCTTGGGCCTGTGTCAGTACTTACTCACCGCTGCTGACTGAGAGCACTCCACAAAGCTCGCCGTTTCAGAAATTTTCCAACCCATTCGTCTCATTTTTGCTCTTCTCAAAGTTGCTTAGGTCTTTACACCAGCCCATTTCCCCCGCAAGCAACACGTCAACTACAAGAACCGACTGTGTGCTTACCCTTCAATAAATCCCATACCCTGACGTGCTGCTATTACAAGATAACCTACATAATGTTCTTCATCTGTGAGTAGACATAAGGTTTTGATATATGCTTATCCAGGTACCAAGGTCTAGGGGGACTAGCATACCTTCTGTGCACATCCATTACTTCTTTTTAAAGCAACACAACCTATCCTAAATTTCAACCCAGGAGCCTGATTTCAAGTCTGCCTCAACTGTCACTATGCCACCCTACTACCCATATTCAGCAATATGTGTAACCATGTGTTTTTCATCGGTGTTTGCCTGTGTGTTTGGGTGTATTTAGAGTGCCCACTACAATTTAATGCTGGATGTTTATCAAATGTTTACTACAGTCAGCACTTTTGGAAAATGACATTATTGTTGTGGTACACAATGCACTTTAAAGAAAATACTGGTCTACCCCCAATGAGAGCAAGTTTACACTGCGGTCTTGGGCTTGCTATTATGTTCTTAGGCTAGGGTTCTCTGAGAAGAGCATTGTGACAATTCTCTGTTAAACGTGCTACATAAACTCACTGGACTGAGAGCCAAATCCTGAAAACAGTCCCAATTTCTGACAACCGGCGGGCAATGCTTTGCGCTCCCTTTCCTTTGCAAAGCTAATACCACTGCTTTTCCCGCTTCGATGAGGTTAAATCAGAAAGGATAACACATTGCAAATGATCAGAGAACACTGCAGTCCCTCTGAGGGCCATACATCTCTCTCCCGATCCACCAGAGACCTGAGTCTAGGCTCACTTTGATGTTTAATCCAGGAGACAGCAGCAATGCTTTGTTCATTGGCCTGCTACCACGCTCCTACACTGCTGCAAAAAAGTATTTGCCCCCTTTCTGATTTCTCCAATTTTTGCCTATTTATCATGTCAAAATATTTCGCTTCCTAGTTCTCACCCCTTGTACCTGTGGCGTGCATTTAAACCCTTCCTTTGAGTTGCAAGTTGCTGAATTGTAATTCACTTTGTGTGCTTAAACCCAGTAAGTGTTTATTAGTTTAACTCTTCTTCTTTTGAATGTAAAACATCATCTTTAATGATAGTAACTTACAGAAGCTATCCTCTGTGTTTAGTTAATAAGAACAAGCTCCAAAGCATCTCTCTGGGTCCTGGGATTGGGATCGCGTTCTTGTTAATTCCTGCCCAAGTTTGCTCCTTTGACCAGTTTATTAGGAACAAGCTCCCAATCCTTCTACGGTCATCAGGATTGGAACCATGTTCTGCTGAAGCTACTCCTTCCTGCCCTGGGACAGTTCAGCTCTGACAAAGTGTTCCACTCCATCTGGCTGTCATCCCGGAAAGCCACTGGCCAACGACTGGCAACCCCCCTGCACTTTGCCCACTACATCTGAACTGCACCATGGTTTCCTCTTCTGCGTTCCATCCCATAATTACCATATTAATATCAATAAACCCTACTTCTGGATTACACTCCACCTCCGCACTTAATTCCTTGTCTAGATCATAACACTGGGGTATGTCCAGAGAAATTGAACCCAACTACCAATTAAATTTGTTGAATTGGTTGATTCAGAAAGTAAGGGGGCAATCACTTTTTTCTCATCGGAACAAGAAGGGTTGTACAGCTTTTTTCCATCAATAAATGAAATGATATTTTAAAAACTGCATTTTGTGTTCACTCATGTTATCTTTGTTAAATATCAAAATAAGTTTGATGATCTGAAGCATTTAAGTGTGACAAATATGTAAAAATAGAAGAAATCAGGTCTGGGAAAAATACTTTTTTACAGCAACGTACCAGTAGACAAAAAAGAACTGGCTGGTGGTACGTTGCTGTAAAAAAGTATTTTTTTTCCCGCTCCGATGAGGTTCAATCAGAAAGGATAACACATTGCAAATGATCAGAGAACACTGCAGTCCCTCTGAGGGCCATACATCTCTCTCCCGATCCAGAACAGCAATGCTTCTGTCTCCTGGGACAGTAGGATTCAGTTCCAATCGAGGTTTTATTGATTTTTACAGCAAACTCCAGGCCATTAGTTGTGGTTTGAAGACAATGGAGGCTTTTGCTCGGGTGAACTTCCAAGAATCTTGTTGGTGTGGAGGTGGTGTCTAATTATAGGACTGGAGAACTGGCAACCAAATTATATAATCCTCAAACTGTGATCCATGGAAAAAGGTTTTGGCTCGTCAACTGTCACCCCCTACCAGCAAGCAGGGAATAAACATTTGCAGTCTCTATTCCGGTCCTTTACCGATTCCATTATTATAGACCTCTTAGTTATCGCATTATTGTGGAGCTGGGTATTTTCAGAAGCTTTTCCTACTTTATATCCCAACTGTGAAGCATAGTAGTGGTCACATCATGATTTGCGGCTGCTTCTCTTTGGCTGCTACTGGGGCTCTTGTCAAGATAAAAGTGATAAAGGTCTGTTCCAAATATCAAGGCATTATGGCAGACAACCTGCTGTCAGAAAGCTGAAGATAAAGAGAAATTTCTCTCTCCATCATGACCAGGACCCAAAACACACATCACAGTCAACCAAGGCATGGCTTCAGAGAAGGAAAATCAGTCTTGGAATGGACTAGTTAGAGCCCAGAACTCAATCCCAAGGAAGATCTGTGGACCCTTATGAACAATAACTATAGTTCCAAGCTATAGTTATCCTATAGTAAATGGATGGTATTTTCGCCACCGTAGTGTAATATTAGGCCTACTATAGTGATACTCTAGTTATTCAAACTACGCCAACACAGTTGTGTGGACTATAGTAATATCACGGTACTGTTGACTGTGGTAATACTATAGTTATAATGTGATGGCTATAGTACTACTCTAGAAGTAGTATAGTAGAAATGCTATAGTTTTGCCAAAAATACCACAGTATTACTAAGAAATAACTATAGAATATTTTCATAAGGGGAGTGATCAAAAGAGGGCTGTGCACAGCAGATCCCTGTGCATTTTAAAAGAGCTTGAACTCTAGTTGAATGGGACACAGTTCCTCTGTCTTGATGAGCAAATTAAATTGAGATGAACTAATTATTGCAGGAGCAGTAAACTCAAACGGTGCTTCCACAAAGTATCGGGTGGGTTTGGGGAGGGAGAGCGGCCAGTGTCGTAGGTTTCCTATGTGTGTTTGGAGGAATAATGGAACAATGACGAGAACTACGGCCTTACAGGAAGCCCTCAGGCACTTCACCCAGGGGTGGCCCATCTGTGCGCAGTTTGCATGGAGTCCATACAAAGCTTATGAGTATGAGAAATGCTACGTGATGGATGGATAGTGGACTTAATTTACAAACCGCACTGATACGTTACATCTATTCCACTCAACAATATATTTTTTTCCTTTTTTCCTCAAATGCCGTTTCTCCTCGGCTCTTTCTCTCATTCCTTTCCCAAACACAGATTCATTTTTTTGGTTTTCATAAATCTTTGCTTTCTCCATTTCTCCTCCCTTTCCCCTTCCTCTGGCCAAATCTATCCTTCCATCCATCTGTTCATCTGCACATAATCAGCCCGGTTTGTGAGTCTCCACCAGCTCAATGGTTTGATGAAAGAAAAGCCGTCTCACCCGGCTCGTTCGGCTCGCCCACCGCTGAAATAGAGAGAAAGGAAGAGAGAGTCAACGGACGAATCAGCATCACACAAAGGTAACATTGTTCAGCGATGATAGCACGGCCTTTCCAGGGACGGTGGACTCATTAGACCCCAGGACTCTGAGTAAAGGCCTCAGGCAAACAAACCCCCCCCTGCACCCATCCCCCATCCCACCTGCACAAAGAGGGCTCTGTCTCGCTCCACATCTCCAAAAACTCAAACACCCTCCAGAGCACAAGACTGCACCCACTAACAAGAGGAATACCCCCCAGAGCACAAGGTAGCACCCCCTCACAACAAGAATGACCCCCCTAAAGCACTAGATAGCTGTCGCTCACAACAGGAATAACCCCCCAAAAGCACAGTATAGCAATCCCTCACAGTAAGAATATTCCATAGATAGCACTCACGCACAATGAGAATACCTCACTAAACCATAAGATAGCACTCTAAAAACAACAATAATTCCCCACTAGGGCACAGGATAGCTCAAAAATCCCCCAACCTTGTAAAAATAAATAAATAATAAAAATCTTACCAAGCATTTTGATCCTGTATTTAGACTTAAAACACTTATTCTATTATCATTATTCTCAAGGGGAAAAAAATTCTCCACTGATGTGAGATAATTCTGACTCATTTCTCAATTTGTCCCTGGAACAACAGAAATTTTCTAACCCCGTGGACAAATCTGCAAATTAGTCAAAATCTCACATCAGTGGCAGAATTATATTCTGAGAAAAACGGTAATTAAAACAAATGTGGTAAATATACATACAATAATAAAATTCCTGGTAAGATTTATTTTTTTTTTTTTTTTTTTGCTGTGCAGAGCACAGGACAACACTCACTCGCAACAGGAACAACCCCCTGAAGCACAGGATAGCACTCAATCACAACAGGAATAACCCCCTGAAGCACAAGATAGCACTCAAACACAACAGGAATAACCCCCTGAAGCACAGGATAGCAATCCCTCACAATAGGAATAACCTCCTGAAGCACAGGATAGCACTCAATCACAATAGGAAGAACCCCCGAAGCACAGGATAGCACTCCCTCACAATAGGAATAACCCCCTGAAGCACAGGATAGCACTCAATCACAACAGGAATAACCCCCTGAAGCACAGAATAGCACTCAATCACAACAGGAATTACCCGCTGAAGCACAGGATAGCACTCAATCACAACAGGAATAACCCCTGAAGCACAAGATAGCACTCAAACACAACAGGAATAACCCCCTGAAGCACAGTATAGCACTCAATCACAACAGGAATAACCCCCTGAAGCACAGAATAGCACTCAATCACAACAGGAATGACCCGCTGAAGCACAGGATAGCACTCAATCACAACAGGAATAACCCCTGAAGCACAAGATAGCACTCAAACACAACAGGAATAACCCCCTGAAGCACAGGATAGCACTCCCTCACAATAGGAATAACCCCCTGAAGCACAGGATAGCACTCCCTCACAATAGGAATAACCCCCTGAAGCACAGGATAGCACTCACTCACAACAGGAATAACCCCCTGAAGCACAGGATAGCACTCCCTCACAATAGGAATAACCCCCTGAAGCACAGGATAGCACTCACTCACAACAGGAATAACCCCCTGAAGCACAGTAGAGCACTCAATCACAACAGGAATAACCCCCTGAAGCACAGGATAGCACTCACTCACAACAGGAATAACCCCCTGAAGCACAGGATAAGGTTCACTCACAACAGGAATAACCCCCTGAAGCACAGTAGAGCACTCAATCACAACAGGAATAACCCCCTGAAGCAAAGGACAGCACTCACTCACAACAGGATTAACCACATACAGCACAGGATAGCACTCCCTCACAACAGGAATAACCCCCTGAAACAAAGGACAACACTCACTCACAACAGGAATAACCCCCTAAAGCACAGGATAGCGCTCACTCACAAGAGGAATAACCACATACAGCACAGGACAGCGCTCACTCACAACAAGAATAGCCTTATACAGCACAGGATAGCGCTCACTCGCAACAGGAATAAACCCGTAGAGCACAGGATAGCGCTTGCACGCACACAACAAGAAAAAACCCCTGGAGCACAGGAGGACAGGATAGCGCTCCCTCACAACAGGAATAACCCCCGGAAACAAAGGACAACACTCACGCACAACAGGAATAACCCCCTAAAGCACAGGATAGCGCTCACTCACAACAGGAATAACCACATACAGCACAGGATAGCACTCACTCACAACAGGAATAACCACATACAGCACAGGACAGCGCTCACTCACAACAAGAATAGCCCTATACGGCACAGGATAGCACTCCCTTACAACAGGAATAACCCCCTGAAGCAAAGGACAGAGCTCACTCTCAACAGGAATAACCACATACAGCACAGGACAGCGCTCACTCACAACAAGAATAGCCCTATACGGCACAGGATAGCACTCCCTTACAACAGGAATAACCCCCTGAAGCAAAGGACAGAGCTCACTCACAACAGGAATAACCCCATACAGCACAGGATAGCGCTCACTCGCAACAGGAATAAACCCGTAGAGCACAGGATAGCGCTCGCACGCACACAATAAGAAAAAACCCCTGGAGCACAGGATAGCGCTCCCTCACAACAGGATTAACCCCCTGAAGCAAAGGACAGAGCTCACTTGCAACAGGAATAACCCCCTGAAGCACAAGATCGCTTTCAATCACAAAAGGAATAACCCCATACAGCACAGCATAGCACTCACTCATAACAGGAATAACCCCCTGGAGCACAGGATAGCACTCCCTCACAACAGGAGTAACTCCATACAGCACAGGATAGCACTCACTCACAACAGGAGTAACTCCATACAGCACAGGATAGCGCTCACTCACAACAGGAATAACCCCATAAAGCACAGGATAGCACTCACTCACAACAGGAATAATCCCCCGTAGCACAGGATAGCGCTCAATCACAACAAGAATAACCCCCCGAAGCACAGGATAGCACTCCCTCACAACAGGAATACCTTATTGGAGCGTAGGATAGCAGTCACAACAAATAGAACATTTTGTCCTGGCTAAATGGCTAAAGCTGAGCTGGACAGGATTTGGTTGGTGCTTTGACGGGAGACTGCCTGGAAAGACTAAGTTGTTGTTGGAAGTGGTGTTACTGAGCCAGTAAGCAGTCTTCTCTCGGGTCAAAAAAAAAAAAAAAATGCCCATTGCAGTAATAGGCACAACACACTGCAGGAAGTGCCCTCTTTTTGATGAGATTTCAAAATGAGGTCCTGAAAACACAGAGGTCATTAAAAATCCCATGACACTCATGACAGAGAGTATCCATCCATCTTACTATCTCCTCAGCTTTATCATGAATATGGTTACTGTCATTATCATTTCTCGTTAAACAGCTAAAACAAGGGTGTTCGACCTTATCTGAAAAGGTCCATTGTAAAGTGACCTCACCAGTATCTTGGGTAAGGACCATTGTGGTTAAACTGAATTCAGATATTTATACAAGTGTTGGCCAACACAGGCTAAACACAGAGGATTGTGGGGAGAAGAAAACAAAGAGATGCAGGAAATGGAGAAGGGTAAATGGAGTGCTGGAGACACTGTGTAACAGTACACTGCAGGGGCGTGCAGGCATTTCATGCGCTCTGAGAAGAACTGGCTTCTTGCACCATAAAGCTGAGTACTGCTGCTTTAATAGCCAGCAACTGTCTGGTTTAATCAGAAGTAAAACGAGAATAGCATCCCCAAGGGACAGCCAGACAAAGTAATGCACAATGGTATGAGTGGGGCTTTCCAATTGGGCAAAATGCATACGGGACATTCTGCAACAGACATTTTGCGATTCAGGGCACTGACAGGAGCTACAGACCATTTTCCACCAGAGTATCTGACCAGACAGAGACAACCTGCCGGGTCATTGCCCTCTCTATCCCTTCCTACCACCCACACACTCCTGCTCACCTCCCCAGGTGTAGCTGCATGAACTCCATCTCTCTCTCTCTCTCTCTCGACTCTATCTATCCCCTTCATAACTAACAGACAATTAGAGAAAGAGAGCAATAGAGGAGCAGAGGGCAGAAGCATTTCTATCCAGCCTCAATACATTATTTTCCCTCGAATTAAACATTTAAATTAACATTTAAAAATGTGACGAGCCACAAGCTGGTGATTCAGTTTACACTGTGGCTATCCCGAAGAGGCTATACATACAGTAGAGGACATATCAAGAGACGTAGCTAAAATGAGAATAAGCAAAAATGATATGGATAGTTTTTAACAGGGCAGAGATGGGCATGAAAAGCAGGGATGCGCACCACCCTTTCTTACCGACTGACACAAATATCTGCTGGTAGCAGACTGCAAGGGAGTCTCAGGACACTGCCTTGATATTTACATAAAGAAATACAAAAGAAACCATTCCTTAAAAACCTGCTTTAAATCGTTATAATGGAGAAGCAGGTCGGCACAGTGCTGAGCAGCACGTCCTGTTTGACTAAAGCTTGTAATGGAGCACACATAGACGTGAGATGACTGCAAGCCAGTGGACGAGATAGTCCCTCCCACACCTGACCTACCTCCAGTGCAACAGAGACAAAAAGAACTCAGGTGCCCCGCCCAAGATGGGACATGGTGGGGAGGGCTGGATCGCAAATTTATGCTCCTCGCCTTGTTTAGAAAAATACCCAGCCCTACAGTCCTCCATTCCCCGTACCTCCTTCACCCAGTCCACCCCCTTCCCCTCCCCTCCCCTCCTCAGCTGGAGCGTTCAGGAGACAGGACTCACCAGCAACATACACTAGGAGGGAAAAGAGGAAGACCAGAACAGTTTCCATGGCAACTGCAGAGAAATAGAGGGAGGGGGAGAGAAAGGGAGGGATCATTATTCGTTGGGTACATGTTTACCAACTCAGTCAAGTGCATGTATTCAGCAAAATACATGTGTGCCACTCACACGCATCCCATTTTAAAACACTTACATAACCCAACAGATTTGACTTCTTTTATGTAACTCTGCCTCCATTGATAGGCAGGTGATTTTTTTACATTCTGGCTCTCTTCGATTGTCGCGCTTCCCCGTGGGGAAGGTGGAGACATGTCACGTACCCAGGGTTTTCTGAACACACACAAGCAAAATCCCGCTCCTTGCTTCCTTCATGCACACGCACGTACTCCTTTCAGAAGCCTGCATCCATACTGTATAATCTCCCAAAAATAGGACATGCAAAGATTAAGTCAAACCAATATTCCTTATCAGGATCATAGTATGCAAATAAATCAGTACGTGTTACAGTCAGATTGTGAAACCAGTTATTTCATGAAATGGTTAGCGATAAACTTCGCTTATTTCATGAAATGACAAAAAATTTTTTGGTAATTTCACAAAATGACTGGTTTCACAATCTGACTGAAACATGCTGTATATATATTTGCTCCCCATGATCCAGAATAAGAAAAAAAGAGGAAAAAACTGAAGAATGCAGATTTTCGAATAATCAAAAAGCAGGCCAATCGAGGGCTGCTTTTCTCCTGTCAGAAATGTGCTTACACATACTGTGTCCTCAGTGCGAATTATGATCTGTTATTGGATGTCAGAACAAATTATGGTGAAATAAATGTGCTTTCTGTTCAGCGCAGGGCTCTGCCAGATTTTTCAGGCACAGCTAGAACTCAGCCAGGCAGCAATTAGAGCATGAGAAATGGAGTATTTATGACCTCTGTGGAAGAATTGTGTAACCCTGATTCTCACGGCAATAACGATTCTTATTTCCACAGTAATATCTGTTCAGAGGGTATTTATTTCAGTGTATTGCTCCTCTGAGAAATCACTGCACCTCTATATTTTCATGATCACTGTCTCAAAGAGCTGCGAACTGTTCGAGCTTCTTTGGAAAAGTAAATGTATTGTTTATAACTGGACACACTAGCTTGATAGTGTTAATTATTAAGCAATAAATATGGTTAACACTTTGAACAAAAAAAAAAAAAAAAAAAAAGAAAAAAGCATATTTCATAGACACAAAAAACAGACATAAATTAATGCAAATACCAATAGGCTTATACAAGGACAAGCCAGTGAGTATTAATTTGTTAATGTTTAAAGATTATTTACCCAATCAATTCCACATTCTGCATCCACATGCACAAGTTTTGATAGTTCATTCATTACCAAGAATTAGCCAATAAACGAGATTTGGTGAAATGGTTGACGAGAATTTATTCACAAAACCAGGACTGAATTTTTTAGAACACACATTGTGCTAAATTTAAGATAATGAAAATTTCCCTGGATTTATTTAAATTTTTTGTATTCCCGCAACACAAGACAAAGATAAAAACATCTGCAGTTAACCAGATTATGATCATTTTCACTTGAAAGGCAATGGCTTGGTTATACTGAGCACCAATGGGATCTGTCCATGGTGAGACGGACACATCATACGAGCTCAGTCTCATCGCGACGCGTCATATAGTGACGCTACCTGATCAAGTGTCGATATACGACGCAAGAGGAGGCTTTTGGCCTCCATATTTCACGGCAGTTTAAAACGAACCTTACCCCCTAGCCCCTGACCCTTAAGCCGTACCCTGTGCATCAAATATAGACCCCAAAAGCCTCATTTTTTGTCGTATATTGATGCTTCGTCAGGTAGCGTCACTACCTAATGAGTCGGGATGAAAATGTATTGTCTAAAGCCACATAGTCTGTGGTTATTTCAGAGATTCATAAGTGTTTATAGTCAGGGTACAGGGTAAACATGAATGATCATCATGAATGATTGTCCATTATCTCATCCAATGATTTCCACTTCCCGTTTCCATGGTCCAGTTAGAAACATTATCGGTCAGGAGAGCAATGCACAGGCAACTCTGAGAATCTTGCCGTCAGCTTGTGACAGGTTTACGGCACATTGACTGCCTGGATTGCCTGGAAACAGTATTTGGGAAGGTTTAGGAGGGGCCAAACAGGCTTCCTCACAGAAACAGGACAGATAGGTAATGTTAAACAGGCTTTAAGAGAGAGCGAAGGGGGCTAATTTAAATAAAAACTTTTCAAATGGAACACGCCGCTCTAAACTTCAACTGCTGCCCAGCTCTGGTGAAATATTGCACAACATTTTTCAGGCTGGAATCAAGGTCAAGCTGTACTAAAACCAATGTCTTGCCAAGAGTTTGGCTCTTACAAATATTACCAGCCACAGCAGACCTGCAAGACCCATGTAATGTAGTCCTAATAAATTTCTGCTGCTTTGTTTACACAAAACACTACCATTTCCCAAATTATAATTATATATCGAACCCCATGGAGTGATTTGTTCTCTCCATTTAAATCATCCAAGTTAATTTAGAGCAGTGGACAGCCAAAATGCAGCACTCGGGGACCAATTCCAGTTCTACGGCCACAGCTTTGGGCAGCAGCAACAGTAGGCCTGTTCCTATAGAGTATACCTTTCTGGGAGGGGGAAACCGGAATACCCAGAGGAAACCCACGCATATTCCACACAGAGAAGTCTTGACAGACCAGAACTTGAACCAAAACCTCTTTATTGTAAGGCAACAATGCTAACCACCACCCCTCTGCACCTGTAATGATCCAGACCAGGGATCAGTTCCAGAGGTAAAATCAACGGTAGGGATAATTGACAGTAATACATTAGACAATGGGATGGAGCCCAAAGGAGAATAGCAAAGTTCAGCACAGATGTAGTAGACGAAGCCGTGTAGCAGTTGCCAATCTCCGGCCAGCGGCTTTCCGTGATGACTTTCAGGGGGAGAGCATGCTTTTCCAGAGCCAGAACTGTCCGTAGCCAGGATGAAGTTGCTAATACCCCTGTTCCACAGAGCTTTCTGTTCATCGGTTACTCGTCGGAAGCAAAGTTTATTTCTTTGATCTGAACTAAGCTTAGTTCCTTCATCGGACGATTTCGCCTCATCGGATCACGCCTGACACGTGGGACACTGACCTGATAGTGGACGAACACGAATCGGATTCATCGGCCTGTGATACGATAGTCTTCCATGGGTGACCGGAAAAAATAAACTTTGCTTCCGACGAGTGACCGATGAGCCAGAAAGCTCTGCGGAACGGGGGTATAAGGAAAAATGCAGTTCCAATCCTGATGACCGTAGAAGGATTGGGAGCTTGTTCCTAATAAAGTGGTCTGCGGAACAGAATGGGACTGGATTAACAGGACTGTGGTCCCAATCTGAGTGACTGTGAGAAAGGCTTTAAAGCTTGTTCCTATTAACTATATGAGGAGGGAAATGTCCGTAAATCACTATCATTGAAGATTGTGTTTTGCTTTCAAAAGATGAAGAGTTTTACTGGTATAGCTGACTGGTCCTAAGCACATGTGGCAAATTGCAATCCAGCAACTCGCAGCTCACAAGAAGGGGTATTAATACATCACACACGAGAGGCGGGGTAACTATGGAACAAGACACAGCAGGGGACAAGGGGAGCACGCAAGATGCAAGCCAATCAAAGGACACAATACCTCTAAAAGGCACACGAGTTGCTGAACGGGAGGTGACACACACGGCATTCACACGAGGGTTGTGACAGCACCGGCCGATGAATTTGGAGGTTGCCAGTATTTCCAGCTATTGAGCTGGTTGAGGATATCCCTGACAGCCACAACATGGTGAGTCAGGCACTTTTAGGCAGTCACAGCTTACAGAAGGAAAAAGATGCAGGAAAGAGCGTTCTATTTTCTTCGTCTTAGCGCTCCCCCCCGTAAAGAGCCGCCCTCCCTATACTCATGGTTGGGTGGCAGGGAGGTGGGGAGTGGGGAGGGGTGTAATCATTTATTAATGCCTGCTCTGAGAGTCTGTGTGTAGCTATATAAAGTCTGACAGGATAGCGTCACTGGTGACAAGCTGCTTGGCAGGGAAGGACTGACTTTGTGACACCCATTTTGTTTCCTCTGATCTCTCTTTAGCTGAGATTCTCAAATACTGGGTTGCTGAATTCCACAAATCTAAAAAAAAATGCCCTCATGTTCTGAGTCATTCCAGAGAGCCACATCCTCATGTTTGACTTAAAAACGACAGCACTTGTTTGAACGGGGGTTTCAGAGGATACTGGAGAATGAGACACAACTGGGTACCAAATCACAACCGAAATGTCCAGAGAAAAAAGGCTTATAAAAGGCGTAGCGGTAGCCACTTTTGCAAGCTAAAACATGCAGGAATTAAAGAGGTTTTCAACTAATCACTGCCCATGTTTAAGGGCATCGCTGACAGGGGGTGAGTGGGGTTCTTGAGAGCGTTATCGCGGTCCCCCCAGCTACCATCCAACTTCCTGTCGTAAACCCAGATGCAGGGATCAGAGGTCTCTGTGCGGCCTAGAAATAATTATCCACAGCCGCCATTTGCTATCCACATCCACGACGCATCCGCAATGTATATCAAAATACACCCGGAGCCACACCGCAGCTGCAGGAGTTAAATCCACAACCGCACTGCATCCGCATGTGATGCAAGGAATAAGCTCTGCAGCTGCACCGCAGCCGCAAATTCTTAATTCACAGCCGCATGTCTTCCGCATTACATCCATTTCCAGATATTAAATAGCTTGTATGTAAAATAATTCTATGTAAGTACGTGTGCGTGTGTTGTTTATTGTGTAATACCTAGAGTATGTTTAGTTAAGATACAATAAGTCAGTGGTCCTGAAACTCGGTCCTGGAGGCCCCCTGTGTATGCTGGATTTTTACAACCTCAGTTGCAATTAAATTATTTTGACAAGCTATTAATTTTTCAAACTAGTTGCTTTTCATGCAAGATCACTTACAATCTTAATCATGTTACATCTGACATAGTGTATGATTTGTTAAATTATATTTCTATGGACGTGCCATGCTTGTTGTGCTATATTGCAAATATACACTTACATAAAAGGAGGCAAATAATCTCTGATCAAACTGAGACTGATCTGAATCAATGGGCTGCTATTAGTGGCCACCAATCACAACCATCAGATAGATAATGAACAATTCAGAGATAAAGTAAATGATCTTGAGGCAAACCTGCATTCCACTGATGTTTAAGAAAGAAAACTAATTGATGCCAATCAAGTTAGGAGCCTATTACCTCTGTGCTTAATGTAACATCTTTTTTCATGTAATTGTTTGCTATTTTGCAAGAATCACAATATGAACTTGGGGATTGCATATATTTCCTTGTGGTATCACATTTTTCTGGCATAATGTTGATCAATAAGATAAGTAATCCATCTAAGAATCGAAAGCACACACTCAAGGAAAACTAGCAGCTTGTTATATGAGTAGCTTGTTGAAATTATTTTATTGCAAATGTGGTTGGAAGAAGAACCAGCATACACAAGGGAGCCTCCAGGATTGAGTTTGGGAACCACTGCAATAAGTAGTAACATAAGGAAAAGATGCTTAATCATGTCCACTTTATATTATCCGACGCATCTTATAGATGTCTGTGAATCTTTAGATTACAAGTATGAAATAATAAAAAAAAGCAGATTTTGATGAAAACCTCCCAAAGCTGAGTATTGTTCACAGCTGCGCTGCCGCCGCATGGCTGAACTCTGCAGCCACACCACATCCACAAAAAAAATTTCAAAATCACTCCACAGCTACACTGCATCTGAAAAATTTTCCCTGCAGCCGCCCACCACCGCACTGTGAATCCGGCTGCCACACACTCCGCCGCAGCCCGCCGCTCCACACAGACCTCTGGCAGGAATTGGCCACAAGATACGCCATTTTATGAGATTTATATGTCTAAAGCTTCCAGAAAATGCTCATCTCTGTGAACTTATACACACATGTGCTCAAGTCTGACAATAGCATGAATGATACTGTTCAGAATAATTTCTATAAACAAAGCTTTTCTTTTAAAAAAATGAGTCAGACAGAAATATTAATCCAACACAATGCCTATAGTTCAAACACCGAAGGAAAATGATAAATTTACACTTGCTATCAGAGTTCACTCAATCAGCCTGGATAAATCTCTGCAAACATAGTACAGGCGGTAAAGATTGGCTACATGTTCTGAGTCAATATTTCTGGAGATGATTAAGAATAGGCTTCAAAGACTGACAAACAAAATGAATTGGTAATGTCATTTCTTAAATGTAAAGAGCAGAGTGAAGGTGAAACTTCACGATATCTATCATCCTGGTCACTTCTCTAAATTCATTGTTATTAGTATTATTCCATTGCATTGCTATGACAGTGCACTTTCATAGAGCTGCCATTTTTCTGGTTGGTGGTAGGATTGCATCATAAAGGTGAGACATCAGTGACATGATGATTCACAATACTGTGACACAAAGACAGAAACCCCCCAGTTTAATAAATAATCAAATATACAGGTATAAAGCTGGCCCTCTCTGTCTGAGAGTTGTGATTAGGCCACCAGGTTCCAAAAAATGTCACAAAAATATTCTGGAAATGTGAAACTGGAGACTGTCTTGCTGCTGGATTATTATAATGTTGCAAAAAACACTGTGAAAATGTTAGTTGTTGTCTCTCCCTTTTATAGAGCTATCGTGCCACTGTTCACGAGAGCAACAGATTTCTTCTCAACAATCCATGCCAATGTGAAGACTAGTCTGTCTGAAGCAGTACGTTATGACATCTGCGAAGTACACAGCCCCAAGTGCTGCAAGCATCCGTGAATAAATGCTCGATATGTGGCCAGCGTAAGCAAATGCAGAGCAAGAGTAGAAATAAAATGTTGTGAAATACTGATCAGTGAATCAGTGGAGTGACTCAGGAGTTGAGCAGCAGAATTTGGCGTGAACTAAGTAAGAGAATGGGGGCTTTTTTTGAGGGGGGAGTGAGGGAGGACGTTTTAGCAGGAAACCACAGCTCTATATAACACTGAACTCATATAAATTCTTTCCATCTCGCCAAGACCATCTCAGGTCTCTCTACGAAGTGGCAGGACACACAGAGTACAAACAGTGACATTTAACGAGGAAGAATCAATAGTGAGGATACCACAGCACAACAAATCAGCCTTTGTGCTCTCTCTCCTGATCTCTACCCCCTGCTCTTTATTTCTTTAACCCAGGCCTGGCCCCTACCTGTCCTTCTCAAAGGCTTCTCAGGTTTCAGTTTGGGGACTACGAAGGCTTTGATTGTACACTGCCTCCCTGTGGCCACACTGTGAAGTCCACCACCTGTGGTCTTGTTCCAGACTTGCCGTCTTCCTTCTGACATATCCACTGGCTCAGGATAAATCAGCTTTACACAACAGGTAGTTTTGACCGCACATTGTCATTAGCTGGAAGACATTTTAAGTCGTACCAATAGCTACAATGTACAGATGCGCATCTCATCACATCAGTGTCACTATTGAAAACACCCAAAAACAGAACTCAGGCGGCAGGCACTGATTCGGTACAACAGCTGATGGAAAGACAGCTTTTAATGGAAAATACTGAAGACATTAAGGCACATGATGCAAATATTAAACTTTCAAAAACCACCAAACCAGTCTGCGATGTTAGAGGCTCAACACTCCAGAGCACTGGATCAAGGAAGGTTCGTTACAAGACCAATGTTGAGTCACAACAACAATGCTCTTAGTTTACGGCAATCTCAGCTCCACAAGGCTATGCTAGCTGGACAGAGAAGTTATTAAACACTGTGCCAATATGTATGTGCCTACTCTAATGCAAAATTAATAAATAAATAAATAAACACTTGTAGTGGGCCAAGCCCAAAATAGCTAAATATTAAGCCTTAAATGGTCTTAACAACTAATCAGTGGTCTGAAAAGTAGAAACAATTTAACAAATGCACCCCAAAGAGCTTTTGCTCATCAACATTTGCTGCAGTGAACGAGGAAAAAGCTCAGCTGCTTAACCGCAAAAAAGTCAATTAATGCTTTGGAGTACATGAAAATATTAAAGAAATGTTTGCTTCCAACGACTAAAAAGTTGTTTTCTAATAAGGTACAATCAGACATTATTTTTGTAATCTTCTTCCTATAAAAAACCATGTTTACCCACAAGTCTTAAACATTTACAGGGTTCATATTATGCTTTTTGGTAATTTCCCTTTGGTCTTGCATGCTATATAGCTTTTAATGTATGTAAAATGCTTGCAAATGTACTAAGCCCAAAATCCAGGCCAAAGGGTGTTTCTTTTTCTCTGACAGAAAACACTGTTCCTGAACCACTTGAAACGCCTCGTTCGTAGTCCAGCCTTGTCTTCCACAACTTGTTTACGCCACAATGTCAAACATTTGCATATTGCCTGACAAGCGATTAGTTTGGCACACGCTCAAACAAAGCTAGGAAGAACGGTGGTGGGGAAGAGTTTGGTTATTGCATATTGCCATGTCGAAAAGACTGTTTCTTCAATGCAAAGTCAGATTCCCTTGTTTACGCACTACCAAAGATGGATTGAGGAATCAGTGGCTTACTACTTAGTAGTAAAAGCCCAACCTTGCGTTCCCTTCATTTTACTGAGGACTGATTCCTGAATTGTGATTGGCCAATTAAACCACAGAGGGCCTGCAGGCCTGCAGGTCTGTAGACAGACCATAAAAATCTAAATATTGAATAATTAATAGTTTTACCCCTTCAAGGTAATCAAAGAGAGACGCCATCCCATGCTAAGTTATTTAATCTATTTGTTTAATTTTCTTAATTTCCTAACCAATGATTTGTTAAGCATTTAAAAGCTTCTAATTTTGCACCTTTGTGCATGGCCTATTTTTTTTTTTTTTTTTTTTTTTTTTGCCCAGGAGTATATGTGAAGCTATTTTGCCTCAAATGGCCACAGTGCAGACTAGTCCCGCAGGACACTACTGTAAAATTGAGCAGGCTTAAGTGTGCTTGCCTAATATGTGAATTGACGACCTCCAGGGGAAAAATGTTTGTTGGCAAGCCAGGAAGGGCTGTTAACGCTGCTGAACTTACTGCTCGGTGCACCGAAACGAACACTTTTCCTGAGGATATAAGGGAGCGTTTCAGGTTTTACTCATCAGCTCAAACATCTCGCTTGGTGACACAAGCTATCATATCCTCCTCATCACCCAAAGTCATTTGGTAGGATAACTTCCATCATGAGTAATCTGCAGTAAATCGGTGGCTGTGCATCAGCAAAGGGGGTGGTTCTAAACATGTTTTACATTTGGGCAAGTTTCACACCGGACATATAAAACCTGCACTCCCGAAGCATCATTATTATGAATTATTTTGTTTTATTTATTTCAATTACTCCATTGCATCTTTTTCCTCTGACAGAGCACTTTATGCATTGTCTTGAAAAATGTGGTTAATTGAATTTATTATAATAATTATTATTATTATTAGTAGTAGTAGTAGTAGTACTGGTGGTATTAGATAGATATTATTGCAACTACTACACTGAAGTTGCCAAGAATGACTACGTCACCTAAATGAGTAATATGAGTGGGCGACACCTGCTGGTGGACTTCACTCAGTAAACTCACATGTATCAGGTACAACCTGTAACATCTTGAACCACTAATCTACATAATGCAACTTCCACTCCCTCATGAATTGGTCCCCAGTATGTTCTTATTGTGACTATGCAGCTCAATTTCCAAAATCAGTGGTCTTTGTCTACGACAATCTTCCACCTTCTCTGCTCCCATAAAATGGTCAGTTTTGAGTGGGTTTCTCCCCCATTCCTGGTCCCAATCAATAAAAGATTTCACAGAGCTGGTACTTTTTTCCAGGTATGAATTTTTCAAAGGTACTTTGAACGATACAATTATGTTGTTATGTACAAATTAATACCTTTTCTGAGCAAATGAGGGACAAATGAATTTTCACCAGATGAAGGGTTATAGATTGATGTACCAACAGCTTACCATCTCACTGACAAGCTTTGCACCTTTACATTAATGAAAATCAAGAAAAATGCATATAAAGTCCAACTTCAATATAATAGTCCATATGCCAGCAGAAGTGCTCAGGGTCCAGGAGGGTTTAATCGGGCAGGGTCCTCATTTTATTGCTCCATTCTGCCCCCTGTTGGTTGACTGGGTGCCCACAGTCTGCTTGCCAAGCTGCAGAAGGCATGTTCCCCTATAGCTCACATCAGCGCCAGCTTGGCATGTGCATTGTGGTGTGAGAGGAAGCAGCTGGCGACGCTGCATGCATTGAGGGAGAAAATGTGCTTCCCTGCGCTTTCCGACAACGGGAAGAGAGCGGAAATCTGTCACAGTCCGCAAGATGTGGGCGGAAGAGTAAAATCAGCATGAAAAATTGAGAGGAAACCGGAGGAAAGACACAAATAGATTTCATTTTTTCTTATTTTATTGTGAAAGTGATCCATTAAAAGGATAATGGAATACCCTACCTTCTTCCTGTTCCATTTTGGACCAGCTAGCATCGAAACCCTCCCCCTGAGTGAAATCATGTCGAGGAGGGAAACGCACCGGATGAAGTTGGCAGATTCTCAGATGTACAGCAGGAGCAGGAGATATGCAGCTTTAGGGAGTTTAATCTGCACTTAAGCCATTGGTAATACTGCACTGATGTCAGGGAGCTTTGAGTATGACTCTTGACCCCCCCACCACCACCACCCTCGCCTCACCAACGTACATAAATCAGCGATCCTTCAATCTCAACCCCCCCATCAATAACCCATCCCACCATCTGGTGAGAGAAGCCAATTCATCTCTGCAGTGTTGACCTGTCCTCCAAGGGCTGAGCTGGCCACACCGCGCCCCAAATCAGGCCACTGCCGTTGGGTTCACACCAAAGAGTATGCGATCCCAGCAACTGCTTTCCTTTCCACCCCTACCTTTTCTCAACACCACCGGAGTTAAACATTTAAATATCAGAGCCCAATTAGAGACATTTTTAATGGTGGGACCCGAAATCAGACATGTAGCCTCAATCAGTGCGGTGACCTACCAAATAAAGGTACAATACCACAGTACAATACTAAAATGGCCCTGTGAACTACAGACTAATTAAAGACCCCGGTTTTAAAAGTATTTACGTCACAAAATGCCCAATTTAGGGAAAATCAAGGCAGTGGAACAAAAAAATTATGAGAGATGTTTTCCCATCCTTTCCTTACGTCGTGTGAAAATGTGACTTAAGTACTTTTAGCACTAGGCTCTTCATTTCAAGGACATCCAACCTGCCTCATACATGCCCACAACCCATTCTAGGGTCCCTCCCTACCAGTTTTTTTCAAAACATCACTTCTCAGCGTGGCAGCCATTTTGTGCCAGAATTTTGTGCCCCCTTGGGTTTTTCCCCAAGAAAGTGACCTATTTTAGCCTCATGTTCTCATTTTACATTGAATCTAATTAAGGTATCGGCCAAACAAACGTAGTGTAATATTTATATATTTATTTTATATGGAATAATGCAATATTTCCATTTACCTTTATTATTTTCTATTTGGGGCTCTAGGCCTGGTGCACATATTTTCTTGTATTTTCCCTTCTGATAAAGATATTTCCTGACAGTTTTACTCTACGGAAATAAAACTCGCTCGACTTTTCGTGAATTGACTTCCCCCACACAATCTGCCGACCCCCATGCTCCTCCTTCCGACCAAATATTCACAGGTGATTCTGGACTAACGGACTGAGGAAGCGCTAAGGCAGCATTGCCCCGGGGGCTCCACTGACCACTGTCATCCTGTTACCCAAATCTCAGCCCTCGGGGGACTTGCCCTACTTTGGGCCCCAGGCAGTTTTGACTTTTTTCGTGTTCATGAAAGAAGGAAAAAATGCTGCTGGAGGAAGCTCTACTCCTGAGGACTCCACTAAACTCTCTTCAAGAAACACCCTCCCCACACAAAATCCAAGACATGACAGCACAGAATCTGAAACGACAGTAAATGAATACCCAGTTAACGCTTCAACAAAAACGAGGATGTGGTCTGAGGATGGCTGTAAGGCCCATCCTGGAGCGCCGCATAAAGGATAGGATGTGCATATGTGCATTTGGGTGACATGGTGTATGTTTATGTGTGTGTATGGGTGATAGGGCATTTAGGTGTGTGTATGGGAGATAGGGTGTGTTTAGGTGTGTGTATGGGTGAAAGGGGATGTGTAGGTGTGTGTATGGCTGATAGGGTGTGTACAGGTGTGTGTATGGGTGATAGGGCATTTTTAGGTGTGTGTAGCTGTGAGTATGGGTGATAGGGCATGTGTGTGTGTGCATTAGATGGATATGGTGTATGTTTACGAATGTATATGGGAGATAGTGCATGTTTAGATGTGTCTGTGGGTGATAAGGTGTACATTAATGTGTGTGTGTGTGAGTGATAGGGTTTATATTTACGTGTTGGTATGAGTGATAGCGTGTGTGTAGGTGAGTGTATGGGTGAAAGCGGTGGCGACTGGTTTAAACTGTTTAAATGAATCGAGATCATTTGAAATGCCTTTATGCAATTCCATTGCTTCCAATGATCTTATTTCATTAAACAATTTAAACAATCATGAAACACATGCATTGCTTCCAACCCCTGAGTAAACAAAAGCGTCAGTAACCCGAAGTCATAATCAGTTTCCAATTACTAGAGGTGAAATCCACCATAATGCACGTGAAACTGATAAACCTCCATGTACAAGGACTTCAATTCCGCTCGAGGATCTCTTACATACGCTTTGATTGAATAATTGCTGACAACAGCAGGGGAATGTAAATATGGCACTTAAACTCACACCGAATGCGTGAGAGTTGACAGGTATGCGTTATAAATGAAAACTGGCCTCACCTGATAATGTTGAGAGTTTTCAGGGTTTCTGTAATGGAAATTTAAATGAATGATTGAAAATAGGTCATGACCTATAATTATTTTTAAGGGATGGGTTTGAGCTTCCCCGATCGCCAGCTCACCAGCCGCCACTGGGTTAAAGGCTGCGTATGTGTGTGTGTGTGTGTGTGTGTGTGTGTGTGTGTACAGACTGCCCTTCACCAGTCCTAATCATCTGAGTTACCATGACCACAGCTGCAGTTCCTCTGCCACCCGAGACCTTGACCTCGAGTCAGAACTCAGCATCAGGATGGAGGGAAGGAGCAGTGTGACCCTGACTGTGGAAGAGAAGAGACCTCACTGACACAAACTGCACTGTGTGGCCTGTGCTGTCCACCGTACACCGAGAGGGGCACAGGCTCCACCATCGATCACTCGCAACAGGTGACAGCTCGAGAGGCAGACGAGACACGGGGAGGGAGACAGTCAATATCAGCTTATAGGACACAAAGAAAATCAAATCTGAGGCTCTGGGATGGGTTATCTCAGGAGAGCTATACTTAGATTGTAGTATCATTTTGTTACGGATGATATTCCTCTCTCCCGCATATACGCATGCGTGAGACATGGGGGAGAAAGATAATCAATACAAGTTTACAAGCTTTTCATACCATGTCTGCGCGTGTACACAGTACAGTGAGGTCCGCAAGTGCTGGAACAGTGACACAACTTCACAGGGATGTCTTGTCACCACGTTTCACTCAGACTGGACTTTAATAAGAGGCCATTTACATCGATACGAATTATACTAGCCCGATGAGCCGGTTAGATTTCCAATGCAGACCAAAAAATATGGACTTTTTAACATCACATGGGAGAGTGTGTAGGAAGCATGAGAGTTCATACCGTATACATTTTCTAATGTGCGAGTGCGCTTTTGGGCTCGAAGAGACGGCTCAATCTAGGACTGCTTCTGAAACCACAATACAGAATTTGCCAGAGGACGTGTGCCAAGATTTGCTTTTCTAAACTACCGACAAATACAAGAGTGGCGTGTGGAATGCAGAAATCTGCACTGGGCATGTGATGGAGACAGCGGCGAGGAATCAAAGAAGACAGCAGCTCAGCTAACAGCCAATGAAACCCTAACGAGTGTTATTGATCACATTGGCCACTTTAAATGGGCAGGGGCAATAACAGTCCTTTCTGGAACAAAACTTAGCATGTCGCCACCCAAAGATAGATAGATACTGTTCTTCCTAACAGCACCCGCTTCAGGTGACGGGATCTCCCAAAATGCATGAATTCCCAGGCATTTTTTCAGTGTCTGTTTGTTAAACACTCCAATACTGTTTAATTTCATCCCTGAACAAGGGGGTGCCGTCCCTTTCGTCAGCTGGTCACAGTTGCCTAAATGACATTTGTGGGTTTTTTTTTTAGTTTAGCCTGTTAACTGTCACTGGGCCCCAATTAGGGCCCTACAGAATTTTCAAACTAATTTTGAATCCTTCATTGATAAACTATGACTTAAATCCTCAACCAATCCAAGCAAACGATATACCATTTGAAAGCTTAGATGCTCAGAATTTCATTTCTACCCACCTTTTTGCCCTATGTCAGTCATAACAAATACAATATATCAATTTCTCAACATAGACACCACATACTTGAGTGCAATGAAACTTGTCAGTCCTCATCAAAGTTGTGTTGTGACAGTCAAACCATGTATTATCCGTTCCATTTGGTCTTGTTCGAAAGCTAAGAACCTGTGCAATCTAGATATCCAGGTCTTTTGTCCCAAAATTGATGATTAAGCTGTATATTTTATGAAAATACTCTTAACAGCAACAACAGACACGCAGTACTTTGTGTAGTAGAACCATCGTATGTGGGAGCAGTGAGCATTTGAAATGTGGTATACCAATCCGGGCCAAATGTGAGAAAATGCAGGTGACAGTTAAGAGGTTAAATAATCACCTCTACCTCCTCCCTATCCCCTTGTTAACATTATTACAAGTGCAGTGTCCGTCAATATTTTTTACTATTTCAATGGTTGATTGCGTGGTATAGTGCAGTACCAGTAAAATTTCTGCTTGAGCGGTATTGGTGCTTGCAGCCTTCTTGATCTCTTGAGATCTGTTCAGTCAAACAACTTCTAACTCGATACTGCACTTCCTGGGGTCCTCAGAAATACACAAGGTAAGTGTGAACTGTGAACTCAATTGAATGAACGGCTGTTGTGATACGCAAAGGGAGCACATACATACACACACACACACACACACACACACACACACACACACACACACACACACACACACCTCTTGCTTTATGGTAAGATGATGATTATCATTATTCTGAGCAGGCAGAAAAAAGGAACAATAGCGATCCACAAGTTTACCAAGACAAATAACCTGTTCTCCTGTTCTATAACAAACACCCCCCATCGGCCTCAAGACTTTAGAAGCAGTTCTACAGGAAAGACAACTAACATGGACACTCTGTGCAGGCAGAAGATGAAGGTGTATAACATAGAATGCATTATTCAGAACTGCAAGGAGCTGGATGAATTATGAATCCTTATAAGGGGAAAACAGGCAGCGCAGTGGCCTTAGTACAATTTCTACAGTAATTTCTACAGCAAGTTCCATAAGTATTTTAACTGTTACAAAATGTAACTTTTTGGCTCGAGGCTGCTGCATGCTGATTTGGAAAACAGCGAATGAGAGAGTCAAACTGCTTAGTATGTCAGTCTTTACATCCTTATCATGAGAGGCACATAAGAATTGCAGACGCGATATATACAGTGTCCTTGTAGACATAAGTGTGTCTGTGTGTGCTTGTGAGCCCTCCCATGTCAAACAAAGTGGTGAGGACATGTGAATCCAGGTTTGAGCGTCTTCAGGTTTTGTCAGTCAGGACACTTTCGCAAAGCAGCAAGAACATTTAGGCTCTTGTGAATTGCAACTATAAAGCAGGACGTACCCATGGGAATCGAAAGAAGAGAACATTTGATTGCAGTGTCGCTCATCTCTCGCCCTCGCAGAAAAAGCAAATTTGGTATCAAGATACACTGCATGAGCACTGCTGAGTATCAGTTTCTGTACTGAAAGGTATAAGAAATGAGTTTGCTAATGAGACTCCCTGTGTGTGTGTGTGTGTGTCTGTCTGTCTGTCTGTCAGTGTGCCATCATCTGGAATGACCACCTGCAAGCTCAAGGCCACTGATGTCTCCTTCTCTCGGAGTCTTCCTTATCTCATGCTTTCAGCACAGACATAAACTATTTACAAAAGCGTCCCATCGGCAGAGAGAACTGTGATTGAAATAAACAGAATCAGTACCTGGCTTAGATGAAACCTACTTTTTCTAAAGTGCCAGCCAACTGCTAGTATTCAGCATTCGCAATTAAGAACGGTTCATAAAGGCTTTTGAACGTGAAATACACATGGAACGCATGCTGAAACCTTCATAAGAATGTAAAGAGTTAAGGACTTGCCAAATTTCAGAAATTTTCATTTTGAAGTTGGCGGTGCTTAACTTTTGCCCAATACCTTCAAAAAACATTAATTTCTGTACTATAGCGCGTAACCAGATAAAAACATTTGCCATGCAAGGAAAGCAAAATTTTGAAAATACAGAGTGGAGAAATTTCCAAATCTTTCCCCTATTTACTTTATTTTCAAGTTTCTTTGATAACGCCCCCTGATTTGTCATTTTTGAACAGCCAGTTTTGGTACTCCCTAAAACAAGGATAAAACTACTTTCAATGTGATATAAAATGGATGCCGACGCACGCACACACACACACACACACACACACACACACACACACACACAAATGGAGGGGATGTGCTTTGAATATGCAAGTTCACTCCCAGAGAGATGTGACTACAGTGTTCTTGAAGAACACGTCGCAAGCCAACAAGTGAGAGGCTATATGGGTACTGATAACATTCCAGCTTTGGCACCGAACGAGATAACGGTTGCCGTTTTCTCTGTCCACAGACAACTAACCCTTCACTAGCCCATCTCCAACCTCAATAGCAACCCCTCCTTCACCATCCCATCAGTGCGGGTCAGTGGTAATCCCTTGGCGGGTATCACGGTGGGGGAGGGGCAGTGTTTATGTGGCTCAAGTCTTCAGGGATTGCTTGCAAAGGATGTCTTTGTATTTGTAAGCTGCAGGACTATGGCTATTTATGTTGGGCACATTGACGTCCTGCTTGTTCTGGGCACAGCATTAGCCTGAATGCCTGTTTGTCACAGCCATCCTCCTCCTCCCACCTCCCCTGCTATATAGGTCGTGGCCTTGCTTCCGTCCCACACTCCCCATCTTATCTTCCTAACTATCATTACTGCTCTATTGTGTTCTTCAACTGCTTCTCTTTGTCCCACTTGTTCATTCACATCACTCCTTTGCTTCTCCCTCCTCCACAAAGTCCTCTCTCTCTCTCCCCTTCTCTCTCCATCTCTCTCTCAACACCCTGCTCTCTCTATGAATGGGGATAATTGCGGCTGCACATCTTTACCGCACCTCACAGGATGAATCAGTGCAGCACTGATCATCGGCAGATGCTAACGTGCTAAAGTGAAGAGCACATTGGGACTGGCACTTAATACTGAAATATGTTTCTCTCGCCCATTCAGCAGAGCCAACTTTCAGCACAGCTGGGACAAGTAGATTGTTAATGTGGCAGCAAACAGAGATGGCACACATACAGAAATTGCTTTCCAATTCCCTGTAATGAGGAAGTGCTTCGGTCGGACGAAAATTATTAAAAGAAATGTGATCGACTCAAAGTAAGAAATGAAAGATGATGCAGGACATACATAAGGAATGAATTGATCAAAGTTAAGGATGACATAGTGACCCTTTATCTTACTTTGATAAGATGAAATAAAATTTTCAGTGTGCGTCAACCCTTTTCAGATGTGTACATCAAATACCATGCGTCAAGCAATGAGCGAGCACGCTAACAATTTTTCCTTCTCCGTATCGCTCACGATTCTCTTCCCCAACCCCCATGTCCCTCTCCCCCTCTCTTTCTCCCTCTCTCACTCACTCTCTCACACATACACGCATGCGCACACGTATACACACACACACACACACACACACACACACATACACACAAAGAAAGCACAGTAAAAATGTAACATGTAGAATTAACTGGGACATAATACAGGTCACTGCTTTGCTTTCTGGGGCAAACTCCTCGCCTTGCATGCTTTCATCAATGGGGAAGGGTATGTAACCATGACAACAGAGCGTGCAACCGCCTGCCCTCACAGACGTGCAGGAGTTCTCTTTTCTTATACCAGCGAGCGTTTCCATGGCAACTGTCTCCGTCAGGTGACGACCATTTTAACACGTTCAAAGCAAAAGATCACAGGCGGAGAAAGATTAGGCGGGGTAGTAGTATCGTCACCCCAAACCGCTGGAAAAGGCAAAAGCACGGTGAACCGCGTAACCGGCAAACAGACGTCGGGTTATGGGTTGGGGGTTAGGGGGGAGGAGAGAGAAATCAAAAAGCCGATACATCCCATCAATGGCCTACTGAGCAAAATGTTTGCGAGTCCAACGAGCAGCAACATGCCCTTGTCCTCAGGCAGGCCAAATGCATCAATTAATTTACCACAGACCCAGCAGACTGCACAACTGCACCAAGAGTAATGAAAGCTCGCCATTCTTTTACACGCAGCACAAAAATATAACATTTTTTAAATAGGCCTACAGTATAATAACAAAGTTATTCCAATCGTATTGAAATCTGACATCATTGGAGACAGCATTTACACAAATGGTCATTATTCTTCTTATTAAGGTGTATGCTTCTGTTCTTTCTGACTGGCTTACCAGGGCCAGGCAATTCTTTTTAATTCCGTCACCGCCGCGCGCTGTTGGCGTCTGGCACATTCTCGAGGAGCGCTTCTCTAGCGTCCGATACACCGCGCTACCCTTCCCTCCCCTCCCTGTGGATTGTCCTCGACACCAATTCAAAACCGTGTCAAAATATCACTTGACTCGTGTCAGTGAAATATAGCATCTGGGTAAATAGTTTCAGGTCACAACAGGCTACAACAGTAATATTAACGCAAAAGTACTGCCATATCGTTTCGAATGAACCAGTCGGAAATTACACTAAAAATATTATCAGTGGGAATTTTCAGCGCAAGCTATTTAACACGGCCAAAGCAGAATCGCTTTTACAAACAAGAGTCATTGTGGTAGTCTTGGTCACGTACGCGCCGCTGGACAAGCAGTCGTGTGCCCGCGATCACTCGCAGGGCACACCCTTCACTGGGACGTGTCCAAAATAATAAAGAAATATTATTTCGGAACTAACAAATGGCTTCATTGGCCGCTAACGACCAAAGTATAAATAAACAAATAAATAAAAAAATAAAAAAAATGCAATGCATTCCTTTTCAAAATGTACACCCGCTTAATATCGGCTAAAACATTTTTGTTCAGAGAGTAGAGTAGACAAATTTTCTTCAGTGATCAGTGGAAGGTGTTTTCCAGTTTACTTTTCCGTTTGGATCCCATTAGAACATCATGCAAATATAAACATCACCTTTCAAATAAGTCAAGTGCAAAGACGGACCTTGATTTCTTAAATAGGCTAAGCTTGATCGTTCATTTACGCTGTACCCCCCACCCCCGCCACAAATGGGAAGATACAACCTCTGAACAACAGGCAATGCCTTTGTACCCCCAGTCATCTACCCGCCAGACAAACGCACGTAGACCATTTTGATAGAAAATGTGAAGGAGAAAAAAAAAAAAAAATTTTTAAAAATTCCCAGCTTTTTCCGTAAACACACCACTTGTAACTGAATTAAACACACAAGAAAGCAGCACTACCGGGACCAAAAATACAGTCTTATCCCAAGTTACATTAAGCGCTAAATTGAATAGTTGGCGTACTTACCTTTGTTATCCTTATGAAACCAACTTCAAAAACTGGATTTTGACGAACTCGAGCCTAGGGAGTTCTGATCAACACTGACACGCCTCTTGAGAAAGTCTACAGATAGGTTTATCGGTGGATTGTCACTTCCACGTTTATTTTCTGCTCGTGATATCCACGCCCGTCCGTGAAGTTGACTGTCTAGGCTGGATCTCGCTTTTCACTTTGAATAAGAATGGCAACGTGGGTTCTCTAAAAGAACAGAATAAAATTTGCGTGCTCACGGGCAGTAGATATTGTATGTTTCCTCAGTTTTATGATCCCAAATGGTCTCAATCCTTCTTAGTTCCTCTCACACTGTTGACGTCTCGCCCTACTTCTGTTTCTCTCATCCGTTATTTTCCGCCTCACTGACTGACTGACCGAGGGGGTTAAAATGATAAAATCCTTGTGTTCGGGGCAGTAGAGACGGGTGAGTTTGATGTAAACGGAAAACTTCTGTTAAAACGGTAACTACACGTACCCATTGTTCATCTGTAATGCAGTTGGAGGAAATTACTATCTTCGCGATAACAATTATTTGATGACGATGCAGACTAGTTAATGCCTGTTAACTCGCTTTGTATGAGAATGGTGGTGAAACGATGCAAGCATTCCACAGGTTCCTTATCCTCACTATGTCTCTGAATGCAACCAATGTCAGCCATCTGAGCTGTGTACCAAAATGGGCATGATATACACGCACAAATTGAAGAACAATGATAATAATGACAACAATTATAATAATGCGCTGTGGAAGGGGTTCTTTACAATTCAAAGATAAATTTATTTATTTTATAATTTCATCATTTCATCATAATTGTAACATTTCTGATTATCCAAAAAAGGTTTGATCACCAAAAAATATTTCACAATACTCCACTGAGACAGAGTCACAGCCAATAGCACAACCATAAACCCGCAGTTAAAGAGAGACAAGACCAATGCCTTGTCACATCACAAGACAGTGGAGATAATTTGTAGTACTGTAAGGAACATAAACGCTAGACTGAGGTCTGGGTACTGGGAGAGAGGAAGAGGTCTCAGACCTTTAAAAATTGAATGACTCAATACCTTAAAATCTTCATTGCATTTGGAGGGAAAATTTGATGCGCCATTGAGTTCACAGAGTCGGGGAAAATTACGTTTCATGCCCTTAAATTTTGAATCCAAAAGTCTGAAAATCTCAGACGGTTAAATTTTTTTGGCGTCAACGTGGCACGCTGAAGGTCCCAGCAAACAAAATGTTCTCACAATGTCACTACCAGTAATATTACAGCATAGACAGAACATTCAAGTAACATTCTGAGAACATTTTTATGTTTGCTGTAGACTCCTTGATAAATATCTGAAACTAGTCCTACAACCCAGACAGTCGTACTGTCATAAATATGCACGATTCACAAGATTTACAGATTGTAAAACACACCTGAACACAACATGGTGAGAAAGACAGTGTAGAGAAACTTAGGATGGTATCTGCAACAGCACAAATAAACCAAAGAGTTATTAATTTTAAGTGCACTATATGATGCAAATCAAGTAAGGGCATAGGAAATTACCAACTCTAATCAGGGATTTCTTCTGCATACCCCCAGGTAGGTGGGAATCTGCAAAGTTAGGGAGCAGTACATTCATCCCAGCTTTTCCATATGAATATCATGCTGTACGGACAGCTTTGTGGGTTGAGGCAAAGTTTAACCTTTTGAAACTTTTGGGAGTAACTGAAAGGCGTTACAACAAATGACAGCAAGCGGGCACAAGAAGATCGGCTGTTTCTGCGACGACCAGATCGTGCGCCCTCTTCTCCAAATCTTCTCTTACTGCAGATATCCCTCCGTCCATTTGTCCGATAAAAAGCGTGAATTCTTGGATTGCAATTTCATGGGCAAGGCTTGAACTGAGGCGAAGGTAGCCATCTTTGGAAACATAAAAAGTTGGACGCGGCGTATTAAAAAAAAAAAAAAAAGTCACATTTCTGGCTTATGTTGCTGTGGAGGCAAAAACAAAACATACATGACCGTTAGAAGAGGGGGGAAAGGGATGGAGACAGACATGTAGAACACTACAGGCAAGAGGAGAGGAGCAGCAGCACAGATAGATGGGAAGCTGTAAGGGAGAACAGAGGAGGGAATGGACAGAAGAGGACAAGAAGCAAAACTGATGGGACAAAGAGAGAGGGGTGTGCTTAGAAACTGGTCGAAAACGAGGAGAAATAGCAATACGGGAAGTAGCAGAGTGACAGAAGAAATAGAGACCAGAGACAAGAATGGGAATGGAGAGAGAGAAAGAAAAAGAAAGAAAGAAAGAAAGAAAGAAAGAAGAGTGCAGAGAGATGAAAAATAAATAGCTTTCCTGCGTATGTAAATAATGGAAGTGTGAGACAGAGAGCAGAAATGAGGTCAAAGTCAGCAAGCGTATTCTCATATTCCATCAAGATCTCTCTTCATCTCTCAATACACAGTGCATCAATCTCTTCACTCAGAAACACAAGGTCCTGCTAGGAGACGAGTCACATTCGGCAGCACCGAGGAAGCATGTGGTCTCCACATTTCACACCTTCAACTGCAACAAACAAGCTCTGAGAGTCGCCATGACAACAAGCACCACAAATCCGTGTGATCCCAACAAGACACTGATGATGCTCAATGTATTGTGAGATACAGATGCTCGAAGTCACAGAGCAAATTCATGCATTATTCACAGAAGTTTCATGGAGAGATTTTATGGGGTGAGATCTGATTTCTGAACAATGGCCAACAAAGGCTGTGCTGGATGACGACAGATACAATTAGCGTGGGAGGCAAAAGACGAAGGTGTGGTCTCAGCTATTGTTCTCTCATAAATAATTAAGAGAACTTTCACAAATACCATCAGTATCCTAATGGCCATTAGTTCACTCTCAGAATTCCATTAATTCCAAATTGAAAACAGGACGCAACCGGGTATATAAAAATGTGAGCCCTGTTTCAGTGAAGTGGACTTGAAAAATTATTCTAATGTACTAAAAAAAAATTATAAAATAAAAAATAAAAAAACTCAGCAAGGAAGCATGGTACTCCAAATCTGTCAAAAATTGAACAGAAACAGATGCAGATCACATTGCAATTTGATCAATAACGAATAATAATAACTACAGATAAGTCAAATTTCAAAAATGTTGGCACATCTTGGAAAGCGCAACTAAAATCAATAAGGACCGATTTGAAAAATGAAAATTCATCCTCTACGATATTAACACCTTGTTGCATGCTGGTTGCTAAAGTAACCAAACCCGCCCAATGGTCTTAGGAGAAAAAGAGCCATGTAACAAGGGGTTAAAAACAACACAACGCATTGTTTGATGTTTCAACATGTGAATTTAACTGCTTGCAGAAAATATGCAATGCTAGGTCTGCAACAAAGTCCAAAAATGTTGACACACTTGACTTTTTACTTCCATCTCACATCACTGTAACTTTTAAATATGCTCACTAAGCATTTGGCTCTAGATGACACCAGTTGGTTGAGTCTAGCAAGCAGAATTTTCCCCCATTCATCCATTATACAGGTCTTAAAACGTGCAATTGTACTGGGCCTCTGTTAACATAAATTTTACTTCAAAACGTGCCATGCATTTGGAGACGCGTCAGGACTGTAGGCAGGCCAATCCAACACCCAAACTCTCTGCTTTTGCAGCTATGCACAAGTAATCAGTGTAGAACACGATTTGGCATACTCTTGCTGGAAATGCAGGGACATCCCTGGAAGAGATGACGTCAATATGGCAGCATATGTTTGCTCCAAAATCATTCGCATCAATCGTGCCCTAGGAAATGTGCAAGTCACCAATGCCATGAGCACTGACACACCCCCATTCCATGACAGACTGGTTTTTGGACCAGGCACAGAAAACAGCTAGGCTTGTCCTTGTAATCTTTGGTCTGAGCAACACGGCGACTGTTAGTTACAAAAAAATAAATAAAATGTTGACTTGTCAGACCACAAAACACAGTTCCACAAACCAACCGTCTATATCGGATGACCCTGAGCCCAGAGAAGTCGGCGGCCCTTCTGGACAGAGTTGATACGACTTCAGCCTTTGCATAGTAAAACTTTAACTTTCATCTGTGAATGGTGTTGACTGACAAAAGTTTACCAACACATTTCCGAGCCCATGTCATGATATCAATTACAGTCACATGACTGTTCTTAAGCCAGTGACCTTGGAGCTATTGCAGATCGCACGCATTAAGAGTTGGTTTTCGGCTTTGCCCTTTATGCATCGAGATCAAACCTGATTACATCCATCTTCTAATTATACGACATCCTACAGAAGGTGAAATAATCATAATCCTACCAATTTTGCTTCAGGGAACGGTGCTCTCGAAGTGAGGGCTTACAAGTTCCTGCATTTGTTGAGCCTCCGCTCATCCTTGCTTTGGAGAGACTAGGCCTTTTCTGACAGCTCTCTTCATACAACATGATTATCTCACCAGTTTCTCATCATCTCATTACTGCAACTAGTTACATCATTTTATACTGAACAGCATTGAAAGCACACCACAAGTTACTGAAGCATATTTCTAATGGGGCTTGTGTCAGCAATAAAAACGTCAGTGGGTAAGTACGTAGCTTATAGACCATGCATGACGATGATTAGCATATAAAACAAATTCCTGAACACTCCTTGAACCACGATGCCAAAACACAACATATTGCATGCATGTCATGAAAAGCTGAAATCTATTCATCAAATCATGCTGAATGAGCTTATAAGAAATGGTCTCTGAAAAGCCACTTTTATTGCTGCACTAGTCTTTAAGGGAATGTTAAACAAGCAATGCCAAGGTTTACAGCTAAGGAACGAGAACGTGCCTTGGGCATGATTCATGTCGGCATTTCAAGCAGAATCACTGCACAGCGGTTTGGATGCCACCATTCAACAATCATTCAACTCCATAGGAGATACCAGCAGACAGGAAGCACCAGAGATCGTCCACGTCCAGGCCAACGACGTGTTATGATGCCTCGACAAGATCACCATATTGTTCGCTGCCATCTTCGTGATCGAACACTGCCAGCTGCCAGGACTGCAACAACTGTTCAAGGTCAACGAGGCGTCATCAGTGCAGACACTGTGCGTCGCAGTCTTTGATCAACGAGGCTGAGTGCTCAACGACCATATGTGGGACCGACCCTGACTGACCGACATTGAAATGAACCCTTACGTTGGGCCAAGAGGTATCGTCATCGAAGATTACAATGATGGGAAGGTGTGCTATTCTTGAATGAATCCCGTTTCCATGTAAGGAATGCTGATAATCGGTTACGGGTGTGGCACAGGCGTGGAGAGTGTTACCACAATGACTGCGTTGTTCAAACAGATTGATGGGGGTGAGGGAGTGTCACGGTGTGGGGCGGGATCAGTTTTCATCACCAAAGAGATCTTCATGTTTGCCTTGGCAGAGTTAATTATCTTCACTACTAGAACTAGACAGTCCGCTCGGCCGTGAACACATGGGTGTAGCCCCCGAAAGCCCGCTTGTCCCATTTTTTGCGCATTATTCGGCCGATACTGTCGGCACGGCAACCAAAATCGATAGGTGTCATAAGTGAAGAATAACACATGCCAAGGCCAAAGATGAAAGTAGTCGGTCAAAAATTGCAGCCTGCACTGCGTCCACAAGGAAATCTCCACGTTTTACCACAAATTTGCGCATTATCCGGCCAATACTGTTGCCATGGCAACCAAAATCGATAGGTGTCATGAGTGAAGTATAACATGTCCATACCAAATATGAAAGTAATCGGCCAAAAATTACAGTCTGTGCAGCGTCCACAAGGAAGTGTCTACGGACGCAGACGCGGCGGCAGAGAAGACAAGCATGAATCCATAGTAGCCGCCCGACTTTGTCCGGGGGCTACAATGTCTTGCGAAATCATGTAATTCCCTTCATTCATCAGTATCAGGATATGCACACTTTACAGCAAGACAATGTAAGAGCGCATACAGCACGTGTTTCAAGACAGTATCCAGCAAACAATAATGTCCGTTTACTTCCGTGGCCAGCACTGTCGCCAGATTTGTCTCCAATAGAGCACCTGTGGCATTATCTGAGGGCAACGCATCTCAAGTCGTCCACAAATGCATAACCTGGGAGAACTGGAAAATGCCCTGCAGCAGGAGTGCTATCCCCAAGAACACTATTCACAGCATAGACTGTATAAAAAGAGGGATGCAGCACCTGGGTCTGAAAAGTGAGGCCCATGCGGAAATCTCTGAAAATTGCATTCTATTTAATGGCCGGCAGATGGCGATGTCGGTGATTGCAGAAAGAAGTTCAATGCTACAGAAGTCTGAGAAAATGACCCTACTTTCCCACCAGATTTATTATTTCAATAATGATTTTCCACATTATTTTATGGTACCTATTGCAAGTTTCAAGTCTCCTTCAATATATCATGATGTTCATTTTTGTAAATTATGGTCCCAAATAGACTAGAATAAAGGATAAAGCCAGTATATGCTTTGGGGGCGTGGCTATCCTGTGGTCCTCGTCAGATACGGTCAGATTCACCCGTAGAACCACCCCTCGCTGCTCCCTGGATCTTCAATTCATGATCTCGTCCAATAGGAATCACATCTGGTTTCAAAATGACAAAATGGCGCTGTTCAAATTGCCAAAATCGAGGCTTCCTAAATGGTATGCTGAAACCAATGGGTGACGTCACGGTTGCTTCATCCATCTTTTTATGCAGTCTATGATTTGCAGGCTAATCGGATCGATGAGATGATGTAGCATGGCTTGTGTTGCTGCAGATGGTGGACATATCTGCTACTGACTTTCCAATTTGACTCCACGTCTTCCATTTGCAGATGACGTAAAAGTAATCAGTGATTGTTGATTCTTTTTTAGTTCTTTGTCTTGATCAATCATCCATCAATTGTTGTGTAAAATAAAAGACTTTACTGCTCCTGTACTCTTTTCGATATCTAAACATTTATTGTTGGTCCGTTTTCAATGCTGTTCAGGATATTATACCCAAATTGACCCTGCACCCAGTCTGTTGCAGCCATCAGATGTCAAATAAGCATATATTTTTGATAAACAATTGACTTCAAGTTTACGCATCAAATATTGTTCACTTCTATTGTTTTAAGTATAATAAATGGTGAATGGATATATCAATCACTCCTTTTTGATTTTATTTGCATTTTTCATGATGTGCCAACTTTTTCAGAGCTGAGGATGAACAAATTCAGAGGTGTTACAAAAACCATTCACGAGGCATGACACTAGGATTTTGCAGGCCCTATTTTCATAAAAGAAAGCACGTATAGTGTAAATGTGCATATTTAAAAAATGTATTTAAACACAGAAACATACATCATAAGGCACACACCTGAGCAACGGCAAATTTTTATTATTTATTCAATGCAACGCCAAAACAAATTTCCCCATTTTGCCTCATAAATATGAACAATGCAAGTTCTTATCTCCGTTAAATATTGTTTCCACAAGGAATCATACTGTTCATAGGTAAGGTGCATTGAACACAGACTAAAAAATTGGGTATCTGATCTTCTCTGTAAATGTGGGTGTGTTCGTGTGTGTGTGTGTGTGTGTGTGTGTGCGCGCGCTTGTTCATGTACATATGTGCATGTGTACATGTGACATGTACATACAGTATAGTGAGGCATATGTGTATTTGGACAAAAAAAAAAAAAAATATTCCAAATACCAGTAATCCCTACATGATTCTTGCCATATGGATGTGGAAAACCTCAAATTAAAGTGTAGTCTATGAGCGTGTAAATTGAATACACTCATGTCCGTTAACCCCTTTGCACAGAAGCCAAATCTGACTATTTTTGCCTTACCCTATTTAAGTCTTTATAATTCAAGATTTGAGCTTCACAGAGAGGGGGAAAATGGTTGAAATGAAACAAGACACTTGTAGCATTTACAATTCCATCGTACTTCACATGGGCGTACAAAATTACTGTACTTTACGCAGATAAATTTGAGCAATTAGCAAAGTGGCTGCATTTCTGTGAGAGATCGTTTGAGGCTTTAAGTGACTTCTGAATTCTACGAGGAACAAATCTAAGCTCAAGTCAATGGTGGGGTATCGTGCATTTTTAGTATCTGATTACTATAATTGACAGTAGAATGACATAGGATCAATACTATGTTGAATTTCTGCTTCCTAAAACTGATTATTTTCACTACATAATTGGAATACCTTTGGTCTATTATAGCTGAACTAGTTGCAACAAATGAAAAGGATTTTTTTCTTTCGCCAGAGATAATTTTTATTAACTGCTGGGTAGCAGGGTTCTCCACTATGGTAAATGACCGGGAGGGCAGCCGGATCATTATGACTCATTTTCCAGCACCGCCTGTTCATAATGTATGCGCCCGGTCATAAGCGTCGGCCGCCTGGTCGAAAAAAAAAAATAAATAAAGAACTAACTCCAAAAACACCGCATACACCAAGGCAGAATAAGCCGAACTTCACACTAGTCACTCTTTAGCCTTTCTTAAAGGGATATTTCAACATTTTGGCAAATTGGCCTATTGCCATAATCCCTATTGCTATATGAGTAGGTGCATTACCATTAGTTATCCGTGCCCGTTATTTTGAGATTTCGGGGGGGGAGAGACGCGAGATGCTCAGCGAACATAACGAAAGTGAACGGAACAGGTCCCTCGCTCCTTCAAAACTCATGAAATACGCAATCCAACCGCTTCAAAACGCTCTCGTGGATAATTTGTGACCTGCACATTCACTAAGCTATAAAATAATCATGTATAATTACGAGACAGAGTTATTTTCAAGACAAATGCATAACCGGAACTACATTGCAGACCTCTCGGCTGGGCGGAGTGATTTCAGAAGCGTATGTTTACTGCAGCTACTCGCAACGTCTGAGGTGCGCACTGCGCACTGTCAATCCGTCCAGCAGGTTACTCAAGAAAGTAGTTCCGAGTATTCGCTTCATGTGTCGTAATGTTACATAATTATACAAGGCTAGCTTGGTGGTTAGCCTTGCTTTATTCGTAATATGCTGCATATTTGTAATATGCCCACGTAGTTGCTTTAGTTTGTTATTTGTCCTGATGCCCTGTTCATAGGATACTGGTTGATGATGAAATGTAGAGCTTTAGCTGTGTTCGCGCGTTGCATTCAAACAGCTTACGCTAGAGCGCATTTGTACCCCCAAGATCCGCGTGTGATAAGCGTCTCTGGCTTGTTCTAATGGACGGAGATATCTTTATGGCCAATTGTAGTTTGCTGTATATAATTGGGGCGAGCGCAGCGATCCTTTATTAGTCAACTCAATTGCGCCCGCTGTTTGTATGTCATCAACCGACCGGCTGCTCAAAATTGCCAGCAGAGGGTGCAGTGAGCTGACTAATGACCTGGCCAAGAAGGGACTAGCTGCGCTCGCCCCACGCATGCTCTGCATGCTACTAGTTAGTCAACTTAATTGCTCCCGCTGTTTGTATGTCATCAACCGACCGGCTGCTCTGCTCGAAATTGCCAACAGAAGGTGCATTGAGCTGACCAATGACCTGGCCAAGAAGGGACTCGCTGCGCTCGTCCCACACATGCTCTGCATGCTACTAGTGTACTGAACAGGATGTTTTCCTACTGTGGTAATGTGGATTGGTGTGCTTTTGTAGCTTAGTTGGATGAAAACTACGATGTGTTGAAATGCTGCTATTCTTTGCTCCGTTGACGATTGTAGTACAGCATTGCCGCCAGGTAATGGTGAGACTCGTGCTCGTGAATATGAATGAAGGGGCGTGGCTTTGGTCAGAGGCTTGAGGGGAGGGGGTGGGTTTAGGTGAGGCTACATTCAAATCTTGTTAGTTGTTCCAAGGCTGCGTCCGAATAGTGTTTTTTGCTTAGGAAAGTTCCTAAGTCCTAGAAAACGATCCGGAAGTAGTTATGTGACAGCCACCATGATAAGTGTGTTCGGATTCTTTAAATTTGAAGGAAAGGTGCTACAATGCTTCCTAATTTATCATCTTTAGCATAGGCTACACTGAACCATCCTTCTAGTAAAGAAAGGATGATGTGCCATCCCGCAATTCCGCAATGACCGTCCATCCAGCCAATCATGAAAACAAACAAACATGACGGGCAGGAGGCGGGTGAACGCTGTGCCTAGTGGAAGTGCATGCGGACTCTCTTATTAGCGCGGTTCTCTTCCTAAGCTGTAAAAGAGTCCCATTTACACCATACCTTCACCTCATGACATTTTACACAAAGGTTAAAGAAAAGTGGTTAGGAATTAGACGATAGGACGCAGCCCAGGATTCTAAACGCAGGGTTCTCCACTATCAAAAACTGGAGAAATTAGGAAGTAATGGAAGATGCGCGATTGAGTGCACAATATTACTGCCATGCCCCCTGCTGAACAAAAGAAAACACATCTCATCTCAACGCACCCCCCAACTCAACGAATTGAAATGACCGCCCGGTCATTCAAAAGCTAAGTGGAGAACACTGGGTAGATACTATAGGCAAGTATATTGGGCAGTCTGCACACCAGGCTTGGCTGAGGAGTTTAATTCATATCATTCCTAGGAAACAGTGATGGGACTTAACTGGTCCATATTCTAAATCATTTACAGGCACTGCTTCCTCGTGAGTATTCAATAACAGTTTCAGGTGTAGGACCTATTGATAGGATAGTGCAGGGCTGCCCAACCCCGTTCCTGGAGAGCTACCATCCTGTAGGTTTCTGCTCCAACCCTAATTCAACACACCTGATTCAGCTCATTAGCAGCTCGTCAAGATCTGTAACTGGGAGAGCAGGTGTGGTTTGCTTTGGTTGGAGTGATGAACTTCAGGGTGGTAGCTCTCCAGGAACAGGGTTGGGCAGCCCTGGGATAGTGCAACTGCATGCATAAATAGAGCAGTTCTTGCCCACTGGCATCTACATCTGTGGCGTGGGGTTAAGCTATACAGGAAATACAGCGTCACAATTCGTGTCACTATCAAAAGACCTATAGACCACACTTCATGTGTACGTGCACGTTACCATGCAGGTATTTGCATGTTCCTGTATGTGCGCATGCGTGTGTTGTGTTTGAGCGAAGGGAAATTTACGTCTCACCTGCATCCTGCTATGTATCCAGCCCAGCAGGCTACGCACTTTGCTGTACACCCCCGGCCTCATCCTCTGTCCGCAACCGGAGCCCCAGCTCGTCACGCCCACGAGGTACCAGCGCTGGTCTTCATGCTCACAGACCAGAGGTCCTCCACTGTCCCCCTGCGTCAAGAGAGGCGTTATTCAGATCCGAAGCAGAGAAAAACAGAGGCACTGCAGTCCCAATGAAAATGGCCTGGCCTGACGAGGCCTACACGAAGCATACAAATAAAATCTGTGGGTACTTTGTTAGTTATACAATTGAGTTCACTCCACATCGATTGACAGGCCTTCATATTAAATCAGGCCGCGATTTGAAAAACAGCTTTGATTTGTACTCACAAACCATGTGGGAATTAGAGCCTTTAAATAGTATTACTGCACAACTCAGGTGCCCTCCACTAATATTGGCTCAATATATTAGCTAAAGAGGCCATGAAAACAATATGGTTGCTCTTAATCCTCCCAATCCATAATCAAAATATTTTTTAAAAATCTAACTTTTCATTTAAAGAAAGGGATTGAAAAAAATCTTTAATTGAATGGTGAAGACAAAATATTACAGCAAAGACAAGCGACAAAGTCAGTGAGTTTCACAAATGTAGAAATGGGGATAAGAACATCATAGAGGTGAAAATACCGTCTTGGCTCACAGAATATTGATTAAGATATTCACACATAAACAACTGCCACTTACACAACCATCTTTTTAAATTCCAATAGAGTACAGAGCCAAAAAGCAAGAGTTACATCATTTTCCAATTACTTATAGAGTGCACTGCAGTGCTGTGAAAAAGCATTTGCCCCATTCAGATTTTTTCAGTTTCTGTTTACTTGTCAAATTTAATTACTACCAGTCATCCAAATAACATTAAAATGAGGCCAAAATAATGTGAGTAAACACTAAAAGCAGTTTTTAAAAGATCACTTCATTCATTGCAGGTAAAAAGTTATTCAAAACCTATACCACCCATGTGAAAAAAATAATTGCCCCCCTAAACCTAAAAACTACTTGTGCTACCCTTGGTCGTAACAAGTGCAATCAAGCATTTGCAATAACTGGCAGTGAGTGATTTCAATTCATAGACTGAATAAAAAGATGGACACAGCACCCGGGTCTGGAAAGTGAGGCCAATGAGGAAATCCCTAAAAATTGCATTCTATTTAATGGCCAGTAGATGGCGACGTCGGTGGTTGCAGAAAGAAAGTTTCAAGTCTCCTTCGATATATCATAATGTTCATGTTTATTAATTATGGTCCCAAATGGACTAGAATAAAGGATAAAACCAGAATATGCTTTAGGGGCGTGGCTATCCTCTGGTCCTCGTCAGACACGGTCAGATTCAACCGTAATCCACCCCTCGCTCCTCCCCGGATCTTCAATGCACGCTCTCATCCAATAGGAATCACACCCGGTTTCAAAATGACGAAATGGTGCTGTTCAAACTGAAACCAATGGGTGAAGTCACGGTTACTTCATCAATCTAAGCTGCAGTGGAATTTTGGCCCACTCTTCCTTTGTAGAGTTGTTTTAATGAAGACATATTGGAGGGTTTTCAAGCATGAATTACAAGTTTAAGGTCATGCCACACAGCATCCCAATTGATTCAAGTCAGCACATTGACTAGACCATTCAAAAACCTTAATTTTGTTTCTGTTGAGCCATTCAGAGGTGGACTTGCTTTGGATCATTGTCCTGCTGCAAAACCTAACTTAACTTGAGCTTTATATCATGAACTGATTGCCGGATTTTCTAGAAGAGAGCAAAATTCATAGTTTCATTAATCATGGCAAGTTGCCCAGGTCCTGAAACAGCAGGAGCAGCCCCAGACCATCACACTACCACCACCGTGTTTGACTGTCAGCATGATGTTCTTATTGTGGAATGCTGCATTATCTTTGCGCCAGATGTAACGGGACCCATGTCTTCCAAAAACTTTTGATTCATCTGTTTTCAAAATATTATTCCAAAAGTCTTGGGGGTGATCAAGATATTTTTTTGGCAAATATGAGACGATCTTTGTGTTCTTTTTGGTTAGCTGTAGTTTTTCCCTTGCAGCTCTCCCATGGAGGCCATTTTTGCCCAGTATTTTTACCCCGCCAAGGAGGTTATGTTTTTGCTTCCGTTTGTTTATTTATTCATTTATTTGTCTGTCTGTTAGCAGGATATCTCCAAAACAGTGGCGTAGATTTTAACCAAACTTTGCAGGATGTTAAAGTAGCACAAGAGGAACAAGTTATTAAATTTTGGCATATCTAGGCCAAAATTACAGCTGAGATACAGGCCAAAGTTCAAATCCAGCTATGCTGGCAGAGGAATGGGCTCTTGCGAGTCCAGCTCTAGTTCTTACTCTGGAATCATGAACCCTGACCTGAATTGAGGCTACTGAGGCCTGTAATTCTTTGGATGTTGGTATGGGCTCTTTTGTAACCTCCTGGATGAGTCCTCGATGCACTCTTGGAGGAATTTTGGTAGGCTGGCCATACCTGAGAAGGTTCACCACTGTTCCAAGTTTTGACCTGTTATAGACAATAGCTTCTACCACAGTCTGCTGGAGTCCCAGAGCCGTGGAAATGGCTTTATAACCCTTTCCAGACTGATAGTGGGTAATGACTTTGTTTCTCATCTGTTACATTCTCTTTTGATCATGGCATGATGGGCTGCTTTTTGTATACTTTCCACTGCCAGACAGGTTCTGTTTAAGTGATGTTTATATTCAACAGGGCTGGCGGTAATCATGCTTTGGTGTGTCTAGTGAAATTGAACCCAGTTACCCATTGGGTCAGTCCAAGTGAAGGCATCCAGAAAATCAGAAAATTCCTGGGTCACCCCCTCAGAAATTTCTCAAAAAATTCATATAGGTACCTCTGGTGGATTTATGAAATAATACCAAGTATTAGACCAATATCCCTAATAGTTTTGAAGTGATGGCCTGTCACAATTTTAAGTATTTTTTAAAAATTTTGACGAAATTGTGTTTCGTCCAACTTTGGGCTTCCACTGCTCCTCTATTATTTGACCTACAGATCAGATTTTTGGTCTCCCTGGCCAACTTTTCCCCTAGAATCAGAATTTCTGGTCAGATTAGGTGTGTCTACCTTGGTTGCTCCACAATAGAGCTCCAAACTTGGCTGAAAAGCCAAAAATCGCAAAAATTGCTGTACTTTTTAAATGCTACAGATCAGAAAGTTTAGGGAATTCAAGCTTGAAATTTTTTTTGTGACCAGTCCTGATACCTCTCATAGGAAATCCACTTTAATCTTGTTTGTATCTTGGCAGGAATGAGAAGAAAAATTTTTTTTTTATTTTGCTCGTTTTTCATTTTACAGAAAAAATTGCAATTTTGAAGTCCATGGTTCAACATGCGCGCAATTGACCACCTCGTTCAAATCTTTACCATTGATTGCTATAGTTGTCAACTTCATCTGACAAAAAAATTGGGATGGTGTTCAGCCTAGTTTTTTTACTGCAATTTTTTGAATGATGTTACCTATTTCGAGCAGGTATTGATGAAAATACCACAAAGAATTGCCTAGAAATATACAATGCCTATTTCTTCAATGTGAATGTATCCACGACCTCAGAAGCAGAATGTTGTTGAAAACGAGAAGGGTCAAATTGACTCGGAGTGAGCACTCCTTATCTGTGGCTGGAGTCAGTGCATGGAACATACTTGAAGACAATATTAGAATGGCAGACAATCTGAAGGTCTTTAGGTATCTATTGAAATGTGCATGTTTGAATAACTATAAACTTATCCAACAAAATGGCATTGGATAAATTAAACGGAACCATAACGGGCATAAACAATAGGGGTTGTTTAGACTAAATATGTGGACTGCTATTGTTAAATCTGTACCATTGCATCTACTGGACACACCAGGCCATCTGTCTGAAAGACAACTGTCACAGCACATTACTACAGTCAGCTGTAACCAACATGGACCTTATAAACTGGTCGTTAAATGCAATTGACAAAATTATTTCCACGAGGCGGACAGGTTCTGGAGAACCGACATGCCGGATGGGACATTCGGCTGGTTACACCATGGATGCATGGGGAAAGTGGCGTTAAGCTGTGTTTGGCAGTCCTGGACATCGGCGATGTAGAGGACGTCTATCTAATGGATTTATGATAGCGGGCCTGCTATCATTGGGGCTTGGTCTGTTTTTGATCGACCATAGGATAAAAAACTTTGAAAAGCATGGTTATCCTCGACAGAAAGCTCAATAAAATTGGATTCGACGTCAAGGAAGGCAATGATGGACTAAACATACTGCGAGAAGTCATTAAATCCAATAAGGCAAGGGTGAACCAAGTCGATGGAAATGATGACTAATTAAGAGATCCATGCAAAGATCTGGTATTATTGCACCTTTCCACTACTCCAAATCACTAGGAACAAATCAAATGATGAAGAAAGGAGTCCAGGTTTTTCTGGACCAAGTCTAAATGGATTAAATCAAGAGTGACATTCAAATCTAAACTTATATAGACACTCAGCTATATTGTGATTATAATTCTTCATGATGTTCATAAATCTTTATGATCTTATGTTGTGACGCTTAAATCGTAGTGTAAATGGACACTCAGCTCTGTTGTGATTCATAAATCTTTATGATATCTTAACCATAATCAAACTGTTTTTCTGGGAGTTGGGGGCGGGACTTTGACAAGCGATCACGCTTCTCCCGCGACCCTTTCGGTCATGATACATGTTGTGTTGAAATTGTCATGAAACGACTATACAATCATGCCGAAATAAAAACAAAAATAAATAAATAAATAAAATAAATAAATAAAATTCAGCATCGTGTAGCATCAATTGCCAAATTCAGCACATATGCCACATCTAGGCTCTTTGAAACAGCTAAATACAAGCAAAAAATAACTTCAATACAATTTTTCAAGCAAAATCATTGTTTTATTTGAAGCTTAACAATGGATTACATGTACGACTGCTACATTGGAATGGTTCACTACTACATTGGAATGGTTCACGTGGTTTTTGTTAGAGACCATAAGAATACTGCTTTTAATACCATTATGTAATTTTTGCTAACATTGCTAACTATCAAATTTACATTCACTGCCAGGAACTTAGAGGACTAAAAATCACACATTATGCAAATCTGTAATGGAATCAGGATAAACTTATACAATTGCTACACCAAAACATGGAAATTACACTTACGTGAAATCTCTTTGGTATGAATATTTCCTGGATCTGCACATGTACGCTGTTCACTCATGAACCGAGATAAAAACATCTTCTCATGATGAAAACAAATTTGCTCAATTTCCTCAAGCATAACTCCAGATCTCCAGGCGAGCAATTCTTGATCCTCATTGCTTAAGGTATCCACTCTGAAGAAGCCAGTTTTTCTTGCCATACGTGTATTGTGACATTCATCACCCAATTTGGTGCCTAAGTCACACTGTGGTAAATCCTTCTTACCCTCCATGGTTTGAGTGATTATGATAATCTGATCATTGGAGCTCTTTTATACTGGTCATCATTACGCAATACCAAAACGAGTTCAGACGAATTATGGATTAAGTCATCACACTTCACTTACCTCAGATTGCAGATTTAATGATGATGTAAGATGAAACAAGTTTGTGCTTGTCTCAAGATTTCATTATTTGTTCAAGTTTTAACATGATGAACTGAACATTACTTAATATTCATACTTTCAACAAATCTATAGCATTTTATGATGTACCATGGTGCGTTTAAATGGCCAATATGGTGTGTCTATTGAAAAATTTACATAAAATAAACTAGGCTGAACACCATCCCAATTTTTTTGTCAGATGAAGTTGACAACTATAGCAATCTATGGTAAAGATTTGAAGGATGTGGTCAATTGCGCACATGGTGAACCACGGACTTCAAAATTGCTAAAATAAAAAGCAAATAAAAATTTTTTTTTTCTTTCTTATTCCTGCCAAGATACAAACAAGATTAAAGTGGATTACCCATGAGAGGTATCAGGAATGGTCACAAAAAAAATTTAAGCTTGAATTCCCTAAACTTTCTGATCCGTAGCATTTAAAAAGTACAGCAATTTTTTGCGATTTTTGGCTTTTCGGCCAACTTTGGAGCCCTATTGTGGAGCAACCAAGGTAGATACACCTAATCTGATCAAAAATTCTGATTCTAGGGGGAAAGTTGGCCACGGAGACCAAAAATCTGATCTGTAGGTTAAATAATAGAGGAGCAGCGGAAGCCCAAAGTTGAACGAAACACAATTTCGTCAAAATTTAAAAAAAAAACTTAAAATTGTGACAGGCCATCACTTCAAAACTATTAGGGATATTGGTCTAATACTTGGTATTATTTCATAAGTCCACCAGAGGCACCCATATTAATTTTTTGAGAAATTTCTGAGGGGGTCATCTGGGAGGGTCTGGATGCTTAGATATGGACTGACCCCATTAAATTACTTTAATTGGTTGATTTGGTAAATAAGAGGGCAATTACTTCACGTAAGGCAAGGTAGAATTGGATAGCTTCTTTCCTTCAATAGAAGAGAGATGAATTTTGTTTTTACTCAGGTTATCTTTATCTAAAATTAGTTTGATGATCTGATACATTTAGGCCATATTAAAAAAATTTTGGTAAGCATCCTTCAAATTTCAGTGGCGGGTGGGAGGTTTTCTTTTTAATTTTTTATTTTCTTACAATAAGAGTTTGACATCCAAATAGCATAACAAATCCAAAACACACGTACATAAATGAACATAAAAAAAATCAAATCTGACTTTCACTTTGGCCGGGTTTTTCAAAATTAAAAATGAAAAAGGCAGAGGGGGGAAAGTTTTTCGGGAGAGGGCAGGGAGGCCAACTAACCAATTTTCTTTTCTGGCCTAAAGTGCGGCAAGCATGAAAAGGAGAAGAAAGCCGGAGGGGGGCAAATATTTTTTCCATAGCACAGCATATTTCAATGGGAGTAAACTGAGAAGGCAGCACAGTAAGTTGGCACCATGCTTATAACAGTCTAATACATGTCTAATTTATGAAACATTTATGAAGTCAACAAGCAGGATTATTTTGCAAAGGCTTAGACTAACACTGAGCTAATTGTTAAAATTCATATGAGACGATTGTATTTCTAAACTTGCCAGAGTGAGATTAAGCCCTGCCTGTGAAATGCCCATGTTAAAATGTTTTGAGATGCTCAACTCATTTTTTTTTTGGCAATGTGCACTTATTTTTATTTGTCAGATCTCAGTATTCTTTGCCAATACTTTATATATATATATAGCCAGGAAAGAAAAAGTACCTTCAATTCAAATTGAAGCAAAAGTAAGGGGGAAAGAAATGCAAGGGGAAGTAGAGAAAAAGAGAAGACCATGATGTGATGAAAATAAAAAACAGGAAACAATAACTAGATGGGAGAGACACAGCAGAGAAGAGAGGACAGAAGGGGGGAGAAACAGAGAAAGTAGGGCAGAGAGCTTTCTGTGTGCGTGTGTGTATGTGTGCGGGCGTGCGTGTGTGTGTGCGTGTGTGAGAGAGAGACACAGAGCAAGAGAGAGGGAGAGAGAAACAGAGCTATGGGTGTGTGCACATGTGGATGTCGACTTCCATGTGCATCTATGCTGCATGAGCACATTTGCATGTGCGAGCATGCAGAAGGGAGTGTGTGCGCACATGTACACTGCAGTCGCATGTGCATGTGTGCGTACTTGTAAAAGTGTGTGCATGCATGCATGTTTGCATAGGCTGTATGTGCTTGTGCGTTTGTGCCGGTGCTCGTGTGTCTGTGAGAGGAATGCAGGATGGCTACATGAGTGTGGAAGGACTCAAAGGGAGGAATCTCACATCAAACAAGTGTGCCAGTTGAACCAAATTATTATATGGCCTTGAATTACAACAGAAAATGTAAAACACAAAGTGTAATGGGGAAGAAATAAAGCCTTTTCCATGTCGCACACCAGCCTCAATTTCACTTTAACTCTGCCCTCTCAGGAGATTCATCATGCAATTTGCGCATCTACAACCTCAAATCAGAAAAAAGCTGGGGATGTACGCAGAATTAAAATCAAACTGACAGAAGTCATCAGTAAATTATCTTTGATCCATCATAGTAAAATTAGAATTCGCTGGTTTCTGTTTTTATGTGCATTCTCTATACCCTCCCGACTCTAAGAGTTGGGATTTAAACTCTATGAATTGAGAAATTTTGTGACCATACATGTTTCCAGGCAGCTACTTTTTGGATGTCAGAGGGGGCGGGGCTAAAGAACATACCTGACAGGAGTCCATCCCTCCTTCTAGGTGTCCAGCACACAGCATGTTTTTGGACAGGATGCCATTGTAGACCTGGCTGCTGTTGCAAACACGGTTGTCAATAAGGTTTACCCGAACTTCCATCAGGCTGCGGGACCCTTGCTCTGTTAAGCACATGCGCGCACACAAACACAAACACACACACACACACACACACACACACACACACACAATTCATCTTTATTACCATTGTGTTCCATTCTGCAGGCCTACTCATTCTGGGTGAATCCCAGTGCAGGAAAAAAAAAAAAAAAAAAAAAAACTTTCTTCCCTCCACTCATACCCCACTCCATACAGACAGCCAGTGAGGTGGTTGAGGAGGAAAGTATGGAACCATAGACTGTATAAAAAGATGGATGCAGCACCTGGGTCTGAAAACTGAGGCCACAGTGGAAATCTCCAAAATTTACAATCTATTTAATGGCCAACAGATGGCGACGTCGGTGGTTGCAGAAAGAAGTTCAATCCTATAGAAGTCTATGAGAAAATGAACTCTACTTTCCCACCTGATTTATTATTTCAATAATGAATTTCCACATTATTTTATGGTACCTGTCGCAAGTTTCAAGTCTCCTTCGATATATCATGATGTTCATTTTTGTAAATTATGGTCCCAAATAGACTAGAATAAAGGATAAAGCCAGAATATGCTTTAGGAGCGTGGCTATCCTCTGGTCCTCGTCAGATTCGGTCAGATCCACTCGCAGATCCACCCCTCACTCCTCCCTGTATCTTCAATTCAGGCTCTCATCCAATAGGAATCACATCCGGTTTCAAAATGACAAAATGACGCTGTTCAAATTGGCAAAATCGAGGCTTCCTAAATGGTATGCTGAAACCAATGGGTGATGTCACGGTTGCTTCCTCAATCTTTTTATACAGTCTATGTATGGAACATTCTCCAAGCATTGGGAGTGGAATGCACCCCGCTTTCCAGCATTACCCAGCCCTCCCTCAGCTGCATCGCCCCAAGCTCTCCCCCCTGCCCTCTCTCTTCTCACTTTTGGTCAGCAGCCATACCACAATTCGATCTGCTCCAGCCGTGTGGCTGAAGCTAAGCAGGTGTGGGCTTGGTTAGTACTTGGATGGGAGACCACCTGGGAAAACCAAGTTCCTGCTGGAGGAGGTGTTGGAGGCCAGGAGGTTAGTTCCCAATGCCCCAGTGCAGTGACTGGGACACTGTACTGAAGGAGGCGCCGTCTTTCGGATGAGACGTTAAACCGAGGTCCTCACTCACTGTGGTCATTAAAGAGCCTATAACACTCTTCGACAAGAGTAGGGGGTTCCCCGGTGTCATGGCTAAAGTCCCAACCTGGCTCTTTCCACCTGCCACCTAATCATCCCCTGATCTAATTGGCTGTGCAAACTGCCCCCTCCCTCCCCACCTCAACCCCCAGGGCTCCCTTGAAAAAGAGATTTCAATCTCAACTAAATAAATAAAAACTCACCAGCCATTTCCTCAGTCGTCCCATAGCCAGTGGTCCAGCACTGCGCACTGTCGCTGATTATCTGGTTGAAAGCGGGCAAACAGACAGGCATGATGGTAGCTGGAAAACACATTGACACAAACACACAAATAGATAAACATTAGTTACACACCCATTGGACAGAGTGTTCCCTATTGAGGTGATCCACAAGCGCGCAGAAAGAAAGGGATGTATCGGGGTTTTGTAGGATAAATGTAAGGGGTGTGAAGGGAAAGTGTGAGTGTGTGTAGGAGAGCACAAGTGAGGGTAGGGGAGAGTGTAAGGGTCTGTAGGGAAAGTGTGAGCGTGTGTAGGAGTGCACAAGCGAGGGTAGGGAGAGGGTAAGGGTGTGTAGGGAAAGTGTGAGCGTGTGTAGGAGTGCACCAGTGAGGGTAGGGAGAGTGTAAGGGTGTGTAGGGAAAGTGTGAGTGTGTGTGGGAGTGCACAAGTGAGGGTAGGGAGAGTGTAAGGGTGTGTAGGGAAAGTGTGAGTGTGTGCAGGAGAGCACAAGTGAGGGTAGGGAGAGTGTAAGGGTGTGTGGGGAAAGTGTGAGTGTGTGCAGGAGAGCACAAGAGGGAAGGGGGGGGAGAGTAAGGGTGTGTAGGGAAAGTGTGAGTGTGTGCAGGAGAGCACAAGAGAGGGAAGGGGAGAGTAAGGGTGTGTAGGGAAAGTGTGAGTGTGTGCAGGAGAGCACAAGTGAGGGAAGGGAGAGTAAGGGTGTGTAGGGAAAGTGTGAGTGTGTGCAGGAGAGCACAAGAGAGGGAAGGGGAGAGTAAGGGTGTGTAGGGAAAGTGTGAGTGTGTGTAGGAGTGCACAAGTGAGGGTAGGGAGAGTGTAAGGGTGTGTAGGGAAAGTGTGAGTGTGTGCAGGAGTGCACAAGCGAGGGTAGGGAGAGTGTAAGGGTGTGCAGAGAAAGTGTGAGTGTGTGTAGGGGGGCACAAGTGAGGGAAGGGGAGAATAAGGGTGTGTAGGGAAAGTGTGAGTGTGTGTAGGAGTGCACAAGTTAGGGTAGGGAGAGTGTAAGGGTGTGTAGGGAAAGTGTGAGTGTGTGCAGGAGAGCACAAGCGAGGGTAGGGAGAGTGTAAGGGTGTGTGGGGAAAGTGTGAGTGTGTGCAGGAGAGCACAAGAGAGGGAGGGGAGAGTAAGGGGTGTGTAGGGAAAGTGTGAGTGTGTGCAGGAGAGCACAAGAGAGGGAAGGGGAGAGTAAGGGTGTGTAGGGAAAGTGTGAGTGTGTGTAGGAGTGCACAAGTGAGGGTAGGGAGAGTGTAAGGGTGTGTAGGGAAAGTGTGAGTGTGTGCAGGAGAGCACAAGCGAGGGTAGGGAGAGTGTAAGGGTGTGTGGGGAAAGTGTGAGTGTGTGCAGGAGTGCACAAGCAAGGGGAGGGAGAGTGTAAGTGTGTGTGGGGAAAGTGTGAGTGTGTGCAGGAGAGCACAAGAGAGGGAAGGGGAGAGTAAGGGTGTGTAGGGAAAGTGTGAGTGTGTGCAGGAGAGCACAAGAGAGGGAAGGGGAGAGTAAGGGTGTGTAGGGAAAGTGTGAGTGTGTGTAGGAGTGCACAAGTGAGGGAAGGGGAGAGGGGTGTGGTGTGTGGGGAAAGTGAGTGTGTGCAGGAGAGCACAAGCGAGGGTAGGGAGAGTGTAAGGGTGTGTGGGGAAAGTGTGAGTGTGTGCAGGAGTGCACAAGCAAGGGTAGGGAGAGTGTAAGGGTGTGTAGGGAAAGTGTGAGTGTGTGCAGGAGAGCACAAGAGAGGGAAGGGAGAGTAAGGGTGTGTAGGGAAAGTGTGAGTGTGTGGGAGAGCACAAGAGAGGGAAGGGGAGAGTAATGGTGTGTAGGGAAAGTGTGAGTGTGTGCAGGAGAGCACAAGAGAGGGAAGGGGAGTAAGGGTGTGTAGGGAAAGTGTGAGTGTGTGCAGGAGAGCACAAGAGAGGGAGGGGAGAGTAAGGGTGTGTAGGGAAAGTGTGAGTGTGTGTAGGAGTGCACAAGTGAGGGTAGGGAGAGTGTAAGGGTGTGTAGGGAAAGTGTGAGTGTGTGCAGGAGTGCACAAGCGAGGGTAGGGAGAGTGTAAGGGTGTGTAGAGAAAGTGTGAGTGTGTGTAGGGGGGCACAAGTTAGGGTAGGGAGAGTGTAAGGGTGTGTAGGGAAAGTGTGAGTGTGTGCAGGAGAGCACAAGCGAGGGTAGGGAGAGTGTAAGGGTGTGTGGGTAAAGTGTGAGTGTGTGCAGGAGTGCACAAGCAAGGGTAGGGAGAGTGTAAGGATGTGTGGGGAAAGTGTGTGTGCAGGAGAGCACAAGCGAGGGTAGGGAGAGTGTAAGGGTGTGTAGAGAAAGTGTGAGTGTGTGTAGGGGGGCACAAGTGAGGGAAGGGGAGAATAAGGAAGTGTAGGGAAAGTGTGAGTGTGTGCAGGAGTGCACAAGCGAGGGTAGGGAGAGTGTAAGGGTGTGTAGGGAAAGTGTGAGTGTGTGTAGGAGTGCACAAGCGAGGGTAGGGAGAGTGTAAGGATGTGTGGGGAAAGTGTGTGTGCAGGAGAGCACAAGCGAGGGTAGGGAGAGTGTAAGGGTGTGTGGGGAAAGTGTGAGTGTGTGCAGGAGAGCACAAGAGAGGGAAGGGGAGAGTAAGGGTATGTAGGGAAAGTGTGAGTGTGTGTAGGAGTGCACAAGAGAGGGAAGGGGAGAGTAAGTAGGGAAAGTGTGAGTGTGTGCAGGAGTGCACAAGAGAGGGAAGGGGAGAGTAAGTAGGGAAAGTGTGAGTGTGTGTAGGAGTGCACAAGTGAGGGTAGGGAGAGTGTAAGGGTGTGTAGGGAAAGTGTGAGTGTGTGCAGGAGAGCACAAGAGAGGGAAGGGGAGAGTGTAAGGGTGTGTAGGGAAAGTGTGAGTGTGTGCAGGAGGGCACAAGTGAGGGTAGGGAAGAGTAAGGGTGTGTAGGAAAAGTGTGAGTGTGTGTAGGAGTGCACAAGTGAGGGTCGGGAGAGTGTAAGGGTGTGTAGGGAAAGTGTGAGTGTGTGTAGGAGGGCACAAGTGAGGGTAGGGAGAGTTTAAGGGGTGTGAAGGGAGAACACTTCTCAGTGCCCCATTTTATAATCATTTACCAATGATAACATGCGCCAGATGCACGTCTTTTTACCTCATGTCTCGCCTATCGTGTTTAAACACAGAGAGCTTGCAATTTTACGATGTAGTCTACAGTTAAAATCTGGGGAGACATGCTGCTTATTAATGTCAGTTTGACAGGAAGCTCACGTTCACACGAGAAAAGGGGCGAGACTTGAACTTCAGTTGGTCCACCTTCTTAAACAGATACAGTGAAAATGTCATAACATCAGATGCAGACAGCAGAGCTGTCACTTGTTTGCACAGCAACGTCTCAATGCATTTTCTTTTAACCACGCTTTTTAAAGACGTGCATGCAGTGTCGCGTCCTGTGTTTTTCCCTCACAAGCACGCTTCCTGCGTACACGGCCCTTAAGAAGGGAGTAGGGAGGGAGTTTTTCTGAGGACTGAAGGGAAATTGTACGGAGAATGTAGGGAGATTGGAAGGAGTGTGTAGGGAAAGTGCAAAGTGTAGTGTAAAGTGTAAACATTTGCAGTCGCCAATGCAGAGCATGACAACAATTCGGTGAGTTAATACAACAAAGCGCCATTAAGTGGCCACACAATGACCACGCAACAGGGATAATACGAGGAGTGGCACCAGACTGACGAAAACGGCGACAATTATGAACGTTTCAAAACTGTCTCCAAACACTATGGCCAACTTTGGAGAACTACTGCGAATCGTCAGACAAGTCCCACACCACGTTAAGCACAGTAACACCATATAAGACAAATATCATGACAAACTTGGTGAAGAACTTGGCAAGAGATGCGTAGGGAGAGTGTAAAAAGTGTGTAGGGAGCGCGTAAGGGGACTGGAGGGAGAGTGTAAAAAGTGTGTAGGGAGCGTGTAAGGGGACTGGAGGGAGAGTGTAAAAGGTGTGTAGGGAGTGCGTAAGGGGACTGTAGGGAGAGTGTAAAAAGTGTGTAGGGAGCGTGTAAGGGGACTGGAGGGAGAGTGTAAAAAGTGTGTAGGGAGCGTGTAAGGGGACTGGAGGGAGAGTGTAAAAAGTGTGTAGGGAGCGCGTAAGGGGACTGCAGGGAGAGTGTAAGGGGACTGTAGGGAAAGTGTAAAAAGTGTGTAGGGAGCACGTAAGGGGACTGTAGGGAGAGTGTAAAAAGTCTGTAGGGAGAGTGTAAGGGGACTGTAGGGAAAGTGTAAATAGTGTGTAGGGAGCGTGTAAGAGGACCGTAGGGAGAGTGTAAAAAGTCTGTAGGGAGAGTGTAAGGGGACTGTAGGGAAAGTGTAAATAGTGTGTAGGGAGCGTGTAAGAGGACTGTAGGCAGAGTGTAAAAAGTCTGTAGGGAGCGCGTAAGGGGACTGCAGGGAGAGTGTAAGGGGACTGTAGGGAAAGTGTAAAAAGTGTGTAGGGAGCGTGTAAGAGGACTGTAGGGAGAGTGTAAAAAGTCTGTAGGGAGAGTGTAAGGGGACTGTAGGGAAAGTGTAAAGAGTCTGTAGGGAGAGTGTAAGGGGACTGTAGGGAAAGTGTAAAAAGTGTGTAGGGAGCACATAAGGGGACTGTAGGGAGAGTGTAAAAAGTGCGTAGAGAGAGTGAAAGGGGACTGGAGGGATAGTGAAAAAAGTGTGTAGGGAGCGTGCAAGGGGACTGTAGGGACTGTGTAAAAACTGTCTGGGGAGCGTGCAAGGGGACTGTAGGGAGAGTGTAAAAAGTGTGTAGGGAGAGTGTAAGGGGACTGCAGGGAGAGTAGGCTCGTTCGAGATGAGCCAGGTCTGCGCAGATTCGACCACCAGCGATCAGCGCTCAATGCATGCCGGTTAGTTTTGTGTCCGACTTCATCCCGCCTTGCTCTGACGTATTACAAAAGTGGACAGCGATAAAATCGCGACAGCGAGGCGGCCGCAGTTTTTAGAGCCAGGCGCTGCAGTTGCTCTCCACCGACTGCACCGCCTGGCTCTAATCTGATCTAACAGCAGATTGGTTTAGAGGTTGGCTCAACAATATGACGTTTTATATACACTCTCTACTTTTGTTGAATGGGAGAGAGTTTGATTTTATTTGTCAGATTTGAAGGTTTCCGGTTACAGAAAACGTGTGGCTGATGGTGACTTTTAATTGGGACTCATGTCACAGATCATGAGCTGAATATAGTCTATTATATATTAACACTGCACTGTTTTAATTATTGAAGTATTTAGCAGCGCAAATATTTCTGGTAAGCGGGATGTGAGGATTTTTACGGGGGGGGACACCCCGGGTGAACAGGATGTACGTATTTCTGTGACTTCCTGTATATTCTCTCAAGGCTGCTGAGAACTGTCTGACTTCATTGCAGCTTGTTGTCACCGCCCGCCGCTGCACCCGCCTGCTCTCGTCTACTTTCCAGGCGAGGTGCAGTTCATCTCGAACGAGCCTATTGTAAGGTGATTGTAAGCAGGAGAGTCAGGGAGTTAAGGAGTGGGTACTCAGTGGTGCATTATTTGCTTGTATTCATGCGCAGACTCACAGGAAAAAGTCACGGGTTGGCTGAGCCTGAGCAAAGCAATATCCTGGTCATTTGTCTTGCTGTTGAACTGCTCATTTCGGATGATGGTCCTCACAAAGTAGGGGGGTGGTAGATTGTCCTGGGTGAAGTCCCCCACGTACACTTTCCAGTAAACCGGATCCGAGTACTCACTGTATGCAGCAGGGAGAGCCATTGGTGAAGGAAGTAAAACAATGATGCACAGCAGATATAATTTCCTAATTTTTATTTCCTTTTGGTTTGTGTTTTTTTTTCTTTTTTTGTTGGGAGGGGGGGGTATAAGTGTTGAGTTCCACGTCAGGCATTATTAGGTATCCCTAAACATGTTATTCTCATATATTAGCACTAAGCCACCAGTACAGATGTTACTATGACTGAAGTGTCTGCTGTCCTCCAAAGCATTAGCCTACTTGCTACAGCAGCGTTAGCACCATGCTAGTCTGCAAGTTTATCTGGTTTGTGCTCTCAAACTGGAGCTCAGCTGGTCTATTCCGCAAACTCACAAGAAGGCAGGCAATGGATCTCAATAAAATATATACTACTCAAAATTTGATAGGGATCATTGGAATTTTTTTGTGAAATGACATGCAAATTTGGTAACTGCCACTGATGAACAATATATTGGATAAATGACATGCAGTCAGACACAAAACACATTTGCACGTGCATTTCATGACATTAAATGAGCGTGCAGCCTCACATTTTGGCTTTGACTAACACTTCACCATTTCAACTCAGACGTGTGTATTGCTTGTTGGTGAAAATTTGGAAGTTCCCAAATTTTTTGCATTACATTTAGCAATAACAATGTCTCCTCAACGTCTTAGACGTCGATTGACTTCAGAGCAATTGGGAAGATGCATCGGAATGCTTGACTCTGGCTTCTCACGTCACGTTGCTAATGCACTTAACGTCAGCCAAAGCGTTGTGAACAGACCGTGGAACCGGCATCAAACGTTTGGTACAGCAGCACACCGTCATGGGGGTGGTCGTCAGAGATCGACTACACAATGACAAGACCACTTTCTCACACTTCAGGCACGACGTCATCCTTTCTGGACAGCCACCACCCTACGAAATGACCTTCATAACGCCTCGGGGGTCAGGGTATCCACTCAGACGATACGGAATCGTCTTCATACTGCCGGCCTCAACTCAAGAAGGCCATGTGTTCGAATCCCACTGACCGTGCGTCATAGCCGTGACCGTTTGGATTGGGCTCACGATCATGTCACATGGACACACAACGATTGGGCTCCAGTTCTCTTTACTGATGAGTCCCAATATTGCTTGGACTTTACTGACAGGAGGCAACGGGTGTGGCGAAGACAACGTGAGCGATTTAATGATGCCTACATCAACGAACACGACCGTTATGGTGGCGGATCAATTATGGCCTGGGGAGGAATAAGCAGGAACGGCAGAATGGACCTGCATGTCATGGGGAGAGGGACGATGACAGGGGTACAGTACAGGGATGAGATCCTCAATGTGTACGTAAGACCATACGCTGGTGCTGTTGGCCCTGATTTCATCTTGATGGATGATAACGCCCGTCCCCATCGTGCTAGGGTGGTGAATCAATTCCTAGAACAGGAGACAATTGTCCGCATGGACTGGCCCGCGCGTTCGCCGGACCTAAACCCTATCGAGCATGTGTGGAACATGCTGCAGGTCGCCATTTCCGGTCGTAGGGGACAACCCACAACTCTAGAAGAGCTCGGAAATGCCCTTGTTGAAGAATGGAACAACATTCCAATTGCAAGCATCCGGGTTCTGATTGACAGTATGACCCGACATTGTCAAGCCGTCATTCAAGCTACGGGAGGCCATACCCGTTATTGACATTAACTGTGGTAATGAAACATCAAACGAACACGGTCTGTTTTCACTTTACATGTCATAGGTGAAACCATGAAGTGTTTGTGAAAGCCAAAAGTGTGAGGCTGCACGCTCATTTAATGTCATTAAATGCACTTGCAAATGTGTTTTGTGTCTGACTGCATGTCATTTATCCAATATATTGTTCATCAGTGGCAGTTACCAAATTTGCATGTCATTTCACAAAAAAATTCCTATGATCCCTATCAAATTTTGAGTAGTATATAAACAAAGCTATCAAGAGGAAATATACAATATAAATACACTTCTTAATTCAGTGGAAAATTTCTCTCTCTGCACAACCCTTTCAGTCTCCTAGCAGAGCCTTTACACTCTCCCAACAATTTCACACACAAAGTGGCTATTTTATCATTACATGTGTCTGAATCAATCCCAACTGTAATTAATATTTCAAGCCACGTGTTTGTTAGTATCATTCAGATGGGTAACTTTTTCTTAGCCTGTGTGGTGGCAGCCTGTCTCGTCACTGACCTTTGGAAGCAGTGAGCGGCAGTCAGCACAAAGTCCGGAGACACCAAACTGCCTCCGCAGACATGGAAGTCGCGAAAATGCAGCGAGACTTGCCAAGGCCAATGACCCGCCTGCGCAATAGCACCCCCGACGATCCTGGAGGTGGTCTGCTGCCTCCCACAGTCTGGGGCAGGAGCAGGGGCAGAACGAGCAGAGGGAAAGGTTGGTGATGAGTTTTTACACCACGTTACATATACTGAGCAACAAAAGACACGCAAGTTAACGAGTTAGCTAATGTACTCGCATGGTGTAATGTAGTGTACTGCTAATGTACACTGCTTTACCATTCTTTGCATGCATCCACTCACCATCATTGCTGATGATACTGACTTTCACCCCCCATATTTGCATCGTCCTTTTGTTGAATTTGGTTCATGAAATAAATTGAATTTTGCTTTTTAAATGCATCACAGTGCATCTCCCCTTCTTGTTACGGCTTTTGAGCCAAGTCGCAACGGGCAAAAATGTCATTTCTGCTCCTCGTAAACCAAACCCTCGATGTATGCTTTAATGAAATGCCATTAAGTGCATGCTCTCTCACTGGTGACTTTGAGAGCTTTCGAAACTGCACCAGCTGAGGAACCCATAAGCTGTTATCTGAAAAAATTATCCAAATTTCCCTGGTATCCAGCCTACATAATGGCCCACACAGGGTGAACAGCTTGATTTTAGAAAAAGCTCATACCGACACACTCCAGAGAGACGGTCTTCTGTTCAGGGCAGGAATCACTGTGTGACAAAAGGAAAGACAACACAATTAATTTATAAGGGAGCCCTGGGGGTTGAGGTGGGGAGGGAGGGGGCAATTTGCACAGCCAATTAGATCAGGGGATGATTTGGCAGCAGGTTGAAAGAGCCAGGCTGGGAATTTAGCCATGACACCAGGGAACCCCCTACCCCTCGATGAGTGTCATAGGATCTTCAATGACCACAGTCAGTCAGGAGCTCGATTTAACGTCTCATCCGAAAGACGGCGTCTCCTTCAGTACAGTATCCCCGTCACTGCACTGGGGCTTTGGGGATTATTCCATCAGAGGGAAGAGCGCAACCTACTGGCCCAAAAACACCTCTTCCAGCAGCAACTTGGTTTTCCCAGGTGGCAATGAGCTGGCATGCAGCAACATAAGGCCAAAATTTTATAGCGAGCTTCCTCTTTTGTGGCCTGATTGGCTAAGAAAAAGGGGCAGGGCAAATACAAGAACCAATAGAGAAAAGCCATCCAGTGTACTGAATTCTTTAACATTTATCAGTGGTATGCAGGAACATACACTGCTTGTCAAAAGGTGGGGATGGTGACACAATCTTTCATATTCTGGCTCTGTACTTTGCAGGGCACAATAGATTAGATTCAAAACAATGAATATAAAGGTGAAGCACATACGGTCACATTTAATTTGCAGGTATTCACTTACATAATGAATGTGTGCGTAGTAATTACAGCCATTTTTACTGTACATTGCATCCTTATTTAAGGTGAGCAAGAGCAACCGCACATAGTTAAGTACTCTAAAATGAAGTCATTGTATTGAAGCAAAAAGAAAAGACTCAAGGCACTCTCTGATTACTATTAAAATGCCTTTTATTTAACAGCATGGTCATTTTAATCATGAGTCGCATCAAGTCTTGATGAAGGCTTGATGCCTAAAACGCCGAAGTTTGTTTTTAAGGTCCACATGACCATGCCGTGCAAAATAAAGGCATTTTAATAGTAATCAGAAAGTGCCTTGGAGTCTTTTCTTTTGCTTCAATGACTTAGTGAATCCCATTCCAAAGAGCACCTCAAACATACTCTCTTTTGAGTCCAGGTAGCACTCCTTTCCTTTTGTCTTTTTAAGTCATTGTATGTTTAACCAGCTTGGGAATCCTTAGCATTTAATAACTGTCTATAGTGTGTGAAGCATAGATATCACTAGATGCTGAGCAACTTCCCTGCCGAAAGGATAGAAACTAGCAATCTCACTGTCCCCAACATGTGACTGGGCAGCACATCTTCAGCCTTACCTGACGTTGAACATGCCGTGGATGGCATGAAACCTGCTGCCGGTCACTGTGAGGGCAGTTAGGGGCTGGCCCTGTACACTGCCTGTTCTGTAGCTCCTGTGGGGGGGAACGAACACACACACGTACGCGTGCACATACAGAAACACGCGCACACACACACACACACACACCTGAGATACAAGATAGAATATTCAAGATTCAAAAACATTGTCATATACACCAGGAGTTATCTTGTATAATGACATAATTAGTTTCCATGCTCACACAGAATCGGCTATAGATTTAAAGACTAAAGATTTAGAGAACAAAACAATAAAAATGTGTTGAGCGAAAGCACATACAAAGGAGAAAAATAATGTAGCTTAAGATTTGCCACAGGATTTGACAAAAACATTGAATAAAGACCTGTGATTCTTCAAATATCTAGTCAAACAAATATGAAAAGACATAATAGCACAGTAAAGGTTCTTTATGGTCCTGTGAAAGCTGTTGCGCAACTTTGTGAATTATGAAAATTGAGTAGAATGTGGCAGCAAAACTGTTCAATTACTTTTGGGAACATTCTTGGTACAGTCAAGTCTTTCCTGTTAAGAGCACAGAGCACATGCTGTACTGACACTGAGCTTGTGTATGTGATGGGGACTTAGGGGCGAGATTGGTACACAGTGTCAGACAGCCTGGGGCAGTTTGCTTTCACAGCCATGGGTGGAATCACTGATCACACACACACACACAAACACACACACACACGCACACAATCAAACCAATACACCACAACACAACCGCACAGACACACACAAAAACGCATGCACGCAATTAGTTTGCGATTGCAAATGTGAAATAAATATAGATTAATATTTACATGCAAGCCTACGCCCATAGAGTAAGACATAAATGAGCACTTGTTAAGCTTTACCTGTAGAGGGCTAGGGATGCACATTTGACTCAAACAACCTTCTTAGTCCCAGAAGCTTGCATACAAGCAAAAAGATAGATTCATTGCTTAAAAGCTACATTGCAACCAGAGAAATGGAGCCTGTGGGTGACTATAACACACAAGGGAGAGCAGATGCATGGAGCAATACTGCGTGATGGTGAACTGGAGGGGTCTGGAATGGGGGGGGGACTCTTACCTACGGAAGCCCAGCTGGGAGCAGGTGTGGTCTGCATAATCTTCGTCCCACCCTTGGAAGCAGACTGGCAGAAATCGCCCGTCTTGAGCAGTGCGCACCATCAGGCGTCCTTCTGTCCCAAATCGTACTGTGGTGAGGGGCAGGGGTCAGAAAGTGTGCTTATCCAGCTTTGGCTGAGCGAATATCAAAACGGCTCATTTTATATCAGTCAGTGCTTGAGACATGGTAGCATTCTTGGTATTGCTCGGAAGTTAAAAAGCTAACATAACCCTTTGACAGCCAGCTTTTACAAAACCAAACATGACTGCTCTGCCCAAGTTAATTAGTTATCAGATATGCAACAGATATGTTTACCACAGCATTTCATTGTATGAAATAGCTAAATTAAATGTCCTGAAATGTTTAAGCAACAAGTTGGATGCAGTTATTTTAAGCGAAGTGTACCAGATTTTACATATTAAGTGCAAATATTCAGATAGATGATTAGTTTGAATTTGAATCTTTGCTGAAGACCGTGATTAGTAGGATCCGGTGTGTAACTGCTTAAATGGAATGAAAGCCTGCCCCCGCACTGGCCTTTTCTGGATAAGATTGAGGACCCCAAAGCAATCGAAAATGTGGAAAGATCCAAATTCGGGCAGAGGAGTCGATCAGCATAACACAGACCTTTCCATATGCGGGAATCAAAGGCTAAATAATCCAATATTGTGATATGGGGCGCAGGTTTCTTTCCATTTGAGCATTTCTCTGTCCGAATGTCCATCTATGCGTTCTGCCAGCACTACAGTCCGTGTGCCCTTTTCTGTCAGTCTGTCTGTCCATCTGCCCGTTTGTACTCTCATCTAGTCGTCCGCCAGTTTGCCGGCCTGGCGGCCCTGATAAGCTCACCACAGACGGTTTCGTCGCTTCCCATTTCACAGTCCCGCTTCAGATCGCACAGGACCGTGGTGTTGGGGCAGGTGTCCGCCATGGCCAGGCCGGGCCGCTGTCCCGGAGAGCCGCCGTCGTCATCATCATCCTCATCGTGAATATCGTCGTAGCCATTCGCAACAGCCACCAACACCCTGGAGCTAAAATGCACTGCGAGGGAGAGGAGAGGTGCAGACAGAAAGATAGAAAAAGACAGAGAGAGAGAAAAAAAAAACCATGGGAAACTATTTACAGACAAGTTAAGCTTTGCTCCGGACCAGACCGAAATTAGAAATGAGATTAATTCAGACAAAACTATATGTGAAATATGATTAATCCATGAAATGAGCCCCATGAAAGTTAGAGGTGGGCAGACACAAGTGATCATAATTAACGGCTGTTCTGTTCGCTTCTTTGACTGAAATGTCAGTCAGCTAGTGAGCTGGCATTCCCAGTTTTCTAAATAAAAAACAAGCAAAGGAAGAACAGCTGAGGCTATAAGGTAACAGTAGAGAAAGCCTGATATTGAACTAGATGCCATATAGTCTTTAGGTAAGCTAAGCATGAGGTACACTGTAGTGGCAGAAAACTGGCTAGAAGTTGTGTGTTGAATGCCCAGTTCTCATCCTTCTGTTATTGTGGTGGTAACTCTCATTGCAGTGCCTCACCTCCCAGCCAGATGGCGACAGCAAGCAGGATGAGCAGGAGTATGGTGCCTCCCGAGCCCCCGTAACAGCGGGCATTTCTACCACAGAACTGCTGCTTCTTTCTGCGAGGAGGCGCTGGAAGTCAGAGACAAATGAGGAGAATTTTACTGCGTATTAGCATTACAGAATTTGCTGGATAACTGCACTGAAAAAAGCCCAGAAAAGCTGTTTTTTGAATCCATTCCAATACTGTACTGGATCACCAAGAGCCACAGATGTGACGTCAAACGGCAAGCAGCAGACCATGAAATGAAGGCATATTGGTATGTTCCATCTCGCATATTTCGTATCGTCACTATTCACCACACACATTTTAGGGAAATGAGCAGACGCTCCATCCCCAGTGATGGGAATTCTAAATTCATTGTACATTGTCAAAAAAAAAAAAAAAAAACACTGAGCATTTATCCTTACTGATAAGCTTTTCGATTGTGGCACCACATCCATAACCATTCATCAAGCTGTCACTCTCTGAAAGCGCATGAGAGAGAGAAAGGAAGAGATAGAGATATGAAGATTGAAACTGCAGGGGAAATAGAGAGAAAGAGAGATCCAGGTAGAGAGGAAGAGAGGGATACAGATAGAAATGAGACAGAGATAGACGTACAGACTGAGAGTAAACAGACTATAGCCAAACCAGAGGGGGGAGATCTTACGGATGTTGTGGTGGGTGACGTGGGCTGTCACTACAGGAGGGTAAGGCTGAGGGACATAACGAGGCTGGCTGAGGATGTACGGCCCGCCTCCAGTCCCATAGACTACCTCATTGTACGACTTGAGGGGAGGCTGGTGCTGCATCGCCGCAGAGTACGAGGGAGGGAGGTCTTTCTGGAGAAGAAAATTAACATAATGTACTACAAACATTCATTCAAGTCACATCCTTCATTCCAGTAGGAAGGAACTACATTACCCACAGGTCACCACTGCAGACAATCCTGCACGAGCCAGGAGACACACACACACACACACACACACACACACACACACGAAAGGAACACAGGCAAGGGAACACCTGGCAAAAACTGGGGAGAGAAGGTATGCGGCAGCCTGACAGATAGAATTTACCGTCCACTGCAAGCCATGAAGAGGAATTACTTTTGGGAGATATAAGTTTGATTGCTTAAACTCTAATTTTTAAATTAAGTTTTCCCTTAAGTGGGTTTAAAGTGAGCAAAAGCATTTCTGTCACATTGTGGGACAATGTCACATACATATTCTTTATCTGCTGGTTGCAACGTTTCACTGAAGCTATATCACACTTTTATTGAGAGAAATATTCAAACATAGGATACCATGTTTTATGGCCACAGCATCACAACCGATGGAGAATATCTGGATCTTGCACATCATTTTATACATATTTCCCAGTAATTCAGCAGGATATATTTAAGAATGTTGGAAACCTAGAAATCTCAGCTAGAATTTAAAACAGGTGAGAAGTTCAACAGGTTTGAGAACAGAAGCGGCATTCGACCGACCCAAATACAACATAGGAATCCGTAGTTTTTATAGGGTTTTTTTTACAAAAATGACAACAATGGAATGCTCATGCAAAATCAAACAAAAAACTATCCAAGACAATTTTATAATTGCCTTATAGACCAGTTCGGCTGAAGCGAGATTTGGGTCGCGCGCATGCTCTTTGCAGACTGTATGGCAATAGATGCACACATCGCATTGAAAAAAGGGGAGAATTATAAGTTCTTTCACTTTCGCTGTGGTAGAAGGCAGCTTATAGCACGGAATATAAACAGGAAGAATTTTCATTCAAGAACATTCTACGGCAGGGGTCACCAACTCCGTCCCTGGAGAGCTACCATCCTGTAGGTTTCTGCTCTAACTCCTATTCAGCGCACCGGATTCAACTAATTAGCTACTTAACAAGATCACTAAGCTGGGCAATTGAGTGGCTAATTAGGTGTGCCGAATAGGAGGTAGAGCAGAAACCTACAGGATGGTAGCCCTCCAGGAACGGAGTTGGTGACCCCTGTTCTACGGTGTGCAGCGCACATTTTTTGTCCGGACGGCCAGATTAAGAATTCAGTATTCAACCCCCACCAATATGTTTGGGTACCCAGAGGAGCATCCAGTAAAGGAAATTTATAGTTTCGTTTCCTGTGCTGCTATTCGTGGTAGCGGCTTATAACGGTGGCTGCCATGTTACTGATGACACACTGGGTTGCCAGGGCAGGCACAGCGTATGCATTCGCAATATTAAATATCTATTTTATAATAGCCGAGTGGCCTCTGCGTGCGTGCGTGCGTGCGTGCGTGCGTGCGTGCGTGCGTGCGTACGGCCACTCAGTGCTAGATTCCACCAGGCGCGTATCTGCAGCATAGCGTGAGCGACGCTGTTTGGCTCCGTCTTGCAGGCGACTGTGTCCGGCCAATCAGTGCTAGACACCACCGGGCGCGTATCAGTGCTAGAGTCCGCCGGGCGCGTATCAGTGCTAGATTCCACCGGGCGCGTATCTGCAGCATAGCGTGAGCGACGCCGTTTGGCTCCCTCTTGCTAGCGACTGAGTCCGGCCAATCAGTGCTAGACTCCACCGGGCGCGTATCAGTGCTAGAGTCCACCAGGCGCGTATCTGCAGCATAGCGGGAGCGACGCTGTTTGGCTCCGTCTTGCAGGCAACTGTGTCCGGCCAATCAGTGCTAGACTCCGCCGGGCGCGTATCTACAGCATAATGTGAGCGACGCCATTATAATATAGACATACAGGGGGAATCCCCCGGCATCCCCCTCTCCTGGGGATTCCCCCTTTTGAACCCAAGCCAATTCATCCACAGGAGTCCTGAATCACAAAAAACAGATGCCAGGCCGCAAGAAAAAGTAGCGCGTAATCTGCAGCATAACGTGAGTGACGCTATTATGCTCCGTCTTGCAGGCGACTTCGTGTTCCACTGAGCGCGGAATGTCAGCGCAGCGTATTTACCTTGATAGTTACTTAGTTTTAGTTACTATAAAAACATCGGTCGCGTGACAGCCACCTTGGTGTTTATGGAAACACCATGGCAACGTGATGACATCATAATGCTGCACGAAGTTACATAAAATAGAACCCGTGGATCCCCACGGGCAGAGTACTAGTTAATATTAAATTCCAAACCCCCTTCTCACAAATAAAACTGCCCAAAATATATTGGCGCCCCCCTTTTAAAATTGTTCTGGCAAATAAAACAGCAAAAAAGTGGAGGTTGCATACAAAATTCTTTCCCCCTGACGATATAGACTAAGCTCCATAAGTTTTCTCCCACAAAATGAAATTGGCGAAATACTGTCAAGGCAAGTCCTCGATGTTGTTATTTTCAAATAAAAAATGAAAACAAATGAAAATCCAAAATCAAATGTGTTGCGTTCAGTCAAACAGTAATGAGGTTGTGTCGGTATGGCTTGGCCTTGTATTTTACATGTGTACCTGTGCACTTATCCAAGTTGAGAGGGGATTAGGATCATGTGCACTTGCCAGTTGTTTTGAACAATGCAAATTCGTCGCAGGAACACTGTGGCTATTAGCGGACTTATGGCATGGGACCCAATCATCGTGGTGTTAATGACATTAATTCACGTCCGCAAAACTAACTAGCAAGCAAATTCAATTTTGTTGGCAATATATAGCAAGTAATTATGTAATCGAAATCACAAAGGAACTAAATGATTACTGCAGGCAGTGAAATGAAAACCATGTCAACCTACCTTTCAGACGTTTTAAATGACCCAATTATTGTGGTTTTTCAGAAAGAGTGGTCTGTAAAGGCGGATGCGCCCGTTGAGTGCAAATAGTAGTTTTGACAGCAGACGTGATTCAATTATTCCTTCGACTTTCTCCATTTTTGAGCTTTGAGTGTCCAAATCTTTGTATATTTGTCTCGTGATTCACAAACCTTGAGCTGAGAGATTGCTCTCCTCTCGCTGACTGCAGGCTTATTAACGGTCTCCAGTTTTTCTTCTGCCATACAAAACGTTCAGTGCTCATGCGCTCTCTAAATCTCGCTTTTTCACGCCCTTAAACCGAAACAGTCTATTAGGTTACGTAGTGTAATTCCATTGTTTTACAATTCTTTTATTTAACTTACTTTTCAGATTCAGCGCGTTTCCTGTTTTGGCCTTTGCAAATCAGTATTATTATTATGATTATTATTATTATTAGTATTGGCCCTTTCGACCAAGCGAATGGAACCAAATATCAATAACCTAATTCAGTCAATTTAATGAAGTGAGGCAATAAATTAAGAGCCAGTTTTTATAAGAGTCAGGCATATTTCTATTGGAGGGTGATTCATGACCCCTTCAGATTTGTCCGAAATTTTTTTTATCGATAAATATATGTTAGAAATGAACAAAAATCACATTTTCTATCCTTAATAGGGTCTGCTTTTTTTTTTTTTTTTTTTTTTTTTTTAGGGGGTCCTGGAATATCGGGGTCAAAATAAGCCAAAATGGCAAAATCACTAAAATTCGGTTTTTGAATGCTTGCATTTCTGTGTGCCCTAAGTGAGCCAAATTGATTTCCATTTGTGCAAGTCTATCGGGTATGGACTCTCCAAAAATGTGAAAATTTTGGCGGCTGACTTAGGGCGCAGCCCATAGGTGGCGCTGCAAATCACTACTTTTTGTAATTATGCACACTTTCCCAGGGGTTGTGTGGCTTGCGCCCCAAGTCAGCCAAGGCATTTTATGCATGTCATGATAGATCAGCACCTCTTATTTGGATCTGGATGAAAATTATGGTGGCTGACTTAGGGCGCACAAGTATAGGGGGCGCTTTTTGCCGCCAAAAGGTGAAATTACCACATTTTCGCACAGTGATTTCTCCATGCGCCCCAAGTCAAAATTAATGAAATATGACTCACGTTGTCACTCAGCATCTCTATTGTCAGTGGTAAAGAGAGTTCCGCGGCTGGTTTCGGTATTAACCCTTTTTGCACCATTTTTTGTAAGGCCACTTCACAAAAAAGCCAAATATGGTAAACTGGGAACTTTCTCCGATTTTCATGAAACTTGCAGGATTTGCTTCCTTTACTGGGAGAAAGGTGTTCTGTAAGTTTGAGTGCAGTGTGGATAGCCACGTTGGTTGTAGGCAGCCACCTGGTGGCAAAAGTGGAACTAAACAGCAAAACATGCCACACAACATGCCACAACTTGCATGACTTACGAAAACATATCAATCTTATCGATTACATAATCCATCCCTGATACTCACAGAATGCAGGATGTTTCAGACTAAAACTGATTTTTTTTGTCACACACATGTCAGTTGTGTCATGCAAATGGCTGCTGTTGTTGTTGATGGTAAGCATGCTGTGGACCAATTCTGCAGCCACCGCGGGCTTACCCTGTCCAGCAGCTGTTGCAAACTGCCGAAGCGGACGGGTCAACCGGTTTCCTGGGACCCTTGCCCTTTACCGGTCCACAATGCGCACACGTCAACGAAACCTCACAGGCAGGTTTCCAGAATGTCAGGCACATTTCAATGCAATAAATAATTACAGCAACCACTATTTAATGTAACTATCTGAATCAGCACATAAATTATAGTATCTATATCGATTGTCCTGATGTCAGAGAGAGAGAGATGATTATAATAAAATTAATAATAGATGATCAATTTCAATAGTATTACATCCACCATTATCAGAATTAATATTGTTGTTTTAATATGTTAAAATTGTTGATTGTTGCTTTGGCAATATGTATCTTGAATATGTCATGCCAATAAAGCATTTAAATTTGAAATTTGAAATTTGAAATTTGAAATTTGAGAGAGAGAGAGAGAGAGAGAGAGAGAGAGAGAGAGAGAGAGAGAGAGAGAGAGAGAGAGAGAGAGAGAGAGAGAGAGATGTACATGTGGGGGCGAGTGCATTTGTAGGCTATGTGCCCTTCAGCTGCTTTCACACCGGACGCGAAACGAATATTTCGCACGACTGATTAAGTCAATGTCAAGACGCGAATACACGCATGTATTCGTGTCTTTTAAAAAAATCTAACTGAACAACCAACGAAGTCCTGCCAATCTTAATCAATGTTAAAATAGCAGTCAAAACAATAAAAAAGACATGGCAAATGCCAAAAGGGCAATGTTCCCTTAAGATGTGGGCCTAGTGAGCTTCAGGCTCTATTACAGCCTTCCACTAGAAAAATACCAGCAGACCATGACTGCCAGAAATAAAGGACCTTGGGTCTGTCCATTCTTGTATATTACCCCTCTGTCGTTGTAAGTATTCACCATATGCATATTTTAGGCAGATGGCAGACATCAGATCTCCAGAGAAGATCATTGCAGTCATTTCATAACTGGGTATTTACTGTTGGCAATAAGTAATGGAAGATTTCTGTCACATTCCAAACCATTATTCGAGGTTACCACTCCCTCATCAAGAGCAGGGTGCACTCGTTACAGTCCTCAGAGGTTTCCACAACAGGGCTACTGGCCAAATTGGCTTCTTCTGAAAGTCAGCATCTTCTGTTTGGAGCCACATCTTGGATGAAAACCTACGGCACCCGTTGTCAAAGGTGGGTCGTCACCAAACTCACTCAGATCAGGTATTCCCCCCCCCCCCCCCCAGGGCAGGTGGTAAAACTGTCCCTCATGGTTTGGAAAACTTTGAGGCACCACTGGAAGTGGCATTTGTTGCTTAACCTGCAAGCCTGTTTGATAAATAAGTGTGACTGTGAGAGTGTCCAACACCCAGATGTCTGACTGCCTCAAACAATCCTGTTCCCACCTAATGCTCATCATTGTGAAAAAAAAATTATACTTTCCAAAGACAAATTAGGGCCAGCCTGGCTTAGCAGAGTCCTAAGAATAATATGCCAGCCAAAGCTCGCAGCTGAGTATACATAACACGTGAACACGCTTTGCTTTATTTAACCCTCCCATTATGTTCAAATTTATAAACCATTTTTAGTTTTCGGTCAGTTTGATCCCTGCACTGAAAAACTACATAAGATGTTTGTAATTGAAAGTGTGACCCAATCTCCTCTCAGCTCATTTATGCCTTTCTACTGACCGTTTTAATAGTCAAGAGAATAAAACACGACTCCCCCAGCCTCCCCTAATATATCAAGCATCGATTTTACATGATTATAGCAAAATGAATGAGATGGTATGTGAAATGAATGGGAAATTAATTTGAACATGCCCCCAGGCTAAGGCAACACAACAAAAACGAGATCAAAATGATGGTTTTATGTAATAATTGATCCTGGGGTCAAAAATAACCCAAACAACAACAACTTACATGTTGCTTACAACATGAGTACATAACAAAATACATTTTTTGAGTTAAATTCATGTTTTACCGGTAAAGTTAGGGGGAAAAAAATCTAGCTGAAAAAAGTATGTTAAGCGCATTTCTGGAGACATTGAACATTGAGTCAGGTCAAATTAACCCAGAACATAATGAGGGTTGAAAACAAAAGTCTGTGCGAAATTCCATGCCAGGGCCACATTTCCAGTCCTTGACCTTCTTCAGTGCCTGAAGCCACAGCGTTTAAGGTGCATGCCAAGTTCACGTGCATTTGTTTTGAGACACTTTGACTAAAAATAAACAGCCATGTCATTGCCTTTCTTATCGCTGCCATCAAACCACAAGATAGGAAATGCAGGTCTTGATTTTGAGTTAGATTTTATTGTTAACAAAGATGGCTGAGAAAGTGAATCAGAGAATTCAATAAGTTCCCCACACCATGAAACATTTTTACAGGAGAACATTTTTATTATTTTTCCTCAATGTGTAGCCATGATCTTAACCCTTTCGCAGGCACAGCGACATTTTTGTCGTTTTAACCAACGTGTTTTCTAAAGTCTTCTTTAAATTCCCCGATTGCGGGAATTCCCTTGTTAGTTACACTCATTACCATTGGCTGTCTCTCAGGTCACCCAGCACTGTATTTTTTAGCCGTGAACGCAGGCATGGGATTTCCTAAAAACGCTAAATCGAGACTACTTCCCGGTCAAATTGTGGGACATGTGAACATGGCATCGACGAGTACAAATAGCCGGCATTCTAGCCGTGTTTCTAAACGTAAATACAACGTGGATGAAGTTTTTGCTTTATTGAATGACTCTGACGATGAGTTTGAATATCCAGAGAGCGGGAGTGACTTGGATCCAAACGATTTTAGCGATTCTGGAGAGGATTAAAACATAAAAACATCAGTTATGGGAAACTTATTATGAGATTTGGTGTTATTTTATTGTTATTTTGAATAACAATCATATTTTGGTAAAAACCCAAAATTAATCCGTCCGTGGGGGTATGCATCTGGGCCAAAATTTGCCTGCGAAAGGGTTAAAACTACTTTTCACCCATGTAGCATTGAGTCAGAGTTAATATGTGACAAAACATGGTGGCACATGATATTTGGGCTTCAGCTGGGAAACCACGTCAAGAGAGTGGAGCTGGGCCCTTTTTAAAATGTGCTAAATTGTCCACATGGAACGGAAAAAAGCCAGTAAGAAAGGAAAAGGGGTCATTTCAGCTCCGTTATAAACTGCAACCAAATCAATTTTACAACCCCTCCAGGTGTCACAATCTAAAGCCAAAGTCCTAAATGTTCAGCACAATTTTTTTCTACAACCAATTTTGAGCATGAATATCATGGAATAGATCATATTTTCAACAGCAACACTGAACCACTTTGATGTCTATAACATACAGCACTAGAAACAAGCATTGTTACGCCAGATGTGTTTCCTGCTTTCTGATGATTCATCCTAGCATCTTCTGGAACTTCCATTTTAACCTTAACATGCAATTTATACCAAGCAAACAATCCATCTCATTTCCCATAAATTAAACCTACTTGAATGCGCCCCAAATTATGCCCACCAATGATCAATTCTCTTGGATCACTGCTTATACCAAAGCCACAGTTCCTGCCACTGGAGCTCAACTCTAAGGACTGGTCTGTCTTGAACTCAATACATTATGAATAAGCACATTTATTACTGGAAGTTGGATCCTTCTTGCACTCAATAAAGAACTTTGTCAACGTGTCAAAAATTTTCAGAGTTGGGCACTTCCTGAACTCACCTATTCTGCTTGTTGCCATTAGCACCACGCATTAGCTTGCTCATTTTGGCCAGCACACAAATGCTGTCACTAAGGCTGTTATTCGATAATCATGTCTCACTGTTGCCAAAAGAGCATGTGCCCTCCCCTTAGCAATAGTTTAAGACAAGGAAACAAAATACCCAAATTAAAAATAAGGGAGGGGGCGCTGTTAATGCTATTAACTTGAATTGGCTAGGGACAATAACCCATGTTTGGTTAATTATGCTCTGGAGAAGCAGTATATATCAGAAATATGGAATTATCCAAGATAGCATAAGCTTGTTCAGAGCCTTAACACAGTCCACGTTCTGGGTTTAATAAACAAACAAACAAATAAATAAATAAATAAATTCACAGACATGCTCTAATGCCCTTAACCATCCATTGCACTCAGCACTGTTAAGTCAGATTGGCATGCATAAAAAACCCACTAAAAATAAAATGAGGCGTGTTCCCCATTATTTCTCTCCAGTTAACAGATCGGCGTCTCATTGGAATCTGGTTTCATTCCTGAGCGGCGTACCTCATCTTCAGGCAAAGAAAATGCAGTCCGACCGGCTCGAGAAGAACAAGAGGAATTTCTGTGTGACGCGATGTTGTGCGCGTTTGTCGGGACCCATATGCTTTTCTTATTGCAGCATTTTATTTCTTTCTAGAGTTCCTCATAACACTGTTATGATCTGTCATTTTCAAAAATACCTCCTTGACCATGTTGCCACGTTGGTGTAATACAGTTAAGATGATACATTTTTTGTTGTCGACTATTAGGTCAAAGTATTTTCACATACAGCCATGACAAAAAGATAGTACACCCTCTTTCACTTCTATGGCTTTGCGTATTATTTTACAAAAATTCAGCCAAAATGCAGAAGCCATGTGTGAAAAGCCCTTACTGCTTTTCCGGGAATTAAGAAGGTAATGAGCAGCCAGGTGTTGCTGATCAAATGTACTTCATTAACTAATCATCAGCAAGCGTGACCACTTTTATAAAAGCAGAGCTTTTTGCACTTTGCTAGGTGTGTGTTAACACCATGCCAAGAGGTAAAGACAGCAATCAACTCAGAGAAGCAATTGTTGCTACCCATCAATCTGGGAAGGGCTATAAGGCCATATCCAAACTATTTGAAGTCCATCATTCTACAGTGAGGAGGATTATTCACAAGTGGAAAACATTCTGGAGAGTTGCCAATCTTCCCAGGAGTGGACGTCCCAGGAAATTCACCCCAAGGTCAGACCGTGCAAGGCTCAGAGAAATTGCACAAAACCCAAGAACTACATCTAGGACTCTACAGGCCTCAGTTTGCATGTTAAATGTTCGAGTTCACGACAGAACAATCCGAAAAAGACTGCACAAGTGTGGCTTGTTTGGAAGGGATGCCAGGAGAAAGCCTTTTCTCTCCAAAAATAACATGGCAGCACGGCTTAGGCTTTCAAAGTTGCATATGAATAAACCATAAGCTTTCAGAAACAATGTCTTTTGGACAGATGAGACCAAAGTGGAGTTGTCTGGCCATAATGCACAGCACCACATTTGGTGAAAACCAAACACAGAAAATCAACACAAACACCTCATACAAACTGTCAAGCATGGTTGTGTGGGGTTGATGATTAGGGCTCGTTTTGCAGCCACAGGACCCGGGCACCTTGCAGTCATTGAATCATCCATGAACTCCTCTGCGTGTGCCACAGTATTCTAGAGTCAAATGTGAAACCATCTGTATGACAGTAAAAGCCTGGCCGCAACTGGGTCACGCAGCAGGACAATGATCTGAAGCACACCAGCAAATCTATGACAGAATGGCTAGAAAGGAAAAAAAATCCAGGTGTTGCAATGGCCTAGTCAAAGTCCAGACCTCAACCCGACTGAAATGCAGTGACTGGACCTTAAGAGAGCTGCGCATAAGCAGATGCCTTCAAACATCAATGAACTGAAGCAATGTTGTAAAGAAGAGTGGGCCAAAATTCCTCCACCACAATGTGAGAGACTGATAAAATCAAATAGAAAACGATTAGTTCAAGTTTTTGCTTCTAAAGGTAGTTCTACAAGCTTTTCAATCATGGGATGCATTGTATGTAGTTTTTCCACAGATGACTTCTGCATTTTGGTTGAATTCGAACCCGTGTGTTATTTTACACCTGAGGTTAGATTTACCTATTTTAGGACCCAATAAGGACCAGCTGATTTTTTTATTATGTCCCGATATGTAAAACTGAGAGAGGGTGTACTTCCTTTTTCTCATGACTGTATTCCCAGAAAGCCACACCTTCTTGACAGCAAGAGAACCATAATGACGACACATCATTGCTTGTGAATGCCTGGGTGGATGCACCAGTTCACTCAGCTATACACGTTCTAATAGTCGACTAAATGAACAGAAAGCAGACTATAGCATAATTGGGTAGTTCACTATGCCTAAAAAACAATAGCAAAAACTATTTGCCACACAGCAGGCCAGTGTGCTACAGTACAGAACAGCTAGCCACAATCAGGGGAGAGCAGGTGAGCCCAGAGGCTGGGAGCAAGACAACGCTGAGAAGAACTAATGAAGCAGTAACCTGAGGAACCCAGGTCAATTGAAGCCACCCCTCCCCTAAAACACAATGACGGTTGTTCTTCCCCCAGTGTTCTCCCCTATCCTCACTGGGCTAGCAAACGCACTTGTGATGTGCAGGTGACAGAACTCAACTTGAGCTAAGGTGTACAGATGTATAGATACATTGCACTGTAAGTTTTTGATGCATAACTGTTCCTCTTTCAACTACCCCCCCCCCCCCTCCCAATGTTTAACTGGTTTGGTGGGATAATATTTGACTAACCTCAGCCAATTCAGAGACAAACACAGTGTTGCGAAACCAGTTACATTCTTTACGTACCCCCAAAACTATGCAAGCCAATGAATTACCAGACAAAAGGGTGTATTTATCATGGTCAAACAGCCAAATTTAAAATTCCCTGACAGATCCCAGGGTCAGCTCTCGGGTCTTTTCTTCTTCTGCCAAAAAGTTACTCAAACTAATGGAAAAACAAACCAATTCTCTAAAATAGCCATGCCTTCTTATGCACTCTTTTTCACTACTGATTCTGTAAAACACTGTAAAAAAAAAAAAAAAAAAATTGCATCGGTTGATGTCACAGTCTGCTTGATAAAGTGGGAAATTCTATTTAAAATTGTGAACATTACTAACTCAACAAAAGTTGGGAATTTTAGTTGACTTTTATGGACGCGTCAATTAAGAACATGCTGGAAAAAAAAAAAAAAACATGTCAACTTGTATTTATTATCATTTTAACCTTACACATGAAAGGCTTTTTTAACAGACGCATTTCTGTAGCTGGCCTCTTATGTTTCAAAAGTTAACTCAGATAAATTTTGAAACCAGCTTTCAAAGGTTAAACAGATGAAAGATGTTCATCAAGTTCTCTTAGGCCCAATATGTTTGTAAAAATCTATATATTTGGAAGGATTCGCATGAAATTATAAAATTATGAACTGAATAGATAGGTGTCTGCCCCCTTTGGTTCAAAAATGGCGGAGCGTTGAAAAAGAGTCTCTATTGCAGGGCCAGTCTTAATCCCTTGTATATTCAATCCTTTCTCTTTATTTAGGTCAGGACTGGGCGGTATAGAGAAACATTAGTGAATGACGGCAAAAAATATCAAGGAAATGACATCCACCTAAACCTGGGAGCACTGCTTTGAAGAAAAAGTTTCTCCACATTAAATCTTAGCCTGCTGTGCATTCTAATGAAACATACCAACGCAATCTATTCTGTCTCTGAACGGCCGAGACACTGACTGGCGAAACTTGAGCAGGACTAAAACCAAGTGATCCTAACTCAGTATAAAATCATCAAAATGATCATCCATGGATCAGAATATACCCTTTTTTAACAACAATATAACAGTTCCTCTAAGGCGGAGCACATGAAAATTATTTTATAAGTCCAAAGCAGACTTAAAACACATGCACAGGAATACACAATCACACGTGCACAACCCAACTTTAACTAAATCAAAATACCTCGTTCGCCCGGCTAGCACAAGCACAAAGATCATTGTTGGATTTGGTGATGACAACAATTTAGAAAGAACCAGTTTTGTTTCTTTAGCAAGCCAAAGAAGTTACCGTCCGTCAAAGAGAAGGAGCAGTACCTACCGCGTCATGTTCTTCCATCGGGATGAAGGAACTGGTTAGAAGGTGAGCTAGCGGATTAAGAGGTAGGCTAGACCGTACGTCGGTCCCCCCAGGGTGCGCAGTCACAGCACGCTAACGCTTCTTTGGTAAAACTTCCTGGACATCGTTCATTCGCTCCGTCTTCTACCTGACCTCCGTGCACCAGGTAGATGGGCGTTACCACTATTTTCTTTTCTCAAGTTCTCCTCGTCACGCGGACCGCAGCGTGGACCCGATCTATCTGCCGAATACAATGACTGCCCCAGTAACTCTTTTGACATACCGGGCGCTAAGCATTACGATGAGAAAATTAATTGCATCATAACATTTTTCACGTGCACTAATTCACCAATTATTTATTTTGACAGTTTTGGCGAGTTGGCCTAATTTGTTTTGAACTTGTAGCTATGTTTCCGAAATTCCGAATAAATTACAATTGCTTCGCCATCTCAGCCTGTTTGTAAGTCTTCCACATGCCAGTGTCAACCGTGGGCAACGGGTTTATTATATGCAAGCGAATCGTACTTTTTATTTTTCTGAGAAATTCCATGGATTAAGAAAACCACTCCATATCGAGAAGAACTCCGGACAGAAAAGATGATCACGATAAAAGTTCTTGAGCGCAGTATGTTGACAAGAAAAAAAAAAAAGATAACTACAAATGCTTGAAATTATTTCCAACTGACTTCGTTCGCATGGTAGGAATAGTATTAGAAAAAATGCGGTGTCACGCCTGCATCAGAGAGCTTCCAACAGAGAAAACTTTTTTTTTTTTTTTTCCTGTATATTGTAAAGACACAGAAGGATTGAAGGAAGCATGGCGGATTAGGCTACTAATCCGTAATTCAAATTATGCAACCTATTTAAATCAAAATGTGAGTTATAAAAATGTGATCAATATACAGGTTCGTAAAAAATATGATCACTAGTTCGAGTTTGTGTGTGCGTGTTCGCGCGCGCGCACGTGCATGCGTGTTTGTGCGAGTTGTTGTGGAAAGGTGTGGAGGAATCGGGGTACACACAAACACCGATATCAGAGTCTGTGTCTGTGAATTTGTGATCAGGACTCACGAACATGAAAATGGACAATTACTGTTTGAAGTGCAATTCCTCTTTGCATTGCAAGGTAATTTTTTTTTAAACTGAATAAAACAAACCATGCATTTTTGTCAATTAGCTATTCTTTTGTGGTCTTATTTTTGCGTGAAGGTTACCATTTAAATTTGTAAGCTTTCTTTTAAGAAACATATGCACTTTATGATGCATTGTCAATTAAAATGTTTCTAAAAGGTATAAGCACTCCTAGGAACGGAAATGATCCATAATCAACATTGTCTATTGTATTCGGATGTCTGACATTGTTTTTCAGGCATGACTATGCAGTCACTAAGGCTCCCCAAATCTGGCCCTTGAATCCAAATCCAGCCCTGTTTTTCTCTCCTTCCAGGTAATAAGGTGAACAGTTATGCCACTGATTTGTCAGACTGTCATCAAACCTGACTCCCAGGTAAAGGGAGGGTGGAAAACTAACAGTTCTTAGCCCTAGAGGATTATAATTTTGGGAGCCTGGAGTCACGTGTCGCACTGATGCTGCCTATGGGTGCTGGGAAGGAATGATATTGAGACAGGCTTTCTACCTGAGCATCATTACTCCTGGATGGTCCCAGTCCTCTGATTATGTTTGATACTATTGCAAAAAATGATGTGGAGTACAAGCAGCAGGGGAGACTGGGGTCCAATGAGCCATGGGGACCAATGAGCCATATCACTATTTTGCGATCAATCGATGCCAAAGGTGTTTAAAATAGGCAGAATAGTGATATGGCTCATTTATCCCCATGATTCATCAGTCAATGGTCAAATATTTTGCCTATTTTAAGCAGCTCTGTCATCGATTGATCGCAAAATAGTTATATGGCTCATTGGTCCCCATGGCTCATCAGACCCCAGTCTCCCCTATTTTCAATATGTTCTGTAATTCCCAAAGATTTAGCAAGCTGTCAGTTTTTGAATTTATAAATTTACTGATGTTGGGCAGTTTTTTTTACTCTCTTAAGTGATATTATGCCTGCAAAAAAAAAAAAAAAAATTAATGACATTGTTTCTTTTTTTTTTTTTTTTTAATCCCCACATTGGGCTACTCCTGTGGTTCTCAAACTCGGTCCTGGCGCCCCACTGCGCTGTGCAATCTTCGGGATCAGCTCAGAGCTGCCAGAGCTATCAACGTGTCTGACCAGACCATTAGAAATCGTCTGCAAGACTGAGGTTTGCAATGCCAGCGTCCTGCATTCTGATCACCGCTACATGGCTGTCACAGAAGGGCTTGCCAAGATTGGTGCAGACATCATATCCGGTGGAACCATGATCAGTGGTTTTTGTTCCAACCACAATTGCAGTCTTAGGAATTTAACAAGCAGCTGATTTGTCTTAATGAGGTGCAGTTATCTTTAGAGCAATTATTAATCCTCTTAAGCCACATCTGAAAAACCTATGAATGCCATGAAGAATAAAAATTTCATATCCACATTGAGATATAGCAGAAACTTGTATTTATAACTGCAGAGGAAAACAATTTAACTGAACATTTAATGAACATACAATCAATAGGTTCCTCATTGGTGAAACTGTTGACACATGGTAGTAAAAACTAACAATTTATTAAGCAAACAATAGAGTCACACCTGTTTTGTTTCATGTTAATTTTATTAAATTCAGGCAAATTATTTTGAAAGAAAGCAAAACACCTGTGGTCAACTATCAAATCTGGAGCTAACTGATTTTCTCAGAGTGTATTTTGATCTGTTTAGAAATGTTTTTACCTGAAAATCCTCACAATTTAGAGAAATAAACACAATATTTTCAAGGGTTTTTATTCTTCATGGCACAATGGATATGTCCATCAAAATGTGGCCTAAGATGGTACATATAACTGTTCCAAACATGGAATGCAGCTAATTAAGACAAACCAACAACTTGCTAAAATCCTAAAATTGCAATTGTTGTTGGAACAAAACCAGCATCACTGTGGGGCGCCAGGACTGAGTTTGAGAACCACTGGACTACTCTATGGCTGGATTTACACTGCGGGTTAAATGTGACACGAATGTGACACAAATCGGATCTTTTGCTCAAATGCGGCCAATATCCGATCTGTCACATGGCTGTGTAAACAGGAAAAAAACACATTGATTTCGCCCTCGATCGGATCCGTCAGATCGGATCCAGGCCTCATTCAAATGTGGTTTTTGTTCGGATATGTATGTGATGTGTATCGGATATGTGCCAATGTGCCCGTTGTGTAAATGCATATCAACATGCAGATCGGATATTTTGTTTAAAAAAAGGCCAAGACTAAGGCGGAGTCTGCCTACGCATTTGCGATGATGCAGGTGATAGGTGTGTAAAGCTGCTTTCACACCAGACATGAAACTAATTTTTCGCGCGGGAGATTGCATTCAAAGTCAATGCAAAGACGCGAATATACGCGTTTTGCGTGTATTCGCGGCTTTGCATTGACTTTCAATGTGTTGAAGATTATATTTCAATATTTCTAATCATATTCCTCAGTAAATCAGTATCCACATTAATTTGTTTCGCGTCCAGTGTGAAAGCGGCTTAAAAGGCGTTAACAAGAGAATCAGATGTAGTAGGTTACCCAGTGAAATGCTGCGAGCTTGCTTGATGTTTTGATAATTTCTATGACTGTTAGGCCTGCATGCTTTTGTTGCGCTGCACGCACATTTGCTTTTATTTTCGGTACCCTTCTCAACTGTGCGCATGTGGATCGCCCAAGACAATGGCCAGGTAGAGAGTGGTGTAAACAAACGGAATCGAAACGAAACAGATATCATTCACGCTCAAAACAAGATGTAAACACACAGTTGAACAAATCGGATATGGGCCTCAAAATCCGATCCATATCCGATCTGGGCAACAAGACCTGCAGTGTAAATCCAGCCTATGTGCAGCAAGTAATGACAGGTATGTCTTGTCTCCTTCGTCTCACCCATAGATGGCAGTAGATAGCCACAGATTTCTTTCAGCTGTCATACTGAGGAGGCCCTTGTCCTGTGGCACTGTTGTGTATGACCTTTAATTATCACAGTGATTGGCTCCTGCATCAGTGTTCCTTATGTTTCTTTCAGAGACAAACATTGGGGTTCTAATCCAAAAAAAGACCGAGCTGGCTGATATCTAGCCTTGGAATAAAATGCAGTGGAGGGATGGACTAACGAAAGGGAAGACGGACAGAAATATGAAAAGGCACATCTACACAATAAAATGTATCCATACGTGAAATTTGTTTGGGGAAAATTGAACAGTTTGGGAGTTCTGGCCTGGAAAAGAAGTGTGACGGACGGACAGACGGACAGACAGACAGGCGGATAGACAGACACATGGAAGGACAACACTCATCCTTATGAATAATACAAAATGTTTAATAGTTAAAAATCTACCACATTGTGGGGAAAAAAAAGCATATACAATACCTAAAATAAAATCAACCGTCTAAATTCATAGTAAATGATACAGGTATAGTGTGAGTACAATCCTGTCAAAGGTGGATGTAAATAGCATCAATGTTGACGTTGCTGGTTCTCAATAAGCTATTTCTTGGCATTAAACTTAAATGAATAATCCGAGGACTCTAATAATTGTCGAACTGAATTCCATTAATGTACTGCAAAAAGTGTCTGTCTTCACAAGTCATTTAGTCTTAATATAAGACAAAACTCCCTAGATTTTTTTTCTCTCAAGTAGAAAAAATTAGTTTATTTAAAGTTACCATGTGCTTGACAAGAGAAATTTTCTGATCCCATTAGCAAATCTAGAAATAAGTCAAAATTATCTCACCTACTTGGCAAATTTTTGTCTTATTGAGAAAAAAAGTACAAGTAATAGAAATAAGTGTTTTAAGTTTTAATACAAGATTAAACTGCTTGGTAGGGTGGACTTACTTTTCATTTTTTGCAGTGTGTGATACTCTGAAGGAAAAGATGGCCTGACTAAATGCAGTTTTTCTGCGTGGGATAGTGAGTACCCCCCGGCTGCACCTCTAGCGACTCTATTTGGGGTAGATTTGAACTTAGTGAAACCAGACAGAGAAGAGGTGTTAAGCCATGCTGAACCTTGTGAACTAGACAGGCATTTTCGCATTTGAAAGGATTTGTCCAGCTGGGCAGATTATATTTATTTGAAATATGGCAATGATGAAAACTGAATAACTTCTTGTCTAATATTTTAAGTGCTTGTTTGTTTAATGACACCTGTGGTCTCAGAGCTGTAGATTTTTTTTATTAGATCAACATATCAGACAATAAGTGATGTGGAAGGGGACTAGAGTGGAGGTATATCTTAGCTGACTCAGTTCATAGGAATTTTCTTGTGAACCTGAAATTTGCCAAACTGAACAGTATTACTCACCCTTTTCATATAGCTTTTGAAACCAAGATTTTAATCTTTATGTCCTTTGTGTCCTTTGTGCCCCTCATCTCAGGGGAGAGACTACAAGTTACCTCCATTTTGAGGTAACTTGTAGTCTCTCCCCTGAGATGAGAATATCCTGCTCTACATCTATGATGTAGCCTTTGGAGAAAAATATATGTATTGTTTTTGACACATTCAATTGCAAATAACATTGGTAAAGCTAGTGTGTGACCCTCAACACAACATCTGCCAGCTTGACTGCAACCTCTTCTTAAGTTTTACTGTGAGTAAAAGTAACTATCGCCAGCATAGATTAAGATATCACATTGTCCACAGGCAGAAGGCAGATCACTAATGTTACTACACAAAAGAATCGAAGGGTCAGAAATATTTGTGCATATCAATATAAGCTAAGGAGCTAAAATGACAAAATAACAACTAATGACAAAATAATTCTTCGATGGCTGTAGAGCAGAAAACACAAAACAAAAAAACTTTGATTAGACATCAGTTTATTACCCTTATGAAAAGACATGCACCCCTTAAAATGAGGTTCACACAAGATGCAGAGGCTTCAGTAGTTGGCGTAGCCACCGTTAGCATTCACGCATTCTTGACAACGTTGATGTATGCTGTTCACCAGGTGTTGGAGATAAAGTTGAGGAATCAGTTGTCATTCTGCGACTAATCGCTGCCGGAGGTTAACGGCTTGGATGTGATGTGACTAAACTCACCGAATTCCTCCCGCACATGCATAATGTATGACAAGTTGGGTGAATATGCAGGCCAGTCCGTGTGCTGAACGTTCTGCTGCTGCAGGAATTCGGTCACCACCCTAGCATGATGAGGTCTTGCGTTGTCCTCCTGGAACCAAGCTCTTGGTCTAATCCGCTGCAGAAGAAGCATTACCACGGGTTGAACAATCTTGTAACACTTATCAGTCAAATTTCTGTTGATGCCGTATGGAGGGTTTTGTGGTTCGTGGATATTCACACCCACACCATCACACCTCCTCCTCCAAATGGAAGACTTTGAGCAACAGTGACATCAGCAAATCTCTCTCCTTTTTTTATTTAAGAAAAAGAAGCAAATCTCTCTCCTTGATGACAATAAAGATAGAGATACAAATACACTTTATTGAACCCCGTGGGGTAATTTGTCCTCTGCATTTGACCCATCCCATAGTTAGGAGCAGTGGGCAGCCACAGAGCAGCGCCCGGGGACCAACTCTAGTTCTAAATCCAGTTCCTTGGTCAGGGGTACTGGCAGGAGTGTTCCTATGAGGCATGTTTTTGAGCCCGGCCATCAATGAACTGGAGCAAGAAGCGTGACTCACCTATGAACATTGTCTCTGCCCGCTGATCATGGTTCCACCGGATATGATGTTTGCACCAATCTTGGCAAGCCATGTAGCGGTGGTCAGAATGCAGGACGCCGGCATTGCAAACCTCGGTCTTGCAGACGATTTCTAATGGTCTGGTCAAACACGTTGATACCTCTGGCAGCTCTAAGCTGATCCCGAAGATTGTACAGTAAAAAAGCACTGTCGCAATGCTGTTATCATCAGGAAGCAGTCTTTTCGTGTTGTTGTTGATTGGAGAGCTCCAGAACGGGGGTGATTCTGAACAGCACTAGTTGTCCTGAACCTCTGCCAGATTCTGCCACTAGAGCTTTGGCTTACATTTAGATGGTGAGCTACACTTCTCTGAGTTTGTATATCTTGCATCCAGCCAAAGGCCCTTACCCTGCCTTGGATGTTGAGTTGTCATGGAACCATCTTCAAATTTCAGGTGATGATGAATGGAAAATGCTCAGCTCTTTTATTGCTAAAATTGGCATGCATGAAATGACACTCATGCAAAACGTGCAAATAGTACATGAGCTGTCACAATTGGTGTTTCAAGGCAGTTTGTCAGTATAGTCTGACTATGTTCGCGCTTCAATCCATGAAAAGGAAATCTGGATTAACTTAAAAAGTTTACATAAGTGCACTGATTGCATGTCCCAGAATAACATGACAACCCAAAGGGGGATATTCTAACCGAATCCAGCTCAAAAAGACATACATACATAAAAAATGATCAAAAAATTTCCTTTGACCCTTAACTTCATTTGAGTAGTATGCGGAATAGGATCGGGCCAAGTATAGAGCCCTGCAGGACACCCGTTCGTAGATATAGGGAGTTAGATTTATACTTAACAAAAATATAAACGCAACAGTTTAGTCCTGTCAATATTCCGCATAATTATTTCTGAGGTTGGCTTAGTTGGGTTTATTTATGTGACCAAGGTTGTGTGCCACTGGTCTGTATGCATTTCAGTCACCTTCTCCATATCATTGTCAAGTTCATGCCCTTTGTCAAAACTGGCCTGTCAGACAGGTGGGGCCTAATCCAGAGCTGCTGAAATCAGGTACGGTCAGCCCAGGCACATCCTGTATTCTATTCAATAAAAGGCCACCTCAGGAGTCACAGTTCTGCCATTGTTCAAAATGCCATAGATACTCGAGCCCTCAGGGAGCGTGCCATTGGCATGTTCAATGCAGGAATGTTTCTCAGGGATGTTGTAAGGGCTCTTAATGTCCATGTTTCAACACTAAGTCGCAAAAAACACCTTTTTGAGGAATGAGGCAAGACAGCACACCGCCCACATGCATGACGACCACGTGTGACAACTCCCACCCAAGACCACCATATCCGGACCCTCCATCTCTGTGACCGTCTGAGACCAGCAACTGCCACTGCAGATGAGACAGCTGGTCCCCACAATCCCCACATTTTTACCTAAAAATAATCTTCAGGAAGTCCATATCTCTGCGTGTTTTGCTCTTTGTGGATTGGACCTGTCCTCAGCTCAATGAAAAAATGGTTCGACTGAGTGAATAGACACATTTAATGGCTAATGGCACATTGGAGGACTGTTTTCTTTAGAGACGAGTCATGTTTCCAACTCCACGGAGAGGATGGACGGGGGATCGTTATGCTGACATCAGTGTGGTGCGCACAGTGGCACATGGTGGTGGAGTGCTGGTTAGGGTGGGAATATTCCAAGGACACTGTACCCAACTGCAGTTCATTAACAGCAACTTGAATGCAGTGTGATTTCACGATGAGATGCTGATGCCTATCGTCCTACCATTCGTCCATCTAAACAATAACCATCCAGCATGACCATGCCAGACCCATGTCACCCATGCGCACAGAGATCCTTGAGCCTGAAAACATTTGTGCACTTGAATGGCCGGCTTATTCCTCGGATTTGTCCCCCTTCCAGCATCTTTGGGATGTCCTCAACCAAAGAGCTCGTCATTGGTCCCCATTTTCAGCCAATAGCCACCAACTCCGCGCAGCTCTTGAAAAGAAGTGGGAACACATTCCTCAAGTCACCACTGACCATTTGTTACAGTCCATACAGCAGAGATGTGCAGCAGTGCAGCAGGCCGAAGGCAGACAGACCCAATATTGGTTTGTGAAATTTGGACAACAGACCCCAACCCCTTTATCATCACGCCATTGTGAGATTCTTGTTTGTCTGTTTAAATCATTGATCAAAATGTATTGCAATACAGTCATACAATCTATCAACACTCAATGAAAATACAATGAGCTTCTGAACATGGTCATATTTCTCACAATAAGAAGTGTTGCATTTATACTTTTGTTCAGTGTATCATTATTTATTTTGACTAGTTGTGAGCAGAATAAGTCCTATGATTTAGTAAGGTTGAGAAACTGTGGAAAAGTTGAAGTTGAGTACTTTATGCAGTAAGATGATATGAATGATGGCATCAATTGCTCTCTGTAAATCAAAGAAAACAGCCCCAACAACCCCATCTTTGTCTACTGATGCCTTAACCTTTTTTATGAAGAAGGATGTAGCTGTTTCTGTTGAGTAATGAGCCCTGTATTCAAATTGCATGGGGAGCTACAAGAGGGAGCTATTGTCGAGATGTTCAATGATTTGTTGACAACCTTTTTCAAATACGTTTGATACTATGAGTAATATGCTGATGAGCCAGCAGCTGGAAATCAGAAGAGGCATATGCCTGAAACTAAGAAGCTAAATAAATTTGGCTCAAAAATTGATTTGCTGCCCTGGCTATGAATAGTATCAAAAGCCTGTAATCTGTATATTTCTATTATTTTACGTAGTACTCGGTATTACTGTACATGTGCTGTCTAATAGCAACGTAGCAACTTTTCGTTCTTTATTGTCCTTTTTTCTCCCCTTTGTAACTCAAATATAACTATGGTATTATATTGTATTTATCTTGACCAGTGAAATCGGATAAAAACCTAGATAAAAATGAGGTTTCACAAATGTGTTCACATGGTTTCCAGGAGTTGGTTACAGACTTCTGAGTTTATAAAATGTCCACTGTGACCCATATTTGGGCTTTTATTTATTTTATAATGTTTAACATCTTCGTTCACAATATTATCTGTTTTTTAGAAACTGCAGCTACTAAAATGGTGAAATTCACCAAGTTCTTAAGCAACTGAGGTAGTTTTAGCAGGTTTGAGCATATTGACATCTGTTAGATTTAATGATGAACTATAATTCACCCCGCAAACCTTATCACCTCTGGTGCCTTAACTAGAATGAGTAATAATTGCTGTGGAATGCGCATAAATTCATATTTATTCTCCAGCAGCATTATTTTGAATGTCTCCCTCTAGAGGGGAACATCCTTAATTACAGTATGTACACTGAAGAACAACCAGCCTGCTGGTCCTGACAGTGCAGCTGGGAAATGAAATGGTGATTAGCTTGTTATGATAAAAAAAAACCTTCCCTACCTTTCTTCCTTCCCTTCACTGCAAACCCTGACAAGTGTGGTGAACTCAAATGTTTTGTGGAAACCAGTTACCTCAAAAAAAAAATGTATATGCCGATGATGATGATGATTTGTGTTCACAGCACTTAAAAGCATATTAAAAAAAAAAACATATTTTCTGTAAGTTCCTTCAACACAATGCAATTAAGTTGGCCTACACAATTTTTTTTTGAGGTAATCGGTTTCCACAAAACATTTGAGTTCAACACACTATTAGGGTTTAAAGTGTTCCTTATGTTTCTTTCAAAGACAAATATATCTTAAGTCAAGGGTTACAGCTTGACCATGACACTCCTTATTCTGTATTAAAGAGGATGAAAAATGTACATTAGCATGACATGAATGGTGAGAACAGGCAGTAAGCAAGTTCGTAATTACGATTTACGTATGCGTGATTTCTGTCGGAGCACTTCCGGGGCAGGGTCAATGTGACCAAAACAGAGGCTTCGCCATACGATAAGTGCTTGTTTCCATATCTCAGAGGGTTCTTGTGAATTATTAATTATCTTCTTACTGAAAATATGGGAGATTAATTTTTCACAACAGATGCCCATTCCCCCCACCCTTTCCCCCATGTGGTCTTGGATAAAAAAACTCTCCAAATGTGATCAGACGTCAGTAATCAAATTCGGTCAGTGCCTTTTGTAATATGGAAACAAGCACTTACCTCGCTCCAACACACGGCGATAGATGCAGAGCGATTCATAATCAGGTGATGCAGTTTGTTGGTTTCATTATCTGATCGGTGGCCTCTCTTAAAATATTTTATCCCAACTGTGTACTTCAGGGCTCTCAACTTTCACGCATTTGGCTTGAGTTTAAATGACATATTCACGTTCCCGTGCTGTAGTCAGGAATTATTCAGTTGGGGCATTTGTAAGAGATTCTCAGGTGGAATTGAAGTCATTGTGCATGGAGGTTTATCAGTTTCACATGCGTTATGGTTGATTTTGCCAGTAGTAATATGGAAATCAATTATGATTCCGGAATTCTCACGCTTTTCTTCACTCAGGGGTTGGAAGCAATGGAATTGCATAAAAATGTTTCAAATGGTCTTATTTCATTTAAACGATTTGAACGATTGTGAAACACATGCATTGCGTTGATTGAATAATTGTTGACTACAGCACGTGAACGTGAATGAAGCATGAAATCTCACGCTGAATGCGTGAAAGTGGAGAGCCCTGGTACTTGTTATTTCAACAACTAAAATGGGGGACCGATGATGATGACGCTTCTCCTACTTCATGTCAGCCTGTGATGCGGTCGGTGCTGCGAGCCTAGGCATCTTCTTTGCAGGGAAGACAAGAGCGACGAGCTCATCCTTTCGTCGACTCACTTTCAGATTCCTTTTACGGAGAAAGTCTTTTACGAACTTACACTCCACAACCTAACATCATCGATCGACAACTCTTCTTCAGCCATAATGAAACACAATATAAAAAAAAGATGAGACAGAGTATAATTATCAATTGACAAAGTACTTGTCAGCGTTACGCGTGACAGATTGGGCACAGAACAGCATAGAACTCAATACGTTATGCACACAAAACCACCGAGCAGCGATCACGAAAGCGAGTTTTTGGTCACTTTGACCTGGTGACCTGTCACGTGATAAACTCAATGGATGCCTCTGTGGTTAATTCCGAACTCGCTTATTCTGCTCAACTAGGCTTTCCATTTTCTTATTAGTTAAGTGAACCCAAGACTTTGGACTCTTAAGGACTAGATGGAATCTAACTCTGTATCAAGCCTTTTCTTGAAAACTGCCAGACTTTCTGCTGCTACGCAATAACCCAGCAGGTTTTTTCACAGCGCGACTGCTTTCGGCATGAAAAAATACTTTCCAGTATTGGTGCTAAATTTACCCCAGGCTTCCTCTATTGTGACTCCTAGTCCTGTAAACAGAACTTGACTTGACTAACCCAGCACTGTTTACTTTGTTAAGCCCTTTCACGTGTTTGAAGGCCTCAATCAGATCACCTCAAAATCTCCTTTCACATGGGCTGAAGAGATTTAGATTCTTCAGTTTGTCCTCATAGCTTATATCTTTTATACCAGGAATTGACTTTGTCGCTCTTCTTTGAACCTTTTCAGGAGCCTCTATATATCTTTCTGGAAATACAGTCCTCAGAACTACACACAGAACTTGTGATCTGACAAAGTTATTGCACAAGATAAGTATAGCCTCCTTTGATTTATACTCAATAATATTTTAAAATAGACATGGGACGTAACTCATCCTGGTCCTCTTGTTTCTATACTAATGAATATTGCTGCAAGAGTAAGGAAAAGGGCTGCAGCTGAGACGCAGGACTGCATTAATTACGAATAGCCCCAAACATATTTTGTGACAAATTAAAAATAGTAACTGAATACCCAAAACCCTGGGCTCCACTAGAGCTGAGACCTGGGACAAAGTTTGAAACTTTCCACGGCCCCCCCTCATCAATCTCAGTCATGAATAGGTTCTGTGGACAGCAGCTCGTTTTCATTTGATTCATAATATTATCCTGTAACCTAATTTGCAGAGCTATATCTCTGTCCCAACAGCACGTCCATGAAGATGTGTCATAGAATGATGCAAATTTTTTGGTGACCTTTTTGTTGAACAGCAAAAACACTCAAAAATGTAATGGACAATTCTTTATCGGGAACATGCCCCAGCTTTCCTTGAAAGCAAGAGTAATTAATCTCTCGTGAAATTACTGTACCATGACCAGGGGGTGGGGGGAAAGTCCCATGAAAGTGAAAGGGAGGAAAAAATACAATTTGATGTAAGTGGGAGTGAATAGAAAGAAAACGTGTTTCTGTATGAAGCCAGTATTTAGAAAATCATCCTTGAAAATAATGTTGCTGGCTTCTGGAGGTGGAGGAGGCAACCAAGAGGAGTTTTTCATATATGTATGAGGCAATCTTCTCAAATGGTTTAATTGTTGTGTAATTCAAAATTCCATTTAAAATCATTACAGCAAATGTCACAACTATGGTAGGTCCTCTGGGAATTTCTTTTTCTCAAGGCGCACCAGTTTCAAGACCGAGGGGTTGCGGGGGAATATGTTTGAAGAGCAAGAGGCATGTGTCAATATTGTATTAGTGTCATCTGCCATCAGAGAATATTTGATGGCACCTCCATGGCACGGCCAGTCATCGGAATTGAAAGCCTCATTCCCCTCAGCTCAGCCATATGTCGCAAGGTCTTATAGAAGCCATCCTGCCATGAAAGCTTTTTCAAAACAAAGTAAACCAGCACCAGTGGTTAAGAGGAATCCACAACCGAGAAAGTGTGAGACAGTTGAAATCAACTTTAATGCACTGAACACAAACACACGGTGCGTGCACCAGTGAACAGGAAGCTGCAGGCAGAGAGAGCGCCGGCGCGTGCACCGGTATAACACAGACTCCAAACTAACTACCTGTAGACTGGTGTGACCACCTTCCCTCCCCACACCCACCCCTCTCCTGTGGGACAGAGTAAGCTGGCTAACAAGAGATGACAGTTACACAACCTAAGCTCAAGTAAGAGTGCTAATCTTGTAGTGAAGACACAATATATCAGTAATGTACTAGACTAAGCTATGCTTAGCAGATATGCAGGCCATGAAACAAAGGCTGGCAAGTAGCACAACAAGAGAGGATAACAGAGACTATCTATGATCATGCAGGTAAGAGGGGACAAAGCGAAGCTCAAAAATACTGTCATTCTGCCATCTGAAACCCTGATTAAGGATTATTTACTCATTTATTGAGGAATAATAGGTTGCCTCTGAATACAAAACAGATTTGCCGTCCAAGATTTGGTCTAGAGAGTAATCATGAGGCAGTGCGTTGGCTGGATCAAAAAAAGACCCTGTCTTTGCTGACACGGGGTAGAATCCAAACAGTATGTAAGGATCAAAGGTATTAATGATCTTTTCACAGAAAAAGGCATTTGTCAGGAAATTCCTCAGAAGGCCTCTCACAGGAAATATCACTTATTACAAGACTAACAGACCTACAGCATAGGTGGCAGGCAAGGGGTTGCACAGGAGCCGCATAGTATTTGGGTAAAGGCTGCGGTTCAAGTTGCTGGTCTCTCCTTTCCTCAACACCCCCCACCCCCACCCCCCACCCCCAGCCCATAAACATGCGCACACACACACACACAATTTTGTACTTACATCCATGTCAGGACATTACATTGACTTCCGTTCATTCTTTTTGTGCCTCTATGGACTTTCCCTAATCTTAACAATAAGCAATGTATGCCTAACTCAAACGTTATCCTAACCTTAACCTATCCCTGATTCTAACCTAACCCCTAACCTTTACTAATACGTTGTGAGTCACAGTTTGCCTTTGTTGTTGTGAGGACATTTGAAAATGTCCTCACTTCCCAAGAATGTCCCCACTCTGTAGGAAATAAACATTTTTGATTCTCACCTTGTTGCATGTACAAGAACATACACACACACACACACACACACACTCTCTGGCGGAGGGGGTGTGACCTGTAGGCAAGATGGCTGCGTAACACTTTCGCTCTTGCTCCTGCTCTTTTCCTTTCTTCATAAACTATCCTAATAGTTTGGTTCTTCAACTAAAACAAGTTAATCTTGTTATTGAATACAACTGTGCGCATGGCAGCCGAGAATTTGAGAAGCACCAGCAAGAAAATGCAGAAAGAAATCGCTAAAGAACTTGGCATTGGCGTGGATGTGGCCCCCTAACTAATTACGTTCATTGAAGGTCCCCTGAGAGACCAGCAGATGTTTATTGAAACCCAGTTCACATCTTTTGTGGGGAGACTGGACCAGATTCAAGCAGACATTTCGGCCTGCACGGCAGATATTAAGAAGTTAAACCAGGAGTGCTACAAACTCCACACTCGGGTCACGAAAGTGGAATCCACTGCCATGAAGAGGCACAACGAGTTGGAGGCAGCCCTGGCCCAGCGAGAGGACCGCGCACGCCGCGATAATATCTGCATCCTCGGCGTCCCAGAAGGTGCCAAAAGCGATAATATACTGGAATATATTACTTCATCTATCCCCACATGGTTCCCGAAACTAGCTGGGGGGCAGTTTGAGATAATGCGTGCTCACTGCATCGGACCGACCCGCAAGGACAGGTCTGGTCCACGCACAATAATCTGCAAGATGCTCCGCTTCATTAACCATGACTGCATCCTCCAGGCTGCCAGGGAGCTGGAGTCTCCGCTGATGATTGACAGGACTGTCGACTACAGCAATTACACCGTCACCCGACATTGAGCTTTCTCCGAGGTGATGGACACAGCCAGAAAGCAGGGCTATAAAGCCTTTCTGCTTTATCCAGCGAGGCTGAAGCTGACCCGTGGTGGTGAAGACCACCTGTTCGATGATCCTACGAAGGCGAAGGACTTTCTTAACCCCGTCCCCCAGGAGGACAATTAGGACACACCAAGAGACGGGGAAAGACAATATGAGGGACCTGGACAATGAGAGGTGAGGTGCTTCCTGCCTGCCGATAACTCTGTGCGGTTGGACTTAAGTTTGAGACAATTTTGTATCATTATCTTATTATATTCACTAAAGGGATGCCCCTCCATGTCTTTCTTTAATTTTCTCTTTTGCTCCAGGATTTCAGGATAGTTCAAATCACGTTTATTATCCTCACTATAAGTAATTATTTCATGTTAGGTTTTTTTTTTTTTCTTTAAGTGTAGGGTATTGTTAGGCTGCAGGGGAATGAGCGATGAGCGACTGTGTTTAGCCCGCTTCCTCAGTGTCAACTAAGTGCTAGATAATTATGGGTGGGGACAGCGCTATACTGAGTGGCTGTAATGGGATTTTTTGGGTGGGTGATTTTTGTGTTTTTCTTGTGTTTGTATCGGGGTTGTGGCGACTCCTTGGGGTGGAATAGATCTCTTTCAGAAATTATTGTTGCTTGTTTTCATCATTGTTTTCATATAATTCATTGGTGGGTTGAAGTATTTAACACTCCATATTTTACCCTGTCTATCATATGACTAATATCAGAATTACGAGCTGGAACTTCAATGGACTGAATGGTCAAATTAAGCGTGCTATGTGTTTAGATTATTTGCAGAGGCATAATATTGACGTGGCATTTATACAGGAGTCTCATTTGCGAGACGCCGATTTCAAGCGGTTTGCCAACCGGTTTTACTATATTGCTGCTTCCTCCTCTTTTAACTCTAAATCACATGGCTCATTGGTTGTGCTAAAACGTAGATTTTCCCTCTCTATATTGGAAACATTTGGCAGTTCAGATGGTCGCATCTCTTATGCTAAAGCCGTAATTGCAGTGCGTAGAATCTGTCTAATTTCTATTTACGCTCCTTAACCAGTTTGAACCAGAATTTTTTAAGTATGTCAATGAACTATTATCAGACTTGCAAAACAATTTTGCAGTTATTATCGGTGCAGATATGAACAGCACGTTGAACCCTATGCTCGATCGTTCAACTCAAATAAACCAGCATTTATTAAATCTTGCAACTACTGCATTTCAAGGTCTGGTATCTGATTTTAGTCTGATTGATTTGTTTCGCAACATAAATCCTTCACACAGGAAATGCAGTTTTTACTCCAACAGACATAAAACTTATTCAAGAATAGATTACTTGTTATCATCTCCAATTGGCTTTTCCCAGGTTGATGATGTAGATACTCTCTCTAACTCAATATCTGACCATGCTGCAGTATTTGCAAAATTAACTCTTGGGGATATACCAGATAGAGCCACAAGATGGCGCTTTAACACTACTCTTTTAAATAATAAGAACTTTTGTGAACATTTAAGAAGATAACTGAACAAATTTCTGTCTGAGAATGTTGGTTCAGTTGAAGACCCCCGTTTGCTTTGGTATGCAATCAAAGGCTGTATTAGAAACATTTATATTTCTCTCTCTTCAAACCTTAATAAAACTAGACTGGGTAGAATATCAGAGCCTGAATCCAAACTCCATTACCTGGAGCAGGAACAAATGAGGCTGGGTTTCTCTGAGGTAAGGGAAAGACTAATCAATTCAGCCAAAGCAGACCTTAATGCCCTAAGAGCAGAATTCAAAATACAAAGAACAAGAAGGAATTATTATTTTCATGGCCCAAGACCTAGTCACCTCCTCGCAGTGAGATTACACCAAAATGCCAAATACTCTAATATAATAGCAATTAGATGACAACAAACTTTTTTATCTGACCCTAAGGAGATTAATGTTGAATTTCGCTCTTTTTATGCTTCACTATACACCTCAGAAATCTCCTTAGATAAAGATAAATGTAAAAACTTTTTGGGTAATTTGAATCTCCCCTCACTCACTCTGGAGGAAGCTAATGAGCTCAGTGGTCCTATCACCCTGACTGAATTGTATAAAGCACTTGTGGGGATGAAAAAGGGGAAATCCCCCAGTTGGGATGGTATCCTCCCTGAGTTTTATGTAACTTTTGGGGATGAACTAGGGCAACTTTTCATAGATATGATTTTGTTTTCCATAGAAAAGGGCTCTTTTATTAAGGATGCCAACTCTGCCATAATAGCAGTTCTTCCTAAATCCAATAAGGATCCCACTCTATGCAGTAATTATAGACCTTTGTCTATCTTGAATGCAGAAATTAAGGTATACGCTAGAGTGTTGGCCACCAGGGTAGAATCATATATGACTAAATGAGTTCATCATGATCAGACGGGTTTTTCTTAAAACTCTGTTAGCCTCAGACAATATGCGTCGTTTATTACATATCATTCATGCTGCAACAGATATTGACTCAGCCTGTGCTGTTTTATCTCTCAATGCTGAAGAAGCTTTCGATCGGGCAGAGTGGGATTACTTGTGGATGGTCATGGAGCGTTTTGGTTTTAACTCTGACTTTATCAAACTCACACAAGTGCTTTACAGTAATCCTTCAGCTGTGGGTGTAACAGGGAATAACATCTCTACACTATTTCCTATTTCAAGGTCGTGTTGTCAAGGTTGCCCTTTTTCGCCACTATTATTTGCTCTTTCTTTAGAACCTCTAGCCCAGTCTATAAGACAACACCCTTCTATTTCTCCTATTACTTTCTGTGACACTAAACATCACATAGCATTGTATGCGGATGACATTTTTATTGTTCACAGATAATGCACCCTCCTCCTTACCACATATTCTTGAGACTTTCAGGGAATTCAGCTCATTGTCTGGATACAAAATTAATTGGCCGAAGTCTTCATTATTGCCCTTAAACTCAACACTACATTTGACAGCACTCCCTTCTCATATCCCTATAGTAAATAATTTTAAATACTTACCACTACTACTCCCATCAACTATTGGGACAAATTACATTCATTAATTTCAAAATTCATATGGGGAGGGGGGAATCCTCAACTCAAAATGTCCACCATACAACAACACAGATCTGAGGGTGGTTTCTTGGTTCCAAATTTTAAATTCTACTTTTGGTCATTTGTACTCTGCCCCCTCTCAACGTGGTTTAATTCTAATGCATCAGCTTCTTGGAGACCTGTGGAAGAAAAGCTCGCTTTTCCTCACAGGCTGCAAGATCTGGTTCACTCTGCAATTCCTCTTAAGTGCCTGAAGCTTCGTTTAGGACCTATTATTTCTTTTCTTCTCACTGTATGGCGTTCTGTTGAGAAAATATCTAAGTCAGTCCAGAAGTGGCATCTGAATAGCCCAATTTTTAATAACTTCACACTCCTGATAATATCCCTTTCTCTTTTCCTGCTTGGAGTGATGAAGGCATACATGTTTTTAAGGACATTTTCGATGACAATGGGCTCCGCTCTTTTGAGGATTTGCGTGCTACATATGACCTCCCTGGATTTTCTTTCTTTTTATATCTTCGGTTAAGGTCTTCCATGAAGGCATATGGTGTACCATGGAATACACAACTCCCATCTCACATCTTACAAAGTCTTTTAGACAAGCATGGTGACACCAAGAGCCTGGTCTTTGAATTGTATTTGCTGCTCTCTAAATCTTCTTACAAGCCTCTGCATATTCAGAATACGTGGTCCAGAGATCTGGGTTTATCAAATGGGAATAATGGTATTCCATGGAATAATGTGTGATCTTCTGTAGTTGATTTATCTAAGAATCCACATCACCAACAGATCCACTTGAATTTTATACATAGGACTTACCTTACACCTAGAAAGCGCCATGCAATGAAAATTATTGCATCCCCACTATGTGATCCCTGTCCTTATAGGCATGTAGGAACTTTTATGCATATGTTTTGGAAATGCAGTGCTGTGGCATCTTTTTGGGAACTGGTGTCCTCCACACTATCTGACATGCTGGGAACTGTAATTCCATGCTCCCCCACGGTCATGCTCCTAAATAACCTCCAGCTACCACATCCTTTAAAAAATGTGTTTTTAGCAGGCTTGACTGCAGCTAAAAAGATCTTGCTCTCCGCTGGCAACCACCTCACATATTAACACATAGACATTGGTTGTATACGTTCCTGGATGTCATTGTTTTGGAGCTTTCTGTGGTGAGAATGCATAGGGCAAATGAGAGAGTGTCCTGGCAAGTTCTCAATCACTTTCCTTTATTGATGCGTTTTCCAATTATCGTAATTGGCATCTGAAGACACGGTTTCTCTCCATATGCGATCTAACAGTGATGAAATCATGGGCTAAATTCAGTACAGAAAAAATTATTTACTTTTTAATAGGCCAATGCTTTGCGTTGATTGAACTGGTTCGCATTAAAACAAAATATCGCCTTTCACTCTCGGTATTGCGTGGGTTGATTAAAAAGTGGCACTCGGCAGTTAAATAGGCAATAAAAAGCATGCAGCTCAAGCTATTTGCACAGGTACGCAATTTTGAATAACGTTGGTTTAAATACAGCAAATACGCGTCCAGATGAATGATTGTCGTCTTACCTAACCGGGGAGAACAAGCAGCACCTGTTAAGTGTGGAGTGCTCTCGGAGTGAACCTTCTGTTAATTATGAAAATGACTGAGAACAGGTCAGGACTAATAATTGTTTTAAAAGGATGTTTTGTGCATCCCAATTCTCAGTTCTGGTTCCGCCACTGTACTGAATTTAGCCCATGATTTCATCGTTGTTAGATCGGATATGGAAAGAGACTGTGTCTTTAGATGTCAATTACAATAATTGGAAAACGCGTCAATAAAGGAAAATGATTGAGAACCCGCCAGGAGTAATTCTTGTCATAAAGGGACGTGTCTGTGCCCCTCCAATTCCCAGTTCTAGCGCCACGGCAGCCTATACTGTGCCAATGCTTAAAAACTGTATCATTCAATTGATCCTTTTCTGGACACTGTATTAACTCAGCATAAGCCCGAAGATCAGCTTCTTTATGTTACGCTAACTGACACCACATTAACTAAAACCGCAAAGTTCTAATGAGGTGGATCAAAGATATTTTGTCAACTTGTCCTCTCTGATAAAACCCAGGCAGGTCTGAGGGGGCACACAAAAATTGCATCAAAGTTCATGATTCAGGTCCCTCTGATAATCTGGAAGACTGTTCTCTCTCATAATACTGAAACTCAGCTTCCTGTGCTGGAAACCCTGCATTCATGTCACTCTGACTATTAATTTAAAGGTCCCCTAATATGTCACCAGGTGCACAGCCAATTAATTATTACAAGCCATGTAAAAATCTTTCCCCTCTTGACATCACTTGGGGCAACAACCAGAGGCAAGAAGAACTGATCAACTTCAGCCAAGCAGTCAATCAGATTGCATTATTCTGGGTGGTTGCTCCCCCTTGTGACGTCAGGAAGGGGAGATTTTGAACTGCCTTATGCTGGCTAATTAGCTGAGCACCTGGTGGCATAATAGGGGACCTTTAAAAAGCCAGACAGAGTCTTCATTTCAAATCTCCTAATAAAATCAGGAGAGCCTCTTTTTTTCAACACAAAGAAAGGCCTTCACAGAGTTGATTTTCTGATTTCACATAAACAAAGCATCAAAGTTGCAAATAACCACATCAATTTAAGGCGCACTCCACGTGAACATGGATATTTTTGAAAACGTATTTTCTATGCATTCTGACTTTTTGTCCACACACAAACTGTGTTTTCGGTCACTAAAAACAGCCTTTGGAAAATGCCTGCCAAGATGAATGTTTCCAGAATCTTTATTTATAGATCAGGATAATGACATTTTTAATTTCTTGAAAATGTGTTCAGCGCTCAAAGGGTTAATGGTGTTTTTGGCTTTTCATGTGGGTGGAGATTTTTTTATGGAACAAAAGAGTTAAAACCCCATTTTTAAAAATGCTCATGTACATGTGCACTGGGCCTAAGTCTATTAACTAAAATCATGTGCCCTTCAACTCATGTTCATCTCACCAGGACTTATACTCCTTCATTCACTCCCTACATTTTTCTGCCCCAATAGTGGTGCGCTTGTGTGCTTCACAGATACACATACATTTGTGCGCGCGCACACACACAGACACACACACACACACACACAAGATAGATAGTACATCTCAGTGGTGCATGACACAAGTCATTTTTCTAACAACAGTACAGACAGATTTATCACTTATAATTTGCAGTATCACAATTCCAGTGGATCAAGTGCCTTTAAGCAGCTTGAAAAATTCAAGAAAATTATTTCACGGCTATAGAAGCTTCTTCGTGGTTCAATGACATCACTTTAGTCAAATGCAGGATGTATTTCCATGGATGTATTTTAAGGCCTCTCTTCAAACTCATTTCCTCTTTGCTTGACATCAGAAAATCAGAAGACCTCAGAAAAATAAACTGCTTGCCTTTGTAAATCTGGTTCATGTTTTGGAGTATTTTCCAAATGCCTGAAGGTTGCTCATTCATCTGCACAAACAACAGTATGCAAGTAGATACACCATGGGACCATGCACCAATCATACCACTCAGGAAGGAGACACGTTTTGTGTCCTAGAGATGAACGTCTTCTGCGCATAAAGTGCAAATCAATCCCAGAATAACAAGAGAAGGCCTTCTGAAGATGCTGGAGGAACAAGGTACCAAGTAATCATTACTCACTGTAAAATGAGACTAATATCGATAACCTATAACCTGAAAGGCTGCTCAGCAAGGAAGAAGCCACAGCTCCAAAACCACCATAAAAAAGCCAGAATATGGTTTCCGAGAACATGAGGGGAAAAAGATCTTACTTTTAGGAGATACAGTTAGGTCCATATATATTTGGACACTGACGCAAGTTTTGTTATTTTAGCTGTTTACCAAAACATATTCAAGTTACAGTTATATAATCAATATGGGCTTAAAGTGCAGACTCTCAGCTTTAATTTGAGGGTATTCACATCCAAATTGGAGGGAGGGTTAAGAAATTACAGCTCTTTAAAGGAGCCGTATGTAAGTTTGTGGCCAAAACTGGTACTGTAATCACATTCAAAATACTGCAGAGGGCAGTATCCCCTCCCCCTCTCCCCCAGACGAGAGGTTGACAGCACGGTTGCCGGATAAATCGCGGGGTAAACTAGACTGCATTTCCGCAGAGAAAATGCAAAGTGTGCTCGCTCAAATGTTGTCAGCAACAGTGAACACTGAAGCAAAAACATCTTTGCATATTTGAAATGTGAACCAGCTGGTCTGTTCGTCGTTTAAATTAATTTACCGTGTTCGCCGGGCAGTTATACACTACATGACCACAGCTAATTCGTTTCAAAAGCTGATGCTGTAAAGGTAACTCGCGCCTAAGTTTTAAACGCATCCTAGGAATATTTACGCTTAATATTTCGAAACAACACTGAAGCAAAAATATGTCTACATATTTAAAATGTGAACCAGCTCATCTGTTCGTCGTTAGAATGAGTTTACCGAGTTCGCCAGGTAATTTCATAACTGACGTGAGTGACCATGGTTAGTTCATTCATTCAAAAGCTTCCATATGCTAGCTCGCGCCTAAGTTTTAAACGCATCGGGGTAAATTTCGCCATGTCTACGTTTCAATGTCACCAATGATTTGCTCTCACAGGGTTGTGTTCAGTTCAGTTCAGAAAAGATCGAGACTAATGACTGACTAACTTTAGCAATGGTCATATTGGTCAACTTGCTCGTCACTTATGGAGGCATATGTGCACCTTCATTCAAATGGCAATTCATTTGGCAAAATGGCAATTCAATATTTAATTTCATCATGCAATTTGAAAATGCATTTGGAAATTGACAATTCAATTTGCAAAGTGCCAATGAAATCCTCACATCCCTTGGTGTGTTTAAGGTTTTAAAGTAAAACAGCGCCCCATGTATTGCATGGCATTTTGCCACACGCTTCATCTGCACAAAATTGAAAATTCAATTGAGCATGCAAACTGTCATCGAGGCGGGTCTTCTTTAACAACGTCACTTCTGTGACTTGCTGGTATTGGCTATTCCCCCCGTGTACACGCCTCTCTCAATAGAACTGACTGACCTGGCAAAGCCACAATCTCCTTCAACATGGCGGGGTGTGGTGCTAGACGCAGCAAAACCGGGGATAAAAACACATCATTTCCAGCAAAGAAAATGAACGTGGTAAGGAGGACTGCAGGGTTGAGGTCTGTAAAATTGGTCAGGAGGCGGCAAAGTGCCTGCATTGTGAGGGAAATCATGTTTTGGGAGCACGACAATGTCCAAAAAGAATTAAGGAAAGAAAAGTTAGTAAGATAAGAGCAGAGGAGGGTTGTTCATATGCCGAGGCTGTTAAGAGGGTGGAGAGAATTACCGAGTCTGAGGAGACAGTAGCAAAAGAACCAAGATGTGATTGTGACTATATTAGTGTGGATAAAAGGAGGTTCTTAGCGTTTGTGGCAATGCTTATCAATTGCGCGAGCGAAATAGATTCGAAGACAGAAAGGATTAAAATGGTTGTGCATGCAGCCAGGGAATTTCTTGGGGTAATTGATGTGAAGGGAGAAGACATCAAGGAGATGCTAGAAAAAGGATTTGGTGGGAGTGGGAGCCAGATACCGAATTAATAGTTATGTTTAGTTATCATTAATTGAAAATTGCGGATTGGGAATTTTTTTTTTTTTTTTTAATTTAAGTCAATACATACAGCGCCCTCCATAATTATTGGCACCCCTGGTTAAGATGTGTTCTTTAGCTTCTAATAAATTCAGTTTTTTTCTAAATAATATAGGACCACAATGAAAAAAAGAGGAAAATCCTACCTTTAATTCAAGTGCATTTATTCAGTGGGAAAAAAAAATCACATTAAGAAATAATTCTTTTACATCAAATCATGTGTGCCACAATTATTAGCACCCCTGATGTTAATACTTTGTACAACCCCCTTTTGCCAACAAAACAGCACCTAATCTTCTCCTATAATGTTTCACAAGATGGGAGAATACAGAAAGAGGGATCTTCGACCATTCCTCTTTGCACAATCTCTCTAAATCATCCAGCGACCTGGGTCCTCTCCTCTGCACTCTCCTCTTCAGCTCACTCCACAGGTTTTCAATGGGGTTGAGGTCTAGGGACTGAGATGGCCATGGGAGGAGCTTGATTCTGTGTCTGGTGAACCATTTCTGTGCAGATTTGGCCACATGTTTAGGGTCATTATCTTGTTGAAAGACCCAGTGACGACCCATCTTCAGCTTTCGGGCAGAGGCCACCAGATTTTGATTTAAAATGTCCTGGTATTTCAAAGCGTTCATGATGCCATGCATCCTAACAAGGTTCCCAGGGCCTCTGGAAGAGAAACAGGCCCACAGCATCACCGATCCTCCCCCATACTTCACAGTGGGCATGAGGTGCTTTTCTGCATACTCATCTTTTGTGTTCCGCCAGACCCACTTAGAGTGTTTGTTGCCAAAAAGCTCTATCCTGGTCTCATCTGACCAAAGCACACGGTCCCAGTTGAAGTCCCAGTACCGCTTAGCGAACTCCAGATGTGTGCGTTTATGATTGTGAGTGAGAAAAGGTTTTTTTCGTGCATGCCTCCCAAACAGCTTGTTGGCATGTAGATAGCGCCTGATGGTTGTTTTTGAGACTTTGTGACCCCAAGATGCTACCATTTGTTGCAATTCTTTAACAGTGAGCTTTGGAGAACTTTTTATTTCTCTTACCATCCTCCTCACTGTGCGTGGTGGCAAAATAACCTTGCGTCCTCGTCCAGGCTTGTTTACCACTGTTCCAGTTGTTTTAAACTTCTTAATGATTCCTCTGACAGTAGATATGGGCAGGTGCAGGCGAGTGGCTATTTTCTTGTAGCCATTGGCTGACTTGTGAAGGTCGACACACATCTGCCTTACTTGAATGGTGTGTTCCTTTGTCTTTCCCATGTTGAAGAGTGGATAAGAGAAATGGCCTCTGTGTTACGTCATATTTATACCCCAGGGAAACAGGAAGTGATGAATTACTAATTAAATGTTCCTAGATACTCTGATCAACTTTGTAAACTACTGTAGAAATGACAGAAATACTTCAATTACATTTATTTCCTAGGAATTGTTAGGGGTGCCAATAATTGTGGAACAGGTGATTTTATGAAAAATAATTATTTCTTAGTCAGAGATTTTTTTTTTTCCTTAAAATTCACTTGAGTTGAAGGTCACATTTTTTTACAATTTTCAGTGTGAGAGTATGCTTCTGCAATAAAAATTGGATTTATTTTAAGGCTTTTAACACATCTTAACCAGGGGTGCCAATAATTATGGAGGGCGCTGTAAATCTTGATATGTTTGAATATTCTGGTACTGGTGGTAAAGCACCGATAAGTATGTTTGCCAACCGCCAATAAATTTCAAAGAAGAAGAAGAAGAAAGAAAATTAACTACTGTAGTTCGACTGAAGCACTGGAACGTCGGGCCCATACCAAGCCGTCACCAACGGGAGTTTCACCATTGCGGAGCGAGCACCGACGGCGCCGGGTACGAGCGGAGGGTCTAGCCCAGCGGAGAGGCTAGCTGGGTGGAGACGACAGTCCAGCTGCCGTCGCAATGACAATAGGGACTTTAAGCAACGGCGGATTTTGAGACGGCTACGGCACCCAGAAATAAATCTCTCCTGCTGCTGGTGCTCAAACCGTCAAAGGGACTTTAAGCAACGGTACAGGCGACTTAACACATCCTCCTGACAGCGTGTGGTTACGTATAAGAACAGCAGAGTAGCTGACTGTCTGCAGCGGACCACAACGCCTTTGGACAGATGAATGACGTACAAGATTTTTTTTTTTTTTTTTTAACGGACAGCAGCGCACAGAAATGGCTCAAAACGTCTTCTGATGAAATGTCGTCAGATGAAAGTGACATAGAATACGTACGTGACAATAGGCGCCAGCCGCTAGGCTGGCCGTATGTTTACGTCAGATACCTAAAAGTCCAGGTTGATTGCAGTGCAGTACTCGCTGAAAATCGCAGTCTTTCAGCGTGTTTTGGTGTCCTGGATGTGCGGTTGAAATTGTGCACTTACAGTTATGTTATAGTTCACATTCTCCGCATTAGCCTCATCTTTGAATTTTCTCAATTGGCTTCATAGAAGTACCGTAATTTCCAGGAATGTTTCGCTGAAACATGTAGTGTGTCACTATCAATTGTAGAACACATTTCATCTCAGAAATCCAATGAAAACCATTTAATGCAATTACCTGAACCACACGTTGTTGCTACTATGTGAGATTGGCTCTTCCCCCGTAGTAGATCAGCCTGCTACGGCAAGGTAACGCCGGTGTTTTCAACACCTGTTCCTGCAAATGCAGCAAAGCCTCTTTACGCCGATCAAACACCTCCAACTCAAGTTTCGTCCTCCTGTTTTATGACAATCGCCCCCGAACGTAAATCATCAGGTAGTTTGGACCTTAACTCTTCGGGAATCATAAGGAGGGCTACCTGCTAGATGTCCCGAAGCTCCAAATTATATACGGAAGCCTGAAGCATAAGGTTATCCCAATATGGTTGGAATGGACCCCTTCTAGGCATCATGCCCACGACCGCTTTATGCCTCGAACATTCCTCACACGTTAAGGGACGACTAATCACTATGACCGTCTCGTCAGCATTGGTAACCGTCTTGAGGACAGCTATCTTTGTCGGCTTATGGACATCAGTACCAGTTCTGCGCCGCGTTACTATAGGGCTATGCTGCCACGGTTTCCCTGGCTCACTCGGGTGATAGTATGAGGGCAGCACTGGCTCTATCCGGCTTTTAGGGCACAGTTCGTGCGTGGCTCGACTTCCCCTTCTTTGGCCTACTATTTCACAGGGCTGTCCACCGAGGGCTAGGACCTCCTCGTCCTCGCTCTCCTCCTGTGGATCCCCACTAGTAACAGTTACTCCAGCCTGTCGAATTGCCGCAACTGGAAGCCCGACTTTGCCACAACAGGCCTCTAAGGCCTTGGCATAGTTGTGGCTCCGTACGAGCTCCTCCTTGAGCTCCGCAGTTTTCGCCCGCCATGCACTACTTTGAACGGCCCAGTTGATCTTTTCATACGCGAATGCCTCCACCTCAGTACGTAATTTCCGCAATTCGTCCGAGCATGACTTTTCAAGCTCCCGAATGCTTTCCATTACACGCACGCTCTCAAACTGGTTTTATGCTTCTGCGTCGACTCCACGCAAATGGCATGCCGTCGCCTCGACCTTTCGAAGTTCTGCGTTGAGGTCGTTTGCGTCGTGCTGTGCCGCGAAGCAATTCACCGTCAAACCGCTCGGTGGCGTCATGGAATCACGTGAGACTCGTTGGTAGAGTGTTTACGTTACGTTATGGGCTGTATTTCATTCCGTACGGTAATAATCCCTACATCCTACACCCTGCGAAATCACTTCCCTTTGTAGTGAAAACTCTGAAGGGCTGCAGGGAGTAGGGTTTTCAATTAACGGTCATTTGGAATGTCCTTCGACATATTTCATGGCTGCTGCTTTCTGCTTAAGCAAGTGTAAACAAATGCAGCCAGTTCACGGTAGAACTGTTTTCACTGGCCATTATTATCGGTTTCACGGTAGTTTTATAAGCAACCGCATCGCTTTCAGAAGGTGACAAATAGCCACGGATAAAAATAAAAAATGACATAACTAGCGATAGCCAGTCGACTGAAGTAAACCATCAAGCTAGGTTCGTCAGCTTTCTGTGCGCTAGGCATGGATGTATTATAAGAACTGGATACTGAACCGAAAATGGCCGCCCATTCATTTCAATGGAAATTGCTCAGTGGCGCAGCACGCCGACATGGGGCCATAGTTCCAGGGGCACGCGGACATGCGCTGAGTGACTTTTTGTTCACACATGCGTAGTGTGGGGCTCATGAACGCGCTGATGCCTGAGGTATCTATGACAACAGCTCGTGCCCGTGGCACTCTCACACAGGGTGCGTGTTCACGATCACTGTTTTCCGGAAGTTGAATTCTTACCATGAAGCTCAAGGAAACCTAACACTGTCATGAAGAAAACCTATGTTATGGCTATGTACGGAATGGATAAACATAGCGGTCCGTAAAACTTAATTACATTTTGAAAAAACAAAGCAATATGAAATGTTTAAAACTACTTTTATAAAACGGCTGCTTCCCATCCTTAAATGTGATTGGCTGAGCCGCGTTCCATGCCGGTATGAAATCACTGTAACCCACTGCTTCCTGAGGCGGACCGCAGCACAAAATATCCCTGCGCGCAACCAACTACTCTCAAGTACCCCTGACTGCAGGCCGCGGAATGGGGCGGGGTCGGACAAAGAGGCAGGGACGGACATCCAATAGGCGTGGTCTATGGCAATGACTAGAACAGCACCATCTGCTGGACAACTGCAAGAAGTACAAATACTCATCTGTACTCTATGGAAAATGTAAAAGTATTTAAGTTAATGCGTAAATGTTAATTTATATATACACATTTAATTATATTTTAACTTGTGTAATATTTTAAAATATTTATAATGTAAGGGATAATGTAATCGCCCTGAAGGAGTTTTCCGGAATAGTTTTTCATATTTGATCGTTTTAAAAACGAGTTCATTGCTTCCGCATATAATGGACACGGAACTGCGTGCATAGCAACGGTCTGTTATCAAGAAATATCAGACCACAGAATGCTGTGATTGACCAATCAGAAGAGAGTATGCACTGGAGCCGTGTAATTATATATATCCTAATTTTATGACTTAATCTTTATTTACTGTGCACACTCCATTTCTTGTATTGCAAATGCTGCACTGCACTACAATTCAAATAATGGTCGTTCTCAGAGTGCAGTCCAGGGACCTCTTGGGATCCTTGAGTTGTTTCCAATGGGTTGAAAGGTTTCACAGCCACAGAAAAAAAATAAATAAAATAAAATAAACTACATTGTGTTTTCAAACTTTAATTGTCAAAGGAGGCACAAATTCAGAATTTTTTTGGTCAACAAATTCCAAGAAATCATCGTAATCGGCTTTAAATTTGAATTTAAGAATGAATGGTTCCATGCTGTCCTCCTCCGTGCTGTCCGTGTTGCTGGCCTCTCCGCACCTCTGGATGACTGCTGCTCTCTCCATTGGGAACATCAAGAGAATTTGGGGCAGGATGACCTTGTTGCCCAAATTCCTCGCCGTGCACCACTGAGATGCAGCCACAGCACCGTGTATGAAGGGGTGGTCCTCCTAGAGGAAGAAGAGAAATTAGTAATGCATAACTACTATTCACATTTACCTGGAGGAATATGTAATTATTTTCATAACAGCTGATCTGCAACATATTATTGCTGTATCACCACATATACGTTATCATATTAACACTCGAACTTCGCACAAGCAACACTATCTAAATGTAGACTTTACAAAATACATTTTCCAGACACTGATTAACAATCAAACAGGTGCAAATTAACAGAGGTGAGGTGCTGAATATTTCAGACATGGTCCAACAGACTGCATATCACATACCACATCCTCCTCATCAGAGCTGAAAAGAATCTCTTCAGCAGCTGCCCTTTTTGCCGATGGGGCCCTCATTCTGAAAGACACCAGAGAAAGAGTTAATGTAAAGCAATCATTTTTATATCTTGTCATGTGCCAATTGCCGTAAGAGGTGAAGCTAACTGTTAGGCTGTGGAGCTGTTTATGGTTATTTTAATGGGTTTGATATATTCCATTCCATGTACCTGTCCTAAAACTCTACATTGTGCCTTTACCTCCACAACTCTTCTTTTGAGTCATCATGCATCATCAAATCCACATAAGTCTTTGATCTCCATGCATAACAAATGCTTAAACATTTAGCACATTCAGCTGATATTTGCTTTGAGTACAATATTGATCCTTTGGGTGCCCCTGTGTAAGATATTTGGGGGGGAGGGGGAGTGCCAAACATCCTTGATAACTTACGGATGGACAGACGTCGTCTCTCTCTCTCTCTCTCTCTCTCTCTCTCTGTCTCTCACACACACACACACACACAAACAAGAGGTGATATGGGAATTGTATTAACAGGACTGGTTCATTATTTCATCCCACCATTGCCCAACTAAGACATAAAATACTACAACTGAAAATTCAAATTGTTACATGTATAAAATTTGACATGGTAAGAATAGTTTCGGCATCGGTAAGTTGTCCATGAGTACGATGCACCACCATCTTCTTAAACACGTCATGTCCAACTAGGCAAAAAGGACACACAATTCATTGAAAAGGGAACACCACAAGGGTTCATTAAAGGTGTATCATTTCAATCATTTATTTAAATGACCATTACAGAAACTCCAAAAACTCAATATTATCAGGTGTGGCCAGTTTTCATTAATAACGCATGCCTGTCAACTCTCACGCGTGGCTCGCTACCAGAATCAGTTCTTTTCTACCTTCTTTATTGTTAAATGAGGAAGGCGATGTTTGGCACCTGGCACAGCTTGTTGCTTAATGAGCCTCATGGGCTGGTTTGCGCAGGTTTGTGCCTTTTCACGAGGTGCTTGAGCACAGAGTTTAAACACATGCAGATATTTTACATCGTCATTTATTTATGTGTGAAAAAAACTCTTCATAATTTTGTGGAGCAATGTATAACAATGCTATCAAAAATAAATTCGATTGTCATTCTGTCAACTAATATCGGAAACTGTTGCTAATCGAGAAATGTAAACTGCAACAGGTTTAGGTCATTAAGCACTGAAGGGTGAGGTTTTGAGCGTCCCCTCACTAAAGCCGACGCGCCGCCACTGGTGTTTATGTGCACGGATTTACTGCGCGCCATTCAACATGTAAGTTAATGATTAACGTTATATAGAGTATACAGTCCATAAAACACTATTTCTTTTCTCACCTTTGCTTGTTTGTCTCCATGGCGGTCATCTTCTTCTTCGTCTTCTTCCTCTTGTCAACTTGACTGGCAGTTGACATCGAACAACGTCTGACAACAACGTTTAGGGGTATTACCGCCATAGACATTAAGAGAGGCTAGATTGGCCCCTCCCCCTTTTTTCACGGCAGACTTGGCGGCCATCTTAAAGCGGTCGACCGCCCAAATGCAGAGTGAGACTCGGTGACAATAATAAATCACTGTCGTTGCAAAATGCCTCAACATTGTGCAGCCTACGGCTGTAAAAACCAGCGTACTGCACAATCCAGACAACAGGGAATTACTTTTCACAGGTAAGACACATGTTTAGTTTAATTTGGTCTTTTAATAATTTTAATAATAATAAGTTTAATAATCTTTTAATATATGGCCATGAGAAACCGAAATGATAACAAATGGACTGACAGGCATCTTAAAATTCGCCATGTCTAATGATAAAGTATGCTTTCTGATGGGCATCTGAGAGGAAAAAACATGCTTCTCGCGAGAATTTAACCCGGGCCTATAAATAATAAGTCTTGTGTGATAACAACTATACCACTACAACTTCAAAATATTCAAGGGGAATAGATATTTATTTCCGAAAGCTTGTATTGGTTATACAATAATGCACAGTGAATCGCGGGGTCGACCGCGGCAAGATGGCGCCGCCGTCGGACGTCAGTCTACTGGGATTCCACCGTAAGGCGTCCAGTCTACCTATATATGTCTGTGATTACCGCCACCAAACTGTAAGGAATGTGCAGTGTCGGGACTTCAGGGGGCGGGGTCAGACATCAGGGAGGCGGGGACTGATGTTCTGCACTCTGCAGCGAGGGCTCACTCACTATTCTGCGCTCAACTGACTCGTTAGGTAACGTTTGTTTCAAGACTTTTAGCTCGCTATTTCAGTGTTAGCGAAGTTTAGCCTTTTAACCCGCTAAGTTGGCTATCTACCTAGCTAGGTATTGCATTACAAAGTTCGATATCATTTTAGCTTGCTAGCTATGTTGCTAACTAGCTTGCTATTTCAGTATTAGCGATAAATTGTTGATTTTTTTTCTTGTGTGTTTACTTTATGGGCTATGTGTAGGGTAACCACATCCATTGTAGTGAATGCTAGCTAGTTGACAAGCTGACTAGCAAACTAATGCACAATTCAACATATTTTCCTGGACACCGGCAAGTGTGGAGGACAAAAGTCAATCTTGTTCCCTACTCTCGCTGCTGGTTGTAATGATATGGCCGATCAGCGCGAGTTGAGAACAAGGAAACTCGGAAACTGAAACCGAAACAAACGTAAAATTATTTAACGGGGCCTTTGAGAGATCGAAGGAGACATTCCAAATAGCCTGCTTTCATAGTATATCTACATTAACGAGCCCAAATAGCCTGATGTGACATAGTGACGCTAGATGAAAAAGCAATCTCAGCGTCTGTGTTGCTTGCCAACCATTCTGTCCACTCTATCTTGCTTGGTGGAAGAATGAATAGTTCTCAATTTTATTGTCGCATTATTACCAATAAATTGTTGATTTTTTTCTTGTGTGTTTATTTAATGGGCTATATGTAGGGTAACCGTTTTATAAAAGCAATAAGCCCCTTGAAGCAGTGGGTTACAGTGATTTTACGACGGCGGAGGGGCACTATAAGGCACTCCGCTGCGCGTCGTGCCTTAGAACGCCCCTCCGCCGTTATAAAATCACTAACCCGCTACTTCTCGGGACTTATTCCTTTATTATTTAACCGGGAAGTGACGCCATTTTAGCGCAAAAATGTCAGAAAAATACGCGACTCGCTTCAGTGTAACATGACATTTTTCAATGTGGTGTTTTCCACTCAGTTCAAAGCTAATTACAATTGCAGAAAATGAGATGATTCGTGGTTGTTTGCCTGCGAACTCCATTATCCTTTCTGGATTCAAGACGATAACCCAAACGCACAACGAACTGCTCGTGAACGGGTATGCTTTAAAGTGAAAAACCTTAAAACCACTTATTCTATTCTGACCAGCCAAATTTTATTTTGCTACTGTAGGTAGTTTCGTGCTTGACGCACAACCACAACCATTCCCTGTGGAACACAATGACTTGTGGGCCTGGCTGGCTGTACTGTGTTATCTTCACTTTGGATTTATCATTCTTTTTTCTGTGTCATTTTCCAGAGATATCCTGGCCTCATGGAGTTCATTATCAATTAATCTCCCAAGTTCTGCATGACAGCGAACCGGAGACTGTGCCTTTCTGTATTTTTTCCTCCCATTCATTTTTCTATTAAAAGCTTGTCTTGATTAAAAACTGAATATTGTCTCGTCACATTTCTGAAGTTCTAGTTCACATCGATTGTAGTGGTGGTACTCCATTTTAACATAATGGTCTACTCTCATAATTTAAGCCTTAAACCTATAACCTTTTGAGAGCTTGATTTCATCTTTCAAATGCTCAATAGAGCTGACAAAATACATCACAAATAATTATGATTGAAAAAATACATTTTTAACCCTCTGTTAACCAAGTACCTTTCCAACTGTGTAAAAATCATTTCCCTAGGCAAATATGTTGATTATGGGCCAATATTTGGAAAAATAGTTAAAAAAAAAATAAAATTTGACCCTTTGGCCCACCTTTCCAAAATGTAGCAGATCTGCTACATTGGGTAATATCTTGAATGGAAAAATTAAAGTGACGGACCATTCAAGTTATTCTCAAATGTTTATTTGGCAATAAGAAACAAAACCAGCAGGGTGTCCAGGCTGTTAACCCTTTCACTTTATGTAGCAGATATGCTACGGTGGTTAGTAGAGGGTTAATATATAAATGTATAACTAAATAATAATAATAGTAAAATGCCTTGTAGGAAAATACTAGCAATTTGGGGTGGGGACGGAGGCGTGAGCAAGTGCATGAAGACAGCTTCATCCGATGTTGGGTACAGCAAACTGACATACCGTGGGGTAGTCACCCATTATGAGTTGAGAGATGGGTTTGGCTGGGCTGGCAGAGAATGGTTTTTTGGGGGATGGGAAGGAGAGGGTGATGGAGACAGAGGAAGATGGCAGTGGAAGACGAGTGAACAGTGCAATGGCCGCAATGTATGTTTTCAAGAAAAATTTAAAAAAAAATTTTTTTCTGTTTATGCCATTTCAGGTTTCATTGCACTTGTCACCCCTGTCTTGTGATCAGTTGGTTCAGTCGGTCTTCCCAGTCTGTGTGCCTACTTGCTTTGGGTGATTTCAATGGTTTATGGTGTTTCATATTATTACTTCAATTCTCGTTTACTTCCTTCGCCTTGCTTTCCTAGATTACTAATAATACTAACATTTATATTGTGTATCAGTCTACTAACTTAACTAATCCATGTATATATTACTAACTTACTAACGAGCACTTGGGTTAATTTGTAGAACTGCACCGCTACTAATTACTACTAATTCAATCTCAGCTATTGCCCTATTCTAGTCTCCGCCTCTTGCTTTGCTTTCTCTGCTTCTTTCTGCGTTTCCGCGAGATCTCTCGCACGTGCTTAATTGCTATCCTGCACTCTTTGTCTGTGCACTTGAAATTCCATGACCGGAGCTGTTTATCTGTCATGGGTTGTCTGCGTGGATCCTGTCCGTGTCTTGGCTTTTGCCAATTTTTGTGGTTAAGGATCTCCCTATGTGTGATTACCTCTGTAATTACTCCTTATCCAATTCACCTGTTCCCTGCGTAGCATGTGACTTCCCTCTTGTCTACTTAAAGTCTTCACTGCAGTTCATTCTCTGTCAGAATGTTGATCAATACTCATTTGTGCAGAGCTCCTCGTATGCCTTTTGTCTATTGCTTCTTCACGACTGTTTTGTCCGAGCTTGAGATTGCCTTGCCCTTCTATTCCTATTTTGTCTTTTTGGATTTTGACCTGTTTTCTTACGACCACGATTTCTGTTCTGGATGCCCTGTGCATGACCTACCTTTCTGGATTTCGACTACAATTTTTGGCTTACTGTCTATGTACCGTTGCACATCTGCCATACTGGTTTTGACTCCTGCCTGTCCTCTCGACTTCGCTTTTTGGATATTGTTTTTGGCTTGGCAATTCTTGTCTTCTGGTCCCGACCCTTTTTACAAAGGCTTACAATTTTTGGAATACCTGTTCTCGCGAGTGGTTCCTGAACGCACCGTCACATCCTGCCCACGGTGTGCCTAGCTCGCTGCTCCCCACGTTGGATGTAGCATCTCCAATAAGCCACACAATTTTACCTGAATGCAATGCAAAATGAATACAACATCTGCACAGTTTTTCATGTTTTTATTACGCTTCATATTTCATGTAGTTCCATGTGCATATTCATGCATAAGTGTATCACCACATCAATGCCATTATACTTTAAAGGAACAATTTAAAAGGGGGGAAAAAAAAAAAAAAATTCTAATTTCAGTATGATTTGAGGAATGAATAAAAAAAAAAAAAAAAAAATTGCCCAAATTATATATTCATTAGTCTAGCTGTAGACTTACTGCCATGTCCTGGCAGACCTGTGTCCACTGCAGGCATGGACTCCATCATGCTGTGCTGAAACTGAAAATTAATATTTTATAACAGATTTTCCTTATATTTCAATGCTGACTACATCTATAAAAGTGAATTTGTCTCTTTCCTTGCTGATGTCCTTGTGTGAATTTGTACTGCCTGAAACAACCCTCTAATTTTCAACAGTGGGACACTGGAAGGAAGGTGTGGTGTCTACAAGTAATCAGGTTACATTTTAAGCCATTCTTAAGATGTAGTTGAAATTTCATAACATTGTGAAAATTTTATCTCAGCAGTAGGTTCTAAATGTGGGTATTAGCATCATAAATTATAGTGAACTAATTGTATAAGTTGAGCTATTTGTTAGGTAATGTAAAAAAAAAAAAAAACCTGGGTACAAGTGGTCAGTGACCTCACTCAAAGATAAAAGCAAAATCACAAGCTGCCTTCTAGCCAATATGTCCTGGATCACTTGTATTTATAAACCGTGTAAGTTGGAGTTGCCATAACGGAGCCCAACTTCGTGAATTCAGTGTATGTGAAAGGAACGGGCATAGACTCCAAGTGCAGTTCAGCATCGACAGGGCGTTTATTGGGATTAACCAAGCTCATGGTCAAGACAGAAATGGATCAATAGCCAGGCAAACAGATATGCAGAATGGGCAGAATCGAAGTCAGGGGACAAGCAAAATGATCCAGTAACCAGAATAATCAATCCGCACAAAGACAGTAACAAAGAGGGTTGAAACTTAGGGAATGGAAGGGGAAGGAAAAAGGGAGTTGGATGGGATAAGGGAGAACACAGGAGATACTAAACAGATGGATACAAAATGGGAATTAGGGAGAACGAAGTACTAATCAATCAAATCGCAATCTCACAACGCAATACAAACAATCAAATACAAGACTTACGGGAGAATCACAAGAAACGAGCTTTCAACAATCGAAACGAGAAGAATAGCGCAGAAACGAGACTGACCAAGACGAGCTGTGGTAGGAACGAGTCGACAAGAAACTACGGGAAAGTGGGTCTTTTAAACACAAACTAATTAAGTGGAATCCCAGCTAAACACACGACAGCTGTAGAAAACTAGAAAGGCAAGGACGGTGATAGGAGAGAGGGGGGAAACGGGTGGAGTTCTAACTCTAATCTAACTAAACACCCGTGCCTCGCTAAACTACTCTCAGGTGCGGATAGTCAATGAGAACAGCGAGAGAAGGAAGGGAAAAACACCCACCCGAAATTACAGGGAAGAGAGTGTGATGAAAAAGACAAGATGCCATGAGACAGAAACGGGAGGAAAACACTGAAGACCAGAGACAGAGCAATCATCCAGAAACACACATGCTCTAACGAATAAATATAATAAATATATAAATAATAGCAATACTAAAAACAAACAAGAAACATACTAAAAACTAGAAACTAAAACCAGAAACTAAAAACAAGCTAAAAACAAACATACAAATCACTGATTTCTAACAGTATGTTGGAGTTGCCATAACGGCGCCCAACTAAGTGCACTGAAGGAAACACTAAAAGGACTGCAAATTGAACTCCTCAACATTCCAGTGGTTGAATTTCTACCCAATGCCGATTCAACAGTATGGAATCAAATTAGGGCCAAAAGTTTTGTGCGTGTGCAAAAAAGTTTTGAACTTGTAGAAATATTTTGTGTGCGTAAAAAAGTTTTGAGCTTGTGAAATAGATTTGTCCGCGCGCAAAAAAGTTTTGAGCTTGTAAAATGGTTTTTGCGCGTGCAAAAAAGTATTGAGCTTGTAAATAGTTGGCTGCATATCAGCCGCATCATCGAATCCACCCGCATCACTCCCGTCGATCTCAGATGCTGCTCACAAACATTGGACGTTCATATTTCATCTACCCACCCATAACATCAAGCAAATAAAGACTGAACTCCAAATATGCATGTTTGTCCAGTGCTTGAGATGCAAATTCGGATCATGTCCGAAATAAGTTATCAGATCTCATCGGTCAAGTTGCTGAAAAGTTACGGCAGCAAGCACGGAAGTCTGTAATTTGTTTATTATGAATGTGTATACATGGGTAAATAAATGGTTTGCTATGCAGTATTGGAATTGAATTTCTACTGTGGTGCAAATGCACTCATGACAAAACGTTAGATGCCACTCAGCTGACACATTATACACAACGCATCAAAACACAGTACTGTAAATCGATGTAAGCTATCCAAAGTAATGGAAATATACAACTCAGTTTAGGTATATCTCTAACATTTTATTATGAATAAGTAAAGTAAGTGTTTGCCACGTACACGGTTATGGGGTGTCACGTTCAACAGTAACCGAATACACGCAAGTTAACACACTCAACAGCAGCCTACGCCAGCTTACTGTACATACTGTTGCGTCACATAAAGAAGCCCAACGCCCACTGGCCGCGAAGTGAAGCGTCGCGTCAAACTCCGAATGTTGCCTTCACGCTTTTAAACGCCCACTGAAAGCGTCAGCCGCATAAACAATGACAGCTGTCAACAAGAGCGAGAAGCCATGGGTGTCAATCTCAAAATATTCAACAAGAGAACGTTTAATTTTTAAAACACCGACCGATAAAGCTTATTCTAAGTGATGACAAAGTGCGACGTTCAGGTTACTGCGCACTCTATGTTATATACGGGCATAATTTTCCTCCTAAATTTAGCCGTCTAGTAAAATAACATTATGATTCACTTTACTTCACCTGACAGCGATTTAGCTAGTTAGCTAACTTAGCAGTGTTAAGTTCTTATCAGTGTACCTTGAGTTAGGTACTGTCTAACTGAAGATCGCCTGATAACGTAAATGCCCGCAAAATAACGGATTTCCTTTAAAAACTGCGACTCGGTTAAAAAGCAGGTTGACAACTGCACGTGAGGTTGCCGCTAAATGTGTGCCACCAACCATGACAAGGCGAAATAGTGAAATAACCTAAAAGACAAATGCGTTTTTATTGTGTTGACGCTTCAGAAATTGAGCAGTGGCGAAAAGTAAAAATCTGCACGCTGCCAGTGGGCGTTGGGCTTTTAAGTGTAGCAACCGAGTCGCAACATAAGAAGGCCTTTCATCAAATAAAGTCAATAAGCTAAATCTTTTGCACCGTTACACCGGCTCACTTTATCAACTTGACTATGGCTTTCATATAATAGTCACAGATGGACAGCAAGACAAGTAATCTCCGTTGCTCCACCCACTCACATCCGCTGCTATACTAACTTAAGAGAGGACGTGAGCGCGCTTACAATACAATAGCTCAGCAAGTGAGTATTATGAATCAATACAATAATGCTTTTGTTAGTTTTTGATTGATAATACATTTGAGTGTAATGGAGTAATATTTTCCACAATACCCTGATGCCAAAGAAACTCGCTCAACCTTGAATGTCACTTCTCCCAGAAAGTGGCGTCTGTATTCCAGCGCAAAGCAATTTTCCGTGGCTGTGATTGGTAGAAAAAGTTTTGGTCTGTCAGGTGATTTATTGGCTTTTTCTCTATATACATCTCTTGAATATGCAAAGTGTCACACCTTGCAGAAGAATCTAAGAGCACATTTCTTCGGATTTGTCAAGACACAGGTGAGTCACAGTCTGCTGGTATTGGTACACTTAACTTTCATATTTTGGAACTGTCCTCTGGAAAATAACGTGATGTAAGTTATTGCATTTTCACTCTGGAATGTCATCCATTTTGTTCAAATAAGTTGAAAGGTATGGTATCATCCATGACAAATTGAAAATGAAAGTGTTTTGGCTAGCAAGGTAGGATCAATGTGTTGTGGTTCTAATTGTTAATGTTGCATGTGTCATCTAATTAGCATATGCATTCAGATGACCAATTTATAGAAATATATTTTTTTCCTTGTGTTTGCATATGCAATTTTACTTAATCGTTTAATAAACCTAATAATTCTGTTAAATACTATGTGTCCAATCTGATGAAAAGTTAACATTAAGATTTTGTGAAGCAGTTTATATATTAATTTTCTGTCTTATCGCTATCAGAACAAGTCTCTTCCATTCATAAAATCTTAAGTTCTTTTTCACAGACACAGGTATATTTTCATACAGGGCCTGTGCCAACATTCAGTTCCATAGAAACTTAGGTGCATGTCCTGTCACTCACCCATCACACTCACAGTTCTTTCTAAACCCATGCATATTATTCTAAATAATTTTCACATAATTTGTATGCTAGCATATGTTGTATATATGTCATGAAAAACCGCACATATTATTCTATTTTGTAATGGAATGAATGACTCTGTATGAATGATGTATGTGTGATTGTAAATAGACTGGGATGATGTGACAAATAAATCAATATCAATATCAATATCTCATGTGTATCCTTCATGTGAGACCACTTGACAGAGATTCTGTGAATTAGTGGTATTGTGACCTGAATTATTTTCAGAACATGAGCTTCTTCAAGGGACTGAAGCTTGACTTCGTGAAGGTGGAGGAGACTGTGACTGTCCACTGGAAGCAGGGCAGTATCATGGGTTTCGGAGGAGACAGGTCACAGACCTACAATCGCTGCAAATATGCCATGGGTCAAGGCTTCGTCCCGGTTTACATTGACAGTGCTCGGCCAACTCCTAAGCAGCTCAAAGTATGTATTGTTCAATATTAGATATAAAAATAGTGTTCTCATTTTAATTAGTATTAACATTTTATACATAGAAATCTAATGTTTTGACCAGGAAATACATGGAAGAGCTCTGCGTAAACTAAAGACTTATAAGACAAGTTTAATATAAATATGGACATTTTGCATCTTTTAGGACCAATAATATCTCTCTATATGCTCCAGTTCCTGAGATTGTATAATTTTTGTTGACTTATTGAATAAGCCCAAACCTTGAATAAAGAAATCGCCTCGGTTTTTTCCTTCAAATTGCCAAAAAAAATGTCATGCCTGTGATATACACAACCAACTTCCCTGGAAAAGCTCTGTGGAGTTTGACTTTAAAATATTCTTGAAATTTGACTACTCCCATTTTACACGTATATTATGTCCCATTTTCTTTCAGAAACATAATGCATTAATGTACATGTATGTGTTGCCTTCTTTAGTTGTATTAACTTATTCATGCAACTCATTAAATTTGTAAATTATATTGCAGATAGACAATCGTATGAGGTATGGGATGAATGACGGGATCCTGTTCTTTGTGTTGGACAGCCATGAGAACCAACCCTTCCAGCATCGCTTCATCCAGAATGCCACGCAGAAGACACTGTATAAAGCCAATGATTACATAAAACAAACCGGCGTTGACCTCTCCTTCGTTGCTGGTGATTATCTCAGAACAATTGAATAAATTTTACTCAATTGCAATGCAATAAAATTTTGACGTGCACTGTATATTGTATTAAGGAGAATAATATCTTGAAAATGTACAATATGCACAGGCTTGGTGTTATTTCTAGATTTGCTATGTGAATAATGTCTGACAGTAGACGTGAGTGTATTTCTGTATCGCAGTTCTCAGAATTTTATAAAATGTGAGTTATATGACATAAATTCTGGGGCATCATGGTGAATGGGCCAAATCAATCGTTTGAGTCTTCTCAATGTGAACTACTGAGTAAATGTCGGAATCCAAGAATTCTACAGAGTTATGATAGTGATTGTAAGCAATGGACATCAAGTAGCTTTGGTTGATGGGCAAATAAAACAGGATGTGGAATATGCACAAACTTGATTTCGATATTTTTAAAGGATATACGAAATATGATAGATTTTGCATCATGTGCCAGAAGTATTGTATAAGTCATGCCATTCGTAGCCTTAATTTCTATGTTCATATTATACTCATCTGGATCAGAAATATTAGGCTTGAGGGACTATTTTTTTGCGTTTCATTTCCATGCTAGCCTTTATAAAGGGGGGGGGCAGAGGTGGAGCTGAGTTCAACTCGCACTGTCGCCCATGAATGTTCGTCAGATGCCCCTGTTGGAAGTTCTTGTTGAACATGTCAGGACCTATATGCTGAAAAGATGGAATGAGAATGACTCGTCAACTACAAGTGGAAAAAGCTTCTGATGCTCAAAGCTATACATTTAAACCCCAAGACAATTTTTTTTTTACCAAATCAGTTTTATGGAATAAATGTTGACACTTTGCATAGACATCCGTAATGTAGAGTAGCAGTGACCCACTCATGACAACTGATGAACCTGTATTGGTATTCTGTCTTTACTATTTTGTATCATAACAAACATATAGTATTTACACTGTGTTGGATTGTTAGCATAGGTAATGACTTCAATGCATAAAAACTCCACACTGAAAAAAGTTATTTTTGGGGTTGGTAAATGTAATACAAATGAATTGTCTACAGAATACTTAGAATAAATGGGTTTTAAAGCAGACTGTGGAATTTTAGTTACAATTCATAGTGATACCTCATATTTAAAAGTAGTAACTATACTTTTGAAAATACAATAAAGGTTACCTAAAATTGTGCACAACATTTATTTATTTATTTATTTACTTAACCTTTATTGATACAGGGGAACCCACTGAGACCTCAGTCTCATTTGCGATGGTGCCCTGTTAACAACACAAAACACAAGACAGAATTCAACGCAATACATCATCATAAAAAAGTGAACAATAAATGACAAAATTATCATACAGGAGTGCATACAATACATGTGGCTGAGAAAATTACCGTAATATTATTCAAAACACGCACAGTCCCCAACTTCTAAATCCTTTATCACTTTTTTGATATTTCCTAATGATATCAATTTACCCAGTTTAAATGTTTCTTGAAAATTGTTCCACGTCCTAGGAGCACAGTAACTAAAAGCAGTTTTACCAAGTTCTGTTTTAACTCTGGGGACTTCTAGGACCAACCAGTCCTGAGATCTCGCCTGGTAATTGCTACTGCGCCTTGAGATAAAAGTTGTAAGATAACATGGTAATTTGTGTAAGATTGCTTTGTAAATGAAGGTCAGCCAGTGCTGCCTTCTTTGGGTAGCCAATGATGGCCAAACCACAGCCTTATACAAAGAACAATGATGCGTTTTAAAAGGATCTCTAGTAATAAAACGAAGTGCAGCGTGATAGACCGAATCAAATTTTTTCAAGTTCGTTGGGGCAGTGTGCATATAGATGGTGTCACCATAATCTAACACTGACAAGAAGGATGATTGAATTAAAAGCTTCCTATTATCTCGAGAGAAAAAAGAGCCGTTTCTGTAAAAAAAACCCAATTTTATGTCTTAACTTTTTTGTAAGTTCATCAAGATGTACTTTAAAAGACAGTTTTTCATCGATAAATATTCCAAGGTATTTGTAACAAGACACTTGCTCGATTTCAGAGCCATCCAAGGAGCGAATTAAAAATGAACAGTCCCTCAAAGAATGAGATCTAGAGAAATGCATACATTTTGTTTTTGCCACATTTAAAACTAATTTGAGCTCTAGAAGTGAGTGCTGAAATGAAACAATGGCTCTTTGTAATGCAGATAATGCCTCATTCAATGAAGAAGCAGAAGTATAAAGCACTGTATCATCAGCATAGAAATGCACCTTACAGCCATTATCAAATGAGACGATATTATTAATATACAGATTAAAAAGTAAGGGTCCTAAAATCGAGCCCTGTGGTACCCCTTTAGTGACCTCCAAAAAAGTTGATTGAGCAGAGTCTGCTGCAACACATTGTATTCTATTTGAAAGATAACTTGAAAACCATTTGCAAGCATTCTGATCTAGGCCTAATGAGCTAAGTCTATCAAGGAAGAGTGAATGATTGACAGTGTGAAAGGCCTTGGATAGGTCAACAAACAGGGCGGCACAATGTTGCCCACTATCAAGGGCACATACAATATCATTTATAACAAGAGATGCTGCAGATATAGTGCTGTGTCCAGCTCTAAAACTAGACTGAAATGTACTTAAAATGCAAGTTCTATCTAAAAATAAACGGAGCTGACGATTAACAAAGGATTCAAGAGTCTAGGCCAGACAAGGTAGCTTGGAAATTGGACGATAATTATTAAAGTCTTTAGTGTCATCACCTTTATGTAAATGAAGCACAAGTGCAGTTTTCCAAATCTTTGGCACAATGCCCAAGCTAAGTGAAAGGTTAAAAATGTGTGTTAAAGGCAGGGCTGTAACGGGAGCAGCCAATTTCAACAGTCCGGGGTCCAAAAGATCAGCACCAGTAGACTTTTTGGGGTCAATTTTCAAAAGAGCATCAAAGACTTCTGATTCAGAAATTAAGCTAAGGGAAAAACTGCAATGGCTTATATCATTTGGGAGCGTGGGTTTTGAATGGCATTGAACAGTTTGCATATGGTTTCCTATCGAATTTTGGCACCCATCCGATTAGGGTGCATTCTATCAAACTGATGGCCTGCACCAATGAAAAGTTCATTGAGAACATTACAAATTTCCTTCTTGTCACATATGGAACCGGAGTCAGACCATATCTGTGAGGGAAGCGCTGGGGCACTATTATTCTTGATTAATTTTATTGTTTTCCAGAACTTAGCAGGATTACTGGCACTCTGATGTGATGAGTTAAGATAAAAAGTAAATTTTGCTTTCCTAACCACAGCAGTGCACTTGTTTCGCAGCTGCCTGAACGCAATCCAATCTGAGTGAGTCCCAGTTTTTCTAGCTTTTGCCCATGCAGAGTTCTGCAATAATGCAAGTAAAGGATACACATCGAAAACCTCATAAAATGTACCTAAAATTTTCACCCGTGTAACACGCATGCGCCCTGCTCAACCGCCAAAACATTACTGAAGAGAATGCCAGAAAGAAGATTTTTGGGTCATTCCATGAAATAGAGAGCCAGAGACCCTGCATTTTTTACAGGACTGTATGATTCACAAAATTGGATGCCACCTATAGAAAATCCCATGCATGAAGGCCAGAGTATATAAAAAAGCTAACACAGGCAATATAATTGGTCTTCTGAAAAAGATAAATAAAAAAACTGCATGTCTTTGAAAAATTTATGGATAAAAAGTGTCCAAATTTGTGACATTCATTGCCTTCAGACTTTGAATGTAAAATTCTAAGAATTTTTAAATAAAAGTCTGGCTGAAAAGGCTTTTGTTCTTAACATCAATTCCAAGTGATTAATCCACAACGGCAATTAACTCGGAAATCCAGATGTATAACACTGCAATTAGCGCTTAAAATATTGTTGTGAACACAACTCATGGTGTCCTGAAAAGTTACGTTGAAACAGTGCTGAGAAAACCCAGGAGACAGAATACATTATCTAGATTTTTGTACCAACGTGTGGAGATTAATCTGTTTCATAACAGATCCAAAATATTATCTCAGAAAACATACGGGTTTTTATAAAATTCTTCTTTTTGTGGAGCAAAATTTTTCGCGTCATATTATATATCATATATATCAAGTTAGGTTCAACACGAGCCGGGCTCACTGCCCGATCTCCCGTATCCCCTTGGGTTCTCACAGTGGTCACAGATATGGAGTTCCTTCCGAACCTCCTACTTCACAGCCGGGAACCAGTCTATCGTCTTCATGAAGGAAGCTGAGCAGGTTAGCATTTTTGTGTCCCAGACAGTTACGTTCAAATGGAGTGACGTTCAATCACTAAAATCTTTTGGTAAATTACCGATTTTTAACACAGGTATGTTTTCTATTGAGATTCATAATCTGGCCTGCCATTTCACGTGTTTGAAGGAGTGGTCCATCATTTTTGGTCGGCGGAAGCTTCTGCCTGCGCGATTTGTTTACAATTTGGACACGGAAGTGGTCTTGTGTCTTCGTTATGTTCGGCAAATCCATTGCTGAAACAACGGCTTTCAGTGGTTTTTACCAACTTATTGTTGATTGTTTACTAGGGCTGGGACTTTAACGCGTTAATTTGGATTAATTAATTACAGGAAAAATAACGCGCTAAAAAAAAAAAAAAAAAAATCACGCATTTAATCGCACCTTTCTCAGTTCCCTCATTTCTGGCACAGCGGTAACACTGATACACACACTTTAGCCCGGTAGGTGGCGGTAATGCACCTAAAGTCTTAGAATGTTGAATAAAAAGGCTATAATTGCACTTGGGAGTTTTTACTAATCAGTGAATGTAGTACACAGATGAAAAATGCACTGATAAATATAGATGAAAAATAAACATGTTTGTTGTTTAAGATCACATATTTGTCTATTCATTGATTCAGTCATAAACCAAAATTTATTTGAATTGAAAAACTTTGCTTATTGTGTCAAAAATTGGTATTTTATAAAAATGCGATTAATCGAAGTTAATTAATTACAAAGCCTCTAATTAATTAGATTGATTTTTTTAATTGCGTTCCACCACTATTGTTTACATGTCTACTGGCAACTCTCATCCATATACACTGAACAAAAATATAAACGCCCCATGTCAAATATTGATGCCACATGGAGTTAACAACTCTAAGTGAGCATATGCTGACTTTTACTTGTACAATAGGGATATTTCTCTTGATTTGTCTACCATTTTTTAATCCATCTCTCTGTCAGTGAGCATTTGCTTCAGTGATGCAGTGATTTCACTCAGTACATGGGTGTGACATTTCCAGATGGTGATCAGACAGAATGAGCAGTACCCAGACACTCCTTATACTGGGGACAATAAAAGGCCACCCAAAAATGTCAAATTTTGTCAAAAGTCATCATGCCTCAGATGTCTCAGGTCATACGGGAACGTGCCATTGGCATGCTGGATGCAAGGATGTCCACCAGAGCGGTCTGCATGCAGTTCCTTGAAGCAGAGCACATTCCAGTTCTGGACTGGCCAGCGTGTTAAGCTGGACATATGTCGCCCATAGAGCATCTTTGGGATGTTCTGGATCGACATGTCCGCGACCGTGTTCCAGTTCCGGATAATGTGCGCCAGCTCCGTGTAGCCCTCCGGGAAGAATGGAATAACATTCCACAGGCCACAATAGACAACCTGATCAACTCCATGCGAAGGAGATGTGTTGCTCTGAGAGATGCAAATGGTGGACACACAAGATATTGAACATTCAATTTCTTCAACCTGACCCCCAACATGTTCATAGGATTGTCACTCCTTTACAGATGCCAATATCAAGATGTAATGGACAGTGATCTGAAGATTAGTCATTAACAAAAATGAATTTTGATTCGCTTCATATATTGCATAACCATAATGTTAATAAAAACTCAAATTTGACATGGGGCGTTTATATTTTTGTTCAGTGTATTTTCTCAATGAAATCGCCACTCGGCAGTTAGGTGTATTTTTGTGGGGGTTGAGGCAAACGTAACTGGGACATGGCCAGTCACTGCTGTTATTGTGTCCATGTTGCGTTCAACACACTTTGGCGAAAGAAAGGATACATTTTTCAAAATTAAAAGAATTTTGATGGAAGTTGTTTGGCTAAATTGCCTGTTTCACATTTACTACTTTTTTTTTAAGGGTTGCTTTTTGTGAAGTTCCTGTATTTCAGCCCAGAATTGTGTTGAATGTTTAACTGCATGCTCCTGCTGAGGAACTGAAATCAACAAATTAATCCTGTTGACTATTAGTTGTACCATTGTAAATTGAATAATTAGTGGTTTCCAATATCAAAAAGGGCGTACGGTGAAAACAGGTGATGCATTTGTTAAGTCGAGCATTTTTCGTGTCCATGTTACATTCGCAACATGTGTCATGTGGTACAATCTGGATGACAAATTTTGCATTTAGCAACTAGTCTACTCTAAAATATTTTCAGGGCTGATGTGGACTTACATGGGCTGCCTTCTCATTTATATTTCATCCAGAATATTGCATTTGTTCCGTCCTCAGATGAACATGACCAATGAGCGACTTATCAAAGCCCTGCCAAACATGTTCAGACCTTATTAGAGCACAACTGGGCATTGCCAAACTGCTGGTTTGTTTTAAGTTTGTTCTTTGTTATACTAATTGAACAAGTTGAGACTTTGTTATATTTTGAAATAAAATTTTTATTGCATACTTTTGTGTTAGTTTCGTGTCCTTGTTACATCGGCAACGCTGAACGTTCAACACCTTGCCTCTTACATCCCACAGTAGATTTTGCCATTTAACTTGTGTCACATTTTGACTCATGGGAACGTCAACAAAAGTGAACCAGTACTTCTTGCAAAATCTTTGTTTTAAATTTGAACAGTCATGTCACACTTTGGCTCTCTTTTTCATGGAATGAGAATGACCCTTTTAGACCTGGCTGGCTTGGGAGACCGTCATAGTCTGCTCATCAGAACAGGTATGTAAGCGCCGCAAACACTTCATTTTTTGTTTATTAAATTGTCTAAAATGTTAAGTAAGAACCCGCCCAGCTGGCCACCGACGCCAATAGACGTTGATCTGTGGTTGGATTCATGTCACGACGTCGGGTGACCAAAAACCAACGTCCATTCAATGTCTATTTTCAACGTTGATTTGACATTGAATATTGACGTCAAATGACGGTGATATTTTGTTGGTTTTCAGTCATGGTGTTCGGCAACCAAAGCCCAAAGTCTATTAAATGTCATAAAATAAACGTTGTATCAACGTCATATTCTGACATCCTTTGACGTTGGAATTTTGTTGGTTTAGGTTGCGGTGATCAGTCACTAAAATCAAACGACTGACAAACATTGAAGTTTGACGTTAAACCAATGTTAGGTTTTGATGTCAACCCGATTTTCATTTTCAACTAAATTCTAACGTCTATTAACGTTAGAGGCCAACGTCTTCATGAAGTCTAATTGACGTCCCGTGCCAGCTGGGGGGTTATATTTTTGTGAGTGATATAAAGCCAGACTTCAACCGAAAAGTGTTAACGTTAGATCACTTGTTGCTTCCCATTCAGCATCGAACTCTATGCGCATTCATTTAGGCTAAGCTAAGTTTACGTTTCCCCGTTAGCTACTTGGGATTAATGCCCTAAAATCAGAGGACGGGATGAAGTTAATGGAGAGCTGGATGGCTGCCCGTTTTCGTTTGCAGGCACTGTGTATGGGGCGTGATTAGTGCCATGGCCTAGCTAAAGAGCTCACTGACCTGATGCACGTCCGTGTCTACCCCGTGACTCAGTAACCTGACGCCGTCCCCAGTAAGCACAGCGACGTATCGGCGATGTAATGAGAATGTGTAGGGAAGATGTCGTATTTACGTCGTTTGCTCATTGGCCCTACGTCGCCGAGACATCGGCATTTGTTAAAATGCATCCCAGTAAGCACATATAACGTCGCCGCGACGTATTGGCGATGTAATGAGAATATGTAGGGAAGATGTCGTATTTAAGTCGTTTGCTCATTGGACCTACGTCGCCGAGACATCGGCATTAGGTAGAAAATGCATTTTAACAAATGCCGATGCCTCGGCGACGTAGGTCCAATGAGCAAACGACGTAAATACGACATCTTCCCTACATATTCTCATTACATCGCCAATACGTCGCTGTGCTTACTGGGTCGCTACTTCTGAAGAAACTTGGTAAACGAACTAGCGCCGTGACCACCGCCGTGACGAAGTGACCTGACACCGTCACTACGTCAGAAGAAAGTTCTACTTTAAGTTTCTTGTATTACTTTGAAAAATGTGAACTAGCCAACTGAGTGCAGAGATGGGAAAATTAGACTAAGTAATACAAATGTGAACCTTTAGGTTTCTAATCGAATATTCATAGTAAAAGTAAAAATGCGGTATGAAATTTAATCCTTTCAGGCACGCAATATTCATTGAGAGACGTTCCTTTGCTTAATATTGCAGTTCGTTGTTGTAGCATTGGCTACGGTTATCTAAAAAGTTTTTTGTATTGTTACGACAATCTCTCCAATATGTTCACAATAAGAAACCTAATCTACCATTCGTTGTTATTATTTTGTTTCCGATCTGTTCAGTGAAAAAAATGTTTTTTTTTATCTCTTTAAAAATTATTTCTAGTCAGTCATTTATCTTTTGTGTCAATATGCGAGGTCTAACATGCCTGATTTTGTACTATTTGTCCTCCAAACTCTGTTGCATAAGTCTTGATACCCCTAGAAAATCCTGGATTAAAATCAAAGTCAAGTATATGTGTAATGAGGTATGACTAAAATGATGATGTAGGCCAATTCAATAGGTATTTAATCGTATATTTGCAATAATCTAACAATATTTATACAGCTTGGAGTTGAAGAAAACCAGTTACATTACAAATTGCAAATAAATTCAGTAGAATCAAGAAAAAGATTACACAGTACTTTTCTATCTTTACAACCCAGTAGGGAATGAGTATTGTTTGTGTTTTCTTCTTGTACTTGTGTTTTCTTGTATTCTTAATGTTTTATTCTTACATGTGTATTCATTCATTTTGTAGTTGTGGGACTGTTCTTGTTCCAAAAGCCCTGGACATCTTATTAGGATGCATTGTATCATGGACCCCATCTAATACTAGCTGATATTCAATAAAAACAGCACAGCCTCATTCAGGAAGCTTTAAAGAGGCTGTGGTTAGACCTCGCTGCAGGACTTGGATCCAATGCACTGTTGAGAATTATATTTCAATATTTCTAATCATATTAATCAGTAAATCAATAACCATAATTAATAATCATAATCAGTAACCATATTATGTAAGCAACAGTAACACACATACACAAGCACATGCACACACGCACACATACACACACATAAGCACTTGCCTTCTGTAGCTTTGATTGACATCTGTTCAGTTGATTCAGGCAATATCTGCTCAGTCATCAGCATTATTCACCATCATTCATCAGAAATCATATAGTTATGCTGTTCCAGTATTATACTGGAAGAGGGTTGTTATCTTTTGGTTGCAGTTTTCAAGGCAAGTTGGCAGTGTTTTGGTTTGCCTGTCTCTGGGATGACCTGTGACCCAACTAAAAGTCTCTGAAACAAGTAGCCTTGAAGTTGTTATTTTGCAAAGGATTCCAACTAATTATAAAAGAGAAAAACCACTGTAGCGTGAGAGGGCGGAAAAACCATATTTGGAAGATATTTCCTGTGATGAAGGTATAAAAACTGGGTGTGAAAAGCAGAATGGCAGTTCTTCTTGTGCAAAAAGAACTCGGCTTTATATTCATCAATATGCCTCAATAAAGCCAAATTTTCTGAAGAATTTGTCTGTCTCAAATTGCTTGAGGAAGGGGGAACCTCATTATATGAAAATATTTCTGAATGAAAACCACGACAGCACTCCTGAAAATCTAGTCAAAAATGGTTCACTAACTGCAGAACATTTAAGTTTTGCCATGACCATCACAGTCTCCTGACATAAACCCCATAAAAAAAATCTGTGGGATGAACTGACAAAGAGTCCACAAGCATTAACCTCGGAATCTGAAGGACGTGGAGAAATTCTGCACTGAGGAACGGTCTGAGATCCCATTCCATGCGTTCACCAACCTCCTCATACATTAAAGAGGAAAACTAAAAGCCGTTATCCCGGTGAAGGGAGGTCACACAAATTAAGTGCAGAGTTGACAGTAATGGTGGGACACACATTTTTGAGAAACATAATTGTTTCTTGCCAAAATTTCAAGGTTTCTTTCAATTATGTTACTGCATTTAAAAGTTAGATTTCTGTGAATAGTTGTAATGAAAGATCATGATGATAAAGAAAATAGACTTTTTTCCCTCCATCTTGTATTGTGCATTTTTACTGAAGGGTGCCAATTATTCCAATGAGTACAATGATGGACTAGTTTGTGTACGATTACAGGGACACAACTAATGAAACACTTGTGTCTGAGGCAGTACATTTTGTTTTCATTGATATTATGTTTAACAAAGGATATTACTGGGGGGGGCGGGTAATTAATCACAGCGATTAAGTATAAAAATGATGACAAACATTTCCCCTAACTAGCGTCAGCAGGGTGGGAAGACGAATAGCGTTTTATCTGGAGTAATGTAATACGCTATAGCACGCATGGAAGGATAATGCTGCTTTAATTAGCTATGAAATAACATGTCTCAGGCTGAACTGTCAGTTTGTTCTTTAGGTAAAAGAAGCTGCTAATCAATGGTGAAAGAGGTCGGTATTGCGCGATGGCGTTTAAAGTGACAAATCAGGGCTGTAAGAGCTTCTCCAGTAGGCATCATAGCTAGCTAGCTGTACCTAAGCAATTGCTTTTAGACTCACTAGCAAGCTAGCTAACGTCTCTGAAATCTGCAAGCACACTTGGGTTGCAGTTGCACAACACTGCCGCGAAGCCTCGGATAAGTTCATGCATATTACAGCTAGCTCAGTTAATAGAGTTGGGGCAAAAATCAAATCATATCGCTTTAATGTCATGATCATTTACAAATATTTTCCTTAGTTAACGTTAGCTAGCATACTAGCTGCCAAGAAGGCTACATCCAAAGCGCAACACAGCCTAATGCGCGATGGCACACAATACATAGCAGCCTAGCCATCATGACATTATCAGTAAGCCTCCGTGCGTACAAGCGCTACCCAGAAGCTGATTGGTTGGTATGCAAATGAGGAACATGGTTTCCGCTCGCGCCCCTAATGAGTGACGTCCTAGCGGAAGACCCGCTTTGATGAGACGCTGGCAGATTGCATTTTAATTTTCATTGTGTCCCAAAAAGAGCGTGGTGACATGTATTTGAAAATGCAATGGACTGGGAGGCGCTGTTTCCCTTACTGCGTTTGAATATTGTCCCATGTATTGCAGGATAAGTCTTTGAAAATGAAATGTCAAATGTCGTCATCATTATTATATCATTATTATTTCCAAGTGATTAGAAAACAGCATTTTCATTATCATGCTGACCCTAAAAGAGCGCGATGACATGTAAATGTAAATGCAATAGGCTGGGGATGTTTTGCTTATTGCATTTGAATATTGTCCACTGTATTGCAGAGCATGACTTTGAAAATTAAATGTCAATCAGCATTTCATTATCATTTGAATATAGTCATAGATTTCCCATATGTGTATGTGAAAATGAAAGTGATAATTGGATTAATGCATTTTCAATTTAATATTGTCTCAAATAACTCATTCATAAGTGGAAAATTATAATGCAATAGTGGGATTACATTTTCATTTGAATATTGTCCACTATGGGCTTCCATAGATTTCTTTAACAGAAAAAAACAGATTGCCCTGCTCTGCCTCTGATTGCCTAGTACTCGTTGCCATCAGGGTCAGAGCCAATTAGAAACAGGATGCAAGTGGGAAAAAAACTCCGCTGTCTCCTGTGTGTGTATGGGGAAAGGGGAGGGACAGAGGGAACAGGCAGGGCAAACTATCCTACGTTTAAATAACACATTGAAAATATCTGCCTGACAACTTATTATGGAGCTGGGAACAAGCCCAAATAAGCAACTACACTTTAGAAACAAGCCCAAAAAAACCGCGACTACCAATATTTATAAGCAACTTTACAGAAAAACAAGCCCAAAGTCGCTTAAAATAAGCGAACTTGGCAACTATGACGCTTATCCACGCAGAGGTTATGGCAAGCCGATAGTGCCATAATTCATCTGTATAAAACACGTTTTGGGACGAGAACGCGCGTTTTTGCGCCATTATTGCTTTTTTTCGGTGCTTTTAACGCCGTTTCTCGCGAGAACAGCGTTAAAAGCGCAGTTTTCTTATGAAAATTAACGGCGTTATTTTCGGCGTTGTGGAAAACGGCCTTAAAAGCCCGTTTTCATATGCAAATTAAAGGCGTTATTTTCGGCGTTGTGGAAAACGGCGTTAAAAGCGCCGTTTTCATGGTAATGACCTCCTCCCATTGATTTTTTTCAGCCAACACATTTTAACTGCTCTCTTCCAATCACCTGCCAAGGGAAACAGACCACATCAATGCAACTCAGATATCCTTCTGCAGATCCTCCTGTCAGAAAGTTTGCACAAGCCTGCAGTGCATAGCTACAGTCTGTTGCGAGCCTGAAGGAAAGAAACCATGCACACTTTCTCGATAATTAAACATTTCTTTGGCAAATAAGGTTGCTATTTTGTGAATAATATTGCCAGTTATATAGCATTCTGTTTATATGTATGAGCAGTAGGCTATCTGTGATTCATCTGGTTAGATCCTTGGTTCCCAAACTGTAGTTCGTGTACCACTGGTGGTACTTGGCTCCCTCTTGGTGGTACTCAGGGAGTTTCACAGTTTCATATTTTTTACGAAGGGCCGGGGTTATAGCACGTGTGAAGGCTTATCGTCGCCCAATCATTCCAATAAGATCCTGCGTCAATCGCGGTTAACTTTTGACCAGAAAATAGGCAAACATACTTCAGGATTCGGCCCAGCAATTTCACTACATTATCTCTGAGCCCCAAACAAGGGCTCATCTCCATTTTGAAAATATATGGAGTTGGGACTCTCTGAATTCACCTATTCAATTTTTTTATGGTACTGTGTACACAATCTCACCTAATGCATTAGATTGTTTCAGTGAGCAGAGATTGCACTAACACAATTGAATGCTATATACTATATGATCCTCATGCTACGTAACTGGCAATATTATTCACAAAACAGCAACCTTATTTGTCAAAGAAATTTTTAATTATTGAAAAAGTGTGCATGGGGTTCAATGCAGACCCCGATTAGTAAAATCAGGTGCAACACTATTAAGCTGCTTTTCCACCGGACGCAAAACAAATTTTTTTGCAAGACCGATTACATTCAAAGTCAATGCAAAGACGCAAATACAAGCGAAACGCATTGACTTTGCATTGACGCGCGTCTTTGCATTGACTTTGATAAGCAATACGAACAATGTTTGCGGCGATATGTCGCATTGGAACTTGTTTCAGACAAGCTGGTTAACATGACTGGGGCTCAGAGATAATGTAGTGAAATTGCTGGGCAGAATCCCGAAGTACGTTTGCCTATTTTCTGGTCAAAAGTTAACCGCGATTGACGCAGGATCTTATTGGGATGATTGGGTGACAATAAGCCTTCACACGTGCTAGCCTATAACCCCGGCCCTTAGTAAAAAATATGAAACAGAGAAACTCCCTGAGTACCACCAAGAGGGAGCCCAGTACCACCAGTGGTACACGAACTACAGTTTGGGAACCAAGGATCTAACCAGATGAACCACAGATAGGCCTACTGCTCATACATATAAAAAATATAACTGGCAATATTATTCACAAAATAACAACCTTATTTGTCAAAGAAATGTTTAATTATTGAAAAAGTGTGCATGGTTTATTTCCTTCAGGCTCGCAACAGACTGTAGCTATGCACTGCAGGCTTGTGCAAACTTTGTGACAGGAGGATCTGCAGAAGGGTATCTGGTTTGCATTGATGTGGTCTGTTTCCCTTGGAAGGTGATTGGAGGAGAGCAGTTAAAATGTGTTGGCTGAAAGAAATCAATGGGAGGAGCTCATTACCATGAAAACGGCGCTTTTAACGCCGTTTTCCACAATGCCGAAAATAACGCCGTTAATTTTCAAGTGAAAACAGCGCTTTTACCACCGTTCTCGCGAGAAACGGTGTTAAAAGCGCTAAAAAAAAAGCAATAACGGTGCAAAATACGCGTGTTCTCGTCCCAAAACACGTTTTATACAGACGAATTATGGCACTATCGGCTTGCCATACTAGGCCACGTGACCGCCTACTTGACGCTGCAGCTACGTGTCATCTCCATTTACTCCCATGATAATCAAGGGGGTAGGAATACACCCGGAAGTTGAAGCTCAATTGAACGCTCTAGAAGATAGCAGATTATCAACTGGCGGTAGCTTCTCCATTCACCCCCACTCATTTTGCCTGACTTTTGACATCAAATAACTTTACACTAAAAACATTATGAGCCTTCATGTCAGCGATAATATTTTCTACAGAGAAACTACATTTTGTAGCAGATGTCTTTACTTCATATGTAGCGTTATGGTCTAATAGTAAGCATTTTTAGCCGATGGCACCAGGCTAGGCTAAAAGTGATGTGAAATGCCGGCGACCTTCTGTCGCACAGGACGTAGATAACCGTACTGTTTAGACCAGAAGCCCCTAACGAATCATAGACAGAAGACGATTGAGCCACATCGCTAACGAAGTGAAGTACCAATGAAGTAATAATTCGCAAAACATAATAACATCGAACGGAATCAGACTATACTGACAGACGCAATCGCTTGCTCGCTGGGAATTATGTGTAGGATACATCTACCACACGAGTTACGGCTTCTCAGGACGTTGGTTTACGTCAGCGAGCTGACTTCGAGCCTGCGCAGTAGGCGTGGTGCCCAACTGAAAACTCGTTCAATTGAGCTTCACACTCTCCCTTTGAAAATAGCGCCATCCCGCCCTCCTCTTCTTTTACTGTCTATGATGACAATCGAACTGCTTTTTTCAACACACAGGAGGCGTACGTCAGACAGGTCAGCTATCCACTCAGTGAGCTCATTTAGCTAGGCTGTGGCACCAATCACACCCCATAACTGTGATGGTTGAACACTATGCCCACTGCATGGCGCTTCGGTCATGCATGAACGCAGCGCCATGATGACTTCTGCTGGTATCACGACCAGGGATAAATTAGCTAGCAGCTAGCATCAGGACCACCCTGGATAACTTATATAGCAGCTAACGTCACAAACACATCGGGCTAGAACTAATGCCCCGTTTACACCTGGCATTAGCATGCGTTTTTTTTTTTGTGATCGGATTGCAATCGGAATGCGCTTGACCACAGAAAAGTACAGGTGTAAGTGCACTCAAGATGCATTGGGTGCTTCTCAAAGCGTAGGCTGCATCCTTCGAAGGCTGCAATTTTAGGGGTCGTCATTTACTTCCATCTGCCAAACTAACATTTAGAATCAAGGATAAGGTTAAATTTAGGATTAGGTTTTGGGTTAAGGGTTAGAGTTAAGGTTAAAGTTAGAGAAACCAGTGACAACTCACTTAAACCAAAGCTGTTTAATGGAAATAAAATGACGTTACGTAAGTTCGCCGATGGTTTTTTTATGTTGTCATTTTGTTATTGGTCATTTTTTTAAAACTTGATTATTCAACTGGACATATCTTCAACTCCAATTTTTGAAATACTTGAACCAAACAAAATCTGAAACACCTGTTCCGGTCTTTTGTAGTATGCTTGTATATAACTTTGTAAATTCAAAACATTATTAGCTAAATGACAAATTTTAAGCAGTGAGGGAGTTTGGAAAGCTATAGCAGGTAATGTCAGCTACTGACATCACCTCCATGCCATTGCCTGATAGCTACAGCTTCCTGGCAACCATATAGCGATTTTTTTATCAATACCATAAATCCTAGCAATTACCTAGTGACATCCCAGCACTCATATTGCAACACCTTAATAACAACCTTATCAGAAACACTTGATGACACCCTTCAAGTAAAGTCATATCAACCGTGCAATAACTTTGATCTCGTCAACAACCTAGTGGTACCGTTTGCATGCACCTGGCAATGCTATGACAACTGACTCTTACAACCAAGGAACTGCTCAGTATAATAACCATATATGTAAGTGTCCATAACCTTCCAGGTGGGCTGGGCAATATGCCAAAAATTTCTCACCACCCACCATCAGCCCAACCACCAGCAAATGCCGATATATTCTCGCTGTGCACACAACCTATCCCTTAAAGGAGCTATGCTAGTTGTATTGCACAAAAAATTAAGCCTACCTTCCAGTCCAACAGCAGCAATAACACTTGATTTTCCTCTGTTAATACACATTTATAGTTTAATACTTGAGAAAGATAAGTTTTATTTATGTTACTAACCTTATGTTGCCTTAAATGTCCAAGGGAAAAGTTCTCATTTTTACACCTTAACAGAAAATCTCCAAAACATTAGCCTTCTCACACAAGCAAAACGATATCAAAATTTTCGTAACAAATTCTAAACACGCTTCCATACTTGTAAAGTCAAAATATTAACTTAATTTTTCATGCATTTGTGTTTCTACATTATTTTTTCTAGTGCAACAAAGGTGTGTATTGTCAGTGTCCAAACATTGTATATTAAAGCTTGTTTACTAAGTTTTTGAAGTCTGGGGTATCTGAGAAAAAATATATATTGTTAGTTAATACATAGTTTTAAAATTACAGTAAAATACTGTGAAGAAATATGTTTGTCAGTCAAGGTACTCATCTGAACTCACAAAGCGCAGTCTCTCTTCCTCTCTGCTACAGGTGATCCGTGCACACTCAAGGCAGCAATAATGCCCCTGTCAGCCCAGTTACGTGTAATAATAGAGCAGGATGATGTTCGAAAATTGACCCTTCCTTTGGGTATCCCTGATACTCTTGAAGACATCTTGACCATAATCATGGAACAATTCCAGCTTAAAGGGGATTTCTTTCTTATGTACCAAAATAAAGACTTTGGAAATGATTACTTCACACTCAGGACAACTTCAGAGGTACAGGACAAGGACACAGTGAAAATTTGAATAAAGGAGCCTGTGGTCCTTAACTTGAGCACTGAGGATGGATCAGACTTATTTTTTCCTCAGACACCATCAAATCAGTCCATTCATCAACACTCAGGGGATCAATACTATGCAGATGAGAGTAGTTCTTCTAACTCAGGGGATGCGATAATTCTGTCACCCCCTGCCTCATACCGTTCTGATCCCTGGCCAGCTCAATTCAAGATACCAACTTTCTCCCACCATGTGGAAATGATTCTTGAGGAATCCAAATAAAGCTTACCATGCTAATGGCACACTCTACTGTGATGCAAGTGTGAAGTCAGACATTAAGCAGGCTCTTGCAGAAGTGATCTTTCAGTACACGGCCTATCCTACAAGTCTGCAAATAATGGCAGTTGTAGAGGCTCTTATTGAGAAATTCCCATGTCTGAAGGAGCCTGGATCTTTCTCAGGAATGTATGGCTGGCAGCAGAGCCTCAAATATAAGATGCACAATTACCGAGCAAAGCTGAGAAATTGGAAAGTGCCATGCCCTGAGATTGAAGTTAACTCTTTAAAAAGAAAGAGTCCAAGTAAGAGAGCCCCTGCCAAGAATATCAAGAGACCAAAAAAGGCAGAGGTAAACTATCTCCCTCCTCATCCAGTAGGGGAAAATCAAGAAAGTCTGGAAAAGGAAAGACTTGACCTAGTTTGTGAAGTCAAGAAGAAGAATAATCAGAAAGTCATTGCAGAAAAAATGGCCAAGACGTTCTCTAGTCGAAGACTTGAGGTGGTCAGCTCCAGCCCCGCTGTCCAGGATTTCAAGGAGAGATGGCCGGCTTTGTTCAGCGAAGCTCAGGTAACAATGTAGTGTAATAGTAACTTCATGGAGGATGTCTTACTTTTACATATATTTAACTGATAAAATCTTGCAGTTTTTATTAAGTTTTCCATTAATTTGTTGACGAGGCCAAGGAACATCTGACATTCCATTTCATGTAAACAGCTGAGGATCTACCATTGTTTACTGCAGGCTTCCAATGTAGCTGGGGGGTAATTGTGTCTGTTGGATACAAATGAATTGTTCTTGCAAACATTCACGGTGTGCAGTAGAAACTAATAAGTACCTAAATGTTACCAGGGAAATACACCAGCTGTTGTAAACTCATTTTAACAGGTTTATCTGGTAGGTTGACTTCTCGTTATTTAAAGTTGTTCACTTTTCGTTAGTAAACGCCACTGTTAACACACAGTAGCGTGGAGCAAATTTTAGAATAATACGTTTCACTTTTGTTTTCATATCTGAGAGCGCATGGCGCTCTAACATAACATAATACACACACCAGAGAGAGATTCTGTACATCTAATACGCTACTGAGACAGGTGTTTGAGCACATAGCAGAGCCTTATCCTCTCACCAAATGTAGTGCAAAGAAACTATGAACACACTGAAGTGATCATTACTACAATAACAGCAGAATTTTATTTCTCAACCGTTTCAAACTGGAGATATTAAGCTGTGGCAGCATGCCACATTTTATTACATTAATAGGGAATATTGTTCACCCCTTCAGATTGTTTTGCATGCTTCCTGTAGTGAGAATTTGGTAATGTAAAGGAGAATTGCACGGATTCATAGCATATTGGGCTCTAATTTCTTGGCGCAGCGCAGGGTGGCGCAGCGTGGCATAGCATGGCGCAGCCCACGCAGTGGTAATTTCGTCCGGTGCAGCCCGCGCAGTGGTAATTTCGTGCGGTGCAACACTGTGCGCAGCCACTTTGGCAATTTGGTAGACAGACGTGCGCCGAGATGGGTGTGGCGGCGTAGTAGGGGGAGGTGTCACATATTCATCAAGAAGCAGTGACAATTTCGTAGAAAAAGTCTCCGCTGAAATTGCGCAGAAAGCTCGCCAGCTCCAACCTGGTTTACTTTCTGTGCAGTGGTAATTTGGCTGACCGGCGCACAGTGCGCACACGTCACTGAAACCTTACTGGCAGGTTTCCAGAATGTCAGGCACATTTCAATGCAATAAATAATTACAGCAAGCACTATTTAATGTAACTATCTGAATCAGGACATAAATTATAGTATCTCGATTGTCCTGATGTCAGATTAAAGGCGGTTGGCACGCGTAACGGAAACTCGATCTGGCTTAATCAACGCAGCTGACTCTGTGAAACGAATTTTTCGCACGACTGATTACAGTCAAAGTCAATGCAAAGTCGCGTCTTTGCATTGACTTGCGATGTACGCAGTGTCTACGTGTCCGAAAGTCGGACAGGGTTTTAATATATCTCCGTGTCCGACAGTCGGATGGTTTCAATATAACTCCGTGTACGACAGTTGATTATTGTTTTTAATTTCTTCAAATCTACTGAATCTTTTAGATATTAAACGTGAATGTTTTGATAAGAGGACTCAGTTCTTCAAGATGAGCACCGAGAATTTCAATCAATGTTTCTGTTTAAGCTCTGCTCAATGAAGTGAGTCGACATTGGCGCGGGCCTTTGTGCATTTATGACGAATTTAGCGACTGTCGGACAGAGATCCTAAAATAGGGGAGAGCCGGTGCGAAAGTAACGTGGGACGAAAGTATTACGGCGATTTACTCACAGCCATCCGCACTTCGATGCGTCATATTAGGTCAGCACGTGTAGCTCGCGACACTCTCCAGACCCGGGAAAAATCTTGAGGTTTTCCACGCTTCCCCTCGGAACGAGACCGGGAAGACCGTTTTCCACAGTGGTGAGTAAATTCAGACAAATGGTAAACTTTTTTGACTTAAAGATTGTCTTTATCGCTCCATGTGTCATATTTATGATGAAGTGATAGGTCATTTAGTTTTGTAACATATCCTGAAGTTTGAAATGTCAGACTTTTTCCACTTTAGAAGCAATCCTGGTTCTAATGTCTGGAGTCACTGTTGGGGTGGAAGTAGCAACGGTTACGTTCGTCCCTCTCTGCTAATGCGGCCGAATTTTCTGTTTTAAAGCTCATTTAAAAAATGTGTGTGTTATATTTTACCGACAGAAAATGCCAAGAGTTAGGGTCAGAACTACCCAGAGAGGAAAGGTTGACCAGCAGGTTTACGGAAGAGCCTTTTTTGATGTCCGAAGAGGCGAGAGTATAAGGAGGGCAGCAGAGGTGCATGGCGTTTGTCATGTCACCCTGTTCAGGTACTGCAAGAGGAGGGCAGAGGCAGGAGGGCAGCAGACCAGAGCCCCAGGGTACAGGGCTCACAACAAAGTCTTCACAGAAGAACAGGAGAAGAAACTGCAGGCATATATAAAGAGAGCAGCTGATATATATTTTGTCCTGAGTCCTAAAGAGGTTGGAGTAACACTGCAGACAGAGCTACACCACTATCGCCATTTGCCTAAGATAGCAAGCACCTCAGCTCCGGATCTGCCCCAGCTCTGAGGTGCTTGCTATCTGGGAATTAACCTCTTTTTTCATGCTGTTTTAGGTGCGAAAGTTTGCATATGAGCTGGCCGAAAATATTGGCCTCAAAACTCCATGTTCATGGGAGAAAAACCAGATGGCAGGGAAGGACTAGCTCACCTCCTTCCTCAAGCGCAACAAAACCCTGTCCATCCATCGACCTCAAGCCACCAGCATGTCCCGTTCCACCAGCTTCAACAAGACCAACGTGACAGCATTTTTAAAAACCTAAAGACTGTCCTCACCCGCTATAATTTTGAAGCAAAGGACATCTGGAACATGGGTGAAACAGGTAAAAATTTATATTTGGATAAATTAAAAAGCAACAATGATGTGCAACAGCAATAATTCATTTCATTTATTATTTCAGGTACCACAACGGTTCAAGTGCCAGACAAAATCATTGCCACCAAGGGGCAGCGCCAGGTCGGTGCTGTGACCTCTGGGGAAAGAGGGATATTGGTGACTGTTGCCTTTGCTGCCAACGCACAAGGCAACTTTGTTCCCCCTTACTTTATCTTCCCAAGAAAGAAGTTCCAGCACCACTTCATCCGGGATGGCCCCCTTGGCTGCACTGGTTCTGCCAATGGATCGGGGTGGATGCGGGAGACTGATTTCTTGGCATTTTTACAGCATTTTGCAAGGCATACCCCGCGTGACCCCGGAGTCAAAGTTGCTGCTACTCTTAGACAATCATCCATCACACCTCTCTGTGGTAGCTATTGACTTTTGCAAGTCACATGGCATTGTACTCCTGTCTTTTCCACCCCGTTGCTCCCACCGTCTTCAGCCGCTAGACCGAAGCGTTTTTGGTCCTCTGAAGCACTACATTAACAGTGCAGCAGACAATTGGATGCGAATGAACACTTTGACCATCTACAACATCCCAAGTCTTGTGGCTAATGCTCTGCCTCAAGCTGCGACAGCAAGCAGCATTTCATCTGGGTTCCAGTGTACCGGTATCTGGCCCTTGAATCCAGATATTTTCAATGAGACAGACTTTGCTCCAGCTTTTGTGACTGACCATCCTGCACCTGCACCAGCACCAGCTCCATCACCAGCGCCCTCTTCATCACCAGCGCCAGCTCCATCACCAGCGCCAGCTCCATCACCAGCGCCCTCTTCATCACCAATGTTCGCTCCATCACCAGCGCCCTCTTCATCACCAATGTCCGTTTCATCACCGGCGCCCTCTTCATCACCAATGTCTGCTCCATCACCAGCGCCCGCTCCCGTAAGACACCACCAACCTAGCCAGAGCCCATTTGAGCTGCATCCCCATGAGTCTGCCATTCCTCTGGATGGTGAGAGTTTGTGTCTGTGTGTGTCTTTAAATGTGCATGTTGAGCCTTGCCAAGCATTTATTATTTTTTTTAAATATTATCTATCCAGGTATGCCTGTGGTTCCAGGAACATCTAGTGGTACGCCAATACAGAGGTTCAGCCCAGAAAAGGTTCGCCCATATCCAAAGGCTGGCTCGAGGAAAGAAAATAAAAGAAGAGGCAGAAAGAGGTGAGCAGAGTGTCGTTTTTAACTTGTCTGGATTTTCTTGCTTGTATAAAAACAAGCTGATTCTGACTACCATCTCATTGAATGTTGCAGGTCAACAGCAATACTGACCGACACCCCAGTAAAAGCTGCCTTGGAGGAGGAGACTCGGCAGAGGGGCCAGAAGAAACAGTCCTCTTCAAAACGCCCAAAAAAGACGTTGTTAAGCAGATACACTGCAACCACAGTTTCTCGGGGCAATGAGGAGGAATGTCTTGTTTGTGGGGAGACATTTTCCTCATCTTTGCCTGGAGAAGTGTGGGTGCAGTGCATCTTTTGTCTGCTGTGGCCACATGAGGCATGCACTGAGGGTGCAGCTCATTATATCTGTCACAACTGTGATGAAAAAGTGTAGAACAAATGTGTGATTGTTTTTGCTTCTGTTTTAATGTCATTTTTATGATTGAATTGAATAAATGAGTGCATTGTATATTTACAATTGCATGTTAGCAAAGACATTGTTTGATTTTTTCAAATGAAAAACGACAGTAATTCAAAAGATTCCAGTTAATTTGATCAGGTTACTTTTGTCCCGCCCGTGCGCTACTTTCATCCTGACTGGAGGGGTCAAAAGTAGCAATGCGCAACTTCCATTGGACGGCAAACGATGCCGAAGTCAATATATATTGGGATGATTTAGCACCTGATATTGACAGAGCACACACAAAAGTAGTTAATCACTCCAAATTTTTTTTCGGTCTGTAATGTTATCTTTTAAAATTACGTTTATGTGAAAAATGTTACTTTTGTACCAGCTCTCCCCTACTCCGTGCCCGAAAGTCATTAAAGTTCTAATTTTTCGAGTATTCCAGGAATTATTAGACGTACAAACTTGGCCATGTTTGTGTTCGACCTTCACAAAATGCAAATTGATAGCTATCGACTTTTCTTGGTCTTTTTATTTGTCTGTTTTCTTCCATTGAAGATAGACAACAGTCTCTTATTCGGTCTCTCTTTTGAAAATTAGTCAGATGGATCGAACAGATTCACGCTTTATTTCCACACCAGAGATAAAATAGTGCTTGTAGTCAGTGAGCAAATCAATTCCATGACCATTGACATTGTGAATTAAATATCGCATGCACGATCAAGACTGTCTGACGCGAAATGCAAAATACTCCATGTCCGGCAGCCAGCAAAAAGTAGAAGTATTGATATGAGAACAGATTTATAACGAAATAAAGAACAAAAATATATCACCAACAAACAGAAAATCCAAAAAAGATGGCCCGCAAATAAATAAATCGCAGTGTCCATTGGATGTTCTGTTTGTTGTTAAAATGTTTCTTTTTAGTCTTTATTTCGTGATCAATCTGTTCTAATCGTCCTTTTTTTTTTTTTTTTTTTTTTTTTTTGGCTGTCAGACACGGAGTAGCCTATTTTGCATTTAATGTTCGACAGGCATTGTACATTGTCCCGCGCCAATGTCGACTCACTTTATTGAGCAGAGCTTAAACAGAAATTGATTGAAATTCTCGGTCCTCATCTTGTAGAACTGAGCCCTCTTATCAAAACATTCACGTTTAATATCTAGAAGATTCAGTAGATTTGAAGAAATGCCCCCTAAGCATGCCCCCTTTAAAAAGTTGAGAGTTAAGAACAGGGCGAATCCCTGGTTTTCCCCTGATATCTTGGAGCTGTTAAAAGCTCGGGATTTAGCTTGGAAAAAAGCGCGTGTTTCTAGGTTGCGTTTTGACTGGCAAGATTTTCGTTACCTTCGTAACAGAACCCTTACAGCGATTCGGAAAGCCAAGTCATCTTATTATCTCGCCAACTTATCTGACTCCGGCGGCAATTCTGCGAAATTTTGGAGAAATTTTAAGTCCTTGTCTCAGCTCCCCTCCTCGGCTTTGCCAAGTAGGATTACTAAGGATTCTGTCAATATTACAGATAAAGGGGAACTTTGTAATATTTTCAATGAGCATTTTGTTAATGCAGGCCACCTCTTTGAAAATTTAGGGTTATTGCCGGCTGCTCCTACCTGTGATAGCAGGCCTTTTGTACCTGTACCGAATAACTCCGGTTGTTTTTCCTTGCGTCCTTTTTCTGAAGAGGAAGTGCTTGAAGAACTTTTTAGCATTGACCCTAAGCAATCCACTGGGGCGGATAAATTGGACCCAAGCCTCTTATTGCTGGCTTCACCTTTGATTGCTATTATCCTGACACACATTTTTAACTTAACCCTGTTGACCGGTTCGATTCCTGTCTTGTGGAAAACGGCTTTTGTTCTTCCCTTACATAAAGGTGGTTCTTCAGATGTTCTGAATAACTATCGACCAATTTCAAAGCTGCCGTGCTTGGCCAAGGTTTTAGAGAGACTCGTCAATAATCAAGTTAGAGCATTTTATCTGAGCATGCTATCTTGAATGTGTTTCAGTCAGGCTTCAGACCAGGTCATAGTACTGTATTAGCTGCAGCCAGGGTATTAAATGATATTATTTCTGCCTTGGACAATAAGCAAGACTGTGCTGCCCTTTTTATTGACCTATCAAAGGCGTTTGACACAGTTGACCATTTAAAACTCATAGAGCGGCTAAGTGCAATTGGGTTTGATATTAAATCTCTGAATTGGTTTAAAGATTATCTATCTGGTAGGTGTCAAGCTGTTGTGGCCGATGGCTATCAATCCAACTTTATTTATCTTAGCAAGGGGGTTCCACAGGGATCAATTTTGGGGCCCTTGCTGTTTGCACTTTTTATTAATGAGTTCGGTGCTAATTTTCTCAATAGTAAAATCCACCTCTATGCAGATGATACAGTCATCTACTCAGCTGCCCCTTCTGCTGATTTGGCTCTTAAAAATTTGCAGTCAGATTTCCAAATCTTCCAGAAGGATCTTTTAGACCTTAAACTAATTTTAAACCCTGAAAAAACTAAATTCATGCTATTCTCTCATAAACCAGCTGCTAAGTTCCATAATGGTAGCATCACGACAGTAAATGGCATCCAAATCGAAAGAGTTCCTTACTACAAATACCTTGGCATTTGGGAGGATGACAATCTTAATTTTAAGAAGCACACTGATGAGCTGGTCAAGAATTTGAAGCCAAAATTGGCTATGCTGTACAGGAATAAAGCCTGCTTTCCGAGGAGTTGCAGAAGACAGATTGTTCAAGCAACTATTCTCTCTAGAATAGATTATGGTGATGTAATTTATATGCACGCTGCACCCTCCTTGCTGAAGTCACTTGACACAGTGTACCACGCTGCATTAAGGTTCATAACTGGAGATGGCTTCCGAACACATCACTGTATACTTTACTTTAACGCTGGTTGGTCTTTGCTGGCCATGAGAAGGGAGCAACATTGTTGCCTTTTTATATACAAGGCATTGTTAGGTAAACTGCCTGGATATCTGACCAGTTTGCTTAACGTGCGGAAGGGGGAATACGGTCTGCGCACTCTTGACTTTTTGGTTTTAGATGTCCCAAGGGTGCGTACTGAACTGGGTAAAATTGCTGTTATGTATTATGCTCCACAGAAGTGGAATAGGATTCAAAAGTTTTTAAAGTTGGAAAGTCTTATTTCAATTGATTGTTTTAAATGTCTTTTATTGGCTGCCACAAAGCAGGAATGTACATGTGTAATGTAGTCATTGTTTTTATTCATTGTACTTCGTGTTTTCTGTTTTTTGCTACTGGGCTCCGTTGCAAAAGAGAGCTTGCTCTCAATCGGACTCCCAGTATAAATAAATAAATTAAATAAATAAATAAATAAATTAAAAACAATAGTCGACTGTTGGACACGGAGTTATATTGAAACCATCCGACTGTCGGACATTGAGATATATTAAAACCCTGCCTCACACGCTCTGTGCAACCGAAATGGGGCTTGAGATCAGGCTAATCCCGTGCCGATCCTGGGCTAATCCCTTATCTCACCTTCATGCAATAGGCCCCAGGTCTTCATCATTCATGTGTTTGGTCTGAACAACTGACCCTGTCTGCATGCCTTTATGCTTTCAGCTCCGGCCTATTGGCTGATAAATACACGCCTTTATAAATGGCTTTACTAGGGTACCTTATAAATTGGTCTCCTAGTGTATCGTTGCCATGAAAATTTAATTGAATACACCTGTGTGGAGTATACCGGGCTGGCTCTTTTGCACTTGTTGCTTTTTCATAGGTCTGTTCAAGGTTGCTTTCCTTCATTTCTCACTCCCCTTATTGTGTGTTTTATTCGCATTCACACTTAGCCACTGACTGTTGTATAATGAGCAACTTGATTGTGACATGTTCCTGGCTATAGGGACCCCTAATTTATAACGATTGAAATGAAAGTTCAAATGCCTGTGCATTACCTGGTGAGCCTACCCACCACATCTGATCCAGAAACTAATCCTGGACTTTCAATGTTTCTAGCCCCTTCCAAACCAAATCCAAACTGTTGCCCTAGTTAGTACCTGTTCCTCATCATGTTTTTTTTTTTTGTTTTTTAAGCTTTTGAAGGCATGTTCAGCATGCATGCATTGATGTTATGCAATGCAGTGAATGGATTTGCCCTGTCCTCTGTAAAGTACTTTTGGTCAATATCACTTATTAAAAGTGCTAAACAAATAAAATTGGAATGAAACCAAATGTAGATGGGCTGGATGGGGTTCTGTGAGAAGCTTGACAGGCCTTTTCATCCAGAGCTAGCGCAAAATGGCTGCCGCCGCATTCTGTTACCCGATGGCTTGTGTTCTTTCTTCTGCATACTGTAGGACTTTGGAAAGCAAGAAAAGCCCAGCTCAAATGGTCTGGCTCAGACAGCGAGCCCCAGCCATTACCTTTGATTGATTTAGGTTTGATGATATCTCCCTGATGAGTTCTTTAAGAGAAGTTTGCCCTTTCTTCCCCTCCCATTTGGGGTTTCCGGCAAGGCTTGCATCTACAAACAAAAACATCCTACATATCTCCCGAGGCTTTCACCATGGTCATTTAAAACACATTACAAGATGGATGATACAGCGACTTTAAAGGACAGAGAGAGCATTTGTTCTGTCTCATGTACAGTATGTGGCCTAATGCTGGTGGCAGGAAGCTCTTGGCTGGCCGATAAGGCAGACTGGTTCCTGGGGACCATAATAGCCGGAGTCAGTCGTCTTTCTCAGTAATCAGAGACGGCCTCTATTATATAAATCCTCTATACTATTCGCACAATTATCTCGACTTACAGTGCAGTGCGTAAGCAATTCCTTTGGGATTTTCTCCTCGTGGCTCCATAAAACTTATGGAACCTTATATGGGTCTGTCAAATGCAGCAGCAGTATTCAAACCTGTGGAACCTCAGCCCTATTTTAAATTCTAATGGAGATCTTGAGGTTTCCAAAGATCCTAAATATGTCTACTTGAATTACAAAGAAATGTTGGTCACACTTTAGATGAAGTGTTGCTCATGAAGGTTTTATGCAGCATGTATAATGCTGTAAGATGGGAAAATCGGGGTTGGAGCACCGCTGGCGCTGATGAGTGCATCTGTGACACTGCAGCGAGACTGGCGGGCCTTCTGAGCATCAAAAGACTTCAACGCCATGCAATATAACAAATTGTCGAGTTCCTGATGACAAGCAGCTTGTTGTTTGCTGGGGTTTGTGTGAAGGGAAGTGGGGGTGGTTTATGCCCGTAAGAGACTGGAGACCAGAACTGGGGGATGCAAAGTGTGAGCAAACTGTATCTGTGAATGGCCGGACAGGAGGAGGCAATAAACCCGGCCTCTGAGCTGGGAGTGGGGGTTTGCATGGTTTCTGCGCCTTTGATGTCACCCTGCATGGGAGGCCTTTGGCTTACCCAGTGCTCCATATTGCCCTCAATCACCTGTGTAAGACTGGACCCTAACTTATCTGTTTTAAATAATCTAAACCTCTGGGAACGTCACAATATGCTCATATGTTTAATATACTGATAAGAAATCACTTCTGTACTTATAACACAATTTTCCTGTATAATAATTCAGCTTAAGACTTTTTCATGACAACCACATCATATTCATACATTTTCCTGGCTTGTTTGATATGTATGTTTTTGTTACAGTTCGAGGAGTTGAATGGCATATGTTTCATATCAAATGAAATTATAGTTCATTCACTTTTAGAAACTCCCTAAATTTGAGTAAGGTAAAATCTCCTCTCGGGTAATAAAGTGTAGTTCCTTTTGTCTGAATGACCCCTCCTTTACAGCCAAATGGCCTGACTCTGTCTCAGTCCTGAGACCTGTAACCCGATATCTCACCTGGTTAACTTATGGGGCTCTCTGGTTGGAGGAGGGGGGTTGCTGGTTTGGTTTATAGGAAAGAGAAATGAGCTGTTCGGGGAAGATCGTATCCGATCTGTCCCCGCGTACGTAAGTGCGTGAGTAGCCTTTTCAATGATGTAACATCGTATTTAGAACTTCCCGAGCACGTTAGTGCGTGTATCCTTTTCCTCCAGGTATGACTTTATTCTCCTCTTCTAAATTGTGTGTAACTTGTAATTAGCTTAACGTTGATTTGTTTGATTTAAGCTTTTGCCTACCTGGTGAATAAATTATTGTCATTCCTTTAAGCTTGCGTGGTCTCCGGGACCCTTAATCCTTTTATTCTTTCTAGCCGCGTTGCGACGGATACCTAGGGGTATCATCCCGACCGAGGTACGACTGGCCAGCGGCCTGTTCTGGATATTGGTTTTATTAAGTTGGAGAGACAACCATGATCTACTTACATAAAGGGTTTATGTATTGCCGGTTCTGGGATTTTAGCCTAAAGGAAACCCATGGACGAAAAGTCGGTTATCTGTTAAAATTCCCTGAAGGAACCCATGGGCGTGCATAGATCTGGGTTCGCTGTATTCAAGCCAAAAGATGCTGTTGCAGTGATGGCTGACTTCCAACCTCTAATCTAACCAACGAACCTAGGATCCGGTAACAGTACTAAAAACCCGGAGTACATGTTAGCGACAGCGTAGTCTCCCTAAGAGTTGAAGGTGCAGTCACTTTCGAGACCCACGCAGGTTTCTCTAGATTATGGATTCTAATTCTAATTCTAATTCTAATTTGGAGTCAGATATTTAACGAGGGTATCACTAAATTCATTATTATAAATTTATTATGGAGTCAGATTAATTGTAACCGTTGTGCTTTTGTGCCCCGTTGTTCCAACGGAGAAAATATATCCATTTTATTGTGATTCGCACCAGCCAGGACGTCGCGCGTGCTAATACCAGGAATCTTCACGCATAAACCTTCAACCCGGGCTCTTCCTTCCTTGGTCGAGCTGCGTGGGTCTTACAATGCCTTCATAAATGAGACATAATGTCTTCATAAATCATACCTAAGTAAATGTCATGCTTTATAAAGGATGAAATAACACATCCTTATTCAGCATGTGATGCCAGATGTGACAATGACAATGTCACTTAACTGACAATGTCACCCTTTAGAGTATTTAGCCACTAGCTAAGTGACACTGTCAGTTGTATCACATCTGGCATCACATGCTGAATAAGGATGTGTTATTTCACCCTTTTCAAAGCATGACATGTGCTTATGTATGATTTATGAAGACATGTCTCACTTATGAAGGCATTATACATGCTGTATAAAGCCTTTATGAGCAACACTTCATCTACAGTGTGACTGAAATGTTTATAAAATGATGTACAATAATTTTTATGTGATGTGCTGTAGCCGTAAAAACATGGCATCTCGCGTTTGAATATTTCTCTCAGTGTAAGTGCGATGTAGCTACAGTGAAGCCTTGCAACCAGCAGATACAGAATATGTATATGACATTGTCCTGCAACATGAAAAGTTTTTTTTTTTTTTAATGTTGAATCTATTTAAGGAAAAACATCAGTGGAAAAAGTCCGAATTTAGTGGGTTAATTCAGCTGACTGTCTACATTTTAACTGGGGTTGTTAACATCCAAATGGAGTGAATTCATGTCGGAAATGCAACCATTTAAGCTTGGTTCTATAGCTATTCACTGGCTAATTTTTATCCTTTTCTTTCCTTTTATACAAATTTGATTGGCTATTTGTGTGAATCGGGCTGTTGAATTGGTTGCCAGCCCTTTCACTCTCTCAAAGCAAAGGCAGCGCAAATGAGCTCAAAGGTAGTAATGAAAATTCAGCAAAATAATTTTCACAGGACTTCTGCAGTTTAACTGTGAGATTGTAAGGGTATGAGAAGCCCTCCCCGCATTTCATTGCTGTGAATCAGTTGACAAACACATGTCCAGATTGACTCACTGGAAAAGCAAGCAAACCGTTTAATCGAATGGGAGGAGTCACAAAAGAGTTTCATAGCGCATGCAAGAGGGATATGGAAAAGTGCTAATATTTGTATGGAAGTAGACAAGTGGACACCAGGCGCAGGGTCCAGAAGTGTTTATTACAACACAAACACTCGGAGGAAATAGGCGCACAGGCCAGAAACAAAACACCGTGCACGTGCACTGAACAACAGGAGAAACTAAGGTGCACTGCCCAAGGCAGAGGGGAACAGAAGTACTCACTCAAGGAGTGGCTAGACTAAGGAAACAAAAACTGGAACTAACTAAACTGACGGAAACACTGGGAGACTTAGACAAAGGGCAGACAAGACGAGGGCACAGCAACACACGAGGCTAGGGGAAAACTCAGCATGCACGTCTCACGTCTCTTCAATCTTCCCTGCTTAAATACACATGGGAGGAGGCGGGGATACGGAAGGCAATCTCAGACTCCCATCGACCCCAAGCCATGAGGTAATGTTGTTTTTTCAGAGAAAGCAAGGACCCAGTGTCCTAATTAAGAATTTCTCCCTTCTTCTTCTTTGAGGCAGTGGACATTGGTCACCCTTTATCGGCTGCCATACTTCCTGCGGCGCATGAATCTGGAGAATCATTCAGCTCTCATTAATTGATTACTCACATGGGAGGGCGGAATGTTGAAATCAAGCCTGGCTTTATGGTTTTAAGAAATTAAATGAATAGAGGAGCCTGTTAAATTAATCCCTTATTACAGGGTTTGCCAAGTCTGGCTTTTGCCGACAGCCCTATTTTTGTTTTCTGGATAATCAACTGGACAATTAATGCTGCTGATTGACCTGACTGTATTCGTACTGTATCTGACCCTCAGATAGCGGGATGGGGGAAACCAGCGGTTGTTTGCACAGTGAATTGATGATCCCTGTTCTATTGCAGTTGATGTTCCTCAGGAAAAGGCTACCTGCTTGCAGTTGAACTGGATTTTGTTTTTCTCCAGTGGTGATTGTTCCTGTGCCAATTATGCCAACTTCAGCCTGAACTTTAACATGAATAAAGACCTGTCTGATCATGCCCGTCCATTGTGAAGTGGTCCCTGCACATGCTTCATAAGGATTAAGAACTCATCTGGTAGCTTCTCATTGTCAGGACAAGTTTGATCGATTTGCCAAAACTTTATAACCTCTGACAAGTGATGCAAATAACATTGATTCTCTTGTAACAACGGTTTGGCTTCGTTCGATTGCCCCCCGCGTACAACGCGAACTATCCATATTGTAACCGAACAGTCGTGCTTGCTACTCGATTGATGTTATTTTACGCCATTTTGCCACTAGAGTTGAAGCATCATGGGGAGGTGGGTAGAACTCCAGTTTGACATCACAGTTTGACATCACAGTAAGTTTGCGCATTTCATACTTTTCATCTCTATGATCTGTAAAAACGTGAAGTGAATCCAAACATCGCAAAATATAGAAAATAATGCGCACAGTACCTCTATGGCATATTTAAATGGGAATAACTAGCAAACTGCAGTAATTCTGCCCACAAATTGCTATTAATAGGCCTAAGACAATGCAAAATAAGTCAGGTCCACAATCCATGAGATATTTGAACGCATTCAAGAGAAATCCGGATTGAACATGTGCAATTAATCGATGTGACGTCATATTCATGAACCCAGGTAGAAGTAGAGTTAATCAATCAAACTGTGCCTGTATATCAAGGTCTGTAGACAAAGGTTAGATCGGGAGTCCCCAGCTGTGGCCCTTGAAATCTAAATCCAGTCCTAGTTTTCTTTCCTTCTTGCCAATGAAAGGATAATTCTGATATTTTTGAACCTGGGCCCAATTTTCCCATCTATTTGTGCTTAGATGATTAATAAGGATTGAAGTATTTTAAATGGTACAATACTGAGCAAGAAAGCTATTGTGAAATGGCTGCAGCTTAGTCCTATGGGGCATTTGTCCGCATCAAATTACATCCACTAAAAGTCCATGTCTTTGCAACTGTCGGACTCAGATTGTTATTAAGGGCCTGAAAGAAAAAGGAGAGGATGCTCATGAAGAAAGACACATGTCCAACGTGTAACAGAAGTCTCGCTCGAAGAGGAGTCTCACTCAGAAATCTAGCAGGAAGTGAGTTGCTGCCGGAAGACAAGGATGTAAATGTGAATTGGAGAGAGCCGTCAGGGGAATGGAGTGGTACAGAATTGGGGTACAGAAAACGTAGCTTAGGGTTATCTAAAAGATTAAAAAAAAAAAAAACAATAGTTCATGTTTGAGCATTTCTGAATTGTGGTAACGACATGATGCGCCACAAACTTTGATGTTCGTAGGCTACTTTTGGGAGACGGGGACACACTGAAATTGTGGCTTGTTGCGCTATATATGAATGAAAACACTCCTGTCTGTGTACTGCACCTTGCTAAATTATAATTTGGAAAAATAAAATAAAAACCCTTCTTTTGAAAAAGTTAAAAGGGTGGGCAGTGTAAGATCCCCTCATAGTCTGTCAGTGAAGGAATATAAAAATGCCCTCTGACTGGGCGTAATCTGCGGAGACAGTCCTGGCCTCAGTGCTGCACAGTGTGTGTGCCGTTCCATATTCTCCAAGCGTTGGCTTGCAGGGTTAGAGAAGCTTCCACCTGTGCATGTAGCATGTGTGAGAATACACATGTATCATCGGAGTATATGCATGTAGCGTCTGTGAGTATACACAGTGGCATCTGTGAGTACACGCATGTAACATCTCTGAGTACATGAATTTAGCATTTGCGAGTTTATGCATGTACTTATCTCTGAGTTTGCTTGAAGCATCTGTAAGTATATGCTTAGCATCTGTGCGTATACGAATGTAGCATCTGAGCATACATATGTAGCACTTGGAGTATATGTATGTCGCAACTGTGAGTATCTGCATTTAGCATCTATGAGTATATGCATACAGCATTTGTGAGTATACACATGTAGCATCTGTCAGTATATGCATGTAATATCTGTGAGTATATGCATGTTACGTAGCATCTGTGAGTATACACATACAGCATTTGTGAGTCCCCTCAGGAGTGCTGCAGGTTGGAGGGATAAAGATCTACACGTCAGGTGAGGTGGAGGCAGTGAATGGGACAGACATCCGGCTCAAATGCACCTTCAGCTCCAGTGCGCCGATCAAGGCCACCTCGGTCTATGTGGCCTGGAACTTCAGGCCCCTGGGGCCGGGGCGGGAGGAGACGGTGAGGACCCTTGGTGGAGGTGGATTTGGGGGTCGGGGCATCATAGGGCAAAATGTGAGACTAGTTATGGGCAACAGAATCAACTGTAACGTCTTTTAGTGTTTGGATTGTAACACCACATTTGAGCAATGTAATTCTATCAAGCCTTAGTCCATTTTCAGCTTCAATTTCAGGATACTAAAATCTGTATCAAGTTAACAGGTAAGAGCTGTGCATCACAGCCATTAAACTCACAGACCTCACCGTTTTTGCTGAGAACAGATGAAATTAGATAAAACTTGTTTGTTTCCTATTGAATGTAGTGTCATGCTGAAACCAAAGCTAAGAAGTGCTGTACGTTTTCCACTTTATCTGGAAACTCACTTTGACTCTATGTCCCTTGGAGCCTGTAGATGCTGTATCTAGTTTTCTGAACAGGGCGGTAGATACGAGTCCCAGGAGTGCTGATCTGATCTCAGTTAATTATGTCGTTAGCAGAAGAATGTGCACTATCAGAGGAGTGAAAATGCTGGAGATGCAAAGCTTATTTGACAGAATGCTCTCAACAGTGGTAAATCAAGTGAAAGCAGATGCATGCTCTCTCAGAAAAAAAAAATCTCTGGCCTGTCTCTGTGGTGTCACCCATTATAGTCCTTCAGTGAACACTCTGCAAAGGTTGTGAAAAGCTATTTTTTGCCTGAAATTGCCTCTGAAATTCATAGGGTCCCTCAATTGCCATGTTCTTCAAGTCTTTAAGCAACAAGAATGACTGGTTTTCCTCCCTGTCTTTTCTTGGGAGTTTAATGTACAATTAGCACTCCACAACCTATTACCCAAGAGGAAAGAATTCCATCGCTGTATTTCGACTTGAGGGCCCGAATTGTGGCTTTTAAGTATGGAGACATTTTTGAACTATTTCTTCCAAGATTCCAGTACAGGTCTGTACACCGTGGCTTGTGTTAAATCAGGCACGTACCAGCACGTAACTTGTCTGGGAAGACATACAGGATGGCACTTAGTTGGCTGGTGTGGCCAAGATAGGGATGGTATTAAGTCTCCGGGGGGTATTTCATGTAGCTTGATTATGGAATCAGCTGAGTTACTGTGCAAGATAAGAAACTCAGGGGAGCTCTTGTTTACTTAAGGATGTGTTCCAGAAGTGGGAGGTTTCCGGGGTTTGATCAGTGTAGTTTTAAGCGGTGCGTTCTAACTTTCTGCTATCAACGGTTCAGTTAGCCTGCGAACAGGCCCTCGCCTGGTCTTTTAGCGGTATTTATTCTCGAATTTGGAGTTCCTGTGGCGCGCGGTCAAAAGTTCAGGGATTGGGGCGCGCGAGGAAATCGAGGGTCTGCAATGGTCCTTTGAAGATTTGAGTATCTCCATTCAAATCTGAACGTAAAATACTGATTGGTTAAATTAGAGCATGTGACTGTGAGACATGTATAATAAACAAGACAAGAAACTGCCCCGTGTATTCAATTCAACAGTGCCGCTTGAGAATATAGATCACACGGATCCTCTCAAAAAAAGCTGTAGAAGCGATATCTTCAAGGTGCTCAAGAGTCCTAGAATTGAAGGCAGAGCAAGAGCTTGCAATTAAGAGTTAAATGAATGGCAGAGATGTTCTGGCTGTTCTGCCTGCTGGCTTCGGAAAAAGCCTCACACTCAAGCGTAAAGGTGGGCAGAACTCAAACAATACTAAGATCATTGCAGGCGTTAGTCTCGCAAGCTCGGAAAAAATTGCCTTCAGCGACTACTAGCGCCTGTTTGCAGCCTACAGTTCAGTTACCCTGCTTTATGACACAGGACCCAGTTCACACTGCCTCATCAGTCTGTTGGAATGGTTAGCTGGGCATGAGTGCTCGGGCTCACCCATGCAATTTCATCGACGCTTTTGCGCTGATGTTTGAGGTTAGCACTTGCATTTTGAGCACGAGGGAGGAGAAAATATTTTCTCTTTTTTTCAAAAGCCCGTTTAACTGGTCCAATTCACTGGGAATGTTAATGCAGAGTGACGCCACCGGCTGGCTAGTTCTGAGGGGTTGACCATCCTTATGGTTGAGGGCGATGGCTGCAGTTGTTTTTCTCACATTGCTGTTTTACAAGTGACCACTCACTTCCTGTTCTTTTAATGACATCTTCAGAAAGTCCACAGGCTGAAAGTTTGCAACCCATTTTTAGACAGCCATCATAAGTTAAGCCTTTGAACCCAAGCGGCGCGGATCTGCACCGGAAATGCAAGACTGATAAACCATCTCCATAATAAGGAACAAACTTCCTTCCGTAAATTCTCTGCATCTGTGTGGTTAACCCTTCACACACCACCCCGAGTTTTGTTTGGACTTTTTCTGGCAGGGATGAGGCCACACTGAGTAACCGGCTAGGGGAGCGTTTCCAAATTAAAATCACTTAATTGTATATGTGTTAAAGTACCCATGTGCATTATTGAGAACGCTGAAATGTTTTTTTACTAAGAGTTAATCCCCTTTCCAGTATCAACCCTGTAAATATTACTAGTCCTCTACTTCTTTATGGAGTCTTTCCAAATTAAGGTTACATCATAGCCGTATGGGTCAAGACGCAATGTGCATGTTTTAGATTTCTGCCATGTTTCTGCAGTCATTCCCCCTTCTAATGCCAACTTTATACTTGCAACTGTTTGTAGTGATCTTTATGGATTCTTTTCAAATTGAGGTTATGCCACGATCATGGTGGAAGATGCTCCTTGGCATTTTTGAGATTTCTGCAGTGTTTTACCAAGAGTCATCACCTTCCTAATGTAGTTATGTTCAATAATCGCATTCCATCTTACTCTCCATATTGTGTACCTAATAAGGGATATCTCTTTGTACAGCCTCACACTTCTTAAGGTTCCAGAGTCACTTCATTGCTTTTGAAGATAATGCGCCTGACGATGGACATATTTTGAGTTAACTGAAGTCATTTTTTTTTAGATGTCATATCTTGGTTGGAAAATGTTTTTAACACAAAAATGACAGTCTATGAAGTGCAAGTGCATTTTTTCTTTCAGCTAAAAGGGACAATGTGTTCTTCTGATTGAAGTGGAGAGTTATCATCATATTAGCTAGGTTGTGCTGAAAAAAAAAAAAAAATGAAACACTTGTATTTCACACAGTCCTAAAATCCTCATTTATATAATATCAAACAAACTAACAAATGCAAATTGGGCAACGTAATGTCAGGGTTCAAAGCATTGAAGTGGTTTGCATTAAAAAATGTTTTCTGGAGTACATTTGATAGCGAAATCAAAGGCCCTGTGTAATGCTTTGTTAATCCCAAGAGTCCAAGCACTTCCTGGCCAAAATACTGGGATTAGATGAGCTGGGTCCTGTCATTGAACCAATTTTACAACATTCAGTCTAAATATACAGTTTAAAAGTTTCTGTGATAGACAACATGACAAAATTACTTTATAATAGCCCCAATTCTTTTCATATTTCTTGAGCTTTCTCAACTTTGACAAAATAATATACAGTGCCTGACAAAAGTCTTGTCACTTATCCAAGTTGTAGGAACAACAAATAATAACCTGACTTGTAGTTGATCAATTGGAATCAAAAAATGGCTTATATGAAAGGCAAAGCCCTCTAGATTATGCGAAATATACCAAAATAGAGTTTTGTGTCATTCATTGAGTTTTATTGTTTAATTGGTACAGAAAGGTCAGATTTTGCTTGGACAAAAGTCTTGTCGCATTGAAAAAAAATGTGGAAATTATACATACACTTTATTTTGAATACACAAATATGCCACCATAATATTAGAACATAAATTCATGGTGCCTTGGAAAAAAAAGAATTAATATTGTGTATGACTCCCATGAGCTTGGAGGACTGTATCCATACGTCTTGGCAATGACTGAGATAACTTGATGATGAAATCATCTGGAATGGCAAAGAAAGCAGTCTTACAGGACTCCCAGAGTTCATCAAGATTCTATGGTTTCATCTTCCGAGCCTCTTCCTTCATCTGACCCCTGAAATGCTCAATAATGTTCATGTCAGGTGACTGGGTCGGCCAATCCTGGAGTACCTTCACCTTCTTCGCTTTCAGGAACTGTGACATGGAGGCAGAAGTATGAGAAGGAGCAGCAGTATAAGTAGGGCAGCAAGAACTTCTTGATATTTCAGGCTGTTGATGTTGCCATCCACTCTGCAGATCTTTCTCACACCCCCATGCTGGGTGCAACAACAAACCATGATTTTTCCTCCACCAAACATGATTGTTTTCTGGGAGAATCTTGGGTCCATGAGGGTTCCAACAGGTCTTGTACGGTGACTGGGATGCAGTTCAATGGATGATTCATCAGAAAAATAAACTTTCAGCCACTTTTCCAGTATCAATCCTTTCTGCATGCTGTGGGCCTTGGCAAATGCAATGCAGGTTATTTGTTTTCTGTTTAATGCAGGCTTCTGTGTACTAATTCGGCCATGGAAACCACTTTGAGAGAGAATTTGACAAACTCTTCTTGTAGATACCAGGATTTTTGATGACATTTCCTCATGTAGCTTTGCTGTAGTTGAAGAAGGGCTAGCCTTGTACAGTTGAAGCAACAAACGGTCCTTTCAAACAGTTGTCATACCGGGGTCTGTCTGACCTGCACTTGCCACGAACATCACCAGTTTCTTCAAATATTTTTCTTATCCCCTCCACTTGACATTTGGATACATTAAAGATGTCTGCCACCTCAGCAGCAGACTCAGTCTTCAGGCTCTTGATGATCAGCACTTTGGTCTGTGGTTGAATCTTTGGCATGTTGTCAGAGGTCTAGTCGCACCTCATATGAAAGTCTGGTGTGCTGGGGTTATTTCTATACACATCTGGGAATGTGTTAATTACAGTATTTGTCATAGGTTAAACTCTAATCTGTGATTTGTTGCATCATCTGAAGAGACGACAAGACTTCTGTCCCAGCAAAAACACGTTATGGGCTTTGCCAGGCTGTGAACATCAGAACCCTTTTTGACGGTTTCATTTTGCACCAAATTATTAATTTGAAAGCCCTTGACATTAAAATGGACCATTTTAGAAAGACTTTTAAGACTTTTAAGTCTTTTTTTTTTTTTATAAGTGTCTTTGTCTCTCTGTCCTCATACACTGGTCAGCTTCCTCAGAATCCCAAGAACTCTGATATAGACTCCTTATGTGTATATATACGACTTATTTTTGCCACTCGAGACTCTTGATTTGTAACTGGGTCAAATGCAATACGTCAGTGGGGATGCGTTAAAGATTTTTTAAAAGAATAATACATTTTGAGGAAGCCTGGTGGAGGTTTCAGGTGTGTAGCGGACAGAGACCATGTGTGTGTGTGCTGGGCTGTTATTCTCATATTCTAATGGGTTTTCAGTTCTCTCTGCCGCTGGTGCATCCTTACATCCCCCTCCTTCCTGGCAAAGGAGGAAAAAAATGGTGACTGGTGAAGACGCAACTCAAATTCGCACTTCCTTTTTATCGTGGGGGTATTTCACTAACATTTTAGTAACCTAAGCGAGAGTTTCATAAAAGTTAAAATTACCATAAAAGTAAATATTAAAGTGGCACGGTCCCTGGCTTTGCTCCATTGTGGTCAAGCGGCAAGTCCAACGTTCTGGGTTATGGTGGAGGTCATCCGGGGGTTTCCGAACTCCCCTCAGTCTCTTTCAGTTGCCTACGTAACTTTGACACTAGTCTTTGTGTGTGTGTGTGTGTGTGTGTGTGTGTGTGTGTGTGTGTGCGTGCACTTGTGTGTGTGTGTGTGTGTGTGTGTGTGTGCATCTCAGCCATCCTTCGGAAGCAGTGCACCTGTACCTAAGTGATGTGGAGATGGAGGTCGACAGCTCTGATGGCGAGATCTCGGAAGTCAGCTCCAATGAGCCCAGTGCCTCAGAGGAGGAGGAAGACGACAGCTCGGACGGAGAGGATGAAGATGATGGCAGTGACTGATCCCTAGACTTTCCAATGGGAAGGGAGGAATGTTCTCCTGGGAACAGCAGTGAGCGACGGCTGGACCGAGGCAGCAGGCCTGGTGGGAGAGCGATGAGAGTGATTCCACCTCTTCGGCTGAGACTGCTCGCAGTGCTGGACACTGTTTGGAGCCAGACTATACCCGCACATCTTTGTATTAACTTGCAAGCGGCAGCTTACAAAAACCACTGAAAGTGATACGAGTATCTGTCTTTCCCCTCTTATTCTCATCTAGTGTCATCAGCGCTGCTCTTCTGCCGCGGCTACACTGCTGCAGACCTAATGTGATAAACACTGCCTCCTACTGGATAGCAGAGGCACAGCAGAAAATACTCTGCATTCAGGGAATTTTGGTCATGAGCCAGAAATGTCTACCATTGTTTCTGGAGGCATGTCGTGGATAAAAACATGTAAATTAATGATGCTTAGCAGAATGAATTATTATATTTTGTGTTGACTCAAATGGGCCATTCAATCAGCCAATGATTGATAAGAATCCATCCTACGGATTCAGCGCCACCCTAACCCCTACCCTTCAGACAAGCTGGACTATGTTTTACCTGCAGGTTGTGTTTTAGAGTGGAGAAACTTGCTCAGAGGCAGCAAAGTGCTGTAAGTCGGACCTTTGTGTATCAGCGCGAAGGTCGCGGGTTGGAATCCGGCCTGGGATGAGCATGGAGTTTGCGCATTCCTCCTGTGTTCGTGTGGGTTTGCTCTGGGTGCCCCGGTGTCCTCCCACAGTCCAAAGACAGTCCAGTGGGAGCCTCTAAATTGCCTGTTGGCATGAGTGTGTGCGTGAATTGTTTGTGTGTGTGTGTGTGTGTGTGTGTGTGTGTTGTCAGCGAGAGTGTGTGGTGCCCTGCGACGGCTTGCCCTACAAACTGTCCAGGATGTATTTCCTACTTCTTCTTCACTGAATGGTGGGATAGACTCCAGCGTCACTGAGACCCTGGCCAGGAATATTAGGGTTAATGAATGTATGTATAGACAGAAATGTACTCGGCTGAGAGAATGTCTGGTTGAAAGATCCATTAAGGACCAGCTTTTAAGCAGTTGAACCTGCACTTCTCCTTGATGGTACTGGCAGTTCGCTTGCTGACTTGAGCTGCTCAAGGGGGTGAGCCTTTCTGCTACTTGGAGCATGAGGACATTTTCTCTCTGTACTTGTACACAGTGATAACACCTGCGATGGATATGGAGTGGAGCCTGTTTTACATGGGCAACAAAACAAAAGGACAATAACCCAAAAAAACCTGACAGTCTGCAATTTTAAGGGCAGGCTTCACTTCCGGAGCTTTGGGCCAAGCGAAACCTTGAGTCAACATGCCTCTGCTCTTAAGAATAGCCGTTTTGATTGTAACCAAGATTTGAGAGTTAACAGTCCAGCCAAACATGCCGGAATCAGAACTAGTAGGAGTTACTGCTAGTTACTGAAATTTCACTTAAACCAAGTGTTGGGTATCGGTGGCTCCCACCCGTCCAGTCTTCGAACAGGAATCCTGGGAGATCTAAGACGGTATTCTGAGGAATTGGTGCGATTATAAATAAGGGACTGGAACGTTTTCATGTGAACTGTTTGAGCCGTACCTCACACCATTACAGGCAGATGACGCCTACATGATGAACAATGCAGTGGTAATGCATAATGAGTGCTGTTTTAAAGTAAAAGTACAAAGAACTGTCATGTATGAGGTTTGGGCTGCACCATGCTTTCCATTTATCCTCAAAATCCATACTGTGGAAATATGTGTTTGGTTGCACGTGTGCCATGTTTTGTGTGATTATGGAACTGATTTTGTCACCAGCAGGTTTTCACAGCTGCTCGTTGGTACCGTGTCAGAGGTTTGCAGTGTTGAGCATTGTGTTATCCAGGGTTGGGTTAACCTGTTCAGAGTGGCAGACAGATCTGAAAACCCTTGAATGAAATCTCTTGCGCACTGAAAGAGAGAGGTAGTCCATGAACACTTAATGTTAAGCTTGTACAATGAAGATTCTTTTATATTGTATGGTTGTAAATTGAATTTTGTATTTTTACTGATCATTTCTATTCTCGCTGAATTCAAAGATTATGCTTTTTTTTTTTTTTTTAAAGACGTTTTATGACCAGAACATTTTCATTTCAAGCTGTTTTTTTTTTGTTCAGGTATTTTTATTAAGATTCTATGACACTATTTTGTTCAATACATGTTCTCTCTTATTTTCATAATTCAAACAGACTAAATATGATTTGATAGATTTTTTTTTTTTTTTTTACAAAATGTAACTTGTAGCATGATTCCCCTCCTGTTCTCTCTTACCCTCCTCACTTTACTCAACACAACAGATTAAAGTCCAACCCAGTTTGTTCTTTCCAAGTAAATAATTGACAGAGCAGTGAGAAAGGACCTGAAGTAGAGAAGCATGGAAATGCTGTTTTGGGTATAACTGCACCCATTACTGAAGAATGCGAGAGCTTTCAGATAACCGCCCAGCATCTGCACGCTCCAGAACCCCACCCTGCAGCTGAATCCAGCTTGTTTTGGTCTTCTCTGGAGCTTGATTACTCACGTCGCATAGACCCTCTGACTCAAGGCACGAAGTCAGAAAATGTGCAGGGAGTTTTTTTTTTCAGATCTGGCGAAAGTGGCTTAGTCGGACATGAGCATGTACTTAAAAAAATTTGACGTCAAGAGTGATTCAGTGTTTGTGTGCTATTGTGCTTAAATGTTGACTCGTGTGGGTTTTAGAATGACAACTGAAATACTTGGGCCATCTCAAATAACGCTTATCATGGGGGCACTTAAGTTTAGACAGTTATATTTCCGAGAGCAAATATCCCGTTACTGGAAAAATTAGTTGAATGGCAGGTCTTGAGTGTCAGGTAAGATAGATTATGAAACTAAAAGGGAAAACTTGTCACGCATCTGCATTATTCTCTTGTTTCTCCATCCCTTTCCCTCTCTCCTGCACAATTCACCGTCTCATCTCTGCAGTGGAATCTTCCATTCCCTTTCAGAGGTGGTGTCACAAAGGTTCTGACAAAACTCACTCCGATCCCATCTGCTGATCCTTCAGTTTCCTGGCCTTCAAACCATGGCAGGAGTACAAAACCTCAAAATGGCTGAATCCAAAACTGATTACTGCCAAGTATATGAGTCACATACTCAGAAGAGCGCAAGACAGCCATTTCAGACACGTCCAATGCAGTTCCACTCAGATGACAGCAGGGTGGAGACACTTAAGCGCCAACGCACAGGCTAACGAAAATGCAGAGCAGTACTCTGTGGAATTATGCAGGGAACAGCACCTCCTTGTGGAATGGTGCCTCCCTTATCAAAAACTTCAGAGTTCAATCATACTGTTCGCCCAGGTGACGTCTTTGCTTATGGGGCTGAGGGGTGTACTACGAAGCAAGGTCAACATTAGCCAGGCTTTCTTTGCCTGAGCTGGCTCGACAAAACCGAAACTTGCAACCAGAGATACCATAAGGTACCAATGCAGGGAGCAACCTTTGTGACATTGAAAACCCTAGCCTCATGCGCAACATACCTCGCTAACCCACTGACCTTGCGCTGTAGTACACCCCTCTGATGTTGGGCAACTTGTCAGTACAAAATGATACCAAGTATATGCTGGAAGTTGCTACACTTGTGCTGGGGACAACAAACTGGGTAGGCTATATATATGCACAACATACATTCTCACACATGCGGGCATTGGAACTGCCCTCAGCAAAGAAAATACTTCAGGACACAAGGCACGTTTTGTTTTTTGTATTCTAATGAGCTGGAGCACATTATTGGCGCACCATTATGATTTTGAAACCAATTTGGTATCCCTTTTTTGTAATCTTAAGATGTTGCGTCCTGTTAGGCCCGTTGCCTGCCTTTTCCCAGTTCCATTGACGAAAGCATGCTGGGTGCTTTCGAGCGCGTCTGCAAGTAAGCCGGCTGCGCGAGATTCCCAAAAAATACGCTTGAATCTTGCCGGTTGCGCGAAGCCCTCAAACCCCGCGATAGCTGCAGGATCTTGCAGCTATCGCGGGGTTTGGAGGGCTTATCGCAACTTCGTGAGATTCTCGTAATTTTTCGAATCTCGCACAGCCGGGTTTACTTGCAGACGCCGCCAATGCACCCGCTTATTCTGGTGTGCAACCACGTGATTAAATAGCACGCGCCGCCATGTTGGATGATATACAAATCAAAAATGGCATCTCATGCGAACAATAACAGTGATACATCTCCAAATTTTTTGAAATATTATGACTCTCTGGAGTCCTCTGCCAAGTCAAGATACAGAGAAAAGGTTTAAATTTGTGGTTTTGACCCATATTATGTTAAAGCCGTCTGATTATATGGAGGATTTGTCAACATTACCAGTGATTGAATACCTCGAAATCGTAAACCATCTCATTATTCAAACCTCGTGGGCAACCAACGCACAAATGAAGACTTATAAGAGTCTAGATGCGTATAACTTTTTTGTGTTTGGCTGGGTTGGTATTCTTCTCACTAAAGAAGTGAAAGAGAACAGGGTGCTGGTTTATGCTCGGGTAAACCATTCTCAAAGAACTCGAGAAACACTGCTCAAGCCGTGGTTTGTGAGCAATAAGAATGGCGATGTGATCCTCGCACATTGTGATTGCATGGCTGGATTAAGCGAGGCTTGTTCCCACATAGGAGCTTTGCTCTTTGCCACTGAAGCTGGATATAAAGTGGCGTAGCCAGCGGGAGTGCGAAGACACGTCCCTTTTTGACTGCAATTAGTAGTTCTCAATCATTTTCCTTTATTGACGCGTTTTCCAATTATCGTAATTGGCAACCGAAGACACGGTTTCTCTCCATATGCGATCTAACAGCGATTAAATCATGGGCTAAATTCAGTACAGTTGCGGAACAAGAACAGAGAATTGGGTTGCACAAAACCTCCGTTTCAAACAATTATTAGTCCTGACCTGTTCATTTTCATAATTAACAGAGGGTTCACTCCGACAGCACTCCACAGTTAACAGGTGCTGCTTGTTCTCCCCAATTAGGTAAGATGACAATCATTCATCATGAATGGAAAATGATTGAGAACTACTAATTGCAGTCAAAAATGGACGTGTCTCAGCATCCCCGCTGGCTACGCTACTGCGCTTTGGAAGACTAAAAGAAAAAGGGTACTCTGGCAAATGGCAGAACCCCATATCTCTGAAGAACCCTACTGGAACCCTCTTTTCTGAGAGTGACAGCAAAGCAATATACATCATACACATAATGCATTACCGCCGACGGAATATTACTGCTGTTTGCTTCAAATATAATAACTGGATAAATCAAATGGAAATTTGAAACCTTATCAAATGACACAGTGAACCAGTAGGTTTGCATCAATCTTGATTAATCATTGCCCCTCGCCAAAGAGTAGCCTATAGAAAATAAGAAATTGATCCGTATTATTTTGGCATTAGCACCATCTATTGCAATCTCATTTGCCTCGTCATTCAAATGTTAAGACAGAATTGAACGCGGTAATATAATTAGTTGACTACTTAAAGAATTATAAAATCTGAGTTTTGTTTTGGTTTTAATGTTTCTTTTAAAGTCACTTGTATATATTTTTATTACACAAGCCACTCATGAATCTCGTCGTTGCTTTTGTCGAGTCATTGAATTGAACAACTGACGGTAGACTGAAACTGCAAACGAGATCCCACGTTAATTTAGGAACAATTAAAAAAAAGTCGCAAATCCAGTGGATTGCCACGATAGCTCAGTGGTTTACCAGCCTAGGTACGTGAGTGACCAGCCGAGTCAGTCACAAATCCAATGAGTTACAAGCCTCGGCGAATTAATAGCCGGCTTCTCATTTACCACCGCCGGCCTCTCATTTACCAACGCTGGCTTCTCAGTCGCTAGATTGTTCGCCGGCTGCGAACTGGACGTAGCTGCCGCCGGCCTCTCAGTAGTCCGATTTTTGGCACTTATCCCGCGCCATAGATTTCATCATGTTGAAGCAAGAACCCATCCGGGTTCCCAAAATCACAGACGCTAACTTACATAGTTGGGCCCATTGACTGTGAATGAACGAACTACGTAAGTTGCTAACTTGACAGCAACTACGCTTTTGAGAAACGCGCCCCAGAACAGCAACACGAAACCACACAGTGCATGATGCTACTCAGCAACAAACCTCTTGATATAATGGTTAATTTTCAGCAAAGATTATAATTTTTGCAGTTTTCCAGCTATGCACTCTCGTAACCAATGCAGATGCTGAGCTGTGTATAGCGCTGCCATTTACGAAATTTTGAAAGATTGCGGATTAGTCTGATAAATTTGAATAACTTTGACTGGTGTATTTCAAAGCTTGATAATTAACCAGTTAGTAAACAATAGTTGACGATACACGCATGGAGTTGGTTATTACAATGATATTTTCAAAGCTATCTCCTCACTCCCCAACATACAGTTAGCCTTCCGATCTCACCGGCATTTCACCAATGCCCCAATTCTTCCAGCTTTTGGGCAAGATTGTCTGCACAGTTACAGCAGGACCTTGCACCAAATGCATCTTGCCGATTACTTTCTGTACACATACGCAAACCTTCGAACGCAAATACACAATCTCTTCCGGTTTCGAGCACAAGCCAAGAGTATTCAACATTTTCAGTGGCAAGCTTTATCCCTGCCATTGCACTGCCACAGGACACATGCCCTCCCACCCGCACAGCCTATAGTGCCTGACAAAAGTCTTGTCGCATAAGGACATAGTAACTAAAAATAGCATATAACTTTATTTCTAACCAATCAGTTGTTACAATAAATGGTCCATTTTAATGTCAAGGGCTTTCACATTAATAATTTGGTGCAAAATTAATCCGTCAAAACGTGTTCTGATGTTCACAGCTTGGCTAAGCCCATAACATCTGTTTTTGCTGGGACAAAAGTCTTGTCGTCTCTTCAGATGATGCAACAAATCGCAGATTAGAGTTTAACCTATGACAAATACTGTAATTAACACATTCCCAGATGTGTATAGAAATAACCCCAGCACACCAGACTTTCATATGAGGTGCGACTAGACCTCTGACAACATGCCAAAGATTCAACCACAGACCAAAGTGCTGATCATCAAGAGCCTGAAGACTGAGTCTGCTGCTGAGGTGGCAAACATCTTTAATATATCAAAATGTCAAGTGGAGGGGATGAGAAAAAGATTTGAAGAAACTGGTGACGTTCATGGCAAGCGCAGGTCAGACAGACCCCGGTATGACAACTGTTTGAAAGGACCGTTTGTTGCTTCAACTGTACAAGGCCAGCCCTTCTTCAACTACAACATGCTACATGAGGAAATGTCACCAAAAATCCCGGTATCTACAAGAAGAGTTTGTCAAATTCTCTCTCAAAGTGGTTTTCATAGCTGAATTAGTACACAGAAGCATGCATTAAACAGAAAACATAAAACCTGCATTGCATTTGCCAAGGCCCACAACTCACAGAAAGGATTGATACTGGAAAAGTGGCTGAAAGTTTATTTTTCTGGTGAATCATCCATTGAACTGCATCCCAGTCGCCGTACAAGACCTGTTGGAACCCTCATGGACCCAAGATTCTCCCAGAAAACAATCATGTTTGGTGGAGGAAAAATCATGGTTTGTTGTTACATCCAGTATGGGGGTGTGAGAAAGATCTGCAGAGTGGATGGCAACATCAACAGCCTGAAATATCAAGAAGTTCTTGCTGCCCTACTTATACGGCTGCTCCTTCTCATACTTCTGCCTCCATGTCACAGTTCCTGAAAGCGAAGAAGGTGAAGGTACTCCAGGATTGGCCAACCCAGTCACCTGACATGAACAATTATTGATCATTTCAGGGGTAAGATAAAGGAGGAGGCTTGGAGATGAAACCATAGAATCTTGATGAACTCTGGGAGTCCTGCAAAACTGCTCTCTTTGCCATTCCAGATGATTTCATCATCAAGTTATTTCAGTCATTGCCAAGACGTATGGATGCAGTCCTCCAAGCTCATGGGAGTCATACGCAATATTAATTCTTTTTTCCAATGCACCATGACTTTATGTTCTGATATTATAGTGGCATATTTGTGTATTCAAAATAAAGTGTATGTATAATTTCCACATTTTTTTTCAATGCGACAAGACTTTTGTCCAAGCAAAATCTGACTGTTCTGTACAAATTAAATTATAAAACTCAATGAATGACACAAAACTCTATTTTGGTATATTTCGCATAATCTAGAGGGCTTTGCCTTTCATATAAGCCATTTTTGATTCCAGTTGAGCAACTACAAGTCAGGTTATTATTTTTTGTTCCTACAACTTGGATAAGTGACAAGACTTTTGTCCGGCACTGTAACACAAACAACCTCCAGCCTAAGAACAGCACAGCCCAATGTGCCAAGCAATAACAGATATTTGCATCCACTTAAAAATGCTGAATACTCCGACTGCACTTAGAACCCAATCTTATTCAACTTGCAATTAAAACTTCTACACAAAAGTTTGAAAATATCAAAGTAAACACTATAATTTGACGACAGTGCGTTAAACCAATTCCAGCAAAAAGTTTTCACAAGCCCTCATATTTCAAGGTCTTGCAACAGAAGATGACACATGCTTTAGCAGCTTTAACGGTAGACAACTGTAACGATATGTACTCTCCCGCTCTGGCCCTTGGTCTCTACTCCCGGGAAGGACTGTAAACTAAATTGTGCCTGGTTTCTACGGTCCCAGGCCTGTTTGGGATATGTCGATCACCGGCGTAGCTACACATGTGCCTGGACATGCCGGTGCCGCGTAGTCAGGCTGCTGGCACACCCAGGCCAGAGCCATAGAGAGAGAGAGACGCGTCATTTCCATTGACTCCAATGGACCAATTTTTTCACAGCAATGGAATAGGTCCCGGAAGTTACCAAAGAAGACTAGTCACGCTGCTGAGTTGAAGCGAAGAAGATCCGGTCATGATGCATTTACTGAAGGTATTTACAGAAGGTAAGATGTTTAAAGAATTATATTGTATGTCGTCAGCACATCTGAATTTAATTTACACGTACAGTAAAGCATTTAATTGGATTATCCTCCTCTAAATATGGCGATGTATTCAACGTTTATGGACAACAAATTGGGCTAGGATACTAGCTGGCTAGTTAAAGTTGCAACGCATAGTAACTACCGTTAACCACGAGCAGCATAATAGCCAATTGTAAATTCCGTTCTTTCGATGCCATTTCATACACCGCCGTCGTGGAAATATATTGGTTTTGTCAGTGTTGTGATGAGTGGAGGCAATGAAGTGAGGTTATCCATTTTGAGTTAAAGCTGACGTTAAAGTAATGAAGTTTACGTAATTCAATAATAAAAAGGGCTTTTATTTGTTGTGATACATTGCTATTAATATTGATTTTATGCGTAATTTTTTTACTTGTATGCAGTAAAATAAATCGTAACCAATGGTTTGAGTGTTTTGGGATCTGTGAATCAGCTGACTATTACTGCTTAGATTTTGTTGCCGCTCAGCTGATTTAGGATTGATGGCAAATGGAGAGGGAAGCTGGGGACCAAATACCAGATTAAAACCGAATAAAAAGTCAAACTGGGCCAAACATACAAGGCTAAGTGGGGAATCATAATGAATGCAAAAAAATAAATAAATAAAAAAAAATAAAAATAAAATAAAAAAATAAGCTATACTGTATTACATGTCTAAAAGATTGAAGAACATGAGACATCTTTATACATATTCCCATCACTTCAGTAACTGACGCCACTTTCCATACTTAGTTCAACGTCAACATACTGATGATGTTCCACTGGGAAAGTAAGCCCTTCCACATCTCCTGTGCAATTTCCCATCCAAGCCAATATAGGTGTCTAATCCTTTCTCTTTTTCTCACCCTCTCTCTCTTTCAGCAGAAGAACCACAGCCAATTTGGTTAGAGCCAGAGGACCCCCAGCAATGACACAGACGACTCTCACCCTGCACCCTGAGTCTCGACTTCCTAAGCTTTGGAAGCCTTTTCCTGTTCCTTATTTTCAATAAACTGGACATTAAGCTTCCCAATTGTGTGGTCTTTGGTTGTGAAAAAGTGTTGGAGTATGATTACCTCACATTTGTATTTGTTTTAATTTTTAATGATTGTTAGATTGCTCCTACTAAATTGAGGCAACAGTTTTTTGCTCCTCTTCACATCACTGGGGAAATTGACTCTGACACTTTTTTTTGGCAACACATCCTCTTGAGGGTGTAATAATGCATGCTAAACATGTAATACTGTAACAGTGTTATCTAGCAGTCATAATGAAAAATAACTGAAATATAGTTATAACAGGGCAGGCTACTTACCCTCAAGTGGCCTGATGTAGTTGTGGCGCTAATTGGTGAAAGTGACCTTGATTATCCTTTATAGTATTATAGATCCTATGATATTACAAGAGAATGCCTGTAATGTTCTTGTAAGAATTTAAAGTGTTATGGTACTCAATCATTTCATTGATCCTATTGTACACACTCTTTACTATGGATCTCATGAGGTGGTCCAGATGAGGCTAGGCTAGTCTGTGTTGCAATAGGCCTAGTTATCCTTTCTGCTTAGTTGTCATAGTAGGCATATAGGATTGATTGCACTGGTTGTGTTTTTGTGATGCTATAGCCTTCTGTTTCACTTTTGCAGAAACTAAGGTCAAATTGTTATCTTTTCTGCTGTTGTTATCTATAGAAGGCCTATTTTATTTTATTTGATAAGCTTAAATGACGATTGTACTGTTTAAATAACAACCAAAGAATGACCAAAGCACTTCTTATGGCTGTGTTGTAGCTATATGGAGAGTAATGGGTAGGTGTATATCTGTGAAGGCTCTGGTACAGGTACATTAACTGTATAAGCTAACTGTGTTATGGCTGTGTTGTAGCTATATGGAGAGTAACGGATAGGTGTATTTCTGTGAAGGCTCTGGTACAGGTACATAAACTGTAGGCCTATCCTGTTTTGCAGAGACTGAGGGTTCAGTTATCAATATATTTTCTGCCTGATTGTTGCCCATAGGCAATCTCTACCGCATAACTTATTGCTATGTGGTAGTGAGTAATGGATTGTTTTATTTTTGTGAAGGTGCGTAGCCTTTTGTGTCTGAGAAAATTGAAGTGGCACACTCCATTTTTCCAAGGCACACCCAGTGTCATTTTTCTGGCTACGCCACTGGTTCAGAGGGAATTGGTGTAACAAACTTCGAAAGAGCCATTCATTAGACATTGGGAAGTGTGATAAACTAATACCCAGTGTACCTACTATGTCGATAGAATGCCGGCATTTTGTTAGGAGACACTTTGACCCGATTTGCGTTATAAGACAAACAAACGTTTGAAAGAGAACAATTAATTCTACAAATTCACAGGAACATGACAATTCAAAATTCCCTAATGATAGGACTCATGGGACCTTTTTTGCGGTACAGTTCTTTTTATAATAAGAATATTGATTATGATAGAAGTTCATAACTAATGCGTTACGAGCGAGACTGTTTTTACCCAGCTCAACCACTAGGATCATCAATATGTGCACTGTATACTATTTCAGAATATACAAATCAGTTGTCATGTTCTTTTGATTGATGTATGATGTGTTGATCTATGTGTCTGTTCTGAAACATACATAGCTATGTGAGAAAAATAGTAGATTCGGAAGCAGCATTATGAAAGGATGATTTTTATATTTGTAATTTTAAGTGTTTCAATGTCATGTATCTGCAGATGTGTTTAATTCTCTGACCCCTATGGTGGTGGGGGGGCATAATTATAGTTCAGAACCAATGACTTATTCACATAAAACTAAGTTTATGACATGTGTGTGACAAAACATGCTACCCTACCTTTCTCCGTGAGACCCTGTATCGAATAACGAAATATATATCGAAATTTCGAAGTTAAAATTTGCGAAATTCGAGAGAACTTCAATGTTGGTAGGCTCTGATGTCATGGTTGGCGATTTGCACGTCAAAATGTTCAATTACTCAGTGTCATCTAAACATAAATACAGCATATTCTAGCAAGGTTCAGTTGTTAACCCTTTAAGGCCTAACGCAAAAATCCCAGCAGAGAATCATGCTGCCATGTTTACCATAGTAACTTGTATTTGGGCTGAAGCACAGCTTCTCAGCTTTCAGGAACAGTTGGAATTTTTTTCTATTGCGCAAAACTTACAGTAATTACGGTACTTTCAAAATTACGCGCATATCTGTGTCGGCAACGACACGTTCTTAAAATGCGCACATGCTGTCCCGGTTTAAATGGGTCAAGGGAGCAATTAAGTATAATCTATAATCATATATTGAGAATTTGACACCTAGCTGCAGGAGTAGGCCGGGTGAGTTTCCAGAGACCCTGAACGAAAGTTCAGGCCTCAGAGATCTCTACATACATGGTCTCGCAGAGACAGGCACTCTACCTTGATATGGAATTGTACAGTAAGGTTGCTTGCTGAGTAGAGTAGTTAATACTATCTCCTGTTGAACCTTAATACTTCTTGTGCTCCTATAGTAGTGCCTCAAAACATGATGAGCTTGACCAAAAAGCACAAGAGTGACCTTTGACCTTAGGGTCACGAACAGGTCATCTGCCAGCAGAAGTGGCTGTTATTTCCTCCTTACCAAAGAATATTTATGACGTCATAATTCTCCCCTGAAGTATGATATATTCCTATTTATATATTTATGGCTCTGTAGACAAGACAAGAGCAATATGCTATAGACAAAAAACAATGAATGAGGCAGTCAGTTTTCAGCAGAAAAAAAAGTGAATTACCGAACTTGATAATTAGTTTTGACTGTACCCTGATAATTATACCAAATGCAAGAGATTTCTCAACTCATCAAGATCATTTCTGCCATATAATTATGAATGATTGCCTCGCTCAAAGCCTGGTCAACTAAAGTGGCAGTACTACTGAATCTTTTCTTGGCCTCCCACTTATACTGCTTGTATCCACTGTTTAGCACACCCAACTGGGTTGCTGTCACATCAACGACACACTGTGGCATCACATCATGGCTCTAGAGCATCCCCTAGTGGAGCACACCAGTCATTATTGGCCAGTTGTGGGTCTACTCCTGATTATTGCCCTAGTGGTGTACACCAGTCATTATTGGCCAGTTGTGGGTCTTCTCCTGATTATTACCCCCCGAGGATGTCTCCGCATCTCAGCTCCAGGATCTCCGCTGGTATGAGTCCTTCATTAGCAATTCAATCTTCTGTGTTGGTCTTGCGGATCTGGAGCTGGAGACTGCAGGCTTTATGAGCTTCTGTTCTTCTCCCATGGTACAATTCCATTGTTTTATTCTACCCCTGTCCTTTGAAAAAGTTTTAGTACGTCTGGATTAAATACCTACCACAGCACCAAACAAAGAAACTCTTTTAAAATTATGAGATTTTGTGATAATTGTACCTAATGGTATTAACTCTACTAAGCTCCTTTTTAATATCCCTCTCCATCCATATGGAGCCCACCTTATTTGACAGTTAAGTATAATTGGTTTACACAGAGTAACCTTGTCTGGTATGTTATTGTGTACTTTGTAATCTTTTTCTTGAAAGGCATAAAGATTTTAGACACTAACTGTGAGTAAATATCCACACCATGAATTTTTAAATTTGATATCTTGCTTGAAAGTTTAGTATGCTTCTGTCGATTAGGCATTAATGCCACAAGCATTGCCGGAACAAACCATTGTAACTGGGCTATTTCTACATGACCATAGCACTTAACACTTGATTGCTCTATAGAGGGAAGAAAGACAATACAAGTGCCCAGGGAAGACTTCAGTACATTGATTGCCTGGGACTTTGCTTGGGAGATTAGTGTGCTTGTCCTCGTCAAGGAGACAATCTCCCTTCAGTTGCTTCAACTGCATATTGAAACAACTAATAATTTGTTTGGTTCATGGCAACATCTATCTAGATATGAAAAGAATGGTGCAATCATCTTATGATTTTTAAAAAAAGTTATTTAATAAGATATAGCTGTTGGTTTGAAACTATGTTTCTCTTTGGTCATATTCAAGACAGCTCAGAGTCTGTCTATCATGTAATGTGGAAGAAGTCATAGATAGTAAGATAGACGACATGACATAACAAGTGAGCCATATGTAGAGATCAGTAGATCTCAGATGATAAGTGTCCAGCATTTTAAAAAGTAAAGATGAACACAGCTGAACTGAAATACCTAGTCTTGACACTGATGTGTGTTCATATAATATGGAAGCTTTTCCCTTGACATGTGTACAATTCACATCTTTCAGCATCCAACAATTTGCACAAAAGGTGAAAGAAAAGTGTTTGAAAAGTCATTCACAATTTATGCAAGAGACCCATAGAAATCAGCCAGACATAAACTAATGTTTCTCATACACTAGGCAAAGAATCCCATCTCTACAGACAGGTCAAAGTTACACAATACATACACGCAAAACTCACCTTATGGCTGGAGTGACTGAGACACAGCACCATTCAGAGTAGGAAGTCATCTCAGCAGTGGAGTCAGACAGAGTCAGATTGCTCTCACCTCCCAGGTCACCAGCATCAGAGCTCCTTGTTCCTCCAGTTGGGATTGCCGCTCAAGCACACAAAGATTAGCATGTGACAAATGATGGGTCAACCACAGCACAATGACTTTGTAGTGTGTTAGGTGGTTGGGATTTCAACCACACTGAGATATACCACTGGTGACAAAAGATGTATATTTTGCAAGATTTGACACATTGACGAGCTCCTGGATGTGTAATGACGAACACATACACGACTTGTCAGCGTGTGCAGGTGTCACCCAATGACTCCTGTAAGTGTCATAAAGCTCACCTGCACGAGTTCTCATGGAATGAGCCTTAGAGGAGCAGCCAGGCCTCAGATTTTAGGCATTTAATTGGACCTCAGTACATATGGATGAAACTTTCCAGGAATACTGTACTGATCCCGAGGACCACATAAAATGATGTTTTACATGTCAGAATATGGGAGAATATGTTGATTTATCCACTTATTGCAAGGAAAGTGCACACAGAAGTCTAACCTTACAACAGTGCTCTTGTGAACTTGTCCATAACATTTTCATTGTGAATTGCCCTGTCGTGTTGGAAGAGTATAATTTGGTGTTTGTTGGCATATATTTTATCAGGTTGACCTCTAAACAGCAGAAATATATCAAAGACAAATCCATATAACAGTGGTGTTGTGTGCAGTATTGTTGTGACTTTCAGACTAATGGAGATGCATGTGTATGCTAGAGACATTGGCCACAGTTTTCCATATCAACTTCACCACGTTCTGAACATTAAAACATATCATTGCAAAGAATATTGAGTTGATTTAGAATTTTCTGAAATATTTCAGACATATTTGGTAGGGGAGACCAGGGCCAGTTGAAACACCAATTAGTATTTTTTTTCATAAAACCTGACTGCTTCATTGGACGTACTCACTGGTTTGTGTGGTGATAGCTATGATACTTATCTATGTACTGGTACTTAATATTTTGGCACCACACAGAATATTTTGTACTGAGCTCTAAATGTTTTAATCCCAAATTCAGAGGTAAACTGGCAGCAGTTTTTTTGCTAATAAAATTGTTAATACTGTATAGCATTTGACTTTCTTGGTCTCATTTGACAGAACTAAAAAGCGGCCGACAGACAAATGTATAAAACAATAACTTGGAGCTATGATAACAATATAATCGTAAAAGACTTGATTTCATCAATTGCTGAACAATAAAGATTTGTTGTGAAAATGATGACATCACAATGCATAACAATGCTCCATGGTTGGTTGTGAGGAGGTTTTTAATTAAGATATGTAGCAGGTGGAAGCTTGAATAGTGCATTCTTAATATTGAGAATTTTAAAATCCCATAAATTACTTTGTCATGCTGATAAAATTCTTATTTAACAACTGCAAAGTCACTATTTGCCTTCTTTCTGACAAAAAAGTCACATAGCAGAACAAAGTGTCACCACAGATACCAGCCGCTCATACGAAGTTAAAATGTGTACCTTCAAAAGAAAAAAATGCACTATTTTATTCCTCCGCCGTTGTATATTTTAACTAAAAACCTAATCACAACAGCCCATTGTTTCAAATTTGGAAGTCAAATTCTGGATAATCAGCAGCTGTTTCTGAAACTGGTTTTTTGCTGATTTTTTTCGTTAAAATGGTTCATTGGTAATATTTTATACACCAACCTGTCAAGATTTTTGAAGACATCTCTTGTGATAGCAAAATATATTAGTTTTGTTTCGTATTGATGATTTTATTCCAGAAAAACTCCAAATATTTTACTTCTGGCGTTGAGTTTATTCTTTAGCTATGGGTATTGTTTTCCTTGCTTCACAAACCTGCTATCAGATCACAAAACATTATTTATTAAGAAAACATAAAGATAAAAATAGGCAGAGTTACAATTTCGGCATGTTTCTCTTGCTTTAATATTACTATTGAATATTATACAAATATGGACCTTTGTTGAGGTCAATATGAGGTTTTATGGACCTGCACCAGACCATATTCACTGACGCTGAAGGCGGAGGTAAATATGGTCTGGTGCAGGTCCATAAAACCTCATATTGACCGAAATCAAGGCCCACATTTGTTTTATTATATGACCTCAGAAGCTGTAAGATGTTTATTTGAATGATTTATTCAAGATACAGATTGACTATCATGAACAACAAAGACAAAATTTAATGCCAAAAAATGTTGACAAAGTTCAAGTTTGATTGCATCAGCCCAACTAAAATGTATAAACAGGGGGCGACCCGGTGGCTCATCGGTCTAAGCATGCACACCATAAAGGCTGTGTCCTTCCCGCGGCGACCTGGGTTCAAATCCGGCTTGGGTCATTTGCTGCATGTCATCCCCCATTCTTCTCCCCAACCTTCCTGTCTCTCTACACTGTATAACTATCAAATAAAGGAAAAATTACCAAAAAAAAATGTATAAACAGGAATATTTATTGATCTGATATCAACTTTTGTGTATTCCTTCTGTTCATTGATTTTTTCAATGTCTTTTCTTTACTATAAATTTGCTGTCAAAACTCAGACTTCGTCATAAGTTGCAGAAATCCTAAGGCTATGCGATGCACAGTTGCTTGTGGATCCAATGAATTTCTGCAACAAAAATAGCTGATGAATTTAATTTTAAATAACAAAATTGGGACTTTCAAACATTGATAACCAGCACAAAAAGTATAAATCTTTGAAATGTAAATTCTCACCACATAATAGACCAACAGATCATCTAATTCGTCTTGGAAACTGCATTTGCGCTCAAAAACGGGTCCACAACATTTCTTGATATTCTGTCAACAAAAACATCAAATCGCGATTTTTACCTTTTGCAACACACAAAAAAGTATAATATGTGTGCAGAAGTGTCTTATTCAAACACTTACCACAGATATGAGGCTTAAATCCCATTCTTCTTCTGGAAAACAACACAATTTTATTGCAAGTTGTGCCGAAAATGCAAGCAAATCTTCAACCACTTTCAACCATCGAAGTTGTTTTGACGGAAATACGCACGCAAATAATCTCAGAGGGCTTTGGGGGCTCCGTAGTTCACGCTATCAACGCTAGGGGGCCAGCTGCGACTCCCACAATAATAAAATACAGTACAAAATACTCCAAAACGGGAGGTCCATAAATGTTATATGTCAATATAAGGATTTATGGACCTCCTCTGGACCAATCAGAGGGCTTGTTACATAGGAGTCATATAATAAGTCATTTTATAGACTTTGCTGGTTGAAAGACACTGGTTGTGCATAACTATATAGCCACTTTATTCCAAATGTATGAAATTGTGTAATATTGTTTTATTAATTTCTTTCTTTCACTTAAAACCTATTAACTTCCTTTTTAAATAACTATTAAATTATTTTCCAAATTTTCATTACCAGCCACCATTGAAACTCTACAAAAAATTAAGAGTTGTAGTTGACATGATCACACGTAATGTGAAAATGTGAATGTCAAGGACATGTAATAGTATGTCACTACATAGCCAAAGTATAGGTTTTGGGCTGTTTTAGGACTTTTTAGTTAAAGCTGCAATTTATTCCAGATGGGGTGGCTTAATTCATGGCTTATGTTTAGAAATGTCATGGGTGATTTCATAAATATGTGAATTTTTAGTCTCTACCATTGATGGCAGCCATAATGGTAGCCAATTTGAAATTTAGCATGATCAACAATGTGGATCTAATGGCACTGCTTCAATTGAATTCGTCATATCTTACAGTTATGTACCAGTGTAAAATAACACTCACACCAAATTACTGTTATCGTATTTCAACTTTCTAACTTTCTTATATATTTGTGATGCTGTAAATATGTGCAACCTGACTTTTTGTCACTAGTTATATATTGCTATATTATTAGGGTGTGCCAATTTTCAAAAAATTTTGAAATAAAAAAAAAAAGGGGGGGTCTAATTTTGTGTTTTTCGGGGTGCTGAAGCCAAAGATGGCATTGAAAATTATATTATAATAGGCCTACCTTGGTCAATTTGAGATTGAAATTCATACGAAAAGTACAATTTTTGCCAAAAATACAAATTTTATTGCATATCACATATAGTTAAAATTGGATAAAAATTAATATCAATGAGCATAGAATAATGTATTTTGGTGTGATAAATCTATATCAAGCTTCTACATCTACAGTTGCAATGAAAATTATTCAACCCCCATTGCAAATTAGGTTTACTGGCAAAATTTACAAACTTTCAGCTGTTTGCGATGAACAAATCAAACAAGAACAATTTAAATGGCTCAACACTACAAAGATTACAAGAGGCTTCTCCAAATTCAACACAACATGTCACTTTTAATGACTACTGCAGGCTCAAAATTATTCAACCCCCTCATGACAAGCATCTTTAATACTTAGTAGAGCACTCTTTTGCTGCTATGACCCGCTGGAACTGTGATGCATAGGCAGACGCCAGCCTTTGGCAGCATTCCCAAGGAATCTTAGCCCAGTCTTCATGGACAATGGCCTCCAGTTCACTGTTATTCTAGGGTTTGTATGCTGCAACTGTGTTCTTCAAATCCTACCAGAGATTGTTTATGGGGTCTAAGTGAGGCGACTGTGATGGGCACTCTAGAATCTTCCCAGACTTCTTCTGAAACCAAGCCTTGGTGGATGTTGAGATATGCTTAGGATCACTGTCCTTTTGGAAGGTCCAATGATGCCCAAGCATCAGCTTCTCGACAGACGGCATGACATTTTCTCCTTGGATATCCTGGTACTTGAGTGAATCCATCTTACCCTCAACACTTTGCAGATTTCCAGTGCCAGAGGAAGCAAGGCAGCCGCAGAGCATCAAAAAGCCCCCACAATTCTGCACTGTAGGCAGGGTGTACTTTTCAGCATATGCTTCTTTATTCCTCCTGCAGACATACCACTGATTCATAAGCCTGAAATATCCCAGTTTTGTTTCATCACTACACAGAACAATATCCCCAAACTTCTGTGGCTTATTATCCCCCGCCACACGAAGCGGCCGGGGGATATTGATTTGACCTCCGTCCGTCCGTGCGTGCGTGCGTGCGTGCGTCGTCGTCCGTCCGTCCCGTCGTCCGTCCGGGATAAAGGGGAAACAACTTTTCACAAGAAATATTATAGGATCACCAAATTTGGTGTGTAGCTTAAGACCATAAAGACCTTGATCGAGTTCGAAAATGAGACCGCAGCGTGATTATTTTTCCCGGAGTTATTGCCCTTGATTCACTTTTTTTTTTTTCACTCTGTTCACGGTATATGTAAAGGGGAACAACTTTTCACGGGAAATATTCCAGATAGGATCACCAAATTTGGTGTGTAGCTTAAGACCATAAAGACCTTGATCGAGTTCGAAAATGAGACACGCGTGATTATTTTTCCCAGAGTTATTGCCCTTGATTCACTTTTTTCAACTCTGTTCACGGTATATGTAAAGGGGAACAACTTTTCACGGGAAATATTCCAGATAGGATAACCAAATTTGGTGTGTAGCTTAAGACCATAAAGACCCTGATGGAGTTTCGAAAATAAGAAGCACACTATTATTTTTCCCACAGTTATTGCCCTTGTGGCACTTCTGGGAGCCTCTGCTCATAGTATCTTTAAAGAAGACATTTTGGCGGGGGATGTTCTTGACCATGTCTACTTGTTTATATGGTTTTGAGCATATTCAAGCTTGTGCTTTTGGATCAGTTGTGGTGTATGTCTTGGAGACCTCCAAAGTTTAGTATGCGCCCTACTGTGCAAACTGAAACCTCAGTGCCTCCTCCAAGTCTTACTGCAGGTGTCCTGCAGTCACTCGAGGGTTTTTGACCACTCATCTCCTCAGGAATCTGGTGACAGCCATTCATAGCTTCCTCTTTCTGCCACATCCTGGTACTGTAGCCACTCTTCCTTTAACTCTGAACTAGCGAACTATGCTTCCAACTGTATCTCTACAGAAATTCAGTGCCTGCGCTACCTTTTTGTGTCCTTTTCCTTGTTTGTGCCAGGCAATGATCTCCTTTATTAGCTTTTTGGGCAATTCTTTTGACAGCCATATTTCTAATATGCAATCAGGTGTCACTGTCAACAAACCCCTAGCGAGTGCAAGTATTTGATGTGTTCTATCTCAAGCAAACCTGATGCAACTAATAAAGCTCTTGATTAGCCGTTTTAGGTGTGCTTGAGACAACACCTGAGTTGCAAATATGCTCTTATGAGGGATTCTATTTGGGGAGTTGAATAATTTTGAGACTGCAGTAGTCATTGAAAATGGCATTTTGTGTCAAATTTGGAGAAACCACTTGTAATATTAGTTGTGTTGAGCTATTTAAAATGTTCTTGTTTAATCTGTTTATCACAAACAGCTGAAAGTTTGTAAATTTTGCTGTTAAACCCAATTTGTAATGGGGGTTGAATAATTTTGATTGCAACTTTATATGAGAGAACATTTAGACAGTTAAATCAGAAACTGAATATGTACCAAGATCTGTGATTTTCGCTGTACATTAGCGTATGTCAATTTTTGGGTTCTCAGTACAATTGTTGCCCTTATACCCAGCACAAGTACTTCATTTGAAAGCCCATTATCTCCTCTATAACTTATTGCAACTGTACTAAAATAAAAGAAATTTGACACCCCTTAATTAGAATGATCAAATATTGTGACCGTAACTATTGCAGTAGAAAAAGTGTACCTTTCTATCAAAACTACTTTTAGTGCATAGTAAAGAATAATTGAGCAAAATTCACTAAAATTTGGAAATTAGTAGCTTGAATCATCAGCTTGCTTACAAGATCACTTCTTGAAGGATAGGGTGCATATATCTGGAGCTGATTCAAGATGGCTTCTAAAATGGCATCTGAAAAATGTTTTTTTTTGGTAATAATTTGAAATCGGTTGCTCCTAGAGCAAAAAGTTGTATTGGTAAGGTATATAAATGTGCCTATTCCAGTCATTTTGATGGTAAGCGCAAGTCTGTAGCAGGAGTAGTTTTTGAGATATGACATTTCTCGTTATTTCGAGGTTACGCCAATGGGCGTTTCAATGTTATATTGACGAAGCTAGACCTATTTTAACCCATTTAAACCGGGACAGCATGTGCGCATTTTAAGAACGTGTCGTTGCCGACACAGATGTGCGCGTAATTTTGAAAGTACCGTAATTACTGTAAGTTTTGCGCAATACAAAAAATTCCAACTGTTACTGAAAGCTGAGAAGCTGTGCTTCAGCCCAAATACAGGTTACTATGGTAAACATGGCAGCATGATTCTCTGCTGGGATTTTTGCATTAGGCCTTAAAGGGTTAATAAAACTGTCAATGCCATATTTGGATTCAGCACCCCCCAAAACACATAATTAGACCCCCTGTTTTTTTATTTCAAAAATTTTTGAAAATTGGCACATCCTACAGTATAGAATTGTGCCTGGCTCTACCAAAGTCAAAACGTCCTAAATGATATTGTCCTTGGCTTTAACATCCTCCCAATAAAACGTCCTGCTTGGTTGCGGGTGCTGGCCAGCCAGGCATGGCCGACAGATGCTCCTTCTCGCGGGCTACAGAAGGATGTTCTGGCAGAGGACATTAGGGGCAGAGGACGTTAAAGCAAAAGGCCATCTTGGCCTGGGACGTTTGGTCTTGAACTTTGTAACCCTGTCTTCTAACAGTCATCTGCATTCCCCAGGGACCTCATAGTCTTTAGGCTTATTTGCAATTCCCTCTAAAATTTCTGATATTTCACACTTTCCTGATCATCGTCATTTCTCTAGTGAAGACTGCAGCACCGCCTGTGGCGATTTTGCTTGTTATCCTATTATTACCAATGTAAATAAAGGCGTTGTAAGGCAGAAATTAGCCTAAAATTGTATCAAACTTCCATCCAAATATGATTCCCTTGTTGTATTTAATGCTATCAACATCCGATATCCTTTATTTTATGTGCAGTACTTCTCATGCATTTTGTATAATTTCCTGCTGCTCGCAGATGTATGTTTTTACTGGACACGTCAAACTATCAATCTCAACAGAGAAACAGAGCCTACCACGAAAAGCACTCCAGTCTATATCTGCTATCGCAATCTATTTCCAAATCTCATTTGGGTTCTAGTTAGCTAAATGCTATTTCACTTGTTATATGACAAAAGAGCCAATAAAGACTACTACACTAACTATTGCTACCAATTTTTAGCAATATCTGATGAGATTGTGCAGTCACATCCCCTTGTAACTACTACTTACACTGTATTTCTTTTTTTTTTTTTTTGCCAATTTTCATTATTGTCAGTACACAACTGAAGGATATTTCTACCCCTTCCAGTCATATTGGACACCATCTTGAATTGAATCTTGAGATCCACTCATTGGATGTTGTTATGACTGCTCTTGTTGAATTCCTAAAAATTATTCTGTGTCAAATCGTATGTGCTTTTCATAAAGTGCTGAGTGGTTCACCTAACAGATTTAAGTACACAGTACATAAACTGTTAAAGAGTGTGCTTCCTACAGCCAAATCAAAAGTACCTGAGGTCTCAAGATCGCACACACGTGCATACCATGATAAACAGCTATGTGGCTCTGTCTGATAACAGATGTTCTGTCATGGTGTAATCAGCAACACAGCATATGCCAGTATGCCATATAAATTTTTAAAACCCATTTCAATGTACTTTCATTAGAACAGCTTATGGTTTCAATGAAAGATATGAAATTTTAAGTTGGGTATGTGTGACATTCAAAATGGCCGCCATACAGAACCGGAAGAGGTAATTAGCATTTTTACAGCAATCTGAATAAATCATCTTGGTATGATGTGCAAGTGATCAAAATGTCATAACTCTGGGAAGAAGTTATCCGTTGGATATGAACAATCTAAAGGGGTTTTGAATGTAGTGCACTTCTGTTTTCTTCTTGTAAGACAGCCTGCTAGTAAAATATATTGTATATTGGTGTTTTTGTGTTTGATAAAGGTTGTCAATGCTGTAAAACCATGATTTAAATTCTAAAATGGTATTTCATGTCGTTACATAACAAGAAACAATGACTATTTGGAACATTTCAATGAGTAATTGGCGGCCATCTTGATATGCAAATTAAGTTGCAAAGGACTTTAAATTTCACTCAAAAAAATAAAAAAAATTGGTTTTAGCATACCTGTTTGCAGCTGGTTCAACCCTTTGTCTTACTTTCAATAAAAACAATGGTAGAAGAATCATTTTTTTTAATATCTGACGTGCAAATTATACAAAAAGTTAAGTAGGACAGTACCTATCTTTAACTGCATTTTGTGAAAACGTTTACCACAAACTAAAGTGTAAAACATCATTTTTCTGACAGGGGAGGCCTTTCTGAACAAGAAAAGTCATGTTTTACTCATATGTACTGAGGTCGAATTAAACTCTTAAAGTAAGCTAGCTACGCGGTTCTGGCCGCTGGCCTACCTAACTCTATCTCTAAACTCTAACCCTAATTTGTGTACTCGTAGGTGCCAATAACTCCACATCCACGACCACTCATGCTCATTTTTGCACATCCACGAGCTCGAGAATGCTCATCTTAGCACTACCATGAATTAGTGTAGGTGCCAAATCTTGCAAAATATATACATGGGAAATCTGGCTGATTCTGATTTTGTGTCACATATAACAGTTTTTCATCTATCTTTGACTTGCTGTCACTTTACTAAGTTTAGGCAATGGGCACTGAATCAAACAGGCATATTATTACAGAACCAGACGCCACGAGGCCTGTCTTAGTCACATGTCCAATCTCTGAGACAGTAATACAATATAATTTAATCCATTTCAAGGTATCTGGCATCTATCTCTCTATTACCATGAATTCTATGATAAATATCATTCACAACTTTTCAAATACAAAAGAATCCCATTGCAAATGTTATCTGTCACCTTTTGTGCTGTGTTCCAATTGCAGACTGCATTGCAAAAGAAACCCACAGATTATCACAGTTCGTTAAAACTCTGGTTAAGCCCTACTTTCAAATTCATAAGCATTTGAAATTTAAAAAAGACTAACTTCTGTGTCATGTTTTAGGTCGTTCACTATTAAAATACATCAATACACACTTAATTCTGTACTTTTAGTCCATGGGATATCAGCTCAAATTTTGCATTTTGTAAACTTGTATGTCAGTTTGAAGCAGATCAGTGATCTGATTACTCGGCCTTTCCGATTCATAGACTTACTTGTCTTCCAGTTGTTGCCCAAATCCTATTGTTCCACATTCAGAAGAAGCGCACGTATTGTCATTAATTAGCTATTTAGTGTTTGTTATACATCTTAAGTGAATTTATGGACATGTATGCATGCCTTGTTGTTGTATTTTAAGTATAACCAGTATCATGCAAGTTTTTATGATTAATTGGTCTTTTTTGGTTATCAATTCAGAATAATTAACCATGAAATGGCAGTAAACAGAATTACATAAACAAACTACATGTGATTTGCAATGTCATGGCCTGAGTTATCCTGAACATTTGACCCATTGGGTGGGAGTTGAACTGCAGTCAAACTTTCTACACTATAGGGTGACACTTGGCTTAGACTCCACACCTTAAAATATGGATGAGATTATGACTTGCTGTGTGAGCTGAATCTTCTCATTACACAACAGCATCAGGGTGAGATCACCCCAACCCCCTCAACTAAAAAGAAAAAACAAAAAACAAACAAAAAAAACCAACCCTGTACCTTTTGATGATGAGAGCTTTGCCCAAATATCATCCCTCTGACGGTTCATGACAGTCATTAAATTTCACTTCTGGATTAACAATTTTGCTGTTCCCTATGTTGATCCAGAAAAGGTTTATGCATAATCACTCTGTTAGATGAAGTATTGCTATTTGAAATACATAAGTAATTTTGGCTTGTGGCATCTAAACTGGTGACACTGTCATGCTACAGGCATTTTGCCATCAGAATAGAATTCAGTAGCCCAAAATTGAAATGACTTTGTCTAATGAATATTGTTATTTATTACTATAAGCTTTGTCACCTTTGCTTCATCAAAAGTTAATATGAAAGTTTATCTTGTTTATTTGATATAGCCAATGATTTACCCATGGATAGAAATGAAAACAAAAGCCTATATAGTCAAGAATGCAATTGGATTTTATTGACATTCGTAGTCAATACAGCACTCTGAAAATTTAGCTTGCCAGAGGGCAGTTGCCGTAGAGGAAGGTGTTGGGAAATCCAGTGCTAGGAATGCCGACAACACCGCTGGTGGCGGTCCTCGTGAGCCAAGCCGTAGCATCTGAGACAGTGGCACCGCTGACTTCGGAGAGGTACCAGGCCACCATACCAGCCACATGGGGGCAGGCCATGGAGGTGCCGGAGATGGTGTTGGTAGCAGAGTTGCTGGTCCACCAAGCACAGGTGATGGAGGAACCGGGTGCAAAGATGTCCACACAGGTTCCGTAGTTGAAGGAAGATCGCTGGTCTCCCTGCTGCTGGGTAGAGCCCACAGTGATGGCACCGGAGGCACGGGCAGGGCCGGAGAAACATGCATTAGCGTTGCTGTTACCAGCGGCCACAACTACCACAGAGCGTGTAGCAGCAGCGTCCACAGCGTTGTCCATAGATGTGCTAGCTCCACCTCCCAGCGACAAGCTGAGGACCCCGTTTGAATAATCTGTACGTCCTGCAGCCCAGTTGATACCATTAATGACACCAGTTGTTGAACCACTCCTGCTCTCTCCCAGGACCTTGACATCAATAACATCAATGGACTTGGCCACACCGTAGTTGGTACCAACTGCTGTTCCAGCAGTGTGTGTGCCATGACCATTTCTGTCCCCAGAGCTACTGCCAGCAAAGTTTGCACCAAATTTTGCTCTACCCTCTAAGCTACTAAATTCATTGTGGGTGAGCCGGATGCCAGTTTCCAGAATGTAAACAGCAGTTTTGGCCCTGTTGGGACTGCCTTCATATGCATATGCACCATTTGTATTTGATTTTCCCGAAATACGACCAAGGTTCCAGATGGGACTGTTCTGGGTCGTGCAAGCTGTTGAATAAACCTTCTGGTTGACCTCTACAAACTTGACCTCAGGCAGGTTGCCCACGTAGCTGGCAACCAGTTCATCATCACTGAACAGCTCAAATCCAAGGAAATCATCAATGACCCACTGACTTCCTACCTTGAACTGTTCAGACAGGGCTTTGACCTTGGCGATGGTAATGTCAATGTGCTGGGTATTTGCAGCCCTTTTTCCAGCCACAGGATTCAGGACAACAATGTATTCACCAGGAATACGGTCAGGGCTATCCTGGTGCAGGATGGTGGCCGCCTGGATGGCCGAGAAGCAGAGTGCAGCGAGAAGAACCTTCAACATCATCTTCAGGGTACAGCTAGACGTTCAGATGAAGTCAGTTGCAGCTGATGCTTCTGCCCTGAATCCCTGCTGCTTTTATGGGCAAATTTCTTATCAAATTCATCAATTTATCAAGGATTTTGGCACAAATTATCTACATCACATGCATCACTCATGAAAAACAGCTGATGAAATTCCGGAAGTGGGGACGTGTACATCAGCTGTGTAAACGTACTACATGCCTATTGGACAGCCCTCACTACACCCACAGCGACACCTATAATTTGCATGACCCTTTTTTTCCTAAGACTCAGGGAAACATTTATACTATAATTAAAATAAAATCCACCCTTTCGGACATTTACATAAAAACTTTCTTTATCAAGGAATTGCACGCCCTCACTCATGGCATGGAAGTTTCCAATGTCTCTGACTTTTTTGTACAGCTTTGAGCTGAAGCTCAGTTACTTATTATTTTGCCTTCAGATAGCAGCGATCTCATACTGCCAGTCTAAAGTTTCACTGAGAGGCTGAAAAGTGAGTGTTTCGGCTATCTGCTCATCCAACCCCGTATGTGTGAGAAACTTCGAAATAGCCATTTATTCAACATTGGAAAGTTTGATAAACTTGTAGATACGGGGTTGGATGAGTAGATAGCCAGTGTTTCTTGTGTTGAATGATGACACGGGGTTGTATAAGTGCCACCCATATTTTGGCCTGATGAACAAAATTCAGGATCAGGTGCTACCAACTGGCATATTCCCGAATTAGGTCCCTATTTATATTACTGAACGTGTATAACGTGTTCCAGAATGTATGCTTCATTACATTGACACATTTTAGATCTTCCGAGGGGCATACAGGGGAGAATTATTGACCTAATTCAGGAGAATGCCGACCAACTCTGATAAAAACTGGAAGAAATACACATTTTTTGTCAAAAGTTGAGTTCTCACAAATGTGTTCATATATCACTAGTAATTTTGTAAATGGCCACTCGTTTTCTCACATGAAAATCAAAGCTCTGAGGCACATTGAAATTAACATAACACGAAAACAGCAGACAACAGATATTTTGACATATGAGAATTCATTTTCAGTAATATTAGCCATGAAATACAGGGTTATTTGTGCAACAAAAAGATATAGTATTTTTCCATACATGTAGAAAATTTCAGAAAGCAAAGGCCAAATGCTTATTGTGTGACATCAGGTAAAATTAGGTCCCACAAATCACCCCATCCTTCCCTAGTTGGTACGGTGTTACATCATTAAACTCCAAGTGCCCACTGGTTTCAAATCTATGGCCATGATGAATAGTTTGCTGCTTGAATGTCACAAACCAAAATTAATATATACCACAGTACACTACAGGTGCTGTATTATACAGTGAATGTATTTTCGATTCTCATTTTCCCTTAAATTCTAAAATAAGCATAGGCTACATGTAATTTACATTAAATAAACACAAAAGGTTTGTTTCTAATTATTAGATGCAATTAATCCAGCACATTGATCCTAGTATAGAGTCAAGATTACACTGTGTTCACATAAATCACCTCTTATTGAAAACAATCTTGTCATGTGTCACAAGACTTCAATCTAAATCATGACAGAAATTCTGATAATATGTTCAAACATGTGCAAACAATAAAAAGTTTCCCAAGTGACAAGAAAAACGGGACTAAGCACTGTTTTGTAATGTTTGCCATACGCCAGCATTATCTTTGTTTTAAACATTGTTGAAAATTACACACACTGGACCGAAAAACTATGGCTTGTGCAGGATATTGAATACATTGGTTAAGAAATAAACAACCAAAGTACATATTAGGTATGGATTCGCATTCTAACTGGTTTAATGTGATTGACATATTCATACCAGTATCATATGTGCCTACAAATACCACTATAGACCACATTCATACAGGTCTTATGTGTGTCTAAAAATACCACTATAGACCATATAGTTTGCTAGCCAGACACATTTCAAGTGAGTCCACTGTCAAGTCCACTCACTCCTACATTTGTACATTCTTGAGTTTTCTAAATTTGACACAATGACTTCACTGGGAAGGAACAGCTTTAAAATGTTTAATGAGAAGAAGTCTGGTTCAATCAGCGGCCTCAGCATCCTAACCTGTATTCATCATTATGGATTCCGCTGGTTTCTCGCTGTAATGATACTAATGATCTCCACTTTTTTCGTTTCCAAGGAGTATTGAGAGGACACCAAGGTCACAGAAGCATGAATATACTCTCTGTGCAAAAGGGATGTCATTGAGAACCTTGATATCAGAATTTTTGCAAAAAGGTTCTGTACTTTTCATGGGTTATTGTTGAGAGCTTTATGTGATATTCACAGTCAGCTAAACTGATCAGGCAGTGATTGGTCTTCTGAAGCTGTAACGACTTACAGAACATCTACCAACAACCTGACAGAAGACAGGGTAGCATGTGGATCGGACACACCAATTAATGAGAGTGCCATCATTGATCCAATTCAAACTGACATCCTTGTTCACAAAATGTGAAATTTCAGCTGACAAGCCCAATAATTAAACAGAGAGAAATTAGTTTTATGGAGATGTATTTGCACAGTGAGGGACCTTGAACATGAGATTGAGACTCCATCTGAGGTTTTCATCAAAATGCCACAACTGAAAGAGCTCAAGTTCACCAGAGTTTACATCTGTCAAGGAAACAAGGGTTGGGGTTATACTGCCATAGATGCAGAGTTACGTTTGAACATTGTGCGAAGACATCTTGTTACTGTCGCGGTCACTTTTGTCTAGGGATATAATTTTGCTTGTAAAAGAAGGCAGGCTGGCCTGGACTGGTGAAGGTAGAGGGAAAGCCGGGACTTACCTCCCCTCACGACGGCACCATGGCGTTCCAGGGCAAGCTCAAGCTGCCGCTCCACCAGCGAATAGCTCCGCGTCGTTCGGTTCTTTGACTCAGTATAGGGAGTTATTTTCTGAAAGCATGGCAGTCTGATACGTGACAAGTTAAAATAAAACAGAATCGAGTGGTCGGGAAAACGAGAGTTTAGGGAAGGTCCACCACTTCAGGGCTCCGGCATAGTGCAAGAACCACCTTTGATTTTGGCCTATTTAAAAGGGATGCCCCTCCCATGACCAACCGCTGCCGAGTGAGGACACAAGGCATTGTCCCGATTTCCCCAACCAGTCACCAATCGCAGTGCACAGCCGCCATGCCACTAAATGTGTGTTACCTATATTTACATTTTACTACAAAACAGAGGAACTATACTATTCAAAAAAAGTAGGGGATATTTTATTTTGAGATCAAAATTTTCACATATACAAAGGGATACGAAACCATGTTGTATAGTTCCTACTGAGGAGGCATTTCCAAAAGAAATTCATCACCCAAACACATCAATGACACTCTCACGATCTGCACGGGATGCTATTGATGATCAAGGGGTTGTGCCACAAATTTGCATGACTCTGAATTGGAAGGTTAGAGCCACTGTAAAGGAAGATTTTGAAGAGAAAGCATCAGATTATCAGTGGTTGAAGTCGTTAATTAAACAGAGACCTTGCGCCGTCTAACACAGGAGGAGAGGTTCGTGTGCCTTGGCATGCTACAGGTTGGCACAAGACAGGTCGTTGTGGCAAGGGCAATGAATGTTTCCCAGTCTGTCATCAGCAGATTATGGTCCAGACATCGTGCTACAGGGTCTGTTCAGGATAGACCACGATCCGGGTCGACCAAGGGCAACAACTCAGGCTCAGGACAGATTCATCCGCACTATTGTCTTGAGAAATCGTATGGTAACAGCAAATCAGATAAGGTCTCAACTTCAAAGGGATACTGGCTTGGTAGTGAGTGGCCAGACCATCAGGAATCGTCTGCACAGATTTCACTTACACGACCGACGTCCTCGTGTCATTCCCTGTTTGAGGATCGTCACATTAGGGCCAGACTCCAATGGTGTCGTCATCATCAACGCTGGGATAATTGCCGATGGAACAACGTAATGTTCTCAGATGAGTCGAGGTTCACTGTGGACTTCCTTGACAGACGCAGGAGGGTTTGGCGCCGGCGTAATTGAACGTTTCCATGACGTTAACGTCATTAGACATGATCCGTATGGGGGTGGATCTGTAATGGTGTGGGAGGCATCACTGCTGCCGGCAGAACAGACTTGCATGTTGTTGCTGGACGTGTCACAGGGCAGTACTACCGGGACAACATCTTGGCACCCCATGTTGTGCCGTTTGCACGTCGTTATGGCCACCGTTTCATTTTCCAAGATGACAATGCCAGATGTCATAGGGCCAGGATCGTTACAGATTACCTCCAGCAGCAGAATATCACCACATTACCATGGCCAGCACTCAGTCCGGACCTTTCCCCCCCGCGAGCATGTCTGGGACATGCTTGGACAGCGGCTACGCCAACGTCAACAACCTCCTGCCAATGTCCAAGAACTTGCTGCAGCATTGCAACAGGAATGGAATAACGTTCCCCAAAATGACCTGGGACGTCTCGTTAGGAGTATGCCACGCCGAATTCGAGCTTGTCTAGCCAACCGAAGGGGTTTTACCCGCTACTGACTCTGTTTCACAATGGTGGTAAATTTGCTGTGTGACCCTGTGTTTGTGTCGACCCTTATTCTGGAGAATCTGTCCTTTACTGACTGTACAAAGGGTTTCGAATAAATTGACAAATGTTTCCTTAATGTTTATATGTCATTTGTTTCCTTCCTGACCTCATGATCTGCATTTCATGGTAATTGTAAATCCAATATCCCCTACTTTTTTTGAATAGTATATTAGTGTTTCTGTCATTGTGCCTCGTTGCCGGATCCGAGGGCATAACATTACGTTAAATAAAAGAAGTTTGCAAGTAAAACCATCAATTAAAAATATTATAGATAAAATAAGGTATATATGCAAGGCTGCAGAGCAGTATCTATTCTATAAACTAGCAGAGTTATCTAGAAATGAGGATTTGATAGTCATAGAGGGAGTGGTGTAGTGGTCAGCAGAGCATGAGGTGAGCAGACTGTGGTCGGATGGTCAAATCCCTAGCGGTCAGTGGGCCCACATTGGTCACAGACGAGCAGCCAAGCAGCCAGCAAACAGGCCAGCCTCCAGGCGGGACTGATGCAATCAGGGGATACCACACTCAGCCCCAGGGCGTGTTTAGATGGGGTTCCCTGGTCCCTGAGTGGCCTTTGTATAAAATATACCATGCTTCCCTGTCCTGGAAGGATGCAAAACTATATGCACTTCAAGCTGTATTATCGATTTTTTGTATATAACAACATATCATTCACCCTCTGGGTATGGTGCCAGACAAGGATATCATATCTTCTAATTAGAGTGCACTGAAATAATTCATTGGGTCAAGACCAATATTCGGTCAAGATGCTTTGTTTCACATAACAGATATACTTCTTCCACTGAAAATTTTACATATTTTCGTAATAGCTAGCATTGCTTATAAAGACAAAACATGGTCCGTAACGTGCAACATTTTGCTCTGAGAAAGAAGTGCATGAATTTGTCAGCTTTAGTTTACAACAACTGTACACATGTACAGATCTTGCACATTAAAGCAGTGTGTTTCCTCCTTTCTGGTACAGTGTACTTTCATTCTTATGGAATATAGCTCGCAATGCCTCAAGGCTGTCTGCAAATATTCTGAGTCATCATTAAGAAAACACACCGGGATGCAGAAACTGAAAGCTAAATAGCATGGCACACTATCATAACACAGAACTGTGCAGAAAGCTAGACCTTGGGGAGCTGTTACTTACTTTCAAGAGGTTAATATTCCTTGTAGTGTTGCCTCTAAACATAGCAAGCTTGACCTGAAAGCAGTGAGTTTGATCTTTGTTCCTGGGGTCATGTTGAGGTCATCTGCCTGCGGAAGTAGCTGTTTTTACCTTCTTACTGGAGAATATTTATGACATCATAATTCTCCATGGAAGTATGATGTATTTCTTTACAGCTATTTACGCCTATAGCAGACAAACTCACTTTTCTACAGATAAATATACTTAGAATTGTTTCCACACACATGAATATATTCAGTTACCACTTGCAGCATCTCAACAAATGACAAACTAGAAACTTTGATTATCTACCGAAGGAGGAATATATCCACAAGTTTATCACACTTTCCAATCTTAAATTAATGGCTCTTTCGAAATTTGTCACACATACGGGCCTATATTGGTAATAGCTAAACCTTAATATCAGATATCCTAAATGGCTCTTTGAAAATAATCATTATCATTTTCCTAAACTGTTTTCATATTGAAATTATGAAAGTTGTTAATTTAGTAAAATAACACTTGCTTTTATGAGAATGTTTGAGAGATCATCTTTTTATCGTAATCACAAACAAAATAACGTAGACATTTAGTAAAGTACTACAACAGGCATGCTTTTCAGATGTTGGAATATCATGCCAATTCTGCAACTGTAGTGTTTAGCACACCCAACTTGCTGTCGTACAGTTACTGTCACGTCATTGACACACACATTTGGCATCACTTCCAGGCTGCAGTGCATCCCCTTGTGGTGCATACTAGTCATTATTCACCAGTTGTGGGTCTACTCCCGATTATTGCTCTAGTGGTGTACACCAGTCATTATTGACCAGTTGTGGGTCTACTCCTGATTATTGCCCTAGTAGTGTACACCAGTCATTACTGGCCAGTTGTGGGTCTACTCCTTATTATTGCCCTAGTAGTGTACACCGGTCACTATTGGCCAGTTGTGGGTCTACTTCTGATTATTGTCCTAGTGGTGTACACCTGTCATCATTAGCCAGTTGTGGGTCTACTCCTGATTATTGCCCTACTAGTGTACACCATTCACTACTGGCCAGTTGTGGGTCTTCTCCTGATTATTACCGCCGGAGGATGTCTCCGCATCTCAGCTCCGAGATCTCCGCTGGTATGAGTCCTGCATTAGCAATTCAATCCTCTGTGTTGGTTTTGTGGACCTGGAGCTGGAGACTGCAGGCTTTGTGAGCTTCTGTTCATCTCCCTTGGCTGAATTCCATTGTTTTACCCCTCTCCTGTCCTTACAAAAAGCTTCAACATTAGAAACTAGCCATGGATGTACGAAACAACCCTAACTTGTTCAATTAATTCCATTGTCAGTTCTATCATCCAAATGGAGGGTTCATGACAAAGTAATAGAGATGAACAGGACCAGTGTGTCTGACAATGCTACTGTCATGTGACCATGGTACTTTATATGCAGTTGACATTTACAGAAACAATGCAAGTGTCCAGGGAAGACTGCAGTACATTGACTGCCTGGGACTTCCTACTCAGTTGTTCGGGACATTAGTGTGCTTGCCCCCTTCAAAGAGACTATGGGCTCTAAATTCGTTGACCAGGCGCAGGCGTGGCGAATGTGGGAAGCGCCGCGCCAACGGGGTGTATCCAGACGCATTTTGCAATTTCGTGCCCGGCGCAAGTACTCCTCTGTCTGGCCTCTGTCCCTCCTGCGGCGCAAGTGGCAAAGAGGGAGGAGAGAAGGCATGAGTGGGTTTAACACAGCCGAGTCAAATCTTCACCAATCAAATGAGCTCCTCTCCTCACCTTTAAAAGCACCGTGGGCGAGGCGCGGTGCAAATATCGTTCGACATGAATGAGGCAGGACACGGCAGCCACACCAGACGGCCAAACTTCAGCCAGGAGGAAACTGACGTTCTGGTCCGGGAGGTTCAAGCTCGCAGTGGCCGAACATATGGTCACGCGAACAGACCTCCATGGTAGAGCCCTGCGCGGGACTGTTTTCTTCATCCCACTCCTGCCCGCTCTCGCTGAATTTCTGACCATTACCGCCCACAATGTGTATGTCCACTCCCGCCCGCACCCGCAAAACTCTGAGAACTTATGCCCACGCAATAATAGAGATGCATTGATTTTTTTGTGTTCTCCCGTCCCGCAGGAGAAAACACGCCATTTTATAGGCTATTAATAGAGAGATTCGTGGAGTTTGTTTCATTTCCCTGGCCTGCATGTCTTTTGACGCACTGGTCAGGAATAGCGCTCCTATTTCATTTTTTTCATTGAGTTTTGAATGAAATAAAGGCTGTTTTATATTCTATTCTCTTCCTCGGTAGTTTATTTATTTTTCTACCTTTATATAATCACGCAGTGATTGAGGTTAAGGTCTCTTTTCTAAGAGAGACCTGAATAAGAAACATTAATGCGAACACAATCAGCAGATAGACAACACCACACAAAAAATTTAAATATCACTTTGTTTTATCAAAAACTTCACACAACCACAACCATCACACGGCACATAAAAAAGACTACTTAGCAAAAAATACAATATGATGAACACGAGTGGACTTTTACCGTTGGGGAGTTCTCAAAATCAAACTTAGAAAAAAGGCCAAGTTCTGAGGAAGCGACTAGAATTATTCCGTGTGGCTGTTCCGCTGACGTGGGACGGTCCGTCCAAGCTTCACGGAGCAGTCGAACAGTTTGGATTGGGATCCAGTGAGAGACGCCATTCAGGGTTTGGGAAAGAACTTTTTTTTTTCCCTGTAACTCATCCCACCACAAAAACTGATAACGCTGAATGAAAACTTTCTTTTTTTTAATCACTCGTATTCACTCCATACTCCTGCCCTGAGTTACTTAGAACCACTGGCGTAGCTACACATGTGCCTGGACGTGCCGGTGCCGCATAGTCAGGCTGCTGGCACACCCAGGCCAGAGCCGAGAGAGAGAGAGAGAGAGAGAGAGAGAGAGAGAGTCATTTCCATTGACTCCAATGGACCAATTTTTTCACAGCAATGGAATAGTTCCCGGAAGTTATCAAAGAAGACTAGTCACGCTGCTGAGTTGAAGCGAAGAAGATCCGGTCATGATGCATTTACTGAAGGTATTTACAGAGAGTAAGATGTTTAAAGAATTATATTGTATGTCGTCAGCACATCTGAATTTAATTTACACGTACAGTAAAGCATTTAATTGGATTATCCCCCTCTAAATATGGCGATGTATTCAACGTTTACGGACAACAAATTGGGCTAGGATACTAGCTAGCTAGTTAAAGTTGCAACGCATAGTAACTAGCGTTAACCACGAGCAGCATAATAGCCAATTGTAAATTCCGTTCTTTTGATGCCATTTCATACACCGCCGTCGTGGAATTGGAGAAAAATGTTTCTCAGACTTGATTTTTGTGGGGGTGGGAGAGTCAAATATTAATCATTAATTTTAAAATTGGCGGAAATATATTGGTTTTGTCAGTGTTGTGATGAGTGGAGGCGATGAAGTGAGGTTATCCATTTTGAGTTAAAGCTGACGTTAGTGTAATGAAGTTTACGTTATTCAATAATAAAAAGGGCTTTTATTTGTTGTGATACATCGCTATTAATATTGATTTAATGTCTAATTTTTTTTACTTGTATACAGTAAAATAAATCGTAACCAATGGTTTGAGTGTTTTGGGATTTGTGAATCAGTTGACTATTACCTGCTCAGATTTTGTTTTCGCTCAGCTGATTTAGGATTGATGGCAAATGGAGAGGGAAGCTGGGGACTAAATACAAGATTAAAACCGAATAAAAAGTCAAACTGGGCCAAACATACAAGGCTAAGTGGGGAATCATAATGAATGCAAAAAAAAATAAAATAAAATAAAAAAATAAGCTATACTGTATTACATGTCTAAAAGACTGAAGAACATGAGACATCTTTATACATATTCCCATCACATCAGTAACTGATGCCACTTTCCATACTTTGTTCAACGTCAACATACTGATGATGTTCCACTGGGAAAGTAAGCCCCTCCACATCTCCTGTGCAATTTCCCATCCAAGCCAATATAGGTGTCTAACCCTTTCTCTTTTTCTCACCCTCTCTCTCTTTCAGCACAAGAACCACAGCCAATTTGGTTAGAGCCAGAGGACCCCCAGCAATGAGACAGACGACTCTCACCCTGCACCCTGAGTCTCGACTTCCTAAGCTTTGGAAGCCTTTTCCTGTTCCTTATTTTCAATAAACTGAACATTAAGCTTCCCAATTGTGTGGTCTTTGGTTGCGAAAAAGTGTTGGAGTATGATTACCTCACATGTGTAGTTGTTTTAATTTTTAATGATTGTTAGATTGCTCCTACTAACTTGAGGCAACAGTTTTTTGCTCCTCTTCACATCACTGGGGAAATTGACTCTGACACTTTTTTTTGGCAACACATCCTCTTGAGGGTGTAATGATGCATGTTAAACATGTAATACTGTAACAGTGTTATCTAGCAGTCATAATGAAAAATAACTGAAATATAGTTATAACAGGGCAGGCTACTTACCCTCAAGTGGCCTGATGTAGTTGTGGCGCTAATTGGTGAAAGTGACCTTGATTATCCTTTATAGTATTATAGATCCTATGATATTACAAGAGAATGCCTGTAATGTTCTTGTAAGAATTTAAAGTGCTATGGTACTCAATCATTTCACTGATCCTATTGTACACACTCTTTACTATGGATCCCATGAGGTGGTCCAGATGAGGCTAGGCTAGTCTGTGTTGTAATTGGCCTAGTTATCCTTTCTGCCTAGTTGTCATAGTCGGCATATAAGATTGATTGCACTGGTTGTGTTTTTGTGATGCTATAGCCTTCTGTTTCACTTTTGCAGAGACTAAGGTCAAATTGTTATCTTTTCTGCTGTTTTTATCTATAGAAGGCCTATTTTATTTGATAAGCTTAAATGATGATTGCACTGTTTCAATAACAACCAAAGAATGACCAAAGCACTTTTTATAAGCTGTGTTATGGCTGTGTTGTAGCTATATGGAGAGTAATGGATAGGTGTATCTCTGTGAAGGCTCTGGTACAGGTACATAAACTGTATAAGCTAACTGTGTTATGGCTGTGTTGTAGCTATATGGGGAGTAATGGATAGGTGTATTTCTGTGAAGGCTCTGGTACAGGTGCATAAACTGTATAAGCTAGCTGTGTTATGGCTGTGTTGTAGCTATATGGGGAGTAATGGATGGGTGTATTTCTGTGAAGGCTCTGGTACAGGTACATTAACTGTATAAGCTAGCTGTGTTATGGCTGTGTTGTAGCTATATGGGGAGTAATGGATGGGTGTATTTCTGTGAAGGCTCTGGTACAGGTACATTAACTGTATAAGCTAACTGTGTTATGGCTGTGTTGTAGCTATATGGAGAGTAATGGATGGGTGTATTTCTGTGAAGGCTCTGGTACAGGTACATTAACTGTATAAGCTAACTGTGTTATGGCTGTGTTGTAGCTATATGGGGAGTAATGGATAGGTGTATTTCTGTGAAGGCTCTGGTACAGGTGCATAAACTGAAGGCCTATCCTGTTTTGCAGAGACTGAGGCTTCAGTTATCAATATATTTTCTGCCTGATTGTTGCCTATAGGCAATCTCTACCGCATAACTTATTGCTATGTGGTAGTGAGTAATGGATTGTTTTATTTTTGTGAAGGTGCGTAGCCTTTTGTGTCTGAGAAAATTGAAGTGGCACACTCCATTTTTCCAAGGCACAGCCAGTGTCATTTTTCTGGCTACGCCACTGCTTTGAACATTGTTTCCCCCTCTCATATTCCCCCTCTAGCCTTTATTTTTAGGATTTTGTTTCCTTAATTTTTTCTCTTAATTTTGATATGTAATTGAAGGTCGTTTAATGACGAGAAGGCTGTCTGGAAATGTTTTATTTAGCTGACCGTGACTTGCGTCTGGCAAGCGCATCTGGTTGCTATAATCTGTACTGCAGCGGCCCGATCTTTTCCTATTTTTTTACAATTATTTTTATTGAGTAGCTGGATATACATATTTCGATTTCTTGCATGTGTCTAGGCTGGGGCCTGCAATTTGGGTTATTTAGTTTCCGTGTATAAATGTGTTTTTTTCCGTAACCTGTTCTTTTTTCATTTGATGTAAATAATGATATGATTTGAGCTAACGGAAATGCCTCTTTCTTTGTTGTTATAATACAAGTTATTTACTTTCTCACGGTTTTGTTGAGTTTTTCCTTAATATGCTGTGGTGGAGCTGTACTCAACTCACTTATTTTGGTCGACTGTACACTAGTATTTTGGCACATTTGTCACAACTAAGTCCAGTTCCTTTCCATCTTTATCACAAACAAACTTCTCCAAATGTCCGACGTGCCCTGTTTTCTTTTTCTATTGTAAAGGCCTTGTTTGATCTTTTGTGAGGTCAAAGTGACATCCATGGCGTACAGCTATGTTGCGTGCCACAGAGATTGCACTGACACTCTGAGGGCAGTCAGGTCGAGTTTCCATTACGCGTGCCAACCGCCTTTGATCTGACATCAGGACAATCGATATAGATACTATAATTTATGTGCTGATTCAGATAGTTAGCTACATTAAATAGAGGTTGCTGTAATTACACTCTTAGAAGATTACTGTAAAATCTACATTAACTTGGTGGCAGCAAATGGCAAGTAAGTTGCTGTAGTATATTCTACAGTATGCTTACTGTAAATAAATCACATAAACGGAAATATTATTAAGTACTGTATTATTACTGACAGTAGTGGTAACAGTACTGTAATACTCCTTACAGTAACATAGTGCTGTGCTGTATTTCTTACTGTATTTATTACTGCTAGTGCTAATATAAGACTACTGTAATAAGAATTATTGCATTAATTTTTAATACTGTGAATCACTAACTGTGAAATAATTGCCTACTGTAAAATCAAGACACATTTAGTCACAAAAAAAGCATTTATTCTTGTTAATGCCACAAAGATTTGGTACTTTTGTACATGCATTTATATAAAAACATGAACTTTAAAAAAAATTAAAAGGACCAATCAAACATTATTTTTGGACATGTTTACATGTCAACATGACATTTTAAATTAATAAAGCATGTATAAAACGTTGGTTGCATTTGAAACATTGCATTTGTAAATAATATACAATCAAAAACATTCTGGGGCTCAAAATATTTTTCATTAAAATAGGCCAAAGTAGGCAAAGGCCTACACATTTGTTATAAAATATTTATAAAACATCTAGAAAATATTGCATTTGAAACCTTGCATTTGAAATATTGCATTTGAAAACTGTGTATATTCAGAAACATTTCCAGGCATGAAAATCAAATGTGGACTCTGGAAATAGGGCTTTAAGTGTTAATTCGCTGAACTTATCCTTTAAACAGCCAAAAGTAGACCTAGGCCTACACAGTTCCCAGCATGAAAATCAAAAGGAAAACAGTATAATGAATGAAACCTGTGAACACAATATGTCTGCCGGGTTGAATCTGATCCGAACACGCCCTCATTATACATATTCAATAAGTTGCTTTGATAATTCTTCACAAAGTCTACTGAACATTTGGGACATAGCATTGCGCGTACTTCTTGGAACTTCTCCATCAGAGTGGATATTAAGGACACAGGTAAAATAATCTGTTTGTTATCGCAAGTAAAAAAGAGACAAATAAGTAAGAAAAAGATTTAAAAAAAAATAACATGCCTGTTCAGGTAGCGCTGATCATAGCCAGCATCCCTTGTGCATACACATCAGGGTAGTGGGCTGGTCTCTCACTCGCTTGCGTTGGTGGAAGTCTTCTTCCTGGCAGTGGGTGGAAAAATCAAAAATTCATTATAGACAAGAGTGATGGTATTTTGTCACCAAGGGATGTCACCAATAAATGGCACGTTTGTACAATGTGTGTGTGCGTTTCATGAAAATATTAACCTTCAGGGACCATCTTAATTTTGCATACACTTAACCACTTCGGACAAAAATGTCCCCTTCTGAAAAACTGCTCAAAAAATCTAAGATTCATATTTTTTCTGCTTTTTTTACATAAATCTCTTAAACCACTTCTCCTCTGTCCAAAACTACCAAATATTTAATAATTCTGATGATTTTAACCCCTGAAATGCCAGTGTGATTCCTTGACTTTTTTTAATGAAAAAAAAACACAAAAATTTACTTATTTTCTGAAAAACAAATGTCAAGTGGCTGGGGGATTTTTTTTAAATCAGTCTTGGGTAGGTCAAGGATTCCTCAAAGTATTGGCTTTGTAGCATCATTAGTACACCAGCAGATGGTGCTATTTTCCCATGATATAGGGACATGAAACTAAGCATTTAAGAGCCATTGGGTCTCATTCATGAAACGTTAGTAAATTTGTGCGTAGATAGCACATAAAAGCCTACACTACTAAAAACCATCTCCGGATTCATGAAAACCGCGGGAAACTCAGATCTGATCGTTAAAACGTGTGTATGATCATGAATGCCAATCCATCGTAAACTGATAGCGCGCTCCCGGTAATCAGCAATTAGCATAAATCCCCGCCCATGAATTGCCAATAACCACCATATAAGGAGGTGTAGATGCATCCAGTCGACCTGTCAGTCATGGCGCAAACAAAGAAAGAGAGAGAAAGAAAAAATAATTTTTCCGAAGCGGAGACAGAAATAATTTTGGGTGGAGTTAAGAAAAAACATTTAATTTTCATCTGTTAGCAGTGGTGTGACAGGGACAGGCAAAGCGAAGGCCTGGAGGGAGGAGACAGATGCCGTTAATGCTGTCTCTGTAGTCCGAAGAACCATGTCCGAGGTGAAGCGTAAATGGTTTGACATGAAACTGGAGGCAAAGAAACGCATAAGCGCACACAAAAAATACATCAGCCACAGGAGGAGGAGGCTCACAGTCACAACTATCAACTGCAGACGAGCGCATCGCTGGCATAATTGGGGAGACCTCTCTGTCAGGAATTATACCTGACTTAGACAGCGACATGCCTATATTTTTATTATCATCATTCAACATGTAGAAAGAACGTGTAATCTATTGAGTCAATTCACATAGATAATTCTCAATCATGAACCTAATCTGGATCTTAAACCAGCCAATTGCCAACTAATTTAACTAAATGTGTTATATTATTAATCGTTAGTCATGTTTGGGCTATATTACGCGTTTCAAAGGCATCTGCGTATTGTGTACATAACAGGGCGCAATATGAATTAAAATTGTAATTTCCAATTGTGACAAGCATTATTTATGTGCATTCTTAAATTTACACAAGCACTACGCTTGGTCAGCAGCGTGTGCAGATTTTGTTAGTAGCTACGAAAAGATCAGAGCTACTAAAATATTGATGAATGCGGAGATGCGCGTAAATTTCCGTCTGCGAACAGTTTACACACAAATTCGTTCTGCTCACGTTTCATGAATGAGACCCATTGCCTGTAAGGTTCAGGCAGGTGGTGATAGTCACCCACTTCAATTTTGCTGAAACTTTGGTGGTTTTGTGTCCCTACCCTAACTAGAAAATTCCCCAAATTTTTTGGCCCTACCTGCACCGGTTTGGGTTTTAGGGGTCAAACAAGTGCAAGCCAAAAGTTAGTGTAGTTAGACTATCTGTTAGAGGTGAGAAAAAGTTGGGATAGTGTATGTGCACACGAATAGGTAGCGCCAAACATGGCAAAATGGTAAAATTTGGTGCATTTCAGTGCCACTTGTGGCGTGCGCGGTCGATTGACAGGGCAAAGGTTTGTTGCATAATGAAGTACAGAGGTCTCCCTTTTAGTTTATCAAAGCCATTTCTTGGGATAAGGACTACTGTCCATAATGGGTGGCGCTTTACTAACAGATGTACTGGTACACGCGTAAAGCAATATCCACTCAAAATTGCTCATGATTGGTCCAGCTGAAATGCGCGGTGAAAATCCCAAGGAAATACTTTTGTATGAGATGTCCTTCATCCTTAAGCATGCAGTTATTGCAAAGGGAACAATGGGATCATGACTGCGCAAGTCTATACAAGGGCTGCTAAAAATGCTACTTCCGTGGAACATGAAGAGTTGAATGAAGCATACAAGATTGTTGTTCGTTCGTAAAATTTTGTTCTGAACCACTTAAAAAAGGGTACAAATACAATAAAATGGAACACAAGAAATCAACTATTATCCAGAACATGGAACAAGGTCAAACTCACAGTTACATGTAGGGATTACAACGCAGCTGATTATATGAGTACGTGATACAATGGGGATGTCGCCACTCAGAATCAGTCGCTGGATGGCTCTGCAACTGTATGAGCACTTCTACTGTGATCTCGCAGGGAACGTCGAGGATGACACAACTGTGATGATTTGGTGTCAGTCATGCCCGCCATGTCGTATTGTCACGAAGATGACGCTGCTTGCCTGTAAAATGGCCTCATGTAGTCATACAGTCGCAGCAACATCTATCTGCGGAGATGTGGCGACCTCCTCATTCCACCCTAGTCATGCATGAAAAGTACATCACAGGTACGTATATTGTATACTAAGTTAGTCCTGTGCAGCCTATAACCAACTATGACCATGTTAGTAGACTCATTTCACATAGTACATGATCTTCACAAAGTCTTCTGCAGGAAAATTGTACACAAATAGTCTTTTTGAGAGAGCTTCCATGTCTGGGGCACTGAGTTTAGCCTGTACGTCTGCTAGCAGCTGCCATGAATTGTGGGAGAATGCTGTAGATTCATCAGGCCATACGAAGCATCGTTCTGAAAGATGATGATGTGCAGCTTGTGAACGAAGTATGGTGTTACAGTAAAAGGGAAAATTGCATGTTTTTGCTGCGCATTTCATAACTTGACCAATCGAGCAATTTTGAGCGGATATTGCTTTACACGTATACCAGTACATCTGTTAGTAAAGCGCCACCTATTATCGACAGTAGTCCTTATCCCAAGAAATGGCTTTCATAAAGTAAAAGGGTGATCTCCATACTTCATTATGCAACAAACCTTTGCCCTGTCGGTCGACCGCGCACACCGCCAGGTGGCGCTGAAATATGTCAAATTTTACCATTTCGCCATGTTCGGCGCTACCTATTTGCGTGCGCATACACTATCCCAACTTTTTCTCACCTGTAATGGATAGTCTAACTACATACCAACGTGGTGCAGTTTTGAAAGTTCTGGGGCACTGATTGCACACAGAGTATAAGGGGTGCAAACTAGTGATGAAAATGGATTGCGGCCATATTGGAGCGCCCCCTATATGTTGCGCGAAGAAGATCCCAGGCCGAAAATCGCGCTTTCCACTGACCATCCCCCCATAATTCAATTTTCCAACTTTTACTTTGGGATAAAGTTCGCGCAGTGAATAATAGCAACCCAAAAATCAAATTTTGATAATTTGGCAGTTTAGGCCCTATTTCGGCTGGCAATTGATTGACCCCTAAAACCCAAACTGGTGCAGGTAGGGCCAAAAAAATTTAGGGAATTTTCTAGTTAGTGTAGGGACATAAAACCACCAAAGTTTCAGCAAAATTGAAGGTGACTATCACCACCTGCCTGAACTTCACAGACAATGGCTCTTAATGCATATGCCTATATAATGGAAAAATAGCACCATCTGCTGGTAAACAGTAAAAATAAAAAATTTGACTATTTTTCATCATCTGCATGCTTCAGACACTAAAACCAAAAGAGACAACTTCCTGACTCCTTCAGCCTAAAGATAAAATGAGTGAATTGTCTCACCTGGTGTCAGTTCTTCCAATCATAATCGATGAAGTCCCTTATGAAGGAAGCGACGTGTGGGTTGAGGGACTCGTTCTTCCTCTGGACCGTCTTTCCCGTCCTTCGGCTCACCTGAGTCTTTGCCGCACACTTGCTGTATTCCAGATTTATCCTGACGAAGAATCTGGAAATTCAAATACTGAACCCCAGTCGTTACATCCCAGCACAAGCCTGGATCACACCACAGACTCCACCCACTCCACTGTGTAGGTAGAAGCTTCAGTGCGATACTCTGGCTATCCCAGCACTCCATCCCGTCCCATTGCATCCCATTTTGAAGATGTATAGACTACGTGCTAAGCTGTAGGCCAGCTCGAGTACTTCCTGGATGAAGCACACACATTGGTTTCCTGTCAAATACTAATGGATGAAGTGATTAATTAGGTGTGCAGCACACCTGTCATTAATCACTTCATCCAATAGTAACTGACAGGTAGCCCATGTGAGCTTCTTCCAGGGAGTACTCCAGCTGGCCTACAATTAAACACGTAGTCTATTTTCCACGTCTACAGAGAACAGCTACATTGACGGTGATTTTAGAGCAACAGTAACAACAATAAAACTTACCTCAGGATAAACTCCAAAGATGTGGTTCCCTCGACGGGATATTCTATATTGAAGACGTAGTACGATGCAAAGAGGACAGCCAGGGCCGCCGTGAAATTGGATGTCTCGCTGAGTTTGAGGACGACACCACCCTCAATGGAGAGCATCCACCTCCTGGCTCCCAGAATGGAGTCTCCTGAAAATTAGGTCGACACAATAAAAGTTCAGTTTAAAACATTTCACTCATTATGCTGTGTAATGGAGTATACGCTGAACTCAGGTTTCAGACAGATTCTCAGAAATGACAGCAGGCAAGACCATGCAGGGTCTTCTGCAGTCTAAAGTGAATATGATACATGCTTGTGTATATATGGGTCCCCCAGTGGTGTCATTGACATCAATGGAACATAACTACATATGAAATTAATAAATCAGCAAGTCAGTAGGGAATTGAGCATATTAAAATGAATTAATGAATTAGAATGTAAATATCGATGTGTTTGAATAATCTTAATTTATTTTGATATTCTCAATTTGATGAACTGTATTTGATGTTCTGACTTCCCTATGTCAATGTGATGTCAATTTGATTTTATTGACTCCACCGATATATACCTTGCTACCTGTCATATTATTCACTTTAAGTCAGCATGCTATCTTTCGTGAAGTGCTGGGATCTTACCAAGCATGATGAGCCTGGGAGTGCTGGGCAGGGAGAGCTGGGCCTCAACGTCTGCCTGGGTAGAGGTTTCCTGAAACACAAAAGAAACAGAAAACAAAAACTATTACAAGAAAGTACCACTGTTGTCTCAGTCCGGCTCCTCCTGATGCCTTTGCTCTCCCTGGAGCCCCTCTCCTGTTTCCCCCATGTCCCTGACTGGCTCTAGTCAGGCATGACACTAGTCAGGGACACAAGGAAAACAGGAGAGGGGCTCCGGGGAGGGATCCCTGGGGCAGATGATTGAAGGGATGGCCACTGAGACAAAACCACATTCATAAGGTAAAAAAGCAAACTGATGTTGCTTTATATGGTAATAAATGAGATATTACTCATGTCAGCAAAGAGGAAGAGGGCATCTTCTTTTTCTTCGAAGTAGGCAACCATGACGAGTACTGCAGCAAGTCCAGGATCCACCTCTTCCTCCTGTCTCTCAAGGCAGGAGAGGACCATCTTCACGTCTTTCTTCCATCTCAATAGTTGACTTTAGAAGTATTTTAACACTCTCTCTCCCTTTCCGGCGAGTGATTCTCGTAGTCTTGACTCTAGCTCAATTCCAGTCTATGAGCAAAAGTGCTTGAGTAGAAACTTTTGCATGAAGAGGAATGGCCACTCCTTCTGTAGCTCTGACATACTCGGTGAGGGAGTTGCATTCAAGTCTCGACGCTGTGGCTCATATGTTACCGTCATGAGGTCATAGACTCATCTCTGGTCTGCAGCTCTTTGTCCATCCTGGGAATAGGTAGCCAGTAACTCGCTTTTCTTCTCTGAAAGGGACTCTCTGTTTTCACCTTCAGGTAGCTGTGAAGGCTGCCAGTTGACGCAGCCATAGCTATCTGTTTTGGCACGCTTTCTTGATGGTCCTGCCTGGTCATCTTCCATGGGAGGAGCCAATCGTTTAGGCTTTCAAAGTCGAGCGAGGTTATTGTCTCGGTTTAAAAACTGGATTCTTTCTCTTAGCTGTTTGCTTAAACAAAAATATCCATTGCCCAATACTCTCCCTCTTCTGTTCTGTCTTCGAAAGACTCTGGGTATATCGCTACCATAGTCTTGGCCAGTTCAACACACTGCCTGAGCGGGGGGTTCAAGCAAACCTGTTTTATGTCGTCTGCGATGACTTGGACCATATGAAGCCTATCTTCTCTTTTTGGTCTCTCCTTCTCAGCAAGACACCTTCTCAAACTTGGTCGCATTTTCTCCCACGGCACGGCAAATGTAGACACCCATGTGCTATTCTGGACAGGAAAAGGGCTTGTTGTAGCAGCCAATAAAGGCTCTGAATTAGGCACTGTGTCAGTGCAAGGTAGAAGTGTCAAAATGATTTCTTCACCTGCATTAGGCCTTGGCTGAGTATTGTCTTGTGCAGCTAAGAAAGAAAAAGCACCAAATAACTAGGTTAGAGAAGGTGTGTCATGATGACGCCGTCAATGGCTGCTGCTTGATTTTGTGTCTATTATGTTCATATGGGCTGAGCACCAACTGAGGTGTTAGACACAAACATTTCTATTAATCAATGAAAATTTCAATGAATGAATTCATCAATCAATCAAACATATGGAATGAACAGTTTGGGGATCAGTATGAGGATTTGTTATTTGTATTTTATAACAAATTGTACATATTTTAACTCCAATACACAATAATGTACCTTTTTTGAATGCGTGGATTAGTTTCCTGCAGTCTACTGGTGGCAGGATGTGGCTCAAATCAGTGGCATTTATGAATTCCAGGTCCTCAGCTGTTCTCACCCCCATGGTTGTCAAGTGTAGTAAAATTGTGTTCAATGACCCATTTTCCAGATAGGGGAGGGCGCCTTTTATTGTGCCTTCCATGTCTTCCATTACACTTCATCTGAAAAGACAGAATGATGAAGTGAAATCACCTCAAGGTCAAAGAGCTTGTACAGTGGTAGTGCGTAATAATAATCAGCAAGGGTATCAACACTAACACAAACAAAGTGAGCCGCGGTATCATGCTGCAGGATGTGAACACCTACATCCAAAGCTGGGACAGAGCAAGACTTTTCACAAACAAAATAAACCTTCTCCTGACTGACCAGAAGCAGAACAATCCTACCAACCTCATAACCTTGGTCATTAACCCTGAGGAATACCGCCATTCCTTTCCGATATGTAGTGCCCTTGTACGTGACAGAACCTGTTTCAACTGTGTTTTCTTTCCTAAGACCTCTTAGTCTAACAGCTTTTTGAATGTCATCATTGTACAATTCATCATGGAATTCATTGGCTTGGTCTACTTGAAGTATGGGTGGGAACAAGTTCCCTGCATGTAAATAGGCCTGTAGCAATTGATGCCTTTCTGCCAAAGAGCTACAGAGGTTATTAAAGTTGTGGAGCTTCCGTGCACATTCTTTAAAATATGTATGTTTACTCTCAAAGCGGAGCATCCAGAGGCGAATGAGAGGTCCAAATTTTATTATAAGGTCTGGGTAATGGAGAAGGAAGTGATGTTTTGGCTTTAATGGTTTGTCTGAAAACGCTGTTGCTCTGAGCTCCAAATATTCCTCAACAAGTAACTTAAGATAGGCTACCTGGTTTGTGTGTATCTTGGGAGCACATACCAGTTCAACAATCTCCCGTAGCTTCAGACACAACTGCCAGACTTGGTCTTCAAGTGGATTCTTGATGCGTATACCTACAAGGACAGGGAGAAGACATAGTAAGCACCAGTTCTGTGCGGCACTTCCAGCTAACTTCTCACCATCAGCTTTAATCACACAAGGGCGGTTATTAGCATCACTGCCTTTGTACTTTAGTTCAGAGATCTCCTATTCAAATGCACAAATGTGAAGTATTTCCCAGTGGATACAAGATGTTTTAGGTAGAGTTGGAGGTCTGCAGACACAATACCCTCAAAGAGATCGTGACCAAGACATGGCGGGAGTCCTGGTTTGCAGACATGGAAATGCTCCAAAGAATTGAAAAAAGAGTCAAATTTTATACCATCTACAATGTTCTCAGATCCCTCAGACAAGATGTCCACACTACTCCTATAGTTTTCTGGTGTCCTTGGTGGGCCTAGCTTTGTAGGATCACTGGCAAATTCGTCTCTGGTTATAATACAGTACCTACAGAAATGTTTGCTCTTACTAAAATTCTCAGTGAAGCCTCCAAGTGAATGTAAGCCCAGGTTGTCATCAGCGATTGCAACTACCACCCCTTTCACTGTCTCACCTGACTCCACAGTAATGCCAGATTGCTCAATGTCTTTCAAGTCTTTTACAAGGGAGGAGAACACTTTCTCATGTCCAAAAAATTGGTAATCAGACTCCCTGCAAAGCATGACTAACTGCACAGGTTCAATGCATGTTACCTGTTATGAGGCAATATCTCGCCAAGTGTCATATACACAGCTAGTTGCTTGTGTTTCTTTCTTCCTGATCCAAGACGATTCACAACCTCAAAAGCATCTTGATACAAAATAATTGAAAGTGAGGAAGGCAACTCTTGTAAGAGGGTGTTTTGTTTAAAGGTTTTACCATCCCTCACATCCTCAAGCACATCTGGATCTTCTGGGGGGTGCATTTTTGACACACTATATTGCTCTCTCACTGATGGCAGGCTCAACAGGGCTGTTAGTGTCTCCTTAACTGGGACATACTGGTAAAACTGCTCTTTACCAGAGGCATCAAAACCAAGACGGACCTGTATAGGCTCAACATAACTGAAGTTTCTCTTAAAATATGTCTTACGGGTTGAATCTGATCTGAACACGCCCTCATTATACATTTTCAATAAGTTTTCTTTTGACAATCCATCAATAATACTAGAAACTATTTCATCTGGAAACTCAAGCTTTGATAATTCTTCACAAAGTCAACTGAACATTTGGGACATAGCATTTGTGCATACTTCTTGGAACTCCTCCATCAGAGTGGATATTGTGGACGCAGGTAAAAGCATCTTTGCTTGCATCCTCATGTAAAAAAGAGCCAAATTGGTAAGAACAATATCCCTGCCTTTCTCTCCATCACCAACATCAGGGGGAAAGTTAACAGTCTCTGTCATGTCAGTTTCCATATCAACATCATCATCATGCATTCCTGTGTTATCAGTGCTTACCCCTCCATCTGTGCTTTCTACCAACTCTTTTGCATGTTTCCTGCTTATGCGTGATGTGAATGATGATTGGATGCTGAATTACTTTTGACAGCTACTGAAGGGACAAACAGTCTTTTTCCCGTCCCTCATGTGCATCTTTAAATGCCCACACACACTTGAAAACTGAGAACTTTTAAAAGTGTACCCCTCAACCTGACATTCCTCAACCCAGCACTTACGAGGTCTAACGACGGGTTTAGATTTTGCGTGGTTGCGGTACATGTGTGTGCGCAAGGCAGACCAAGTCATGAAATTGAAGGGACACATCCCGCATGGAGACCTATAGTTGGCATGGTTTCTGTGCACTTTTGCGTGGCTTACATACTTCGGTATTGTTTCTGCAGAAAAGCCACACTGCCTACACTTGAAAAACATTGTCAGAACTGTTGGTTCGTCAAGATATGAAAGCCACTGTTACCTCTTCAGTTCGGTGCATGGATGGTTCGGGGCTGCTAACTAGCAAGGGTTTTCCGACGCCAGCAAAGACAAACGGGGTTTCCCAGTAGGCAGTAGCATGGGCGGTAGTGGTCCTCCTTCCTCAAATGGACAACAACCGTTAGACAACCATGCCCCTTGGAAAAGAAAAGAGCGCTGTTTTATTGCACAACACTACTAACGTTAGCCAGCTAACTTAGCTAACGTGAGCTCCAACCGAATAAGCTAACGTTAGTAACATTAGCTAGCTAATTTAGCTGTTAGCTATGTTGCTAACATTACTGACTAAACTCATCAAGCTAATATTAGCTAAACGTTAATTTCAAGCCTAGTCTAGCTTCTCTCAAGCGAATTCTTTTCCCCCACAGGCAGTACAAAGCGAGCTTGTAGCTGCCAATGTTATTGGCAACAATGAGTCAAAGGGTACGTTAAAATATCCGGGCAGGCGTAGCTAGTCTACAGTTAAGTGAAAACAGCAGTGGCGGGCGCTGAACAGTGAACAAGGAGGGCGATAAACATGTCTTTAAACTGCTTATTAGTCTTGATCTGTTTTCAGTCAATTTCCCTGGTAAAAGACACTTGAACTCTCCCCCCTCGGGTGTAGCTAATTGTATTCGTTAAGACGAGAAATCAAACGCACCAGTTGAACGCAAAAAAGAGTGCATTTCAATCTTTTTCAATTAAACAATCATTACTCACAGGTTTGACGACTTGCTTCGGATGTGACCAAATGTAACGCGGAAAATCCACAGTGGTTTTTCGTGAAGAGTTGCCTATTAAGGCATGTGAAAAAAACATTTTATAGAATTTTTTTATTCACTCGCTTAAACATTTCATTATAAAGGAAACTAATCAGTTTCCTTTAAAATGAAGTCAGGAACAATGATTGAAATCGGGTCACTAATCTCATCCGTTTCAAGGGATGTTTCCCGCTAGAAATGACTGTCGTCTGATCCGCAGGAAGATATTGTTTGCTGTAGAATTCACAATTTTGACCATGATGCTTTGCAGAACTACAGCAACATGCTGAAAACAGGTTTTACAGTAAGGATTTGTCCATTATACAGTAATAATGCTGTGAAAACTGCAGACGTTTGTTACAGTGTATTTATTGCATTGAAATGTGCCTGACGTTCTGGAAACCTGCCTGTGAGGTTTCGATGACATGTGCACACTGTGCGCCGGTCAGCCAAATTACAACTGCACAGAAAGTAAACCAGGTTGGAGCTGGCGAGCTCTCTGCGCACTTTCGGCGGAGCCTTTTGCCACGAAATTGTCACTGGGTCATGACGAATATGTGACATCTCCCCCTACTACGCTGCCACACCCATCTCGGCGCACGTCCTTCTACCAAATTGCCAAAGTGGCTGCGCACAAAATTACCACTGCGCGGGCTGCACCGGAAGAAATTACCACTGCGTGGGCTGCGCCACACTGCGCCACCCTGCGCTGCGCCAAGAAATTGGAGCCCAATGTCTTTTCTACAATGATTTTCTTTCCCTGTGCTTTCAGTCAGTGATACAAATTTTGGGTTGAAATAAAGGCTACTAAATTGCTGACATAAAAAGCCAAAATAAAAATTTTGAGAGCATGTTGGGTCTGGATGAATTGCGCATTTAAACAATTTGGGACTCAGAAACTGAAAATGAAGCTCATTGTTCATTCGTACACATTGTGTTGCCTTGTCAAAATATGATGTTATGAAAATAACTGGAAGTTTATTTTTCTTGTTTTGTTGTTGTTGTTTTTTTATGATAAATTAAAGGCTCGGTAGGCAGGAATCCTAGAAAAACGGTGATCGTTGAGTCTACACGGGTCTCATCTCCTCATCTCTGACCTGAGCTCCTCCCACCAGACAAGCACGGGCATCTGATACACGCACTTCATACACGTACCAGACAGTCCCTGCCCGAGGCAATCGCAAATTAGACAAACCTTTTTTGTACGTTTTCCTCCATATAATAATGTCCGAGTCACAGGTAAGAAAATACTGTTTTTGAACATGAGCGATAGTAAATAGTATTTACATTTAGTGTAAAATAATACGAAAGACAGACGACAACAAAGGCTAAAGTAATGTTAGCTGACAGGTTTGACATCGGGAATTATTCAGTTATAACTTTGAGCAAATAAAAGCCATTCTTTATTTTTAAGACTAATGACAAGCTAATGTTTTGAAGCAGTGTAGCACATTTTTTTCAAACTGTAATGTTTCCCAAACTTTTCTCTCTCGCGGCACTCTGTTTACTATGAGAAAATCTCATGGCACACCGCTATGATATTATAGCGTTCCGCTTGCGCTACCTACCCCCCAGCGCGGCCGAGTGACGAGACAACCACTCGAGCTTTCCAACCAGTTTTCAGGCTTTTGTGCAATCATAAAATAAATGACTCTACGCAGTCTTTCCAGTTCAGCCCCCACTTCTCCAGATACTCAGATGTCACTCGAAACACTTCCTCACCTGTAGTTTTCTTCGGAAAAATTTGATAAAAAAAGTCATTTTCTTTAATTGTCTCCCCATCGACATATCTGACATTGGCTAGTAATTGTGCATGTCCACTAACATCGGTTGTTTCATCCACCTGCAGCGCAAATTTCCCACTCCCTTTTATTTTCTCCATTACAACGTCCTCTGTATCTGCCGACATTTCTCCTATTCGTCGGCCAATTGTATTGTTTGAGAGAGGAACCTTGGATATTTCATTGGCAGCATTTTGACCCTACATGGTTTCGACGATAGCTTTGCATGCTGGCAGGATAAGAGATTCGGCAATTGTGTGAGACGTCCTTGATTTTGCTACTAGTTCTGCGACCAGATAACTAGCTTCTAATGCTTTTTCTGACACTAGCGGTTTTCGTCATAAAACTAGCTTGTTTGTTCGTCTGGCTTCAGATATTCCTCAGTGTAAAGTCTGCTCACCACTTTGATTTTCTTTTTCTGGCCAACGCAGCAAGAGTGAGGTGGTTCAGGGTCTTAGTCAGTGGCGGGCGCTGGACAGAGAACAAGGAGGGCGGATAAACACGTCTTTAAACTGCTTATTAGTCTTGATCTGTTTTCAGTCAATTTCCCTGGTAAAAGACACTGTAACTCTCCCCTCTCAGGTGTAGCTAATTGTCTTCGTTAAGACGAGAAATCAAACGCATCAGTTGAATGCAAAAAAAAAATGCGCATTTCAGTCTTTCTCAATTAAACAATCATTACGCACAGGTTTGACAACTTGCTTAGGATGTGACAAAATTTAATGCGGAAAATCCACAGTGGTTTTTTCGTGGTGTGTGTGCAGCAGCTGGCTGCCTCACTAGCTCCGGACCTCAAAGTTTTTGCACCTGACATCGGAAAGCAAAAGTCTTGAAGCTAAATTCTTCTTTTAGTGTCTTTATTACAAAACTGAAATCATACAAAATAGAAAAATGATAGACTTTCGACTTTTCTTAGTGAACTAACCGAAATTAGTGCGCTGGTCAAAAGACCGCGTTGCATCAAGGTCCAGTGGCTGCTGCCGTTTCGCAGGCTCACGATGTATTTATACTATACACACAGCAGCCAATGAGAAAACGCCATTCTATCGCGTCATTAGTCACTGGCCAAACCTTCATTCCACATTACAACACGGAACAGAAAATACTTCAAACCCAAACATCTCAAACAGAATACTGATTCAAATTATCTTAAATTATATGTGTAGAAAATGGCTACAACATATCCCGGCCCCTAATTGACTAAGCCTTAGCATATCAATTACCAACTTTACTTAACTCGGAGCCATTTACGTCATTACTAACATTTCTCAAATCTTTTTTCTTTAACTAGAGTCTACTTCTCTCTTCACAGGTAAGTATTACAGTCTATTCAACAGGTAATTATAATTTATAAGTCTTTCTCTTCACTCTTCATTCTTCTCCTTGCAATAAACACAGTTTTGTTATGGGTCTCTGGATGACACTGGTCTTCGTCTGAACCTCAGCGCTTCGGACGACCCCTTTAGAGTCTGGCATCACTTTGGTGATTCTGCCCAACGTCCAGACGTTTCGTGGGAGGGACGAGTCAGCGACGAGGATGACATCTCCAACCTTGAAACTTCTCTTCAGACTGAGCCATTTTTGACGCTCTTGCAACAGAGGTAGGTATTCAAGAATCCACCTTCACCAGAACAGATCCGCCAGATATTGGATTTGCCTCCAGCGACGGCGGGCATAGACGTCATCTTTGGTAAACAAGTCAGCGCCAACAAAATTTGTACCGTTGTCGGAACGAATGATTGATACTTGTCCTCTTCTTGCTTGAAAACGCCATAGGGCATTAATGCATGAATCCGTGTCAAGGGAATGGACTACTTTACTATGCACTGCTCTGACAGTTAAGCATGTGAATAGAACTCCATAACACTTGACTCTGGCCCGTCCCCTTCTGACCTCAAATGGACCGAAGTAATCTACACCCGTGTTAGTAAAGGGTGGTTTGTCGGGGAGTAGACGGTCTTGCGGCAAATCTGCCATTTTCTGCTCTCCTGCCTTTGCATGCAGTCTTCTACAGAGATTGCACTCTGATATCACTCTTCTTACTGCTGCATTGGCTGTTGGTATCCAATACCGTTGTCGTAGTCTGGCTAAGACATGATTCCATCCTCCATGTCTAGTCTCTTGGTGGATGTCGTGAAGGATGAGGCGGGCTATTCTGTGATGTTTATGCAGAATAGCAGGATGCTTGGTCTCCTCAGGCATCGCCGATCTGTTCAAACACCTCCCAACCCTTAACACACCCTCCTGCAAGAATGGATCCAGCTTAAAAACTGAACTGGTCCTTTTCACGCCAGTGTTTCCTGTCTGCAGAGCTTTCATCTCTTCAGAATAGGTCTGTCTCTGGCTGTATTTGATCAGTTCCATTTCTGCTCTGGATAGGTCTTCAACGGTAAGTATTCTCTTTTTCGGGTTATTTTTACACATCCCCATCTGCTGTTCAATCATGGATCCGTGTTTTTCTGGATCTTTTTCAGATTGCTTTATGGTCCGTTCAAACTCTTTTCTTTTCTTACTTAGGTGTCGCAGGATTTCTTTTAGGTGCAGAATCCAAGCTGTTGCCTTTTTCAGCTTATGCCAACTCGAGTAATACTCCACAAGCTGGTTAAATGGATCTGTGCACTCGTCTGGACTTGTGCATGACACCGCAGCGGACGTCTTCACCTCAATGTCATTTTCTGTCAGGTAAGTACATTGTTCAGGTTGTTCTGGCCACTCAGCTTCATTTGGCAGGAAGCTAGGCCTCTGAAACCAGCTCTTACTTTTCATGAAGCTTTCAATCTTCAAACCTCTTGAGGCCTGATCTGCAGGGTTTTGTGAGGTGTTGACATACTTCCACTGAGACAAAGTTGTCGCCTCTCTAATGGACGAAACTCGATTTGCCACAAACGTTTTGAAACGAAGGGCATCATTTTCAATGTACTTTAGTACTGTTGTACTATCTGTCCAGAGTACTGATTCCATCAGGGGAACTTTGAGTTCTTCTCTCAGCATCCGATCAATCTTGACTGCAACCATCGCTGCTGTCAACTCCATTCTAGGACTCATGATCTGTTTGAGCGGAGCGACTCTAGACTTTCCCATCTGGAAGGATACGTGTTTCTCACCTTGGCCATTTGTCGACAAGAGATACGACACAACGCCATATCCATCTTGACTGGCGTCAGAAAAATTGTGGATCTGGGCAGTCTTGGTTGGCCCAAACGTGGCAGACTTGAAACATCTGCTGACTTCCAGTTCTGAAAGCTTGTCGAGGTCTGTTAGCCACCTCAGCTATATTTTGCGTGGCTTGTTATGGATCTCTTCATCCCAACCACTTTTCCCTTTGCAGAGATCTCTCAGAATGAGCTTGATGGGTAAGAGGAGAGGCGCCAGAAAGCCTATTGGATCGTACACCGAACTGACAACAGATAAGATGCCTCGTCTTGTGCACGGTTTGCCTGGAAGGTGTATCTTGAACTTAAAGTTGTCTGAATTAGTGCACCACTGCACGCCTAGTGCTCGCTTCCACAGGTAGTTAAATCGTTCTCCAAGTCAAGATCTTTAACTTCATCTGCTCGTTCGTAGCCAAGGATGGAGCACAGCAGGGCTCTACTGTTGCTGATCCATTTAGTCAAGTGGAACCCACCTCTAGCGCACAATGTCATCAGCTCCTTCACGAGAGCAACTGCTTGATCTTCTGTGACTACTGACTTCAAGCAGTCGTCAACATAGAAGTTCTTGAGGACAGTCTGTGTGACCTCTGGTGTGGTCTCAGTCGCTGCATCTTCTGCCGTTCTTCTCAGTGCATACGGCGCACAACTGGGGGATAATGTAGCACCAAACAGATGCACACACATTCTGTACTCAGCTGCTTCTCTTTTCACTTCGCCGCCTGGCGACCACAGAAAGCGTAGCAGATCAGCGTCTGTGACTGGAACCCGCACCTGATAGAACATAGACTCGATATCTGCCATCACGGTGATGGGCTCCTGTCTAAATCTCTGCAACACTCCGATGAGGGTGTTTGTTTGGTCAGACCCTTGCAACAATTGATCATTCAATGACTTGCCTTGATACCTTGCTGCACAGTCAAAGATGACTCGCAGCTTTCTCTTTTTCGGATGATACACCCCGTGGTGTGGGATGAACCACTCTTCCATCATTGCGACTCAACTGCTCTTCTGGAACTCTTGTTGCATAGCCTTCCTCCAGTATTTTGTTCATGAAGGTCTTGTGCTCCTAAAAGAAGTCTGGGTTCCTACTGAACTTTCTCTTCAAGGAGTTAAGTCTCTGTTCAGCAATACCACGGTTGGATGGCATCTTCACCTTGTCATCTTTCAGAGGCAGCTTGATGTAATAGTGACCATCAACGAGCTGTGCTGATGCAGTCACAGCATGCATGAACTGCTTGTCATGTTGAGAGTCTTCTCGCTTGTCCTCACACTGTTTTTCAGAGAAATCGGCATTGTAGTGCTTGATCAACATGTCTCCAATGTTCATCATGGAGATGTGGTTGACAAGAAAATTCGGTCTTTCGTCATCATCTGACTCTTTCTCTTGACATCTGCTAATTAGCCCATTGACAATGCAACCAAGCGCTGTTTTCACGGCGTACTGTTGTTCTGGCTACTAATAATCTGCCACGGCTCCATAGCTTTATATGCATTGGCACTGATGAGAAGGCTAATTTCCGCTTCAAGTTTCGGGAGATGGACCCGACTCAGGTAAGGCCACTTCACCAAATCTCTCTCTTGTGGTATGTTGGCTTTCTTCGCAGGTAAATCTGTCTGAGTATACACACTGGGCAGCTTAATGTATTCTTGCTCCTCTAAGCCACACACCTCCAAATCAGTAAGCACATAGCTACTCACTTTCTGCTCTTGTACTATGGTGCGAAGAAGGAACTCTGTCTTTCTGCCTCCTATGTTCAACTGGTTCGCCAAGGCTTCAGTGCAGAAAGTCGCTGTGCTTCCTGGATCCAGGAATGCATAGGTCTTGACTATTTTTGTGCCTTTTTTGTGCTTTATCTGCACAGGTACAATGGGCAGTATACTCTCACTGTTCACGGCCCCAGTGTGGTCCACTCTTCTACAGCCCGCAGACACGAGAGCACTTGTGAATTCTCCTGTGCCTTGTGAACTGTCGTCTACGCTGTTCTGGGCCGATGCGGCATATTCTTTTGCCACACGCAGGATAACTGGGTGTTTGTGGGAGCACTCTGGGCATGAAACTTTCTTTGTCCTTGGCCAAGTGACCTGCTGTCAGGCAGCTAAAGCAAAGACCGTTCGTTTTCAAGAACTGTATTCTTTCTTTGAAAGGTTCGCCTGTGATCTTGTTGCACACGTTCAGTGCGTTGTTCTTCTGGCAGTAAGGAAAGGGACTTTGATAAACATTTGCAGACTTGACTGTGGCTGTTTTCTTCTCTGACTGACCTTTACCGGCATCCTTCTCTGTGGTAGATACATTCACAGCAAAGCTGCTTCTCTTGGACTCAGCTTTCACAGGGCTTGGTTTCTTTTTCATGCTTTTCTGATTTCCAAAGGTGGAGTCTAGAATATCTCCAAACAGCGGATCATTTGCGACTTTCGTTTGATGGTAAACAAACTCCACTAAGTCAGGAAATCTGGCTCTTTTTCCTATTTTTTCTTGAATGTCATAAGCATAGCTCCTCCATCTTTCCTTCAATTTGAATGGAAGCTTGGATATAATGCACTTCATGTTGGTGGGATTATTCATTTCGTCCATGTGGTCCACATCATTCACTGTGTTACAACATCCAATCAAGAACAATGCAAAGGTATTCAATCCTTTTCTGTCTTCAGGCTTTATCTGAGGCCATTCCATTGCCTTCTTGATATACGCTGTGGCGATGGTCAGTTCGTCTCCATAGCAACGATCAAGCAATGCTCTAGCTTCTCTGTAAGCCTTGTCTGGTCTCATGTGCTCACAGCTACGAATGAGATCAAGTGGCTCTCCACTCGTGAACTGTTCAACGTAGTACAACCGATCTCGATAGCTGTCTGTCTTGCTATCGATTGCATGTTTGAAGGCCCTAATGAAGGATCTATACGTCAGAGGGTCTCCTGTAAATGTTGGTAGGTCTCTATGAGGGAGTTGGGACAAACTCTGCGGTTTAATGAGCATCTAAGTGACTTCATTTTGCCGCTGCAGCACTTCATGTAAGTTGTCTGTAGACATATCCGTGCGGTCATGGCGATCAGGACGCGGGGTACTGCTGGCAGCACCAAAACTTGACAATGGCTTTCTTCTGTCTGAAGCACCAAATTGCACAGCTGGCTTTGGGTTGAAAGCAAGAGAAAGCTCACTAGCTCCATGATGCACGTAACCACTGGCAACACGATGCTTTTCATGTCTACTAGCCAGGGGTTCTGCTTTAAATCTTGGCAGTGTATTACGGAGATCATCCATTGACTCATGAGCATCTTCAAATTCCTCATACACCTTCAATCTGGCATCTGAAGCAGCAGCAGCAAGTTCAGTTTCAATTTCTAATTGCTCTTTCTTTAATCTCTGGCGGATTTCCTCCTGCTCTAGTGCTTCTTTCTTTTTCATTGCAGCAGCTCTTTCTAATAGTGCTTCGCGTTCTGCTTTGATTTTTAGCTTTGCAGAATTGATGCTGGAAGTACAGCTTACAACTGAATTAGACTTAGATGCACTATCCTGTGGCCAAATACCTTCTTCCTCTTCTTTAGGGTCCCTAAGCACATCTGAAATCCACCTATTCATTTCTTGTAAGAACTGCTTGAATTCTGAATTCCTTGTCTCAAAAGCATCTTGATCTGATTGAATTTCTTATTCATCCATTAATTCACACAATTGTTCATTGAGCCTTTCGTACTCTCCAAAGTATTTTTCAAACATCAGCAATGCTTCATCTTGTATGAATTTAACATTATCTTCATTTACTTAAATTTTTCTAAGTCATTCTTTTGCCTGGTTAATTGAGCCTATTTTCCCCTTCTTTCTCCTTTCAGCCGGTTGATTTTCTCCTCTACAGCCTTTTCTGTGGGCTTCGGCGCCCTCTTTTGATCATCACGCGCGGCTCTGCTTTTCGCCGCCATCTCGTTTAGCTACGGAATCCTCTACACGTAAACTGCCACAATTCCTCGAATTATCCACAGCTTCTAACTCTTCTAATGCGTCTAATCCATTGTGAAAAGAGCTTCTACATGTGCCGAATTTATTCCATTAAAACCCGATGGCTTTTGTAGTGGAATATCCAGTGAACATTTACTTTCACTTTCAGACGATGGTCTGCGCCAGCGGCGCCAAAAGGCTACCGGAGTCAATAAAGAATATCAGACCTGATCCAGGGAAATCTCCATTCCGCAAGCTTTTCTCGGGTATTCTCGGGGCTTCAACTCAAACTCCAAACTGTCTTCCCGACCGAACTCGCAGGTCCGCCGTCTGAACAGCAGGTTAGCTCCCGAGAAAATTGAAGGTCTTTTGACTTTGATGTGGGTGCAGCAGCTGGCTGCCTCACTAGCTCCGGACCTCAAAGTTTTTGCACGCAACACACTGACGTCGGAAAGCAAAAGTCTTGAAGCTAAATTCTTCTTTTAGTATCTTTATTACAAAACTGAAATCATACAAAATAGAAAAGTAATAGACTTTCGACTTTTCTTAGTAAACTAACCGAAATTAGTGCGCTGGTCAAAAGGCCGTGTTGCATCAAGGTCCAGTGGCTTCTGCCGTTTTGTGGGCTCACGATGTATTTATACTATACACACAGCAGCCAATGAGAAAACACCATTCTATCGCATCATTAGTCACTGGCCAAACCTTCATTCCACATTACAACACGGAACAGAAAATACTTCAAACCCAAACATCTCAAACAGAACATTGATTCAAATTATCTTAAATTATGTGTGTAGAAAATGGATACAGCATGAAGAGTTGCCTATTAAGGCATGTGAATTAAACATTTTATAGAATTTATTATTCACTCGCCTAAACATTTCATTTTTCACCTTATTCAGCCACGCCCATTTTTAAAATTTCTTCCGCAATTGTCTTGAAACTTCCGGTTGGCTAGCTACAGCTAGTTAGCTACGTTGAAAAACCCGGCGAATTAAGATGGAGAGGCTAACGTGGCAAGAGTCAAAATTAAATATTAAATGGTCGGATAGAGGGATTGTACTTGAACACCTGAGGTTAATGAACTCCACCAAGTGGGTGGATGACATGCAGCGGTGGCCTCAGGTGTCATACGGAGATATTTTTAATTATTTAGTGCTGTCGGTGGGCGTCGATGGGGCGGCCATGAAAAAGTGAGCTGGCGTTACGGTGGAAATATAATGAGCAACAAAAGAAACGCAAGTGAATTATAATTAGGTCTATGCACTGGCACTCGGCGACAGCATTTCAGCACTCTTCAGCGAATGAAGGTAATTTTGGTGACTAGTATGTAGTTCGTCCGTTTACATTTTCCAATCGGACAGCTGTTGTGACATCCTAGAACCATGTACGCAGCCAACACTCACCTTACTTTTTCATATTAAAATGATATGGATATATTCATAAACAAAGTTGTATATTTCCATTACTTTGAATAGCACCAATTCACATTACTGTATTTTGATGTGTTATGCATAATGAGTCAGCTGAGTAGCATCTAACGTAATGTCCATATGAGTGCATTAATAGCACTACATAAATTCAGTTCGAACACTGCATAGCAAACCATTTACTAACCATTCTTCATTCTTAATGAGTTTGCCTACAGACCGTCATACTTGATGACGAAACTTTTCAGCAACTTGACAGATGAGATCCAAAATGATAACTATTGTTTGTGCATGATCCGAACTTTCATGAAAAGCACTGAACACACATACACATTATATGTGGTACAGCCTTTATTAGATCGAAGTTTTGGGTAGGTAGAAACGTCAGAGTATGTGAAATCCAGGCATCTGTTTGTGAGCAGCATCTCAGATCAACGGAAGTGATGCAGGTCGACGGTGTGGCTGATTTTCATCTGAACGAAGATAATACGAGTCCTAAAAGAGAATACAATAGTTGAGCATGAGAAAAAGATCGATTAGATGTACATTTTAGAGCAGAGATGGTGATTATGAGATAACAGGGGAAGGACAGAAACAAGGAGCGTTAAAAGAAAGGTAAAAATAACGCAGTACAATGTGCGTAACATTTCAGGGTAGACTCACATTTTACTATACTCCACGGAATGGTTATGAGTCTAGCACAAAGCTAAGTTATGTTAGCTAAAAGTAAATTAGCTTGCCAGAATTGGCTTTAAAACATATCAGTTTATAAGGCACGTGCAGTGCGTTGTGTGTTCGGTTTATCATCTTAAATCCGGAGAAGATAATGGAGTTCGCACGCAGACAAGTAAGAATCGTCTGACTATAATTGTAATTACTCATCTGTTAGACCGCATAACTGAACATACTTATGAAAAAAGGTACTAATGTGATAATGCTGATCATACTCATTAGACGCTATCTGGCTAACGGCTAGCGATATTGATAGCTGTTATCGCTGGCAAAATGTTATCTTACCTGGGAGCCTCACAAGCATCCGACGAGCTTTTTTCGCCGGAGGGGTAACATATCCCAACCATTTCTCGGGGTTTGGCTGATGTTCTGATGGTCTGCCGTCCACAAAATGAAACAAACAGACGTAAGGCTTTTTCGGCGGATTCTTTAGGTGTAGAGCCTTTAGCTACATATGCTGGCCCTCATCGCTGGATGGCGGAGGATGGTTATCAGGTGCCCCACAACATTCTGCCCTGGTTTTCCCGTGGACAACACAGGATTGTTCCAAGAACAGCCGTCTTTTCTTCCAGTTGTTTTGGCAGCCCCTCACCGAACAAGTAATGCTCAACATCTTGATTTGCTAATGTGCCTGCAAAAGTAGTGCAATCGCAATGGACAGAGTTGCTCAACTGGAAGTTCAAAGACAAAATGGAACAACATGGCGCCACCCTTGTTGACGCGCAGAAAAAGGTGAATAAGGGAAACTAACATGTTGACCAAGAACAATGATTGAAATCGGGTCACTAATCTCATCCGTTTCAAAGGATGTTTTCCGCCCCCTCGGTTTTCCGTCCACCACCCGCCACTGGTCTTAGTCGGACGGCCTTTTCGAGGTTTTGGTCAGGAATTGATCCATTTTTGTTATTTCGTTTCAACTAGCCTACACTGCTGTTTTAGCTGAGTTTTACTGGGGAATGTTTCATTTTTCGCGTTAGACGATGTGTGATTGGCCAATCACGAGAAGGAATTGTACAGTAGAATACATGATGCGGAAATATCGAGAAGGAATTTTAAATAGGCATTTTAATAAACTGAATTGAATTAATTGATAATGACATGAATTGTTATTTTTATATCCTGTAAGTTCAGCCGTTTTATATTATTAGGCTATCAGAAAAAAAACAGTAAGTGGGTTTTCTCGCGGCACACCTAGGAAGCTCTCACGCCGCGGCACACAGTTTAGGAAACACCGAAGAGACGTGCACGTGCATCTGCTTCAGCAGAACAGCCAATCACAGGGCTCGCTCTCTCAGCTGTTCTGTCATTGGTCAAATTCTTCTGTCACGGGGCAGATTCTTTGCAGACTGAAAACAGAGCCCAGAGGGGATGCAGAGGTCTGCTCTTCTCTCAGATCGCCTCATTTACATTATGCTCAAGGGTTAAATGGAAGTTTTTGCCCAATATTGCCAAAAATAAGCTGCCTACCGAGCCTTTAATTATTTATCTGTCTATCTATCTTCTGAATTGACCTCATACACATTCTTGCTTCATTCACTTGGCTCATACAAAGTGTTGGCTCAGGAGATTATTTAGACCCGTATCAGTAACTTCTGCTTGCCAAGTTACAACTTATTTTGCAACTATCGAATGAAGAAATAATAATTGACCTTTTCACAGGCTGTCTAATGACATTTTCTATTGTCTGTTGCAGAACTTTGCCTATATTGGAGGTACTGATAGCACTGAACCTGGCTGTGATACATATCATCCATGTTCAAATTTCACTCTTGCAGGGGAACTTAGGCAATGTTTTCTTTTCCTCATTGTAGACTTCCGTTTCATAGAAATGTAAATTTAGATTTCAGATGGTTTCTGAGTCTGGTGTTCAACGGATCTCACATCAAAATATGAATTTCTCTGTGTTTAATCAGAGGGATTGTCAGCTGAAATTTCACATTTTGTGGACAAGGGTTTCAGTCTGAATTGGATCAATGATGGCACTCTCATTAATTGGTCTGTCCAATCCACATGCTACCCTGTCTTCTGTTGTTAAATTGTTGGCTAGTCAGATTTGACATAAGCTCTTAAACTTAAAGTTAAAGAAAGCAAATCACTGTCTGATCACAGTGCACATCAATTAGATTCATATTTAAAGCCTATGTAGATATATAGTGTTGCAGACCGTTTCTTTACTCTGAATAGATAGGCGAGCTTGGCTCCAGAGACTACACTAACTTTTGGCCTTCCAGTTATAATACTAGTGTTACAAATCTTGCTTTGAATGGAGAAGCTAAGTTATGCTTCTGTGACCTTGGTGCCCTGCAGCACTCCCTGGAATATACAAAAAGCGGAGATCATTACAAGGAGAACCTTGCAGAATCCATAATGACAAATACAGGTTTGGCTGTTGAGTAGACATGTATGCCGCCACCAATAGGTGGCTAAGCCACTCCCGATTCTACCAATAAGCCGCCGCCGGTCTTTTGGCTAAGCCAGTCAGCCACCACCGACGCCATCCAGTCGATTGCAGCCAATTCCAAAGTATACAAAAATGTTAGAAATGCCTTGTAACGGACCATATTTCTTGTAATGAAAAGCGTCCTATCTTGCAATTAGGGTGCAATTACAATTCTGAATGTTTCTTGCAATTGAAAGGGTCCCCTTTTAGCTCCTTTTATATCTGATTGCAACTGACTAAATCTCCCCTGAATGATTTACATACACTACAGAGGTCTTGTTGATTGCAATCATACTTGTTGGTGATACCTTTGAGGCTTCCATGCTTCAAATCACTCGCTGTGGTTCACTTCTAATAAGACCTTGTGAATAACTACAGGTAACTATGGTAACCCTCATTCTCCCTTGGACATATATATGTATATTGTTGAAAAGAGGAACTACAGAATCATGAATAATTCAGATTTTTTAATGTGTGTAGGTATCCCAAACTATGTGTCTTACATTTCCAAGTAACACAGTAGATGGGAGCTCAAGGAAACGTTTTTCATAATTTCATACAACATACTTTTTAGATAAGAAAAAACGTTTGGTACAAATTGTTGTGAAATCGAGCAAACTAAATCATCTGATAAATCGTATGTATGAACACTGAACTATTTCATTTAATTATCATTCTCTGATGATTACTCAATAATGGGCAAAATTAACATTTGCCTGTTAAATCGACGCACCTACTTTTACAGGTAGAGATAAAGTTCCAACTTTTTTAATATCGCTTTTTATTTTCTTTCAATTCAAGAAATTCAGAATATGGCAATTGCAATCTTTTTCTTTTAATTGCATATATCTTTCAACAATTCCAACATCTAGAAAACCTATAGAGTAAGTTTATGAACTCCTAAGCCACTGTAAGCCACTAGCCAGCCGATCTGACACTCAGCCAGCCGCCACTCATTGTGGTAGTGGCTAAGCGGCTTGCAGCCGCTAGCCAGCCGATTTTGGAGCCAGCCAGCTGGTTCAGCTGCAAAAATCTGGCGTACATGTCTACTGTTGAGGCTGCTGATTGCAACCAGATTTCTCATTAGGAGCAGTATTTCCTATCAATATATACCTTGTTCAGGGCTAAAATACACCAAACTTTCAGAGAAAAGATAAGTACTAGAACAAATTGAAAATATAACTTATAAGTGAGAGAAATTGGTGAAAATAAAAGAGAGTAGCAGTTGTTCTAAAGGGAGACAAGATAATAAAAGGCTGCATTTAGAATAAATGGGGTCAAAAAGAAATTGCACAGCACACAGAAAATGTGTTACTGTAAAGAAAATGTTGACTATAAGATGAGATGCAGTTTAGAAATGCCAAATTTGCTCCCCAAAAATTCCCTATTGTGGATAACCTAATTCTTTATCGTGATATACATCTGGAGGCAACAATTAGGAAATATATTTAAAATGAACGATTTGGCAAGAGGACAGGCTGTATGGAACAAGAGTCACTCACCTTAATTGATTTACTCAGTTGAGATTGTTGATTTATTTAATATAAAAGGCTTAAAGGCAGGCAGGGATGGGCCTCACAAGAGCCCCCTGGTGATCACATGAGAAATATCGCAAGAAAGTCATTCATGAAATGACAAATACCCGTGATTTATAGAAAGACAATTTCTGTGGTTTCTTTGAGGGGACATGTAGAACAGCAAACTGCGGCATACGTGAGCTGTACTCTCAAGGGAGAATTATGGCATGTGTGTCATGATGTGGTTCTATGAATGATTGAATTGTGACGCAAGTCCATGTGAAGAGTAAATAAATAATGGGATGGATTGTTAACGTGAAGCCTGTCTTGTTCTTGGCATGGTTTGAAAATCTCAGAGACACCAACACTGACTTAGCGTGTTCTTGTTCTCAGTTCTCATGTTGGATTCATCTAACTGCATATTGTTACAGAACTTTGTGACCCTGCATCAACTATGATATATAAGTTTAAATGCACACTAAATGTATTCCTTTGCAAATATTGTCAAAAATTATTCGAACAAATAAAAATTTACCAACCAACTCACCCACCAACCAACCAATCAAAAAGGTGACCATAACCTAACCTAATCTAGAAAAGTTCAAGGAAAATCTCGAGGAAAAGCTTACGCTCCTTGCTTATGAGATGTTTCTCATTTACCATACAGCCAATAATCTGTACAGTATATATACAGCTGAACAATGAAGCCTTTTTCTAGGCATTGCCAAGATTTTTAACCTCGCCTTACTTTGTGTCACTCTTCTTGGGTATGTAAAGGTATGACCTTGTAGTTAAATATTTCATTGTGCTACAGTGAACATGGAACCTTACATTATGACATGTTTCTCAGTGTTATAAACATGTTAAAAACATTATCAATACCCATTGAGGGACTGCGATTAAACCTCTTTACTACGGACAGTTTTGGCCTAACCAAGAGGAGTCCTTATGGCGAAGGTGTCCTTAATGAATGTGTTGGTTTCACAACCAACAAAAGGGCACTGATCTAGAGAAATGTCCCTATTAGACTGGTCGGTTGTTGTGGAGAGGTGTCACCATAAGGCGAGGTTCCACTGTCAGAATCATCCTGTATATAATGAAAAACTTCAACCAAACCTGTAAGCTTGAAACTGATTGAGAATGATTCACAATAATTTAACAGAACCCCAACGCCAGTGACAAGAGAATGTCTTACTTTGTCAAATTAAATTTAATATTCCTTATTAATGAATCGAAAGAGTTGGACATTTAACTTGAATCCTTAATTTTAGGAAATTGTGTGAATGCTTAATTATGAAAATCCCGTGACTTAGTTTTCTGTCATTAATTAATGAAATAAAATAAAGATAGATAATTCATGAGGCAATATTTTACCTTTTTATTGCCGAGGAAACTTCAGAATATGTTTAAGCTGAAGGTTCATTAATATGTAAACTGGTTTGATATGCTGCAGCAAAGATACCTGCAAAACTTACCACATACTTAGCTAAAGTTAGGTCTCAGATGAATAGTCTTTATGATATCTAAACTGCTACAATCCCCCAAAGTACCAAAATCAAGCAAAGCTCTACACATTGTCCAGTACATGTATGTATTGTCATCTTAAATTTAAACTTGTAAGATGGCATAAGAAAATTGTGGTGCTAAAGTTGGGATGAATAATATGACAAATGAGTTTAGAGGCTGTTTACATCAGCAGCAGGATCAGCAGCAATCAGATAGCAACCAGCCAGCAGATTGGGGCTGGAACACCCCACAAATAGAGTCACTCCAGGGTCATACGGGTACTACTTCTAGTTACTTGACAGACCTGTAGTGGTACAGTAGATCTTCTGAAGAAAAGCCTCACTAAGAAATCTCCGTGTGTTTAATATGGTATTCATAGACAATGCATACACTGCTTCTGTGATGCAGAAATATAACTGTATTGGGTCTGTATCTAACAGTGCTGGTTGTTCTGGAAGTCCTAGGTTCAATTCCCAACCATGACATGCTTTACGAGCAGTTTGATTCCTGATGCCTGTTGATCACACGAGACCTTGAATTGGAGGTGTTTAGTGCCACTGCAGTGCCTAGACTAGGCAAGTAAATGACAATAGCACGGTTTCAATTATCCCAGTGAAATCGGAATGTCAATGTATAGACTTAGAGTAATCATCTCATCATTTTGCCTCTGGCAGCAACTCGCACAAGCTGACTAAGCTAATGTAGGGAAGACATACGATGTGTTGCAATGCATCTGTTGAGGTATTCCGAATTCAAAAAGAGGAAAAAAGGATTACCCAGTAGCAAAACTACTGTTTTGACTAGCCCCTTGTCACCATATAGAAAAATGAAATCAGCTGAACATCCTGTGGCAATCACAAACTCATTCCTCAAGGAAGTCAAACAAATAAGATTTATAAACACGAGACACATATTAGCAATTCATCTCATCAACTATTTATTCTTCACGTGCAACTTGTCTCTCAATCCGATCATTCAGAGAAGCACATCATCACACATGCCACATTCCTCCCCCAAGAGGACAACTCTATAATGCCCTAATTTTACTGTGTACATATTTCCCCCTAAACATCGCATCTTTCAATTGTAATGTGGGGGGGGTTAAGCCACAAGATGGCAGTATTGACTTTTTTTTTTTTTTTGCCCAGTCTAGAGCTATGTTTGGGGCATGTCTTGGGCATGCCTCAGAGGGGGCTGGAAAAGAGTATATAAGGAGAAAAATTGAGAGTGAAAGGTAGTAGGAGAAATTGCAAGGAGAAATTGTGGAAGGATACATTTGACCAGACCTGTCACTCTTTTCAAGACCTGTGAAGCTTTTTGTGGATTTTTGCCTGTGTTGGAGCATTTTCCTGTCCCAGGACATCGCAACACAGCAGCCCATCTCAATTATCAGGGGACTGTAAATATCTCTTTTTTTTTTCAATCTTGGTCAGTAGATGTAGATTATAGATTAGTTCAAAGTGTGTGTTTAATTAAATCTGTTAAAGTTTTAAAATTTTGTCTGTCATCCCTAGCTGTCCGTGACGCCATAACAAATTGGGGCCATAATAAATTGGGGGCTCGTCCGGGATAGACCATTGTGTGAGTCATTTATTGAAAATCTAAAATTTCAAATTGTGAAATTGTTTTTTGAATTTACCTAGATATATATTGACAGATCAACAGCAATGGATGATTTCTTGGCATCACCAACCATAGTGGTTTTGAAGTCTTTTAAAAAGACAGAACTGCTAGAAATATGCAGACAGTTAGAGCTGACAGATGTAAAACCAGCCATGCGAAAAGCAAGACTGGCTAGAGAGATTGTTGAATATTACATTGATGAAAATGTGTTTGCACCAGGAGATCTGGAACAGTTTCCAGTGGAAAATTCAAATGTAGAAATGGAACTTAAATTAAAAATGCTAGAGATTGAAAGGGAGGAAAAGAAAAACAAAGAGAGTTTGAGAGAAAGAGAGAAAAGAAAGGGAGGAAAAAGAAGAACAAAGAGAATTTGAGAGAGAGAAAGAGGAAAGAGCAGAAAGAGAGAGACAGAGACAGAGAGATTTCGAGTTACAGAAGTTAGACAGGGAAGAAAGGCTCCAAATGGAGCTACTAAAATGACTCAGGTGGTTTGCCTCATGACTCTGTTCAGCCTACTATGGTTTCTCCGTTTGAGGACTTATCAGACACTTTTATCAGTTCTCTGTTCAGCCAGCCAGATGGGTCTGGTGATTCTGATGTGTCTGGAGACTTGTCTCTTTCCAGAAAGCGGTTGATTCAGGAGCAAACCAATGATCCTGAAATTTGTGTACTAAAGAAGAGAGCCCTTCCTGATGAAGAAATAGACGCAGTTCCAGTTGGGTATTATCTCAAGGATGGAGTGTTGATGCGGAAGTGGCGCCCTCCTGATATCCCTGCCAATGCAGATTGGGCAGTGGTCAAGCAAATTGTTGTTCTGAAGGTCTACAGGAATGAGATCTTAACAATGGCTCATAGTTTGCCTTTAGGAGGTCATCTTAGTGTTAACAAGACTGTTGACAAGATCATGAAACACTTCTTCTGGCCTGGACTTCGGAAAGATGTTTCCAACTTTTGCAAAACCTGTCACACTTGTCAGGTAGTTGGAAAACACCAGTTAGACCCACCTGTAGCTCCATTGCAGCCTATCCCAGCATTTGGGGAGCCCTTCTCCAAGGTCATCGTTGATTGTGTTGGTCCATTACCCAAGACTAGATCTGGAAATCAGTACTTGTTGACAATCATGTGTGCATCTACCAGATTCCCTGAAGCCATACCTCTACGCAACATCAAGGCAACTGCAATCTCGAAGGCTTTGATAAAGTTCTTCACATTGTTTGGCCTTCCCAGGGAAATTCAGTCAGACCAAGGTAGCAATTTCACTTCCGGATTGTTTCAGCAGGTTGTGTATGATGGACTAGGTGCGAAGCAGATTCTTTCCAGTGCCTATCATCCAGAGAGTCAGGGTGCCTTAGAGCGGTTTCATTCCACTCTCAAGACAATGATGAGGACTTATTGTTATGACCATGAGAAAGACTGGGATGAACGTGTTCATTTGCTGTTGTTTGCAGCTAGAGAAGCAGTGCAGGAGTCTACTGGATTCAGTCTGTTTGAGCTAGTGTTTGGCCATGAAGTGAGAGGACCTTTGCTATTGTTGAGTGAACAATGGCAAGAGAAAGAGCCGCATATCAGTCTGTTAGACTATGTTGTGACAGTTTGACTATTAGTTTTACCCTATTTTTCCCTTGGGGTTCTTTTTTTTTTTTTTTTTTTTTTTGGGGTGCCTGCCAGGTCTCTCTCCTGACATTCAAGATTTAGTTTGTTTGTTTGGGTTTTTTGGTTTTTTGTCAACCGCACAAAGGATGCAGTGTTTTGGTTTCTTTCTTAAACAACATACACCCTCACACTGAAAATTTCCCAAATGTAGCACAATCAGTAACCACACACTTTTCAAACAGATAGCAAACAAATTGACCCCGACTCATAGATCCGGTACGGGTTTTGTACCACGTACAGTTCACATTTCACATCAAAACAATTCAGTTACTTTGTTCTCTATTCACTAGAACAAAAGTTCACTTCTCTGAAGCATTCAACTGAAAAGAAAATTGATAACTGCAGCCAGTTCAGTTCAACAGAACATTTCAGTTTTATTCTCCCTCACAGAAGAAAGTTGCTCAGTCAATGCACTTCCAGTGCAGTTCAAAGAGAAAAACCTTCAGTTTGTGATACAGCAGCACATGCAAAGGAACTCCTTTCTCCCAAGTGCCCAAACAAAACAATTAATTCCGTCTTGCGTTTCCTTTTTTTTATTTTTTATTTTTTTTATTTTTTTTTTAAAAAAAAACCACGGAATCACTGTATTCTCCCCCAACTACTCACGGCCCTGGATCCGTTCCGGGTTTTCCAGATTATTCTGCCTCCGGTGAAAACGGTATTTCCGTGTTGTGGGGTTTTTGTGAGCCGGCGAATGAACTGCTGGTGGACGTGGAGTGGAGAACCAAGGTTTTAATCCGGGTAAGGGAGCAAGCGAGCCGGAGAAGAATTTAAACTGCCTCACGTTTTTTTTTTCTTGCTACTCAAAGAGCTGTGTGCTCAGACCGCAGACCGCACTGCCATTGACACACTCACGCACCTCCTGCTACTCCGATACTGGCTAATTTAAAACAGCGTTCAGTCAGTCGCGCGAAACGGGGACAAATCACTGAGACCGACGTGTTGTGGGCGTATGAAGTGAGGTTACAAAGGCAGGTAAGACTGGTTGTCACACTCCTTCCCCCCTGAAAGAAGCCTGACATAGGAGGGCTTTTAACCCTTTCCTGTACTTGTCTGTCGGCCAGTCATTTCTGCATCGCACCCTGAGAAACCCAGGAAATCCTCCTCGTCACTGTCCTCCTCAAAGAGCTCAAGGACACGGTGGCGCTGTTCCCTGTCCAGTTCCTCAGCAGTGGGGAAGCAGGGTTTGAGGTGGGCCACATTGACAATACGCAGGTCCTCTCCCGTGTCCTCCAGTACCACCTCATAATTTAAGGGACTAATTTTCCTGGTCACACGGTATGGCCCTTTCCAGCGGGGAGCTAATTTAGCAGAAAAGAATTTGTCTGCCTTTGATAAAGGGTGGGTCCGCATCCAGACCCTATCTTTCTCATTGAAATCCCCATCTCGTCTCCCTTTGTCATAATTTTGTTTTTGTCTCTTTCTTGCCTTCTCCACATTTGTTTTGGCAAATTTTCTGAGCTCCATAATCTGTTTAGCGGTGGAGTATGCAGGTGCATCAGGGTCACAAGAGCATGGTTTGAGTTCTTTGTCTAAGGGTCCCTTAATAAAATGGTTCAGATTGAGCTCCGCAGGTGTCACTCCCATAGACTCATGAACTGCTGAGTTCAAGGCAAAGCGGAATTCTGGTATTTGTCCCACGTTTTGTGATTTTCCTCCATATATGATGCAACCATGGTTTTAATGTTGCGGTTGATCCGTTCTGTTAGGTTGGTTTGTGGATGATAAGGAGATGTCTTTTTCTGTTTTAGATTCCAGCGTTTGCAGGTCTCCTCAAAAACAGATGACACGAACTGGGGGCCTTGGTCCGAAAGGATGTAAGTTGGCACACCCCAGCGTGTTAAAATCTCCTTGGTGAGGACGCCAGACACAGAATCTGCAGTTGCTTGGCGTAGGGGGAACATCTCAACCCATCGAGAGAAATAGTCCACAAAGACTAATAAATAGATGTTTCTTCTTGAACTTCGTGGAAAGGGGCCCATGATGTCAACCCCCAACATTTCCCAGGGACTTGTGACCACAGTCTGCTGAAGTTTCCCAGCTGGCTTTCGAGTTTCTGGTTTATAGAGCTGACACACTCTGCAACACTGAACATGATTTCTCACATCCAGACTCATCTTAGGCCAGTATGCCAAGGCTTGTAGCCGTTTATACGTTTTGTACCTCCCAAGATGACCGGAGAGAGGATCGTCATGATAGTGATGCAAGAGTTGTTGACAGAGGGAGGAAGGGACGTACACTTGATATAGAGTTTTGTGAGGTAAGCTGACCACTCTGTAAACTTTATCCTCCAACATGGTGAACTTTGTGGTAGGGGTTTCCGTCACTTCGCCCGTGTCTATGATTTTGTCATACAGGTTTTGGATAACGGAGTCTTCTTGCTGGGCTCCCCAGATGTCCTCATCTGTAATTTCAAATGTTTTTGAGGTGTCTCGTTTGGACCGTAAAACTACCGCACAGGTGGCTGATGGGTGGTTGTCCACAGGAGCTCGTGACAGGGCATCAGGAACTGTATTATATTTTCCTTTTCGGTATTCTACCGTAAAAGAGAATTCTTGGAGACGAAGTGCCCACCGGATCAGTCGAGTGCTGGGTTTTTGAGTTTTAAAAACCCAGACAAGAGATGAGTGGTCGGTCACCACTGTGAAGTGTCTGCCCTCCAAGTAGTATCGCCATTTCTCCAGAGCCCAGACAACCGCGAGACATTCTTGCTCTGTGGTGGAGTAGTTCCGCTCGGCTTGGTTTAGGGTCCGGCTGGCAAAGGCGAGCACTTGTTCTGTGCCCAACCCTGTTTGTTGGGCCAAAACGGCTCCCAAGCCAACGTCACTGGCATCCGTATACACAACAAAAGGTAAGGTGAAGTCTGGGTGACCCAATATCGGGGAAGAGGTCAATTGTTTTTTCAGGTTTTCAAAAGCTGCTTGACAGGATGTTGTCCAGATAAACCTGGCTCCTTTTCTTTTCAGGGCATTGAGTGGTTCCGTTAGCTCAGAGAAGTGAGGCACAAAGCAGTGGTACCATCCAGCCATCCCAAGAAACCTTTGAAGCTCTTTAATGTTTCTGGGAATGGGGAAGTCCTGTACAGCTTTTATTTTGTCATTGTCCATCTCCACTCCGGCAGACAACATGACCCAGAAATTTTAAGGAGGTGCGGAAGAACTGACTCTTCTTCATGTTGACCTTCAAGTTAGCCTCTCTTAACTTGTCCAGTACAGCTTGGATGTCGTAGCTGTGTTGTTCGTATGTGTTGGAATAAATTATAATGTCGTCCAGATACACAAGGCATATCTGTCCCCGCAGGTCTCCGAGAACAAGTTCCATCAACCGCTGGAAAGTGGCGGGTGCATTTTTTAATCCAAATGGCATAACCTTGAATTGGAACAAACCCAGAGGACAAATGAAGGCGGTCTTATCACGGCTGTCGTCATCCATCTCCACTTGCCAGTAGCCGCTGTTGAGATCCAAGGTGGTAAACACTGCAGCTCCCGCCAAGGATTCCAATATCTCCTGGAGATTGGGCATAGGGTAGGCGTCCGTGTGAGTAGCAGCATTTAGTTTTCTGTAATCAACACAGAATCTTGGTTTGGGGTCTTGTTTTTTTTTTTTTACTAGGACAACTGGGGCAGCATACGGCGAAGTTGAAGGCTCAATGATGTCTTTTTCTATCATGTCCTCAATGTGTTCTTTTATGATTTGTAATTTGGATGGAGAAACACGGTAGGATTTCTGCTTAATGGGGATGTCATGGGCTAAAAAGATTTTGTGTTTTAGGATACTGGTGCACCCAAGTGCTGATGTGCAGATGTCGGAATTTTTCTGAAGTTGACACAATAATTGGCTCTTTCCAAAATCATCCAGATGGGATTGTTGGGTAGCAGCTTGAAGGAGGTCATAGCATGGTGGCAGTGGAACCAGATCCAAAGGAGGGATGGCGGAGAAGAAAGCGAGTGGGGCTGGCAAGGTAGTGTCCAGCTGCGTTGTTTCCCTCAAGAACTGATGGCGTCGCTTCTTGTTTGACTTAAACCAATAACTGCTTTCAGAGACATCGAACTGCAGACCAGAAATGCTAATGAAATCCAATCCAATCACTGCAGGGAATGCAAGGCTTTGTACAGGTAGTACAACACAGGGTAGTGTGACAGATTGGGATTGCAGAGTAAGCGTAATTTCTATCCATCCTAATGGCTGTCTCTTCTCTCCATCGGCTAAGTACAAGGGTCCCCTCGTCCACTGTCTTAAAACCTCCTGTGGTCCCTTCACTCCATTCCACACGACTACACTCAACAATGTGAAGGATGAGCCAGTATCAAGAATAGCAGCTCCATCCCATGGGCCCACTTTCAGTGGCACCATCAACTGGCGGAGAGATGAATCTGCAAATAGATTTGTAGTTGAATTTGTTGAAGAGGTTGGTGGCTGTGAAACTGTAGTACTGAGCACATTAACTGTTGCATGGCCTTCTTGGGCTTGAGGAGCACTGGGTGATGATTGGTTGGTAGGTTTAACAGAGGAAGACTTACTATTCCATTGTGGGCAGGAAGCTGGTGGGTGAGTGCCTTTGCAGCGCCAGCAGTATACTTGTGGTGGTTTATTTGAATTTTCTTTAGGGAGTGGATCAGCGGTTTCAGCAGATTTGGTGGGGGGTTTTTGTAGTTTCTTCCTTTGCTCATACTGCAACTGATTTTCCCTGTCTCTCTCCAGTTGCTGTCCCAGACGCACCAGTTCATTTATTGAGGTAACTCTGCTATTTCTCAGTTGACTGGCCATTTGAGGATTGATATTTTTCAGAATCAATTTAATGATTTCCTCCTCTCCTATGTCGGATTTCCAGCGCCTGCACAATGACTGATACATGTACGCAAAATCTCTGATGCCTTCCTTCTCTCCCTGAACCCTGCTGCGCACCCTCTCTGCCAGTTCATCCTCGTAGTCCTCTGACAAAAAGGCTGCACGGAACTGGGATTTAAACTCCCTCCACGTATGCACTTTATATCGAGCCACATCCCACCAATCCCTTGCGGTATCATGAAGAACATTACATAGAGTGGCGATAAGCTCTTCATCAGAGAGCGGATTTAAAGCCAAATAATCCTCACACCTTTCTAAATATTGCAGTGGGTCTGGTGTATCTTCAATTTTCCCAAAGGTTGGAAATTGCAGATTAATTGGGGGGTTACCCATAACTCTGCTCTTAAGTGTACCATGTAGTACAGGATCCTCAGGGTATTCAAAATGTCCAGACGCACCAGCTTGCATGGTGGATTGTAGTCTCGGCTGGCTTAGAATGAGAATGGGATTTTGCTCCGGTAAAGGCTGATACTGGGTTTGCACACTTGCATGGCAGGAAATGGAAGACGCAAGTTTGGCAGTGATCTCCTCCATCAGTGTCTGGATAGAGGTGTTACAGTGGGAGAGCTCCTCCTGCAGGCGGGTTATGTCATGAGACATTGGTGTGAGGGCAGACTGAAGCTCCTTTACCAAGGCATCCTGGTGATGTTTTAACTTCCAACCCAGGGTAGCAGCAACCTGGGTTCTCAGGTATTCAAGCTGGGTGTCCATATATTTTACCATGTCCCTTTGTTGTTGCTGGACTATTTCCAATAATGTTTTATTTGCTTGTTTGACTTGAGTCTCAATGTTAGCAAGTTCAAGGAAAGACTGCGTGCAGCTTGTGACCTAGCCAAAGAGAACTTGAAATCAAGTCAGGGAAAAATGAAAACTTGGTATGATCATAAGGCTAGAAGCCGTGAGTTTAAACCAGGAGACAAGGTCCTTGTGTTGTTTCCCTTGCAGTCCAATCCATTGCAGGCTAGATTTCATGGTCCTTATGAAATTCTGACAAAACTCAATGATCTCAATTACATTGTGAAGACTCCAGATAGGAGAAAGCCAAAACAGTTGTGTCACATTAACATGCTGAAGCCTTATCATGATAGGAATGCTAGGGTTGCAGCTGTCACTTCAGATCCTCCTATGGTCGAGACTTGTGAAGATGAGGGGGAGTTTAAAGATGATGAACCTAGAATTAAAGCTGAAGTTCTTTCATGTAAATTGTCAAATTCTGAAGTGTTGCAAAATCTTGATGTAAAACTCCAGCACTTAGAACCCTCATAGAAAGATCAGTTTGAGAGGTTGATCAAGAAATATAAAGATCTATTTCCTGATGTTCCAAGGAGAGTTTCTATAGCCTCTCATGATGTAGATGTTAGTGATGCCAAACCAATAAAACAGCATCCGTACTGGATGAATCCTGAAAAGAGAAAGATTGCTGAGAAAGAGGTTGAGTACATGTTAGAACATGATATTATCAGACCCTCTAACTCAGATTGGAGTTCACCCTGTGTTCTAGTTCCAAAACCTGATGGAAGTACTAGATTCTGTGCAGATTATCGCAAAGTCAATGCTGTAACTAGAACTGATGTGTTTCCAGGATTGATGATTGTATCGATAGAGTTGGGCAAGCAAAGTTTCTGACCAAGATTGATTTATTGAAGGGTTATTAGTGTGTGCCTTTAACTGAGAGGGCCAAGAGCATCTCTGCTTTTGCCACACCATCTGGGTTATACCAGTATGAAGTCCTACCCTTTGGCATGAAAAATGCCCCAGCCACGTTCCAAAGGATGATACAGTCTACAATCGCTGGATTGCCACACACGGGTGCGTACATCAACGACCTGATCACATGGAGTGACTCCTGGGAAGAACATCTGAAAGATGTAGAGACGTTGTTCCAGCGCTTGACCCAGGCTAACCTGACTGTTAACCTGAACAAGAGTGACTTTGGTTGTGCTACTGTCAAGTATCTGGGCTACGTCATAGGCCAGGGTAAGGTGGCACCCATAAATGCTAAAGTCCAAGCCATCATGGACTTTCCAGTTCCTGACAACAAAAAGGCTTTGCGCCCGCTTCCTTGGAATGATCGGGTACTACCGCAAGTTCTGCAAGAACTTTGCTGAGATTGCTCTCAGTCTCACCAACCAACTGAAGAAAGGCGTAAAGTTCACTTGGGATGAAGCATGCCAAAGAGCCTTCAATCGCCTGAAGGCTCTGCTGTGTCACTTCCCCGTGCTCAAATCTCCTGACTTCAACAAACCGTTCTCCATGGCGGTCGATGCTAGCGACCAAGCTTGTGGATCTGTGCTCCTACAGAGAAGTGACTCTGATGACATTGAGCATCCCGTGGCATACTTCTCCAGGAAGTTCAGTCGCCACCAAAAGAACTATTCGACAATTGAGAAGGAGCTGTTGGCTCTGGTTCTATCCTTACAACACTTTGAGGTTTATGTTTGTACAGGGCAAAAGCCAATGATTGTATATACTGACCACAATCCGTTAGTGTTTTTGAGTAAGATGAAAAACAAGAATCGGAGATTGTTGAATTTGAGTTTGATTTTACAGGAGTTTGACTTGGAAATTAAGCATGTAAAGGGTACTGACAATGTAATTGCTGATTGCTTATCCCGTGTTTGAGTATGTGTATATATATCACGTGTTTATTAGCATATTGTATTATATGTATATATATACAAGTGTCTACTTAACTATTTTTGTATTGAAAATAAAAATTTTGCCTTTATGAGTCAAAATTTTTCCTTTTTGGAATGGAGGTGTAATGTGGGAAAAAAAAAAAAGCCACTAGGTGGCAGTATTGACATTTTTTTGTTAAGCCCAGTCTGGAACTAGGTTTGGGGCATGTCCTGGGCATGCCTCAGAGGGGGCTTGAAAAGAGTATATAAGGAGAAAAATTGAGAGAGTGAAAGGTAGTGGGAGAAATTGCAAGGAGTAATTGTGGAAGGATACATTTGACCAGACCTGTCACTCTTTTCAAGACCTGTGAAGCTTTTTGTGGATTTTTGCCTGTGTTGGAGCATTTTCCTGTCCCAGGACATCGCAACACAGCAGCCCATCTCAATTACCAGGGGACTGTAAATATCTCTTTTTTTTTTTCAATCTTAGTCAGTAGATGTAGATTGTAGATTAGTTCAAAGTGTGTGTTTAATTAAATCTGTTAAAGTTTTAAAATTTTGCCTGTCATCCCTTGCTGTCCGTGACGCCATAACAAATTAGGGCCATAACAAATTGACGCCATAACAAATTGGGGCCATAACACAATAAATCCCGTGTATTTGTCATTTTTCTGAATGACTTTGTGACGATATTTCTTGTTTGATCACCAGGGGGCTCTTGTGAGTCCCATCCCTGCCTGCAATTATATTAAATAAATCAACAATCTCAGCAGAGCAAACCATCAGTTAAGCTGGATGACTCTAGGTCCCCAGAGTCTCTCCTCTTGCTAACTCCGTAATTTAATTATTAACAATTCTTGCCGCTGGCTATTCTACATGAGGATTTTATACAGGCTGTTATCTTTTTTGCTTCATGTCACAGAATTCGGTTATCAGAAATAGGGCATGTTGGGATAGCAGCTGTTTCTCTGTCAAGTTCTCCTCTCTCTTTCCTGTGCTACTTTTTACATACCATTTTCTTGATATTGCAGATCTTCTTCACTACATTTTCTCATGTTCTGTGACGGCGTTACATACCAAATGCTCACCTCATTCTCTTTAAATCTCTTCTCCTGTGATCAGAATATCAGATGTACCGACTACAACACATCGATTAGCATTTGCAGTTACAAGTACACGTGCACTGTAAATCCTAAACTTGTACTTGTAGCCACAAATACAAGTACACGTTCGGTTGCTCAACCTCTATATTATGCTGCAATCGCACATGTATATACTATCCTCATTCCATAACCTCTCTTCCTCTCCTCTTTTTATTATTCCCACACAGACATCAGCCGAAATCCTCTTCAATCCCCATCCTACCTTCCCTCCCTTTCCTTATCATTACCCTACCTTCTTGTGTGGCAAAAATGATGGGATGTTGAGTTTATTTTTAACTTGACACAAGGTCTTTACTCAGAAGAAATACTGGGCTTAATGAGACAAAGTCTAGTTGTAATCAGCAGCCCCATTTTACTAACCTAATTCCCCCTCCCTTCTAATATCAAATCCTACTCTACATGTCCTTCATAGACACATTGCTTTTAGGAATAAGAATCCAAACCAGAATCCTTCATTAGCACAAAAATACCACAACGAACAATACATGAAATTGATAATGTATGTGGGAGAGGTAAAAAAGACTGTTCAGCTGACAGAGGGCCACCTTTTCTGAAATAATTCTTGGAACGATACTTCGTACTGTCTGGGATGGTTCAGTTTATTTTTAGCCAAACACAAGGTTGATGTTGAGAAGAAATAGCTTAATGACAAGAAGTCTGGTTGCAATCAGCAGCCTCAGCATCCTAACCTGTATTTGTCATTATGGATTCTGCTGGTTACTTCTTGTAATGATATCCGCTTTCTGGGAATCCCAAGGAGTGATGACAGGACACTAAGGTCACAGAAACATGACGCTGGTCTCTGATGTGTACTACTTTGAACTACATGTATTTGTAACTGTCAATCCTGATGACTAATGACATTTATTTAGACAGTGCAAAAACAACACAAAAGAAAACTAACTTTATAAGCTAACGCTCTGCCCTCCTATAACATTTGCCATACAAACTGACAAACAACCCGACTTAAGAAGACAGGGTAGCATGTGGATTGGACAGACCAATAAATGAGAGTGCCATCATTGATCCAATTCAAACTGAAGCCCTTGTTCACAAAATATTAAAACGAAACTGACAATCTCCATGGTTAAACAAAGACATTTATATTTGTTGGTATATGACTCCAGCCATGAGATGGGTTTTGCAAACATATAGTACATATGCTCTGTAACGTTGACCTGGTTGTAGACATGGGATTTCTTGTCTGATGTTAGGTGTATGAGAAACATCAGTTTATGTCTGGCTGAATTCTATCAGTTTTTCTCATAAACTGTGAATGACTTTTCACAAACTTTTCCGTCACGTTTTGTGCAAAATGCTGGATGCTCTAAATATGTGCATTTGTACACATGTCAAGAAAAAGCTTCCATATTAATGATAGGACCATTATTATGCTCTATAAACACAACAAACACAGCAAGGTCATTTATGTCGCCCGGATTGGCGTCACCGTGACCCCACCCTGGAGCCAGGCCTGGGGTTGGGGTTGGCAGGCGAGTGCCTGGTGGTCGGGTCTCCACCCACAGGACCCGGCTGGGCACAGCCCGAACGAGCGACGTGGGCCCGCCTTCCCGTAGGCCCATCACCCGCGGGAGGGTTCAGAAGGGGCCGATGCAATGTGTTTTGGGTGGCAGTCGTGGGTGGGGGCCCCGACGACCCAATCCCTGGACATGGAATGTCACCTCGCTGGGGGGGAAGGAGCCTGAGCTTGTACGGGAGGTTGAGCGGTACCGGCTAGAGATAGTCGGGCTCACCTCCACGCACAGTCTGGGCTCTAGAACCCAACTCCTCGAGAGAAGCTGGACTCTCTTCTATTCTGGAGTTGCCCGCGGTGAGAGGCGGCGGGGTGGTGTGGGTTTGCTTATAGCCCCCCAGCTTAGCTGTCATGTGTTGGAGTTTTCCCCGGTGAACGAGAGGGTCGCTGCCCTGCGCCTTCGGGTCGGGGACAGGTGCCTCACTGTCATCTCGGCTTATGGGCCGAATGGCTGTGCAGAGTACCCGGCCTTCTTGGAGTCCGTAGGAGGGGTACTGGAAAGTGCTCCGACTGGGGACTCCATCGTTCTGCTGGGGGACTTCAACGCCCACGTGGGCAGTGATAATGTTACCTGGAGGGGTGTGATTGGGAGGAACGGCCTCCCCGATCTGAACCCAAGTGGTGTTCTGTTATTGGACTTCTGTGCTAGTCACAGTTTGTCCATAACAAACACCATGTTCAAACATAAGGGCGTCCATCAGTGCACCTGGCACGTGGCACGAGGACGCCTGAGGTCGGAGGTCAATGATCGACTTTGTGGTCGTGTCATCTGACCTTCGACCGTATGTCTTGGACACTCGGGTGAAGAGAAGGGCTGAGCTGTCCACTGATCACCACCTGGTGGTGAGTTGGATCCGCTGGCGGAGGAGGAAGCTGGACAGACTTGGCAGGCCCAAACGTGTTGTGAGGGTCTGTTGGGAACGTCTGGCGGAACCCTCTGTCAGAGGGGTTTTCAACTTTCACCTCCGGGAGAGCTTTGACCAGATCCCAAGGGAGGCTGGAGACATTGAGTCTAAATGGACTATGTTCTCCACCTCCATTGTTGACGCGGCCGTTCGGAGCTGTGGCCATAAGGTTTCTGGCACCTGTCGTGGCGGCAATCCCCGAACCTGGTGGTGGACACCGGAAGTAAGGGATGCCGTCCAGCTGAAGAAGGAGTCCTATCGAGCTTGGTTGGCTCACGGGGCTCCTGAGGCAGCTGACAGGTACCAGCAGGCTAAGCGTGCTGCGGCCCGGGCGGTGGCAGAAGAAAAACCTGGGTATGGGAAAAGTTCGGGGAGGCCATGGAGGAGGATTATCGGTCGGCCTGGAAGAGATTCTGGCAAACCGTCCGGCGCCTCAGGAGGGGGAAGCAGTGCCCTGCCAACACTGTTTACAGTGGAGGTGGGGAGCTGTTGACTTCGTCTGGGGATATTGTCGGCCGGTGGAAGGAATACTTCGAGGATCTCCTCAATCCCACTGACACGCCTTCCGTAGAGGAAGCAGAGGCTGGGGACCCAGAGGCTGATTCATCCATCACTCGGGCTGAAGTCACTGAGGTAGTTCGGAAGCTCCTCAGTGGCAAGGCACTGGGGGTGGATGAGATCTGCCCTGAGTACCTCAAGTCCCTGGATGTTGTAGGGCTGTCTTAGTTGACATGTCTCTGCAACGTCACGTGGCAGTTGGGGACAGTGCCTCTGGACTGGCAGACCGGGGTGGTGGTCCCTCTATTTAAGAAGGGGGACCAGAGGGTGTGCTCCAACTATAGGGGGATCACACTCCTCAGCCTCCCGGCTAAAGTCTATTCCAGGGTGCTGGAGAGGAGAATTCGGCCAAGAGTCGGACCTCGGATTCAGGAGGAACAATGCGGTTTTCATCCTGGTCGTGGAACACTGGACCAGCTCTATACACTCTGCAGGGTGCTTGAGGGTTCATGGGAGTTTGCCCAACCAGTTCACATGTGTTTTGTGGACTTGGAGAAGGCATTCGACCGTGTCCCTCGTGGCATTCTGTGTGAGGTGCTTCGGAACTATGGAGTCCGGGGCCCTCTACTAAGGCCCGTGCGGTCTCTGTATGACCGGAGCAGGAGCTTGGTTCGCATTGCCGGCAGTAAGTCAGACCTGTTCCCGGTGCATGGTGGACTCCGGCAGGGCTGCCCTTTGTCCCTGGTTCTGTTAATTATTTTTATGGACAGAATTTCTAGGCGCAGCCAGGGGCCGGAGGGAGTCCGGTTTGGGGACCACAGGATCTCATCTCTGCTTTTTGCAGATGATGTTGTTCTGTTGGCTCCTTCGAACCAGGACCTTCAGCATGTACTGGGGCGGTTTGCAGCCGAGTGCAAAGCGGCTGGGATGAGAATCAGCACCCCCAAGTCAGAGGCCATAGTTCTCGACCAGAAAAAGGTGGCTAGCCCCCTCCGGGTTGGAGGAGAGCTCCTGTCTCAAGTGGAGGAGTTTAAGTATCTGGGGGTCTTGTTCACGAGTGAGGGAAGGATGGACCGTGAGATTGATAGACGGATCGGTGCAGCGGCAGCAGTAATGCGGTCATTGTACCGATCTTTTGTGGTGAAGAAGGAGCTGAGCCGAAAGGCAAAGCTCTCAATTTACCAGTCAGTCTACGTTCCTACTCTCACCTATAGTCATGAACTCTGGATCATGACCGAAAGAACAAGATCTCGGGTACAAGCGGCTGAAATGGGTTTCCTCCGCAGGGTGGCGGGGTGCTCCCTTAGAGATAGGGTGAGGAGCTCTGTCACCCGGGAGGAGTTCAGAGTAGAGCCGCTACTCCTCCACGTCGAGAGGAGCCAGCTGAGGTGGCTCAGGCATCTATATCGGATGCCCCTGGACGCCTTCCTGGGAAGGTGTTCGGGCATGCCCCACCGGGAGGAGGCCCCGGGGAAGACCCAGGACATGCTGGAGGGACTATGTCGCTCAGTTGCCCTGGGAACGCCTCGGGATACCCCTGGAAGAACTGGAGGAAGTGTCCAGGGAGAGGGAAGTCTGGGCATCCTTGCTTAGACTGCCGCCCCCGCGACCCGGCCCCGGATAAGCGGAAGAAGATGGATGGATGGATGGATGGATGGATGAACAAAACAATGAACACAGTTCAGTGCTGTTCATCTTGACATTTTATCCTTTGTCAACTCTCATTTTTTTGAGTAATCAGTATCATTCCAGATGCATCTAATATATTTATATATAACCGTTTTAAATATCTTCTAAGAACAGCTACCTCTTTCGAATAATGTTATCTAATGGAAAGTGTTTCCAAATGTACACAATGTTTGATTTTTACCCGAGGCCAATAAATGGCCATCGGGTATTGCAGAGACCTGGCATTTGTCCGTCCGTCCGTCCGTCTGTCTGTGCTCACCATAACCCCTTTCCTATCAATTCCACAATCATGAAATTTTCAGGGTATGTTCTTGGCAAGTAAAGCTTGGACAAGTTCGAAGATGGGTCAGATTGACCTATTTTAAAGGGTCAAAAGGTCACATTCTTTGAAAACACAGTTTCCACGATTGTATGCGCTGCCATTGCTGTAGCAGCGTAAAACTCACAACGTGTATGAACAGGATAATCAGCTTCCAGAATATTATAGGTGAATGACCTTGACCTCATTAACTGGGTGAAAAGGTCAGATTTCTATTTTTTATGCCCATACGTCTGAGGATACTTTAGCATTGCGTTCTATGTAAAATATTTTTACATCATCAAATCATCATGTTCTTTTCTTTTCATAACTCTGAAATATATTTTGCGATTTAACAAAGATATATATCACAAGGAAACACAAATAGAATTCTTGGACAAAACCATATAAAAGACATTGTCTCCCTGAAGAGGACAAGCACACTAATCTCCCAAGCAAATGAGTATGAAGTCCCAGGCAATCAATGTACTGAATTCTTCAACTTCAGGCCCATCTCCAAATTACCCTTCCTATCCAAAGTGTTAGAGAAAGTAATTGCTGTACAGTTGCAATTATTTTTAGCACAAAATGATATTTATGAGAAGTTTCAGTCTGGTTTTAGGTCTGGTCACAGCACTGAAACTGCTCTTTTAAGAGTTTTTAATGATCTTGTCTTAACTGTGGACTCAGGATATGCTGCTATCCTGGTGACCTTAGATTTGACGGCTGCCTTTGATACGGTTGATCATAGGATCCTCTTATCACGCCTAGATTACTGCGTAGGCATTAAAGGTGCTGCCCTCAAGTTGCTCCAGTCATACCTAACCGGCAGGTGTTTCTCTGTCCATCTGGGTGAATTCTCCTCCAGTGTGGCTCCTCTTACCTGTGGGGTCCCCCAAGGCTCCATTTTGGGCCCCTTATTGTTTTCCTTATATATGCAGCCCCTAGATTCCATTCTCTGTAAACATAATGTCTCTTTTCATTGCTTTGCAGATGATGTCCAAGTGTACCTTCCTTTAAAATCAAAGTGTAAAGACTCTCTGCAGCCTCTGCTAGCTTGTCTTAATGACATAAAAACTTGGATGGCCCTAAATTTCCTGAATCTAAATGATAATAAGACTGAGGTTATTGTATTTGGACATCTGGATTGTGTAAACGACTCTGTTGGTGCTCTGGGCCCCCTGGTGTCCAAAAAATGTTCTTTTTTAAAAAGCCTTGGTGTCACTTTTGATAGTGCTTTTAAATTTGACAGGCAAATTGGCTCTGTAGTCAAAGGTGCTTTCTTTCAGCTTCGGCTGCTCGCCAAAGTAAAGCCCTATCTCTCACCCAAAGACTTGGAGAGAGTTATCCATGCCTTCATTACGTCTAGGCTTGATTACTGCAACTCTCTGTATGTGGGCTTAGACAAATGTTCTCTGCGGCATCTGCAGCTAGTGCAAAATGCTGCTGCTCGCCTTTTGACCAGTAAGAAAAAACGTGACCACAGCACACCGGTTCTGGCCTCTCGGCATTGGCTTCCTGTTCGCCTCAGGATTGATTTTAAGATTTTGATGTTTGTTTTTAAGATATTGAATGGCCTGGCCCCCCAGTATTTAGTTGAACTCATCAGTGTTCACACATCAGATAGAGCACTGAGGTCATCAAATAAGTTGCTTTTAGATATCCCAATATCTAGACTCAAAACTAAAGGTGACCGAGCCTTTGCAGTGGCTGCCCCTAAATTGTGGAATAGCTTACCATTGGACATTAGATCTGCCCAGACTCTTGAGATGTTTAAGTCATTATTGAAGACCCATCTCTTCCCGTTGGCTTTTGATTCATGTTGAGCTGAACATTGCCGATAAATGGGCTGTTTTATTGATTTTTGTGTTTATTGTCCATATTACCTTGTTTTCTATTGTTACACTTTAATGTTTTGTGTACTGTGCATTCTAACATTGTTTTTTTTTTTTCCATTCCTATAGTTGTATTTTAATTCTTTAGTGCTTTCTAGTTTGTACAGCACTTTGGCAGACTTCGGTTGTTTAAATGTGCTATAAAAATAAATTTGACCTTGACCTTGTGAAAGAACGTACAACAGAAACAGAAAATGGGTTAAAGATAGATTACAAATATACAGAGTCTGTGGTTGCATTTTTATTTTGAGATGCTAGCAGACACATAAATTTAACCTGTTACAATCATAATGAGAACTTTGCGATTTGTGCGTCCAATAAGATTTTTCTTTTTACTCAACTGTGATGACTGCTTCAAAATATATGGAAGCTTTTGCTGAAGTGATGTTAACCCCTGCTTGTAAATCTGAGTGATCAGTAGCTAAAAGTAGATGAGAGTGGGTCACTTTCAGTTCCTAACCAATCACATGAACGTTTGAGGTTGATGTCACTTCTACCCAGGTTTCCACTCATTTGAAAATGGTAGTGAATTCATATCAGTCACCTTATCCTAGTGTACCTTCCTACCTTTTTAAAGTGTTGGAAACATGGATAGTCAGTCTGAGGTGATATCAACCTCTACAGCTAATCTGACTGGTCAGTTCTAGCCAGGGACGAATCAGATGAGCTGTAGCAATTGGTGCAATGCATTTCTTTTCGGGTTTACATCAATCTGAAGAACATTATTATAATGTCATTCTGGAGATAACAATAGATCTAGACTAGTACACGACAACCCAAATTTTGTTCTTCCACTTAACGTAGTCTTTGTATCCAAAGATGCCCTGTCATTGTTTTTTTCTAAAAATAGTCCTTCGTTAGTGTTCAAACAAGAACAAGCCACAAGTTCCCAAAACACTGAGTGATAAAGACTCACCACTAGAGTAGAACTAGACTAGTTGGCAATTAAATGGCAGATTTCTAACACGAACAAAACTACAACTCCGATGAGCTTTGTTAATTAATAAAGACTTCAAATGAATCAAGCAAAGACTCTCTTCATGTAAACTAATGGAATTGCATGTGTTTTATTCTTCTTAATAGGACCAGAGGATTATTTTATCGTTCTTCAAAGTGGAAACTTCTTTTAGAATTGATGATGCAGTCATATAGAGGGATTATTTGTTTATCAACACGGCGGATGCGCGCGCAACTTGACTGCAGAAAGAGCAGCCTCTTTAAACTGTTTGACAGGCTGTCATGGCTATCTTGCAGTTGCGATGTTAGCTAACTAGTGATGTTGTCAGTGTACTACAGTTTATCTCCGAGTGATAAAACAAGTTATGCTGCCAAATTAGCATTAGTGAATGAGATACGTCTTAACACGTTGACTGCCAACTACAAGATAACTCGTAGTGGCGGGTCAAGGCCAGCGCTAGACCTGAAAATTTGGGGGCAATTATGCATCCCTTTATTGACAACAATTAGTCCTGGCTAATTCTTGATGGTTTTCCTATATTAACACGTTTTCCAATTCAAGAGTAATCAAGTGGTAATTGAAGACACGGCTTCTCTCCCCCATGCGATCTAACAGCAAATAATGGGCTACATTCAGTACAGAAAAATAATTTAATTATAATTAGGTCTATGCACTGGCACTCAGCGACGGTAATTTTTTTCCAGCGAGAGCGCCATTTCAGAACTCCTCTGCAAATGGAGGTAATTCTGGTGACAAGTACGTGGTTTCGTCCGTTTACATTTTCCAATCGAACAGCTATCCATTTTTTACAGCAAGTTGCGTGACCATGCTGCAAGAACAAGTGTAGGTACTTGTCGCCCAAATTACCTTCATTCGCAAAAGAGTTCTGAAATAATGTAAATATGAATTAAGTCTGGGTCATTGTGAACAAGAAAAACAACTGCATCCTGACCGCGAACTGCACCTGCATGGCTGGGTATGTAATTTAGAATAATATAACATTACAAATTAATCTTAGCTTCCTTTGTACTTGTTGCACACATTTGCTCCCCCCCGCCATGTCACTATCTTTTTGAGCTGCTGTAACAATGAAATTTTCCCACTGTGGGATCAATAAAAGTTTATCTTATCTTTCCATTGCTATGTAACCTCGTCTTCAGCCACTGTCGTTATTGCAGTAAACATTTCACAACTCATTTGCTGCAATTATACAGCTGTGTCTGCGGGCATATCTAGCTTTATCACCATTCAAACCAATGAGTCTAATATATTTTATTGCTCGTAATTAATAACAATGTTCTTTTTCTTTCAGCTCGGGGTCATGCTGTAGGAATGCTGCAGCACTGATGCTCAAAGTCTGTAAAACTTGAGCGTTCAAGACATGGTCGCGGCTCTTCCTGCTCTCTTTCTGCAGTCGACATGCGCAGTAGAGCGAGGTGACTTGTGTAGTGACGTAGACGGATAATCCCTCTATAACTGACTCCATAATGATTGTTTGTGGAGACTGTACTCGAGACAACAGATGCCAGAGTAAGTCAGGTTTTCACAGACAGTTGTCTAGTAAGGACAATATTCACTACATACAATGTTCCCAAGTGGACATCAATGGTATTAGCCTGCAGTGGACTTGGAGTTTAAGAAAGTTTACTGGCTTCCTTGTCACATCTCGTTGTGCAGACAGCAGATAGTTCTGTACTGTTATAAATTTTATTAGCACTTAGATGTTGTGAAGATTGTTTAAAGACCTTTCATTATTTTCATACAATAAAAAGGTGGTGAAGGTAGGAGAGGGGGTTTAGGAGGATGACGGTAAATTGTGTCGGGCATTTGATGAATTATTAGTAGGATAACAATTAAGACATTTTGGTCAATGTCCATTCAGATAAGCTGTAGAAGTTTACGTCACATCAACAACTGGTTCTCCATCTGAAAATGGTTCTAAGATTAAAGTGTGAAAACATCGGCAGACATCAGTTACAATGTCTGTTAATAATCAATTGTGAGTTACAAAACTTTGTGCAAGGTTGAGCTTTCAGCTTCACCGGGGAGTTTCTTTGCACTCGAATGATGCTGGTATAAGTGGAGGGAATGTGCTGCTGCTGCTGCTGTTGTAGCTTTTCTTGAAATTGAAAGCGAACAAAATGCTCAAATATAAATTGGGAGTATTGTTTATTGTGATTCATGAGTATGAATTCAGCCTCAATCTATGACAATCAAGGAAATGATAAGATTTGTTCAACATGTGACAATTTTCTGAACAAATGTTCATTTAACATTAGTTTTCTACAGTTAATTCAAGTGTTTCTAAAGAAAATATTTGTACTATTTTTTTTCAATTAGTACAATATTTTAGAAGGAATAATTATACATAAGCACGGCAAAATACATTTGCTGGAATGTAGTTCATACTTTGTCTTTCAGAATTCATGATTTCATCCAAAAGACTTTCAATAACTACTTGCAGCTTTATTGATGAATTAAGATTTCAACTGAAATCAAATTGATACAAACATTCACTTTGGCAGTCATGCAGGAGTCATGTGTCCAGCAGCTGCTGTGAACCTGAAGTCCAACTAATGGCTTTGGATTCCAGATTTTCCAGTAAAAACTTTAAACATCTGATGTTAATATTCAAAAGTGTTCGTCAGTCAAAAAGTTGGTAGTGTTTGTAATTAGAAGTCCATACATCTTTAGTCCCAGAAAATATATCTTTTAAGATTCATACAAGTATTTTCATTGATTTGAGTAGATGCTGTAATGTTTTTTTGATTCAGTATGATTTTTGATTCAGTTTGATTTCTTCTATCATTGACCAAAGTAGATGCAGTAATAATGAAAGGGTAATTTTGATACAGAATTTCAGATTGCACATTACAGAGTTTTGCTCCAGCCAGCCATTCTCAAGTCCGATCAAAGGAAACAACCTATTACAATTGTAATATCATTTTAGTTGCTTACTCCCCCATTGCCCGTCTTATTTTACCTTACCCGATCGTACCTTACATTACCTTACATTAGCTTGCTTTGCCTTACCTCACCTTACCTTACCTTGCCATTATTTATCTTGCCTTATAAGCCGAACCATGTTACCATACCTTGCCTTACCTTTCTATATCTTGCCGGTCTTGTTATCAATGGTTGGACTACATTAATATTTCCTTTGCTGTCATCAAATGTACCCGTCGCATCACGCTATTTATTGTTAATTGTAACAAACGTGAAACCACAATTTCAACTACAGTAAGTAATTGCCTAACGATCACAACAATTTGTGATATAAAAATGGTTCTCTTTGTGCTAGTTGAGATGTGTTATTTTACTCCACATAACTAAGAAGCCCGTGAACATTTTAGCAAATTCTCCAATGCTACAGTCACACTGCAATGTGTCAAAACCTGTTGATAAAAACATCACATGTATCAGATATTCTACATGTAGACCTTTTGTAACGTGTTTCGAAAGGTGACCTGAAACAGGTGTTTTTGAAATACTTCTCTCTCAAAGGAAGGTCAAGGGTGATTTTGAACACTTCTGGTCATTTTATGTTTCATTAAATATTATGTGGGGAACATGCATTCTCAAATAAAAAAAGTCATTTTCATGACAGTTAAAAGATTTAATGGTTATAGTCAATAAAATAATTCAACAGAAAACATAACATAGGTACTAAAAAGTTGGAAGTCTAAAAACTTTCTGACAATAACTCTTATTTTGATGCTCTTAGTTTTATCATGTGGAAGCACAGATTTATTTGTAAAAACATCCATTTGCCTAAGTACGACAAAGACTATGAGACTACCAAGCAGCGACATAATGGCACAAATATAGTATAAAGGAGGGAAACAGTAGTTTTATATGCCCAGAAGGACTGGGGCTAACTACTGTTTCTCGAAGCTGAAGGCTGAGGGATCCTCAATTCTGAGAAAATTACATTTAAAATTATTAAATAGAAAAAAAAAACATAATCAAAATTAAATGAAATCTGATTTGAATCATACAGTATGATAGGCATTTCTTTCCAATAGTACGATGCATACACTTGGATCATCCACTATGCACCATCACTGTCGATATTTTTTTTAACTGGAATGTTGTACGCTTACATTAATTGATATTAGTGGGCAATTTCTTGTTGATATGATCAGAAGACTACAGTTAACATACAACACAATTTACATCCACATATAATACTTTCAGTCAAGCTATTGGCTTAGAGCATAAAGACAGTGTTACCAGAATGACTAAATATTTACTACTCATGCATTCGCCTTTGCAGATTACGGGCAAATTAGAAAGCAATGTAAATTTTACGTCCATGATGTGATTTTTTAAGGGGAGGGAGGGGGCTATCTTAAAAAAAATATATAAATATATATATATGTTTGGTGTATATGCATTAGTAGGAGATTTGAATTTACTGTAGATGTCCCCGAATGTGAGACAAATGTTTGAATGAAATGTAGGTGTCTCTGTGAGCAACGGCCGTCCAATAGGCACTAAGTACGTTTCCGTATGCTGAACACATCTTAATTGCCAAAATGTATCAGCTGTTTTTCACGTTATAGACGCATGTGATGTAGATAATATGTACCAAAGTCCTTGATAAATTGATGAATTTGATAAGAAATTTGCCTATAAAAGCAGCAGGGATTCAGGGCAGAAGCACCAGCTGCAACTGACTTAATCTGAACATCTAGCTGTACCCTGAAGATGGTGTTGAAGGTTCTTCTCGCTGCACTCTGCTTCTCGGCCATCCAGGCGGTCATCCTGCACCAAGACAGCCCTGACCGTATTCCTGGTGAATACATTGTTGTCCTGAAGCCGGTCAGCGACCCCAGAGCCTCAAAGCAGCGCTACATCGCCAACGCCATCAACAAGGTATTTTGCTTTTCATAATTATATGGTATACAATTATGGCGTGCTGTTCAGTATAATATAGACATTTATACACCATCACGTGGTGTTTTCTTTTGTTCTCAGTGGGATATAATCAACGACCTTAATGTTATTTCCCGCCTGAGTGCAAACAGCAAGTTCGTGCATTGTTTTGAAGCCTTAAATGCCTGAAAAACAAGTCAAAACATATTAGTTGAATGATGGCGTGTAAGTTAGTTATATACCTCGTATTTTGGTTAATAACCAACATCTGGATGATTATATCCCTCCACCAGATTGTCGGTTATTAACCTCTTACTTGGTATAAACCTATTACTTATTTGCATGATGAAATTCATATTGCAGGAGCCGAAGGCTAAATGGGGATGATATGTAATAGAAATCGTTCAGTATAAAAGAAATCATTTAGTATATTACTTGCCTTAAAACAATAAGATCTAGGAGTGTAGGACTGTTTTTTCAAAAACCGTATACTTCAGTATAATCCTGCACTGCTAGAAAAAAATTTGTAGTTTTGATATTAAACGTTTTGAAAATCTTTTTGTATATGGTATCGATCTTGAGTTCTGACTTTAAAGTGATGATGCAATTAAGTTGGCTTACTTCAAACACTGTCACTCCATTGTGAGTAACTATTGTAATGTGCTTGACTGAATGCCACTTACCCCTGGAACCCATAAACATATTCTGGATTAATGAAATAGGTTTCTATATTTTCAAATAACAAGATCACTGCAACTGATGTTCTCTTAAAAGCACTTTAAAATATGAGAAAATTTCAGGGCTAACTGCAACTTAACTCGCTTGACTATGCATTGTGTAACTACATCTAAACCCAAAGCAAAAAGTAAAATTTCTGCAGGCATTGACTGTAGCAGGAGCTAGAAGCTTATATGAAGTTTAAATCTGTATCTTCACAGAGAAAAATGCCCTGTCATTATATATTATAACTAATACCCTAATCACAATGGCCCATTATTGAAAATTGTCACATTATATCATATTCTGGATAATCAGCTGTTTGCAAAACAAGTTTTTCACTTATTATTTCATAAAAATGTATCATTGTGGAATTTTATAGACTAACGTGTTGGCGTTTTTCAAGATCTGCCTAATAATACCAAATCTCTTAGTTCTGTTCAGTATTAAGGATTCACTCTGGAAAAAAATGCAGAAATTCTACTTATGGCCTTGGGGTTGAGTGAAGTGGTCGCCTGACAAAGCTGCAGTAACAATTGGGGTTGTTGTTGTGATTTCAGGTGCATGCCCTGTCTGACAAGCTGAGCATTGGGAGACAGTGGGACATCGGTACATTCCTGGGCTTCCAGCTGAATGGTGACGATGAGACTCTGGTGAACTACGTGGCCAACCTGCCTGAGGTGAAGTATGTGGAGGCTAATGCCATGGCTTACATCAACCAGTGCTACAGTGACAACAATGCCGTCTGGAACCTCAAACGTGTCTCTGGTAGAGATTCAGCCTCTGACAGGTATTTCTTCGGTACCGGTGCCAATTCCAATGTGGCTGTTTACATTTTGGACACTGGGATCAGGATCAGCCATGTAGATTTCGAAGGACGTGCTCGCCATGGTGCAAATTTTGTGAGCGGAGAGGGTTATGAGGATGAAAATGGCCATGGAACGCATTATACGCGGTAGTGCAGTAGGCAAAGAATATGGTATTGCCAAGAACGTCGCTGTGGTGAATGTGAAAGTCCTGTCTCGCTATGGATCTGGAAGCTATGCACAAATCATTTCTGGTGTTAACTGGGCTGCAGCTGACTTTGTCAAGGCCAGAGTTCTGAGTATGTCTCTGGGAGGTGGAAGAAACACGGCACTGAATGAGGTAATAGATGCTGCTACAGCAACAGGAGCACTGGTTGTTGTTGCTGCTGGTAACTCCAATGATGATGCCTGCAATTACAGTCCGGCGAGTGCCCCAGCTGCATTCACCGTAGGTTCCACTGACAGTAGCGACAGCCGATCATACTTCTCCAACTGGGGAACCTGCGTTGACAACTTTGCACCTGGTTCTTCTATCACCTCAGCCTGGTACACCAGTGATACGGCCACCAACACCATCTCAGGCACCTCCATGGCCTGCCCCCATGTTGCTGGACTCGCTGCCAGGTACCTCGCTGAGATCAATGATGACGCCACTCCCCAGATGGTGTCAGACTGGATTGTTCGCAGCGGAACCCCTGATGTTATCAGGAACGTAAAAGCAGGCTCACCCAACAACTTAATGTATGCCAACTGCCCATTGTAACATGGTGTAGTCAATCTGTGCAATAAACATGATGCACTTTAAACAGTTTGTGTTTTCATTTCATTTATATATATAATAAATATGACTTGGCCAATAGCCAATCAGAACTTCAGAAGCAATAATTTTTTTGCTGAATAAAAATGTTGAAATGACTGTCTTATTATTTTCCATCCAAAATCCAATCTTCCTGAATAGATGCAACATATTTGCAAAGAGGAAGCAACATATCATGTAATATAACAGTTTCTTTGGATAATAAAACAGGATAAGCTATGAATCATATCAAGACTTATCTTAGATGGTTGAACAAAAAGCAACCCTAGTGTTTTCAGCATCATTTTCTGAAATCCTAAGACACACAATATTATTTTCAAAATTAACTGAATCTTAATGATTATCCATAGAGACAGCCTTGTTGTTCAGTGAAAAGGTCAGAGTTTAATTGGGTTTTGGACAATGTGAACTAGCAAATGAGAAATTGAGTGCGAGATGCAGTGTCGATGGTTCTCCTGCACAGGTCGACTATTAGTTCTAACCTTAACATTTTCATTGACAACTTCAGAAACACCATATTGCAGCATATGGTAATGTTGTGTGTTTGGGTGACTTCAAGATTCACAAAGACATATCAATGATATTGCATCCAGAAACGTCATCAGTCCTCCAGCCAAATTCTTTGGACTTGCGATGGTTGATTGATGAGAGGAGAGAGAGGAGGGAGTCCACACCATGCTACTCTCACTCAACAACAGTGGGATCTTTTACTGCCCAGGCAGAGCACTGGGCACAAAACACCTCCACTTTTCTGTCTCATGCGATCAACACACAGCTATGTTACTGCTCATGAAGGGTACCCATGTCCAAACAGGAATCAAACTGGGACCTTTAATAACACAGGCTAGCACTTTCACCACTAGACTTCCCAGTGGGTACATGCTCAACCTAATGATTACCAAATAAAACACTAAATGTGAAAATGGTCTCCAAAGGTTCCAGGACATTGGTTCTGACCACAGCACAATCGTGTTTCAGGCCAGTATGTTGTGAAAGAGAGAAAAAAAAGGAATATTGTTCAGAAGATATAAGAAAGCAAACATGCTGGATCTTGTCAGAGACATTGAGAAAGGGTTGGAAAGTTAGGGAAATCTCAGACTGGATAACTAAGTTGTAAACGAAAGAAATTCACAACCTAATGGACAAACATGTGCCGCTTAGAACAAAGTCAAAGACAATAGTCGATCACTCTACCTGTCCATGTTACTCTGAAACTTTGAGGTCACAATGCCTATCACCCTTTTTTAAGGATAAGGATCACTTGTAGGTCTCCTGCAGGAGAATCTCATCCTCTGCTTTTAACTCATCCCAGTACTGGATGCAGCGGACATTTGTGAGCAGTGATGCCAGTACTGGGAGCAGCGGGCAGCCTTGCAGTGCGGTGCCCGGGGAGCACTCCATATTAAGCCCAGTGTTGCTCAAGCGCAGTGGTGGGAGTGTTACCTACATGCATGTTTTTCAGGGTGGTTGGAAACCGCAGTACCCAGAGGAAACCCACGCAGACATGGAGAGAACATGCCAAACAAAAAGTGGGGATCAAACTACGACCTCTTCACTGGGAGGCAAGAGTGCTAACCACTAAGCCACTGTGCCAGTTTCATGCCTTTCAGTAGGCCTTTGTTCCACAAACAAGATTAATATCATCCTCAGCCCATCTAAGTGACATGATGTGTGGGAATGCATGAAAGAAAACCATCACAAATATGAATAGAACGTGATTACCATGATTTAGTTAATCGTTTTATCCTCTTTCAATGTTGATAATGAAAAATGCAAATGAATGTAGTTCTAGGTGGAAATGTACCGATTCTGTAGTGAAATTTTGTGGTAGGTTTTTTGTTTTGTGCAAACATAAACTCTCCTCTTATTTTAGCATAGTAGGCTGAGAAGACAGGGACTGTCCTTACAGCAAGGCAGACTCTTTTTTGTTGCGCAGGATGAGTAGACCTAACAGTAGATTAGATGGGCAGAGAGCTTGCATTTGACTTTGATGTGTGGATATTCATTGATGTCTGCTGGCCTCAGGCATTGTGTTTATTCTACAGGACTAAGAGTTATTCATATTCACATCAGTTACCTACTTTAGGGTACTCTTACGGTGGTTTCATAGTTTTTTAAGCTATTCAGACAGTGTCTCGATTAAAATTTGTCTAAGAAAAAATTCTGTAGACGTTTGCTGATATTTTGGAGTCTTCAAGACATTTATGAAGACTGACAAACAAACAGACTGACAAACAAAGTCGACTAAGTCATGACACAAACTAGTTTAGTTATGACTGAAGTGACTAAATTAGGGAAAATTGTCACTTCCTTCAACTTAGTTCAATTGTGACTTACTTTTTCCACTAATTTCGGTGACGAACAGGTGTAGAGTACCCCTGATAGAGTGGCTCTATTGTAACATACCTCACTGACTCTTCCACATACGTACCACCCAGTCCAATAAAATACTGAATTATGTGTAGTTCTGTTATCAATGTCCCAGTTGAAACTGCTTCAAGCCTGATCTCAATCTGATTTTAAGACATGTGAAAAGTCCTGATGTGTGAAACGGATTTTATCCTCAGTTACTCTCAATACTCTGTCCTATTGAAGAACATGTTTGCACTTAACAGCTAATCTCAGATTCATGTAAGATCATTGGAACCAAATCAGCTAGGATCTTGCTATTAAGATCAAACCTGAGGCTCTGGCTGGCTGTACAGAGGCATGAATCAATGATCTCAGTAATTTAACATGGAGTGCTAGACACATGTTCCTCTCATGCTGCAGTTGCTACTTTCCTTCACTAAGATATATTTTAGATTTGAATTTCAAAAACTACTTGAAGTTTCATTAATCTAAACTAATCAACTCTACAGAACATATCTAATTGACTGCAGCCATCCTTTGTATTTCCATTTCAGTAATACAAATTATACTATTTCATGTATGCCATGGATATTGTTGTTATGTATATAAATAAATGTACCTTTTACAATAATAGAATTAGTAATAGATCACAATAGATCATAAATACAATAATTGATCCGGTTCACTTAAAGAACTGGAGACCACTTACTCTTCAGTGCTACGATGCTAAAATATACTGGACAAAGAAAGTTAGGGATCACTCTGATTTTTAATATTGAAGATTGATATGGAACATAATTTGAACTATCAAATATTTCAAATTTGAAAATTGGGGTGATCCCTAATTTTCTTTGTCCAGTATATTAGCTAAATGCATAGCATTGCGTATAAAAAATGTCCTGCCTGATATTATACACCATGAACAGTCTGGCTTTATACAAGGAAGAAATATTGCAAATAATATAAGACAATTACTTGAAATTATAGAACATTATGATAAAATAAAAAAAACAGGTTTGGTTTTTATAGCAGACTTTGAGAAGGCCTTTGATAAAATAAGATGGGATTTTATTTATCAATGTATAGAATTTTTTAATTTTGGTGAGTCTCTAATACAATGTGTTAAAGTTATGTTCAATACCTCAGTTTCCAAAATTAAAAATAATGGTTATATTACAAAACCCATTGCACTTTCACGGGGGGTAAAACAGGGTTGCCCATTATCACCGTATTTATTTATTATGGCAATAGAAATACTCGCTATAAAAATACGAACAAATCATAATATCAAAGGCTTGGAAATGGAAGGTCTAAATACAAAAATTTCAATGTATGCTGACGATACAATTTTTCTACTGAGCCCTCATTATACATCGCTACAGAGCCTAACAAAAGATCTGGATGACTTTTCAAACCTATCTGGACTGAAGCCAAATTATGAGAAATGCCAAATACTGAGGCTTGGTTCCCTGAAAAATAGAAATTTCACTCATCCATGCAATTTACCAATTCATTGGACAGATGGATTGGTTAGTGTACTTGGTATACACATCCCAGAAAATATGAGTGAAATTTCAACTATTAATTTTAATAATAAACTTAGTAAAATCGAAAAAATTCTGCTGCCCTGGAAAGGGAAACATCTGACCATTTATGGCTAAACAACTTTAATTAACTCTTTAGTTGTATCCCGGTTTACATACTTATTTATGGCATTACCAACCCCTAAAGAATCATTCTTCAAAATATATGAACAGAAGATATTAAAATTTATATGGAATGATAAACCTGATAAAATTAAGCGTACATATCTCTACAATGATTATGTATCTGGTGGGCTAAAACTCTTAAACTTAAAAGCTTTAAATCTTTCACTGAAGGCTTCCCTTATTCCAAAACTCTACTTCAATCCAAACTGGTTTTCTAGCAAATTACTTAAAAGTGTCCATCCTATATTTGATAAAGGCTTCTTTCCATTTCTGCAGATTAAACCTATGCATTTCGCATTAATTAATGACATGTTTTCTGGTGTCTCCACTTTTCTGGAAAAAGCTCTACAAAGTTGGTTACAGTTTCAATTTCACCCACCAGAAAATGCAGAACAAGTTCTACAACAAATAATATGGCTAAATTCTAATATACTTGTTGATAGAATGGTGATTTTTTGGAAACCTATGTTGGATAAAGGTATTATTTTTATTAGGGATATCGTGAATGAGGATAATAAACTCATGTCTCACAAACAATTAACTAGTTTTTATGGAACAGTCTGTACACTGCTGCAATATAATCAACTTATTGGAGCTTTACCAAGTGCTTGGAAATCAGAAATTATAAAAGGAACAGGAGGACATTTAGTCTGTAGGCCTCTTATGAAATTGGTAAATTGGTTAAAGAGAATAAAGATCAACAAACATATATAAACATTTTATTTAAGAATAAAGAATTTAGTCGCTATACCATACAGGATTCTAGACAGTTGGGAAAATATGTTAGATTCACCAGTCCCTTGGAACGAAGTTTTTAAAATCCTATACAATACATCACTTGATCCAAAGATCAGATATTTTCAATAGAAGTTAATATATAAGTTTTTAGCAACTAAAAAGATGCTAAATATTTGGGGAATAGAGTCATCGCCCCTTTGTTGATTCTGCCAGGAAGAAGTGGAGTCAGTAGACCATTTATTTTGGGACTGTCCTATAATAGCCTTATTTTGGATAAAGGTGCAAGACTGGATATCTCAGTATAATAGAATACAATTAGATTTATTTAAAGTATTATTGGGTGATGTAACAAAAGGAACACACCTAATCTGTAATATAATTATATATTTGGCAAAAATATTTATTTTCGGACTGACATCTGTTGAGGAATTAAAAATTGAGAAATTCAGAAATTTTGTCAAGTATTACAGTAGAATTGAGTGTGCAATGGCCAAAGAGACAGGACTTGTAATTTATGCCAAGAGATGGGATATAGTGAGGGAGGCTGAAGGTTGGAAATAAGGATATATGGAATAGATGAGCTAATAATTACAAATGCAAAGGTAGAAAAGCATTGTGAATGTAATTGTTATTGTGTTGTATTGTATCCTTTTTTTGTTTTTTTTTATTCCGTGTTTTGTTTTGTTTTGTTTTGTTTTGTTGGGTGATAGTAGGAGGACTCGTACACAATTATATAACTGACTGAATTAACAAAGTTGTCCTCCAGAGTGGGGGGGTGGTGGCGGGCTAAAAAAAAAAGAAAAAAAAAATAGAATTAGTGTCAACTGCACTTTACCATCAATGTCAACAAATGAGTAAAGAATCCTTAACTGTTGAAAGCTAAAACTCCAATTTCTTTACTAGTCTCCAAAGCAGATAAAGCTTGAACTTCCTACAATCTGGCTCTTTGTAGTATGGACAGAGGAATACGAATGAGAGTCGGAAGAGAGGGAGCGAGGAGCTGCAAGTCATCCATGGAGGGAAGGGAAATGATGGCCGCAGTGGCGTCTGTGTGAGTCTCTAACGAAGAGTCGGTCTGCCACATTAACTAATTATTGGGCCTACTAAATACCTTTTTTTCGCTCTTTTTCGCCTACATTATCTTTTCTCCCGCCTGTACGAACCCTCTCTGACTTTTCTTCGCTTTTGCTGTGGAACTGCCTATCCACAATGGCTGAGAGCGAGGCTTTCAGGGTTGCACTGCAAACAATGAAGATTGAGCTGTGTGCTCACTTTGACATAAAACTGGATCCACTTCAAAAGAGCGTGGACACCCTACAGATATCAATGTCCTCCATCGCGGACCAAATTAATTTGATTGAACAAAGAGTAAGTGGAAACGAAGACAACATTAGTGATTTGTATAAGCGAGTCACAGCTTTGGAGGAAGAGAACCTGAAAGGGAAAGTTGAGGACCTAGAGAACAGAAGCCACTCTTCCAATCTGCGTTTTCTGAATGTCCCTGAATGAGCTGAGGGCAAGGATATGCCTGGCTTTCTGCAACATCTCATTCCTATGCTTCTCGACAAAAAGAACTTTCCTGTGCTCCCCGTCATAGAGAGGGCTCATTGCACTGGCATCACGCGTAAAGGTGACCGTGGTTCAGGTCCAAGGCCAATTGTGACAAAGTTCCTTAACTTTCAGGACAAACTGAAGATCCTCCGCCTTGCCCGTGAAAAAGGTGAACTATATTTCCAGGGTGCAAGAGTCCATATTTACCCGGACTTTAGCGCCGGTATACTGGAGAAACGCCGGGAGTTTGATTCCGTCAAGAGGCAGCTCCGGGATTTGGAGATAAAATACTCTGCAGTACCCTGCCATCCTGAGCAGGGCCGGATTAACACAGTGCTATGCCACAGTGTGACCAATCATGAAATGCGCACCCCCCCGCAAAAAAGTTACTTGACATGGCTTGTAGAACGCAGCAATGGACCACGCTTCTCTTTGATAATACTAGCGTTTCATTTATTAACAACTTAACTGGCATACAGCAATAATGACAGCTAAAGCACCAGCTGAACAAGCCTTCAAAAGAAGATTGCCAATGGTGATAATAATAACGGTGCCTTCAAGGACAGTGTGACAACCCTGCTGCCTTCAGGGACAGTACCCAAAATCTTAATTATGAATACTTTACATCCAGTCACTAAAATGGCACTTAACTTTGGTATTGAAATTTATGGCAACAAAGGCCACACATTTACCGGTACATTTACTAAATACTAAGAACTGAAATTCTATGGCAGAGGGTTTTAAAAAGGGAAAGCCTTCGTGCAGTGAACTCACTATTGTCTGCTTCTGCGATCATGCTAACGTTCTCCGTCCCCGAGTTCAGCTGTTGCCGTCAGCCCACCTGCGACAGGCTCCCGTTAACGTCAGCTAATGTTATGCACTGCTGCATCTTCCTCATTAGCATTAGCCTCTAACGTACATTGATAACTTTTGTAACGTAAGCACTTGCTGCTAAGCGCTGGAGGAACGGAATTGACGGGGAAATACAGTTGCCTCTCTACCGATTGCTTCTTTGCACGAGTAATGTTTAAAAGCAAGATATTTCTGGTACATTCGGTAGTGTGGATATCTTTCGTACTTTTTTCTTCTGCTATTTTCCGATTAGCACAACCCCTCGGTTGCTTCCCATGCTGCTCAGTGTGTTGTAGCACGTGATGTCAGAACGAAGGCACATCGTTGTGATCAACAACTGATTAGAGATCAGTGCCCATTCAGTTTCTAAGTGGCGGGATTCTAGCTCAGCTTGCAACACTGATCTGGGACCAGTTTGGCCTTTCTGTGACTTTGGCAGGGCAGTTCCAAATCACAGTTTTTTATTTGTGTTCTTTTTTTTAAATATTCTCTTTTCATATCAGCAGTTAAGTTTGAATTTGTTCATAATATGCATATGCATCTCTTCTGATTAAAATAAAAAAATAAAAAACTGAGGATTTGTGAATCATGCGATGCCCCTCCCAGCATGATGCCCCAGTGTAGGCACACCAGTCATTATATGGATAATCCGGCCTTGATCCTAAGAGTTGATTTTGAGGGGACCACTACTCGCTACTGCAGTCTAGAGGAGGTCCAGGCTTTCATTAAAACAATAAAGGCTTGAGAAAACTCGATGACTTCTGCAGCCTCGTCTCCCATGTGATGTCTCCTCTCCTCTAAATTCTGCTGCAGCAGTATGGACTGATGGGTAAAGTAGCTTCTTCTCCTCATTTGTTATCATTGCCAGTTGACTTATTTCTATAGCGGTACCAAAAGACTATAGATAATATGAAGGTAACCGTATTACCTGTATCAGACTCCAAACGTCTGCATGGCTGCCATGAAGCAGAACTGTTTTTTTTTGTTTGCCGTAAAGTGGATGTGACGTCACAAATAACTTTGGGAAAGACATTACTGTCGTAAAAAGACATGTCTCTGGCGGAGTGGAATATTTTTTTTTCATGATTTCTTTATCTTCATTGTTATTATTGTTATCTCCTCGCTTCCTAAACATACATGTTCATTCTCTCTCGTTTTCTTTCTCTCTCTGGTTTTTTTTCTCTCTCTCTCTTCCATGGTGAACCTTTACTTATGCCCAGTGATTGATTTTTCTCTTTTTCTCTTATTAATTTGTTATTATTATCATTATATATATACTATTCAAAAAAAGTAGGGGATATTTTATTTTGAGATCAAAATTTTCACATATACAAAGGGATACGAAACCATGTTGTATAGTTCCTTACTGAGGAAGCATTTCCAAAGAAATTCATCACCCAAACACATCAATGACACTCTCACGATCTGCACGGGATGCTATTGATGATCAAGGGGGTTGTGCCACAAATTTGCATGACTCTGAATTGGAAGGTTAGAGCCACTGTAAAGGAAGATTTTGAAGAGAAAGCATCAGATTATCAGTGGTTGAAGTCGTTAATTAAACAGAGACCATGCGCCGTCTAACACAGGAGGAGAGGTTACGTGCCCTTGGCATGCTACAGGTTGGCACAAGACAGGTCGTTGTGGCAAGGGCAATGAATTTTTCCCAGTCATCAGCAGATTATGGTCCAGACATCGTGCTACAGGGTCTGTTCAGGATAGACCACGATCCGGTCGACCAAGGGCAACAACTCAGGCTCAGGACAGATTCATCCGCACTATTGTCTTGAGAAATCGTATGGTAACAGCAAATCAGATAAGGTCTCAACTTCAAAGGGATACTGGCTTGGTAGTGAGTGGCCAGACCATCAGGAATCGTCTGCACAGATTTCACTTACACGCCCGACGTCCTCGTGTCATTCCCTGTTTGAGGGATCGTCACATTAGGGCCAGACTCCAATGGTGTCGCCATCATCAACGCTGGGATAATCGCCGATGGAACAACGTAATGTTCTCAGATGAGTCGAGGTTCACTGTGGACTTCCTTGACAGACGCAGGGAGGGTTTGGCGCCGACGTAACGAACGTTTCCATGACGTTAACATCATTAGACATGATCCGTATGGGGGTGGATCTGTAATGGTATGGGGAGGCATCACTGCTGCCGCAGAACAGACTTGCATGTTGTTGCTGGACGTGTCACAGGGCAGTACTACCGGGACAACATCTTGGCACCCCATGTTGTGCCGTTTGCACGCCGTTATGGCCGCCGTTTCATTTTCCAAGATGACAATGCCAGATGTCATAGGGCCAGGATCGTTACAGATTACCTCCAGCAGCAGAATATCACCACATTACCATGGCCAGCACTCAGTCCGGACCTTTCCCCCGAGCATGTCTGGGACATGCTTGGACAGCGGCTACGCCAAACGTCAACAACCTCCTGCCAATGTCCAAGAGCTTGCTGCAGCATTGCAACAGGAATGGAATAACGTTCCCCAAAATGACCTGGGACGTCTCGTTAGGAGTATGCCACGCCCGAATTCGAGCTTGTCTAGCCAACCGAGGGGTTTTACCCGCTACTGACTCTGTTTCACAATGGTGGTAAATTTGCTGTGTGACCCTGTGTTTGTGTCGACCCTTATTCTGGAGAATCTGTCCTTTACTGACTGTACACAGGGTTTCGAATAAATTGACAAATGTTTCCTTAATGTTTTTATGTCATTTGTTTCCTTCCTGACCTCATGATCTGCATTTCATGGTACTTGTAAATCCAATATCCCCTACTTTTTTTGAATAGTAATATTTATATTATTACTATTAATTATTATTATTATTATTATTATTACATATTATTATTATTATTATTATTATTATTTTGATGATCCATAGATCTAATTCTGATATGGGTGACTGCCTGGTTGAAGAGAAAATGGAGAAATGAAAACATGAACTGACAGAAAATGTAATGTAGTTTACGTAGAACAAAAAGTAGGAAATTGTAAGAGGAAAATTTTGTAGGAAATATAATAAGGTAAATTAACAAAGAGGACGATTCTTTAGTTGAATGAAGTCTTTAGTTGCCCTTTATCTTATTTACTTACTAATTCATTTTTTTTTTTTTGAAGGTCATGTCCTCTTCTTTAAAAAGAAAAATTATGCAGACTGACCTTTGTGTTGTTATTTTGACCTTTGTGCTCTGTATTTGGTTTCGTGTCAATATGTGTGTGTGTATGTATATGTGTGTGTGTGTGTTTGTATGCACAAGTGTACAAATATTGCCCTCATGCTACTGCCCTCTTTATCTGGTCCCCTGTATGTCTTACATATTACAGTCTGTAATGTCATTTTTGTTTCTGCTTAGATAATGAACTCTACTAAAGGCCTGAATATTATTCATCTTAATATTAGGAGCTTACAATCTAAAATTGATTACCTGAAAGTTTGGCTCACTTATAACAAACCTCAGGTAATTACTATCTCTGAGACATGGTTGAACAGCAGTATTTTTGATAACTAAATCAAACTTGACAATTACATCTCATACAGAAATGATAGGGGTTCCAGAGGGGGAGGTCTCTTGACCTATGTCTCTTCAAATCTGAGTTCTGAACTTGTCCTTCCAGCTGAGAATCCTCTGTTTTTTGAATGCCTTTTTGTTAAAATAAACTTTCATGAGAATAAACGATTAATAATAGGAAATATTTATAGACCTCCTAATGTTCCTGCTGAATCTACCAAAAATGTTGTGTCCATTATAAATTCCTTAGACTGCAACACAGAGAAAATTATACTGGGTGACTTTAATTCCAACTGGTTATATTGCTCCTCTAGTAATGATCGCAATCTTTTTAATAGTATAAACCTGACCTAACTCATAACTGAACCCACTAGAGTTGGTCCCAGTTCTGCTACTCTACTCGATTGGATTTTAGTCAGTCATCCTGACAGAATTACTAAATCTGGGGTATTACCTGACTCCTTTAGTGACCATTCTGTTATTATTTGCATCTGGAAAATTAAAATGCCCCATACTCCTTATAAAGTCATCAAAATAAGAAAATCTAATAACATCAACATTGAGCTTTTTTCTCATGAGATTATGAACATAAACTGGGACAGATTTCAACTGATACCTACGGTCGAAGATGCCTGGAATTTCCTCTACACTGAATTTATGGAGGTAATTGATAAACATGCTCCATGGAAAACTAAAAGAGTCAAAGGTGGACACTTACCATGGATTAAAGGGGAACTCATCAGTTTATTCAAACAAAGAGATAAGGCATGGAAAAAATATCATACAACAAAGGATTCGTCAGATTGGAATATCTATAAAGAATTGAGGAACAAATGCAAAACCATGACAAGAAATGCTAAATCAAACTACTACAAAGACTGTCTATCCACAGATTTTCAAAATCCAAAGCAATTATGGAAGAAAATTAACAATGTAATCAATAAATCTACAGGGATTTCTACAACTCATCTTAAAATCAATAATGAACTTGTCAAGGAGCCACATTTAATTGCAGAGGCATTTAGCCAGCACTTTTCCACAGTAGGAAACTCACTTTATTATAACTCCCTTGAACCTCATTCCAATTCCACTCCGACTCAGAATAGGTGTGTCAGTTCCTTCTCCTTCAGATCGATCACACCTACTGAGGTTAAACAAGTCATAGATGGCTTGAATTCTGGTTGCAGGGCTTCCCAGATGGTTTGGAGATAAGATACTTCAAAATGGTCTCTCATATTTTGTCATTTCCTCTAGCTCACCTATTTAATCTATCACTGGAAACTGGTGAAACTCCATCTTCTTGGAACTGTGCCAGGGTAACTCCTCTTTATAAAGTGGGCGACACTCAGGACATCAATAATTATAGGCCTACATCAATTATTAATAGCATAGCCAAAATATTTGAAAAACTAATTTTTAATCAATTATCTAAGTACCTCAACAACAATAGCTTATTAACTCCCCACCAACCCGGTTTTCCACCAAACTTTTCAACCTCCGCTGCTCTTCTGAAATTCACCAATGACATCTTATTATCCCTTGACAATAATATGCCTACAGGTGCCGTATTCATTGATCTCACTAAAGCATTTGACATGGTTGATTACTATCTGCTCCTGGATAAGTTGTATGCTATTGGTCTTTCATCTGATTCCGTATTGTTTTTCAACTCCTTCCTTCATCATAGAAGTCAATGCGTCTCATTTCAGGGCAGCCAATCAGATTTCAAGATGGTAATAAAAGGTGTACCACAAGGCTCCTCATTAGGTCATCTCTTATTCTCTATTTATATCAATGATCTACCCCAAGTCTGTTCTAATACTCAAATTTTGTTATATGCTGATGACACTGTACTCTACTCCTCCAACTCTAACATTTCTCAAATACAAAACACATTGCGATCTGACTTCAATTTAATGCAAAAATGGTTTTCCTACAATAAGCTTCTTCTGAATAAGTCAAAATCTTACAGTTTGCTGTTTTGCTCCCGACCTGTTTCTTTGCAATGGTCTATTGATTTTCTTGATGGAACAGTATTAGAAAAAATTGATGAATTTAAATATTTGGGAGTTTGGCTAGATTCACATTTATCCTATAAATTTCATATTGAATCAATTGCAAAGAAAATATATTGTCTTTTGAAATTGCTGAATCGTTCTCAAGAATGAAGGTCATTTCGGCGACAAGTACGCACACCTGTTTTTGCAGCACGGTCACTCAACTCGCTGTAAAAAAATAGACAGCTGTCCGATTGGAAAATGTAAACGGACGAAACCATGTACTAGTCACCAAAATTACCTTCATTCGCTGAAGAGTTCTGAAATGCCGTCGCCGATTGACGGTGCATAGACCTAATTATAATTAAATTATTTTTCTGTCCTGAATGTTGCCCATTATTTTGTCGCTTTTAGATCGCATGGGGGAGAGAAGCCGTGTCTTCAATTGCCACTTGATTATTCTTGAATTGGAAAACGTGTTAATAAAGGAAACCCATTTTGAATTAGCCAGAACTAATTATTTTCAATAAAGGGAGGGATATTAGCCCCGAATTTTCAGGTCTAACGACGCGCCTGCCAATAAACGAGCAGAAATAAATCATGCCGACATGAAAAGTAATCTACAGCAGTATGTATTCAGTAAAAACCCAGCACACGCTTATTTCAGTAAATTACCTGTTTTTTTTTAGTACAGAAACTGTCGTGAATCCTGCTGAATGGCCAGTAAACCATGAATGACAACATTTAGCAGTGAGAGCACAGAAACGTTACACATATTTATAAGGACAACAACACAACCGATAAGACTGCCAGGTCACTTCATAAAGATATTTTCTGCTACTTTCTAATAAAACGACGCCAGTAACGTTAGCCCTAGCATCGGAAATAAGCTAACGTTAGCTCGACTGCAACATCACAGTAACATCACATGCACTACGGAGTACTGTAACAATTACAAGACGCTGGCTATTCAAACAGCGACTGTGCTTGTAATCGACATTCACTCACTCATTTGCAGAGCGAAAGTGAATTGTTGCCGGTTAGGGCTGGGGTAAGTAGGCTACCAGCTGTGCATGTGAGCGATGCCAACTTTCTTATTTGCAGAGCATTGCAGAGCAAAAATGAACCAACGAATAAAGCAGGGGTTTACCTGTCAAGCAGAAAAGTTGCAAACTCTGCGTCAGTTTTTAATCCTTCCAGATCACAGAGTTCCTTCCACCTCTAAAAAGCCACTCCGATGTTCACTCTGGTTTTATCCCGGGCTTTGTCAAATTCTTCCTTTTGTGTTTTTTTTTTTTTTTTTTCTGGCTTCCTCTTCTTACTTGTCTTAGCCCTGTATGCTGTTGTCAGTAACAGAGGTATCAGTATTTTTTTCCTCGCTGATGGCTGTTGTTGTGCCATTAGTTTCTCTAAGCTCCTGTACGCTCTCTCGGAGATTTGAGCTTGACTGAGCACCGGCGTGAACTGAGGAGGAAGGGGAGGAGGCTGTCTGCAGCGCGTGCATGTACACTGTTTGATGGCTGTCAGACACCATCCTGCCTCTAATTGGTTCTTTTTGGTCGGTCCGAACGATTCTTTTAAATTGCAGTAGGAGCAGTCGGTGGGTTTAAAGGAGCCTTTTTTTAATAACAGAGTACTAGTTTTATGTAATACTGTCTGAACACAGTGACAGTTTTAGCAAAAATGACAAAAAGTTACTTTTATAAAACTTACCAACTGCAGCTATAATCAAACAAAGTCTAGTTGTAATCAGCAGCCCCATTTTACTAACCTAATTCCCCCTCCCTTCTAATATCAAATCCTACTCTACATGTCCTTCATAGACACATTGCTTTTAGGAATAAGAATCCAAACCAGAATCCTTCATTAGCACAAAAATACCACAACGAACAATATATGAAATTGATAATGTATGTGGGAGAGGTAAAAAAGACTGTTCAGCTGACAGAGGGCCAGCTTCTCTGAAATAATTCTTGGAACGATACATCGTACTGTCTGGGAGGGTTCAGTTTATTTTTAGCCAAACACAAGGTTGATGTTGAGAAGAAATAGCTTAATGACAAGAAGTCTGGTTGCAATCAGCAGCCTCAGCATCCTAACCTGTATTTGTCATAATGGATTCTGCTGGTTACTTCTTGTAATGATCTCCGCTTTCTGGGAATCCCATGGAGTGCTGACAGGACACCAAGGTCACAGAAACATGACGCTGGTCTCTGATGTGTACTACTTTGAACTACATGTATTTGTAACTGTCAATCCTGATGACTAATGACATTTATTTAGACAGTGCAAAAACAACACAATAGAAAACTAACTTTATAAGCAAATGCTCTGCCCTCCTATAACATTTGCCATACAAACCGACAAACAACCTGACTTAAGAAGATAGGGTAGCATGTGGATTGGACAGACCAATTAATGGGGGTGCGATCATTGATCCAATTCAAACTGAAGCCCTTGTTCACAAAATATTAAAACCAAACTGACAATCTCAATGGTTAAACAAAGGCATTTATATGACTCCAGCCATGAGATGGGTATAGTATGTACAAAATGCTCTGTAACGTTGACCTGGTCGTAGACATGGGATTTCCTGTCCGGTGTATGAGAAACATCAGTTTATGTCTGGCTGAATTTTATCAGTTTTTCTCATAAACTGTGAATGACTTTTCACAAACTTTTCTGTCACGTTCTGTGCAAAATGCTGGATGCTCTAAATATGTGCATTTGTACGCTTCAAGAAAAAGCTTCCATATTAATGATAGGACCATTATTGTGATCTATGAACACAACAATGAACACAGTTCAGTGCTGTTCATCTTGACATTTCATCATGTGTCATCTCTCATTTTTTGAGTAATCAGTATCATTCCAGATACATCTAATATATTTATATATGACCATTTTAAATATCTTCTTAGAACAGCTGAAAGGAACGGGCATAGACTCCAAATGCAGTTCAGCATCGGCAGGGCGTTTATTGGGATTCACAAAGCTCATGGTCAAGACAGAAATGGATCAATAGCCAGGCAAACAGAGATATGCAGGATGGGCAGAATCGAAGTCAGGGGACAAGCAAAAAAGATCCAGTAACCAGAATAATCAATCCGCACAAAGACAGTAACAAAGAGGGTTGAAACTAAGGAATGGAAGGGGAAGGAAAAAGGGAGTTGGATGGGACAAGGGAGAACACAGGAAACTAAACAGATGGATACAAAATGGGAATTAGGGAGAACGAAGTACTAATCACTCAAATAGCAATCTCACAACGCAATACAAACAATCAAATACAAAACTTACGGAGAATCACAAGAAACGAGCTTTCAACAATCGAAACAAGCAGAATAGCGCAGAAACGAGACTGACCAAGAACGAGCTGTGGTAGAAACGAGTCGACAAGAAACTACATCTTTTAAACACAAACAAATTAAGTGGAGGCCCAGCTAAACTCAGAACAGGTGAGAGGAGAGGCGGATCTAGAAAAGCAAGGACGGTGATAGGAGAGAGAGAGGAAGTAGGTGGGATCCTAACTTTGAACTAACTAATCACCCATGCCTAACTGAACTGTTCTAAGTGTGGATAGTCCAATCAGAACAGCAAGAGAGAAGGAAGAGGAATTACCAAACCAAAATTACAGGGAAGAGAGTGTGATGAAAAAGACAAGATGCCATGAGACAGAAACGGAGGAAAAACACTGAAGACCAGAGACAGAGCAATCATCCAGAAACACACATGCTCTAATGAATAAATATAATAAATAAATAAATAATAGCAATACTAAAAACTAGAAACTAAAAACAAGCATACAAATCACTGATTTCTAACAACAGCTACCTCTTTCGAATAATGTTATCTAATGGAAAGTGTTTCCAAATGTACACAATGTTTGATTTTTACCCGAGGCCAATATATGGCCATCGGGTATTGCAGAGACCTGGCGTCTGTCTGTCTGTCCGTCCGTCCGTCTGTCTGTGCTCACCATAACTCCTTTCCTATCAATTCCACAATCATGAAATTTTCAGGGTATGTTCTTGGCAAGTAAAGCTTGGACAATTTCGAAGATGGGTCAGATTGACCTATTTTAAAGGGTCAAAAGGTCACATTCTTTGAAAACACAGTTTCCACGATTGTATGCGCTGCCGTTGCTGTAGCAGCGTAAAACTCACAACGTGTATGCATAGGATAATCAGCTTCCAGAATATTATAGGTGAATGACCTTGACCTCATTAACTGGGTGAAAAGGTCAGATTTCTATTTTTTATGCCCATATGGCTGAGGGTACTTTAGCATTGCGTTCTATGTAAAATATATTTACATCATCAAATCATGTTCTTTTCTTTTCATATCTTTGAAATATATTTTTGCGATTTAACAAAGATATATATTGCAAGGAAACACAAATAGAATTCTTGGACAAAACCATATAAAAGACATTGTCTACCTGAAGAGGACAAGCACACTAATCTCCCAAGCGAATGAGTATGAAGCCCCAGGCAATCAATGTACTGAATTCTTCCCTGGACACTTGTATTGTCTTTCTCAAGATCAATTTCATATAAAGTATACACAGATCATAAGAAAATACCACAATCACAAGCATTTTCCTGTGTTATGCAGCATTTGGCTTTTTTTATTAAACCGTTCCCGGTGTTTAATTTTCAAGCAAATGAATGAATATGTGTTTTTATGTGCAACCGTACAACAACTTCAAACCAACTATTAAATGAGGGTACTAAGTTTTTTATTACCCATCACATACTTCATCTGGAAATCAGTGTCTGGTAAGGCATGACTACCCAATTTAAATAAGAATTACTTTACCTACCAGCTAAAAAAGGTTATCTACTAATGATAAACAAAGACATGACAAAACCTTTCTCAAAGACAAGAAGAAAAACAATGGGAACCATGGGAGAAAAACAAAAGTTCACACAGCTCACAAACTTTACAGTCTCCAGGTCCAGATGCGCAAGACCAACACAGAGAATTGAATTGCTAATGCAGGACTCATCCCACCGGAGATGAGATGCGGAGACATCCTCCGGGGGCAACAATCAGAAGTAGACGCCAATAATGTCTGGTGTGCACCACTAGGGCAATAATCAAGAGTAGACCCACAACTGGCCAATAATGACTGGTGTACACTACTAGGGTAATAATCAGGAGTAGACCCACAACTGGCCAATAATGACTGGTGTACACCACTAGGGTAATAATCAGGAGTAGACCCACAACTGGCCAATAATGACTGGTGTACACTACTAGGGAAATAATCAGTACAATACCCACAACTGGCCAATAATGACTGAGGTACAACACTAGGGTAATAATCAGGAGTAGACCCACAACTGGCCAATAATGACTGGTGTGTGCCACTAGGGTAATAATCAGGAGTAGACCCACAACTGGCCAATAATGACTGGTGTACTCCACTAAGGTAATAATTAGGAGGAGACCACAACTGGTCAATAATGACTGGAGTACTCCACTAGGGTAACAATCAAGAGTAGACCCACAACTGGCCATTAATGACTGGTGTGCTCCACTAGGTAATAATCAGGAGTAGACCCACAACTGGTCAATAATGACTGGTGTACTCCACTAGGGTAATAATTAGGAGTAGACCCACAACTGGTCAATAATGACTGGAGTACTCCACTAGGGTAACAATCAAGAGTAGACCCACAACTGGCCATTAATGACTGGTCTACACTACTAGGGTAACAATCAGGAGTAGACCCACAACTGGCCAATAATGACTGGTGTACTCCACTAAGGTAATAATTAGGAGGAGACCACAACTGGTCAATAATGACTGGAGTACTCCACTAGGGTAACAATCAAGAGTAGACCCACAACTGGCCATTAATGACTGGTGTGCTCCACTAGGGTAATAATCAGGAGTAGACCCACAACTGGCCAATAATGACTGGTGTACTCCACTAAGGTAATAATTAGGAGTAGACCCACAACTGGTCAATAATGACTGGAGTACTCCACTAGGGTAACAATCAAGAGTAGACCCACAACTGGCCATTAATGACTGGTCTACACTACTAGGGTAATAATCAGGAGTAGATCCACAACTGGCCAGTGATGACTGGTGTGCTCCACTAGGGCAATAATCAAGAGTAGACCCACAACTGGCCAATATTGACTGGAGTACACTACAAGGGTAATAATCAAGAATAGACCCACAACTGGCCAATAATGACTGGTGTGCTCCACTAGGGTAATAATCAAGAGTAGACCCGCAACTGGCTAATAATGACTGGTGTACACAACAAGGGTTAATCAAGAGTAGACCCGCAATTGGCCAATATTGACTGGTGTACACTACAAGGGTAATAATCAAGAGTAGACCCACAACTGGCCAATAATGACTGGTGTGTGCCACTAGGGTAATAATCAGGAGTAGACCCACAACTGGCCAATAATGACTGGTGTACTCCACTAAGGTAATAATTAGGAGTAGACCACAACTGGTCAATAATGACTGGAGTACTCCACTAGGGTAACAATCAAGAGTAGACCCACAACTGGCCATTAATGACTGGTGTGCTCCACTAGGGTAATAATCAGGAGTAGAACCACAACTGGCCAATAATGACTGGTGTACTCCACTAAGGTAATAATTAGGAGTAGACCCACAACTGGTCAATAATGACTGGAGTACTCCACTAGGGTAACAATCAAGAGTAGACCCACAACTGGCCATTAATGACTGGTCTACACTACTAGGGTAATAATCAGGAGTAGACCCACAACTGGCCAGTAATGACTGGTGTGCTCCACTAGGGCAATAATCAAGAGTAGACCCACAACTGGCCAATATTGACTGGTGTACACTACAAGGGTAATAATCAAGAATAGACCCACAACTGGCCAATAATGACTGGTGTGCTCCACTAGGGTAATAATCAAGAGTAGACCCGCAACTGGCTAATAATGACTGGTGCACACTACAAGGGTTAATCAAGAGTAGACCCGCAATTGGCCAATATTGACTGGTGTACACTACAAGGGTAATAATCAAGAATAGACCCACAACTGCCCAATAATGACTGGTGTGCTCCACTAGGGTAATAATCAAGAGTAGACCCGCAACTGGCTAATAATGACTGGTGCACACTACAAGGGTTAATCAAGAGTAGACCCACAACTGGCCAATCATGACTGGTGTACACTACTAGGGTAATAATCAGGAGTAGACCCACAACTGGCCAATAATAATTGGTGTGCTCCACTAAGGTAATAATCAGGTGTAGACTTACAACTGGCCAATAATGACTGGTGTACTCCACTAGGGTAATAATCAGGAGTAGACCCACAACTGCCCAATAGTGACTGGTGTACTTCTAGGGTAATAATCAAGAGTAGACCCACAACTGGCCAATAATGACTGGTGTACTCCACTATGGTAATAATCACGAATAGACCCACAACTGCCCAATAGTGACTGGAGTACTCCACTAGGGCAGTAAGCAGGAGTAGACCCACAACTGGCCAATGATGACTGATGTATTCCACTATAGTAATAATCAGGAGTAGACCCACAACTGGTCAATAATGAATGGTGTACACTACTAGGGTAATAATCAAGAGTAGACCCACAACTGATCAATGATGACTAGTGTACTTCACTAGGGCAATAATTAGTAGTAGACCCATAGCTGCCCAATAGTGACTGGTGTACTCCACTAAAGTAATATTCAGGGGTAGAACCACAACTGGCCAATAATGACTGGTGTGCACTACTAGGCGATGCGCTAAAGCCACGATGTGATGCTGTAGTGTGTCAATGACATGACAGGAGCTCAGTAAGGTGCGCTAAACACTATATCTTCACAAGCAGTAGTTTATGAGAATTAGGTGCAGTGCATACAAGGTGTCAGACTTTAATATAGATATGGGAATACATCATATTTCCATGGAGAGTTATGACATCATAAACATTCTCCAGTAAGGAGGTAATAACAGCTACTTCCGCATGCAGATGACCTCTACGTGACCCTGATGTCAAAGGTCAAACTCACTGCTTTCAGTTCAAGCTTGCCATGTTTTGAGGCAAAACAACAAGGAACAAAAACCCACAGAAGATGAATAACAGCTCCCCAAGGTCTCTTGCTTTATGTACACTCCCATGTCATGATGGAGTGCCATGCTGTTGTGCAGATATGTCATTAACTCTGTTTTAAGAACAGAAGTCCTTGTTGCTTTGTCTTTGTCTCTGTCCCTGTATATCTTTGTCCCCGGTATGTGCCCAATGATGCCTTAAATTTTTGAAGAAAACATCGAAGGACTGATATTCTCTATTGAAAAATGCAAGTGAAACATTATTATTAATTTATGATACAAGACCTGCTAAGTAAGTAAGTAATGCTTACAAAATACACATATGTAATATCTAAACCTGCATATCAAATCAGACTAAAAAGAATTAATTTAGCGCCATGCTAGTTGGTAGTATTAAAACTATAGTTAATGTTTTGAACACAGCATCAGTGTGGTCCCAGCCATACCACAGTATGGAAAACCTGTTCTAAGTAGGCATGATAAAACGAGCTGGCTGCTAGCATTTTCTTCAAGTTGCACCCTCGTGACTCATAAACCTTCTCGATAGCATTCCTGGTGCAACCCCAAATGTCTTGAATGCTGTTTTACGTGTCAGCGCGAGGAAGAATATGACCAGTGTGCCTCAGAGTGTCACTCGTTCTGACCTACTTGAGGTGAAAGAACGTACAACAGAAACAGAAAATGGGTTAAAGATAGATTACAAATATACAGAGTCTGTGGTGGCATTTTTATTTTGAGATGCTAGCAGACACATAAAATTAAACTGTTACAATCATAATGAGAACTTTGTGATTTGTGCGTCCAATAAGATTTTTCTTTTTACTCAGCTGTGATGACCGCTTCAAAATATATGGAAGCTTTTGCTGAAGTGATGTTAACCCCTGCTTGTAAATCTGAGTGATCAGTAGCTAAAAGTAGATTAGAGTGGGTCAGTTTCAGTTCCTAACCAATCACATGAACGTTTGAGGTTGATGTCACTTCTACCCAGGTTTCCACTAATTTAAAAATGGTAGTGAATTCATATCAGTCACCTTATCCTAGTGTACCTTCCTACCTTTTGAAAGTGTTGGAAACATGGATAGTCAGTCTGAGGTGATATCAACCTCTACAGCTAATCTGACTGGTCAGTTCCAGCCAGGGACGAATCAGATGAGCTGTAGCAATTGGTGCAATGCATTTCTTTTCGGGTTTACATCAATCTGAAGAACATTATTATAATGTCATTCTGGAGATAACAATAGATCTAGACTAGTACACGACAACCCAAATTTTGTTCTTCCACTTAACGTAGTCTTTGTATCCAAAAATGCTCTGTCATTGTTTTTTTCTAAAAATAGTCCTTTCGTTAGTGTTTAAACAAGAACAAGCCACAAGTTTCCAAAAAACTGAGTGATAAAGACTCACCACAAGAGTAGAAGTAGACTAGTTGGCAATTAAATGGCAGATTTCTAAGACAAACAAAAATACAACTCCGATGAGCTTTGTTAATTAATATAAGACTTCAAATGAATCAAGCAAAGACACTCTTCATGTAAACTAATGGAATTGCATGTGTTTTATTCTTCTTAATAGGACCAGAGGATTATTTTATCGTTCTTCAAAGTGGAAACTTCTTTTCGAGTTGATTATGCAGTCATATGGAGGGATTATTTGTTTATCAACACGGCAGATGCGCACGCAACTTGACTGCAGAAAGAGCAGCCCCTTTAAACTGTTTGACAGGTTGTCATGGTTATCTTGCAGTTGCGATGTTAGCTAACTAGCGATGTTGTCAGCGTACTACAACAGTTTATCTCCGAGTGATAAAACAAGTTATGCTGCTAAATTAACATTAGTGAATGGGATACGTCTTAACACGTTGACTGCCAACTACGAGATAACTTGTAATGGCGGGTCAGGGCCAGCGCTAGACCTGAAAATTCGGGGGCAATTATTCATCCCTTTATTGACAACAATTAGTCCTGGCTACTTCTTGATGGTTTTCCTATATTAACACGTTTTCCAATTCAAGAATAATCAAGTGGTAATTGAAGACACGGCTTCTCTCCCCCATGCGATCTAACAGCAAATAATGGGCAACATTCAGTACAGAAAAATAATTTAATTATAATTAGGTCTATGCACTGGCACTCAGGGACGGTAATTTTTTTCCAGTGAGAGCGGCATTTCAGAACTCCTCAGCGAATGAAGGTAATTCTGTTGACAAGTACGTGGTTTCGTCCGTTTACATTTTCCAGTCGGACAGCTGTCTATTTTTTACAGCAAGTTGCGTGACCGTGCTGCAAGAACAGGTGTAGGTACTTGTCGCCGAAATTACCCTCATTCGCAAAAGAGTTCTGAAATAATGTAAATATGTATTAAGTCTGGGTCATTGTGAACAAGAAAAACAACTGCATCCTGACTGCGAACTGCACCTGCATGGCTGGGTATGTAATTTAGAATAATATAACGTTACAAATTAATCTTAGCTTCCTTTGTACTTGTACACATTTGCTTCCCCCCCCTCATGTCACTATCTTTTTGAGCTGCTGTAACAATGAAATTTCCCCACTGTGGGATCAAAAAAAGTTTATCTTATCTTATCTTTCCATTGCTATGTAACCTCATCTTCAGCCTCTGTCGTTATTGCAGTAAACATTTCACAACTCATTTGCTGCAATTATACAGCTGTGCCTGCAGGCATATCTAGCTTTATCACCATTCAAACCAATGAGTCTAATATATTTTATTGCTCGTAATTAATAACAATGTTCTTTTTCTTTCAGCTTGGGGTCATGCTGTAGGCATGCTGCAGCACTGATGCTCAAAGTCTGTAAAACTTGAGCGTTCAAGACATGGTCGCGGCTCTTCCTGCTCTCTTTCTGCAGTCGACATGCGCAGTAGAGCGAGGTGACTTGTGTAGTGACGTAGACGGATAATCCCTCTATAACTGACTCCATAATGATTGTTTGTGGAGACTGTACTCGAGACAACAGATGCCAGAGTAAGTCAGGTTTTCACAGACAGTTGTCTAGCAAGGACAATATTCACTACATATATTCCCAAGTGGAAATCAATGGTATTAGCCTGCAGTGAACTTGGAGTTTAAGAAAGTTTACTGGCTCCCTTGTCACATCTTGTTGTGCAAACAGCAGATAGTTCTGTACTGTTATAAATTTTATTAGCACTTAGATGTTGTGAAGATTGTTTAAAGACCTTTCATTATTTTCATACAATAAAAAGGTGGTGAAGGTAGGAGAGGGGGTTTAGGAGGATGACGGTAAATTGTGTCGGGCATTAGGTGAATTATTAGTAGGATAACAATTAAGACACTTTGGTCAATGTCCATTCAGATAAGCTGTAGAAGTTGACGTCACTTCAACAACTGGTTCTCCATCTGAAAATGGTCCTAAGATTAAAGTGTGAAAACATCAGCAGACACCAGTTACAATGTCTGTTAATAATCAATTGTGAGTTACAAAACTTTGTGCAAGGTTGAGCTTTCAGCTTCACCGGGGAGTTTCTTTGCACTCAAATGATGCTGGTATAAGTGGAGGGAACGTGCTGCTGCTGCTGCTGTTGTAGCTTTTCTTGAAATTGAAAGCGAACAAAATGCTCAAATATGAATCGGGAGTATTGTTTATTGTGATTCATGAGTATGAATTCAGCCTCAATCTATGACAATCAAGGAAATGATAAGATTTGTTCAACATGTGACAATTTTCTGAACAAATGTTCATTTAACATTAGTTTTCTTCAATTAATTCAAGTGTTTCTAAAGAAAATATTTATACTATTTTTTTCAATTAGTACAATATTTTAGAAGGAATAATTATACATAAGAACGGCATAATACATTTGCTGGAATGTAGTTCATACATTGTCTTTCAGAATTCATGATTTCATGCAAAAGATTTTCAATAACTACTTGCAGCTTTATTGATGAATTAAGATTTCAGCTGAAATCAAATTGATACAAACATTCACTTTGACAGTCATGCAGGAGTCATGTGTCCAGCAGCTGCTGTGAACCTGAAGTCCAACTAATGGCTTTGGATTCCAGATTTTCCAGTAAAAACTTTAAAAATCTGATGTTAATATTCAAAAGTGTTGGTCAGTCAAAAAGTTGGTAGTGTGTGTAATGAGAAGTCCATACAACTTTAGTCCCAGAAAATATATCTTTTAAGATTCATACAAGTATTTTCATTGATTTGAGTAGATGCTCTAATGTTTTTTTGATTCAGTATGATTTTTGATTCAGTTTGATTTTTTCTATCATTGATCTAAGTAGATGCAGTAATAATGAAAGGGTAATTTTGATACAGAATTTCAGATTGCACATTAGAGAGTTTTGCTCCAGTCAGCCATTCTCAAGTCCGATCAAAGGAAACAACATATTACAATTGTAATATCATTTTAGTTGCCTACTCCCCCATTGCCCGTCTTATTTTACCTTACCCGATCGTACCTTACATTACCTTACATTACCTCGCCTTACCTTACCGTGCCATTATTTATCTTGCCTTATAAGCCGAACCATGTTACCATACCTTGCCTTACCTTTCTATATCTTGCCGGTCTTGTTATCAATGGTTGGACTACATTAATATTTCCTTTGCTGTCATCTAATGTACCCGTCGCATCACACTATTTATTGTTATTCATAACAAACGTGAAACCACAATTTCAACTTCAGTAAGTAATTGCCTAACGATCACAACAATTTGTAATATAAAACTGGTTCTCTTTTTGCTAGTTGAGATGTTTTATTTTACTCCACACAACTAACAAGCCCGTGAACATTTTAGCGAATTCTCCAATGCTACAGACACACTGCAATGTGTCAAAACCTTTTGATAAAAACATCACATGTATCAGATATTCTACATGTAGACCTTTTGTAACGTGTTTCGAAAGGTGACCTGAAACAGGTGTTTTTGAAATACTTCTCTCTCAAAGGAAGGTCAAGGGTCATTTTGAACACTTCTGGTCGTTTTATGTTTCATTAAATATTATGTGGGGAACATGCATTCTCAAATAAAAAAAAGTCGTTTTCATAACAGTTAAAAGATTTAATGGTTATAGTGAATATAATAATTCAACTGAAAACATAACATAGGTACTAAGAAGTTGGAAGTCTAAAAACTTTCTGACAATAACTCTTATTTTGATGTTCTTAGTTTTATAATGTGGAAGCACAGATTTATTTGTAAAAACATCCATTTGCCTAAGTACGACAAAGACTATGAGACTACCAAGCAGCGACATAATGGCACAAATATATTATAAAGGAGGGAAACAGTAGTTTTATATGCCCAGAGGGACTGGGGCTAACTACTGTTTCTCGAAGCTGAAGGCTAAGGCATCCTCTATTCTGAGAAAATTACATTTATAACTATTAAATAGAAAAAAAAAAAACATAATCAAAATTAAATGAAATCTGATTTGAATCATACAGTATGATAGGCATTTCTTTCCAATAGTACGATGCTTACACTTGGATCATCCACTATGCACCATCACTGTCGATATTTATTTTAACTGGAATGTTGTACGCTTACATTAATTGATATTAGTGGGCAATTTCTTGTTGATATAATCAGAAGACTACAGTTAACATACAACACAATTTACACTCACATATATAATACTTTCAGTCGAGCTATTGGCTTAGAGCATAAAGACAGTGTTACCAGAATGACTAAATATTTACTACTCATGCATTCGCCTTTGCAGATTACGGGCAAATTAGAAAGCAATGTAAATTTTACGTCCATGATGTGATTTTTTAAGGGGAGGGAGGGGGCTATCTTAAAAAATATATATATATATGTTTGGTGTATATGCATTAGTAGGAGATTTGAATTTTCTGTAGATGTCTCCTGAATGTGAGAAAAATGTTTGACTGAAATGTATATGTCTCTGTAAGCAACGGCCGTCCAATAGGCACTAAGTACGTTTCCGTATGCTGAACACATCTTAATTGCCAAAATGTGATCAGCTGTTTTTCACGTCATAGATGCATGTGATGTAGATAATATGTACCAAAGTCCTTGATAAATTGATGAATTTGATAAGAAATTTGCCTATAAAAGCAGCAGGGATTCAGGGCAGAAGCACCAGCTGCAACTGACTTCATCTGAACATCTAGCTGTACCCTGAAGATGATGTTGAAGGTACTTCTCGCTGCACTCTGCTTCTCGGCCATCCAGGCGGTCATCCTGCACCAAGACAGCCCTGACCGTATTCCTGGTGAATACATTGTTGTCCTGAAGCCGGTCAGCGACCCCAGAGTCTCAAAGCTGGGCTACATCGCCAATGCCATCAACAAGGTATTTTGCTTTTCATAATTATATGGTACACAATTATGGCGTGCTGTTCAGTGCAATATAGACATTTATACACCATCACATGGTGTTTTCTTTTGTTCTCAGTGGGATATAATCAACGACCTTAACGTTATTTCCCACCTGAGTGCAAACAGCAAGTTCGTGCATTGTTTTGAAGCCTTAAATGCCTGAAAAACAAGTCAAAACATATTAGTTGAATGATGGCGTGTAAGTTAGTTACATACCTCGTATTTTGGTTAATAACCAACATCTGGATGATTATATCCCTCCACCAGATTGTTGGTTATTAACCTCTTACTTGGTATAAATCTATTACTTATTTGCATGATGAAATTCATATTGCAGGAGCTGAAGGCTAAATGGGGATGATATGTAATAGAAATCGTTTAGTATAAAAGAAATCATTTAGTATATTACTTGCCTTAATACAAAAAGATCTAGGAGTGTAGGACTATTTATTCAAAAACACTATACTTCAGTATAATCCTGCACTGCTAGAAAAAAAATTGTAGTTTTGATATTAAACATGTTTTGAAAATCTTTATGTATATGGTATCGATCTTGAGTTCTGACTATAAAGTGATGATGCAATTAAGTTGGCTTACTTCAAACACTGTCACTCCATTGTGAGTAACTATTGTAATGTGCTTGACTGAATGCCACTTACCCCTGGAACCCACAAACATATTCTGGATAAATGAAACAGGTTTATATATTTTCAAATAGCAAGATCACTGCAACTGATGTTCTCTAAAAGCACTTTAAAATATGAGAAAATTTCAGGGCTAACTGCAACTTAACTCGCTTGACTATGCATTGTGTGACTACACCTAAACCCAAAGCAAAAAGTAAAATTTCTGCAGGCATTGACTGTAGCAGGAGCTAGCAGCTTATATGAAGTTTAAATCTGTATCTTCACAGAAAAAAAAATGCCCTGTCGTTATATATTATAACTAATACCCTAATCACAATGGCTCATTATTGAAAATTGTCACATTATATCATATCCTGGATAATCAGCTGTTTGCAAAACAAGTTTTTCACTAATTATTTCATGAAAATGTATCATTGTGGAATTTTATATACTAACGTGTTGGCCTTTTTCAAGATCTGTCTAATAATACCAAATCTCTTAGTTCTGTTCAGTATTAAGGATTCACTCTGGAAAAAAATGCAGAAATTCTACTTATGGCCTTGGGGTTGAGTGAAGTGGTCACCCGACAAAGCTGCAGTAACAATTGGGGTTGTTGTTGTGATTTCAGGTGCATGCCCTGTCTGACAAGCTGAGCATTGGGAGACAGTGGGACATCGGTACATTCCTGGGCTTCCAGCTGAATGGTGACGATGAGACTCTGGTGAACTACGTGGCCAACCTGCCTGAGGTGAAGTATGTGGAGGCTAATGCCATGGCTTACATCAACCAGTGCTACAGTGACAACAATGCCGTCTGGAACCTCAAACGTGTCTCTGGTAGAGATTCAGCCTCTGACAGGTATTCCTTCGGTACCGGTGCCAATTCCAATGTGGCTGTTTACATTTTGGACACTGGGATCAGGATCAGCCATGTAGATTTCGAAGGACGTGCTCGCCATGGTGCAAATTTTGTGAGCGGAGAGGGTTATGAGGATGAAAATGGCCATGGAACGCATTGCGCCGGTAGTGCAGTAGGCAAAGAATATGGTATTGCCAAGAACGTCGCTGTGGTTAATGTGAAAGTCCTGTCTCGCTATGGATCTGGAAGCTATGCACAAATCATTTCTGGTGTTAACTGGGCTGCAGCTGACCATGTCAAGGCCAGAGTTCTGAGTATGTCTCTGGGAGGTGGAAGAAACACGGCACTGAATGAGGTAATAGATGCTGCTACTGCAACAGGAGCACTGGTTGTTGTTGCTGCTGGTAACTCCAATGATGATGCCTGCAATTACAGTCCGGCGAGTGCCCCAGCTGCATTCACCGTAGGTTCCACTGACAGTAGCGACAGTCGATCATACTTCTCCAACTGGGGAACCTGCGTTGACAACTTTGCACCTGGTTCCTCTATCACCTCAGCCTGGTACACCAGTGATACCGCCACCAACACCATCTCAGGCACCTCCATGGCTTGCCCCCATGTTGCTGGACTCGCTGCCAGGTACCTTGCTGAGATCAATGATGACGCCACTCCCCAGATGGTGTCAGACTGGATTGTTCGCAGCGGAACCCCTGATGTTATCAGGAACGTAAAAGCAGGCTCACCCAACAACTTAATGTATGCCAACTGCCCATTGTAACATGGTGTAGTCAATCTGTGCAATAAACATGATGCACTTTAAACAGTTTGTGTTTTCATTTCATTTATATATATAATAAATATGACTTGGCCAATAGCCAATCAGAACTTCAGGAGCAATAATTTTTTTGCTGATTAAAAATGTTGAAAAGACTGTCTTATTATTTTCTATCCAAAATCCAATCTTCCTGAATAGATGCAACATATTTGCAAAGAGGAAGCAACGTATCATGTAATATAACAGTTTCTTTAGATAATTAAACAGGATAAGCTATGAATCATATCAAGACTTATCTTAGATGGTTGAAAAAAAAGCAACCCTAGTGTTTTCAGCATCATTTTCTGAAATCCTAAGACACACAATATTATTTTCAAAATTAACTGAGTCTTAATGATTATCCATAGAGACAGCCTTGTTGTTCAGTGAAAAGGTCAGAGTTTAATTGGGTTTTGGACAATGTGAACTTGCAAATGAGAAATTGAGTGCGAGATGCAGTGTCGATGGTTCTCCTGCACAGGTCGACTATTAGTTCTAACCTTAACACTTTCATTGACAACTTCAGAAACACCATATTGCAGCATATGGTAATGTTGTGTGTTTGGGTGACTTCAAGATTCACAAAGACATATCAATGATATTGCATCCAGACACGTCATCAGTCCTCCAGCCAAGTTCTTTGGACTTGCGATGGTTGATTGATGAGAGGAGAGAGAGGAGGGAGTCCACACCATGCTACTCTCACTCAACAACAGTGGGATCTTTTTCTGCCCAGGCAGAGCACTGGGCACAAAACACCTCCACTTTTCTGTCTCATGCGATTAACACACAGCTATGTTACTGCTCATAAAGGGTACCCATGTCCAAACAGGAATCAAACTGGGACCTTTAATAACACAGGCTAGCACTTTCACCACTAGACTTCCCAGTGGGTACATGCTCAACCTAATGATTACCAAATAAAACACTAAATGTGAAAATGGTCTCCAAAGGTTCCAGGACATTGGTTCTGACCACAGCACAATCGTGTTTCAGGCCAGTATGTTGTGAAAGAGAGAAAAAAAAGGAATATTTTTCAGAAGATATAAGAAAGCAAACATGCTGGATCTTGTCAGAGATACTGAGAAAGGGTTGGAAAGTTAGGGAAATCTCAGACTGGATAACTAAGTTGTAAACGAAAGAAATTCACAATCTAATGTAGGCATGGGCAATACAAATGAATAAAATGACAACATTTCTTGAGTTGCTGAGAAAAAAGTTTTTATTATTTTCTAATGATTTTTTGCAGGTAAGTACAGAAGACACAGACGAAGAGTTTGCCACAAGTCCAATGCCTTTACAGGAAAGGGTCTCAGAGCCACAGGGTCCCAAAAATGGCTGATTTAGGCATTTATCAACAAAACCCATTGTGAAAATTGGGGGGTGAAGCCTGAGGGCATTTTCGAAAATGTAGTCTACTCAGAAATAAACCTGGCCAAATGATCCATTAGGGTACCCTAACAGAAATAATTGATGCTAAAGTCATCAACCCCTTTTCTGAAGTACAGCAGCACCCCCTAGGCCCTTTTTAATGGAAAATGCATTGAATTTCACCCAATTATGTTCAACAAACATTAGGTTTTGCATTGATATTAAAAAAAGGTATGAATGGGTTGCCTGTGAGGTTTTTTTTGGATCAATGGCCTGCAAAAATGTCAAAATTATCGGTGGGAGGGCAAACATTAACACTACTCGCCCATTACTGTATAAAATGCAGTGAAGTCGCTGATGCCGGCAGTTTTTTGCCCTCCCATTGCTAAAATGAATCAAACGTTCCCCTTCAATAACCCGTGGTGATTAAAAAAAAAACTTTACACTGTTTTTTTATAATGTCCATATACCCTCCTCCCATGATAGTTTCAATGAGCTACTGTGAATAATTCATAGTAAAACACAGTGACGTGCAGTCGGAGGTTAGTTTGGTGAGGCAGAAACCTCCCCTTTGCTTGATTAGCAATCAGACAATTAACTAGTTTAGTAAGACTATTCGGCAGAATGACGGGCCAGTTTAAATTTCCGCGGCATTATTACTCAGTACATCAAACCTGAAATGCTCGCTAGACGGCAGATTTGCGCATACTTGCTTCCAGGAAGCCGAAGCAATGTCATCAACAAATATTAAAACAGTTCGACTAATGCAGAGTTCAATGCTTAATCAATATACAATGTATTCTGCTTTAAATACGCGCTTTTACACCCAAACAAAAAGCGGGCACTTATTTTCAGTCTTCTTTCATAATCCGATTAACAAAATGTTTAATCGATATACAGAATTACCGAGAGGTGAGAATTTTTCATAATTGATTATTCAGATTTCCATCCTCGCAGTCTCGAATTGAAGGGTATAAGTGAATGAATCTTGTGACCGGTGTTCACGAGGTGGCATATTTTGATAGGTAGCAAAATTTGTCAGAACACTGGTAGGTTTTGAACTCCTGGCGCTGGTTTATTCCTTGTGTAGGACACTCGCAGCTCGACCAACGGCGGAGGAGCCGGGTGGTGAAGGCTTATGCGTGGTGATTCTGGCTGCTATGAGGCAATGGAACACGTCAGTTAAATCTTTCATGTATGCGTCCCGCCTTGGACCTGGTCTGAGACTTACCTGAAGGTTTCTCAGTAACCCTCCGTTCAAAAACGGGGCTATGTCGGAATCACGGAACCATCTAACCTAATGCGCGCTGCGAATAATCCAAGGTGCACGTTGGAACACTCGCAGAAGCTGAACAAAACATCAGACTTCTCAGTGATTAGGGCAAACTAAGCATAACGATTACAATGTTACTCTCGTTTAAATCTGACTCCATTTCGAATTTAAACTTATAATTTAGGGAGAACCTGCGTGGATCTCGGGGTGATTACCTCCCGGACTCGTAAATAAAGACCTGTGTCACTAAAATATATGCCCCCGGGTTTTGGCATTATTTCCGCAGCTTAGGTTCGTTGGTAATACTAGAGGATTGGAAGTCAAACATCACAGCAACAGCATCTTTTGGCTTGAATACTGCGAACCCAGATCTATGCACGCCCATGGGTTCCTTCAGGGAGTTTTAACAGATAACCGACTTTTCGTCCATGGGTTTCCTTAAGGCTAAAATCCCAGAACCGGCAATACTGTTATGATTCTGCTCTGTCTGTTCTGATTCCTGCCATGCTTGTTATGTTTTCCCTAGTCCCTGTTATGTTTATGATTATGTCTGTTAGGTTTTGCCATGTTCTGTTTAGTTTTTGTACTTTGCCATGTTTTTGTTTTTGCCATTCCCAATCCACTATTCTGTTAGATTCCGGTCCATGTCTTTGTTCATGCCCTGCATTGCACTTTGTCTCCCCTGTCTGGTCTCTTGTTAAGTTACAGCTTCTCCCCAGTCCTGTGTGTCACATGCTTAGGTGATTTCATGGTTTCTGGGTTTCAAACATTCCTTCCAATCTCGTTTGCTTCCTTCGCCTCTCTTTTCTATATTACTAGCCAATACTAACAGTTTGTTGTTTTCGATAAAGTTACTAACCCAAACTAACATTGTATATAATACTAACTTACTAACGAGCACTAGGGATTGTATAGCTGCACTTACTAATTGATTAACAAGCTCTCAGCACTCGCCCTGTTCTAGTCTCCACCTCTTGCCTGCACTTTGTCTTTGCTGCAATTCAGCAGATCCTCTGCACCTGCTCCACTCTGTCCTACCTCTCATTATCTGTGCACATTAGAACTCCCTAACCGGAGCTGTATGTTTTGTCATAGGTTGTCTCATGTTCCCTGTCCGCGTTTTGGCTTTTGCCAATTTCATGTGATTAGGTTCTCCCTCATGTTCCCTCCTTTGTAATTAGTCTGATCCTCATCACCTGATCCTAATCATAGCATGTGACTTCCCTTGAGTGTATTTAAGCTGTCTTCTCACTGCAATTCCCTGTCAGAACGTTTCCTCTTGCTTACCTGTGCTGCTATCTTTCGCCTTGTATTCATAGTGTTAATCTTCTGACTGGACCGCCCGACTTACGATTTTTGGCTCTGCTCTTTTGTACTTTTGTCTGCATCTGTTTCCGAACCCTTTTTTGCCTGACTACGAGTTTTGTGTTTGCTGCCCTGGTAACGGTTTGGATTTCGCCCTCTGGATTTTGGCTTTGCTTCTCTGACAAACCTGTGCCTGTGTACTGAACCTATTTTTGCCTGACCACGAGTACTGTGTTTGCTGCCCTGGTTTTTGATTCTGTTTTTGCCCTCCTGGATTGTGATTTTTGGCTTGTGGACTCTGTACCTTTGCCTTCTGCCCTGCGGGGGTTACCCCCCCTCGTTCAATAAAGCCACTTTTACTGCAATCCTGTGTTCTCGCAACTGGTTCCAGAACGAAACCTCACAAATACATAAACCCTTTATGTAAGTAGATCATGATTGTCTCTCCAACTTAATAAAACCAATTCTCATCCCAAAGCCGCTGATCAGTCAGTCATTGGGTGAGCTTAACCCCTAAGTCTCCGGCGTAACGTGGCTAGAAAGAATGTACAAGTGTTAAGAGTCATGGATACCACGCAAGTTCAAAGGAATATAACAATAGTTTATTCACCAGGTAGGCAAGAGCTTAAATCAAACAAATCGCAGTTAGATCTTTCACAAGTTACAAACGATTTAGAAAATGAGAGTGAAGTCAAACCTGGCGAAAAAGGCTACACACGTGGCAAGCGTACAAGGAGTACGAATTACGAAGCTTCACTAAGCTAGAAATAAGCGTACGGACCAATCGTGTGGGAAGTCGTTTACGAGCTTCCCCGACTAGGTCGCCCTCTTAGATTTAAGGCTGATGACGCCTTTGATCAGCCCGCACAGATGGCCCAAATTGTAATTTAGACTTCCTCCTCGGAGGAAATAAAACAATTATCATTCAAAGGAGATAATAAAAGTTCTTAGAAGTGAGAGGACCTTGGAGACAGACCTCGAGGGGGGGGTCGCAAAGCACTTCCCGCAAAGGGGGAGAGATGATTCTAAATACACCTCAGGAGATAACTCTGGTTCAGGACAAATTATTGCTGGAGAACAGAAACTATGTTTCCTTGAAATACAGTGGATATGAAATGCATCTCATTCAACTCCTTGAATTTAGCTGAAGAGATACATACCAAACATGATTACATAGAGAATTATGATGATGTAATTACCATGAAATTTCATCCCAACTGAACCATTCCCCATGAAATTCACATCACTATTACCCCGGATATAATACAGTAGTTCAGTGATGACATGCGGGCAGTTAGAACGGTGTAATAGTGGGGTTTTGTTTAAATTGAAATTCTCAACTCAGAACAGTTACAGTGATGAACTGAAAGGATGCGGTAACAGTGTGTCCACAAGAGGTCATTATGGCACTAATCGGGCAGAGGGCACAGGTCACACCCCGCTGTGAAGGAAATTCCTTGCAGCAACCAAGCCAGGGCGCGCTTCCTTCCCCACCTTTGATGTGCTCAAGACACACACACACACCCATGCTGAAGTGTCCAGTATCAGGCCCCCTTATCTCTGTGGTGGAATTGGGGGGGCAGCTGCAGAGGACGTCTGGACCCTGGTGACTTTATTACCCCACTGTTCTCAGCCATGCCTGGCTGGAGACGATGCCAGCTGTGGAGGAAGTATAGGTTCTTATGTCTTTATTACCCCACTATGTTAAAAACAGAGGGCAACAGGCAGTCCTGGTCGCATGTCCATGTTGTCTCCTGGCTTCCCCCCTACACTTGGTATATTTTACTGAAACTTCACAAATAGGGTCACAGGATATTCTATCAACTAACTATGTAGGTTACAGTAAAAATACATTCATCTTTCTTGCTATTGTTGAGAAGAAGTCACGGCGAACTTGCGACGAACTTCAACAACTTCTGTCGAACTTATTTCTCATCCCCTGGAGGTCTAGTTTGGAGGAATAGACTCGTAATTTCTCAAATTAGATGGCTGTAAGTCAATCAAGGCCGTAGCTGGGATATCACGTCAGCGCGGGCTGTTTGAAATCTACCTCCAAAATGGATATTTTTGCCACGCCATGCACTTGAAAGTTTGTAAACACGGTGCAAATTGAGGTCACGCATTCATCCAACGGGCGAATAATAGCTCTGCTCAAATCGCGTTTTTGGCCGTAATACGCAGAGTTCATGTATGAAATGCGGGTAGCCTATTGAAAAGGTTGCTTTTAATCAAATCATGGTGTTCTTTTTGTATGAAAATGGTATTTACATCATTTTTTTTAGAAGTTTTCTGAGGCTTGTTTACCGCCCCAGTTCAACTGTTACGCATTCCATTAGAATTTATCCAGAGCGTTGCCCATGCCTATTTAATGGACAAACATGTGCCGCTTAGAACAAAGTCAAAGACAATAGTCGATCACTCTACCTGTCCATGTTACTCTGAAACTTTGAGGTCACGATGCCCATCACCCTTTTTTAAGGATAAGGATCACTTGTAGGTCTCCTGCAGGAGAAACTCGTCCTCTGCTTTTAACACATCCCAGTACTGGATGCAGCGGACATTTGTGAGCAGTGATGCCAGTACTGGGAGCAGCGGGCAGCCTTGCAGTGCGGTGCCCGGGGAGCACTCTATATACAGCCCAGTGTTGCTCAAGCACAGTGGTGGGAGTGTTACCTACATGCATGTTTCCCAGGGTGGTTGGAAACCGCAGTACCCAGAGGAAACCCACGCAGACATGGAGAGAACATGCCAAACAAAAAGTGGAGATCAAACCTACGACCTCTTCACTGGGAGGCAAGAGTGCTAACCACTAAGCCACTGTGCCAGTTTCATGCCTTTCAGTAGGCCTTTGTTCCACAAACGAGATTAATATCATCCTCAGCCCATCTAAGTGACATGATGCGTGGGAATGCATGAAAGAAAACCATCACAAATATGAATAGAACGTGATTACCATGATTTAGTTAATCGTTTTATCCTCTTTCGATGCTGATAATGAAAAATGCAAATGTATGTAGTTCTAGGTGGAAATGTACCGATTCTGTAGAGAAATTTTGTGCTAGGATTTTTTGTTTTGTGCAAACATAAACTCTCCTCTTATTTTAGCATAGTAGGCTGAGAAGACAGGGACTGTCCTTACAGCAAGGCAGACTCTTTTTTGCTGCGCAGGATAAGTAGACCTAACAGTAGATTAGATGGGCAGAGAGCTTGCATTTGACTTTGATGTGTGGATACTCATTGATATCTGCTGGCCTCAGGCATTGTGTTTATTCTACAGGACTAAGAGTTATTCATATTCACATCAGTTACCTACTTTAGGGTACTCTTATGGTGGTTTTCGTAGTTTTTTTAAGCTATTCAGACATTGTCTCGATTAAAATTTGTCTAAGAAAAAATTCTGTAGATGTTTGCTGATATTTTGGAGTCTTCAAGACATTTATGAAGACTGACAAACAGACTGACAAACAAAGTCGACTAAGTCATGACACAAACTAGTTTAGTTATGACTGAAGTGACTAAATTAGGGAAAATTGTCACTTCCTTCAACTTAGTTCAATTGTGACTTACTTTTTCCACTAATTTCGGTGACGAACAGGTGTAGAGTACCCCTGATAGAGTGGCTCTATTGTAACATACCTTACTGACTCTTCCACATACGTACCACCCAGTCCAATAAAATACTGAATTATGTGTAGTTCTGTTATCAATGTCCCAGTTGAAACTACTTCAAGCCTGATCTCAATCTGATTTTAAGACGTGAAAAGTCCTGATGTGTGAAATGGATTTTATCCTCAGTTACTCTCAATATTCTGTCCGATTGAAGAACATGTTTGCACTTAACAGCTAATCTCAGATTCATGTAAGATCATTGGAACCAAGTAAACTAGAATCTTGCTGTTAAGATCAAACCTGAGGCTCTGGCTGGCTTTAGAAAGGCATGAATCAATGATCTCAGTAATTTAACATGGAGTGCTAGACACATGTTCCTCTCATGCTGCAGTTGCTACTTTCCTTCACTAATGTATATTTTAGATTTGAATTTCAAAAACTACTTGAAGTTTCATTAATCAAAACTAATCAACTCTACAGAACATATCTAATTGACTGCAGCCATCCTTTGTATTTCCATTTCAGTAATACATATTATGCTATTTCATGTATGCCATGGATATTGTTGTTATGTATATGAATAAATGTACCTTTTACAATAATAGAATTAGTAATAGATCACAATATATCATAAATACAATAATTGATCCGGTTCACTTAAAGAACTGGAGACCACTTACTCTTCAGTGCTACGATGCTAAAATAATAGCTAAATGCATAGCATTGCGTATAAAAAATGTCCTGCCTGATATTATACACCATGAACAGTCTGGCTTTATACAAGGATGAAATATTGCAAATAATATAAGACAATTACTTGAAATTATAGAACATTATGATAAAATAAAAAAAACAGGTTTGGTTTTTATAGCAGACTTTGAGAAGGCCTTTGATAAAATAAGATGGGATTTTATTTATCAATGATTAGAATTTTTTTATTTTGGTGAGTCTCTAATACAATGTGTTAATGTTATGTTCAATACCTCAGTTTCCAAAATTAAAAATAATGGTTATATTACAAAACCCATTGCACTTTGACGGGGGGTAAAACAGGGTTGCCCATTATCACCGTATTTATTTATTATGGCAATAGAAATGCTCGCTATAAAAATACGAACAAATAATAATATCAAAGGCTTGGAAATGGAAGGTCTAAATACAAAAATTTCAATGTATGCTGACGATACAATTTTTCTACTGAGCCCTCATTATACATCGCTACAGAGCCTAACAAAAGATCTGGATGACTTTTCAAACCTATCTGGACTGAAGCCAAATTATGAGAAATGCCAAATACTGAGGCTTGGTTCCCTGAAAATAGAAATTTCACTCATCCATGCAATTTACCAATTCATTGGACAGATGGATTGGTTAGTGTACTTGGTATACACATCCCAGAAAATATGAGTGAAATTTCAACTATTAATTTTAATAATAAACTTAGTAAAATCGAAAAAATTCTGCTGCCCTGGAAAGGGAAACATCTGAACATTTATGGCAAAACAACTTTAATTAACTCATTAGTTGTATCCCGGTTTACATACTTATTTATGGCATTACCAACCCCTAAACAATCATTCTTCAAAATATATGAACAAAAGGTAGTCAAATTTATATGGAATGATAAACCTGATAAAATTAAGCGTACATATCTCTGCAAAGATTATGTATCTGGTGGGCTAAAACTCTTAAACTTAAAAGTTTTAAATCTTTCACTGAAGGCTTCCCTTACTCCAAAATTCTACTTCAATCCAAACTGGTTTTCTAGCAAATTACTTAAAAGTGTCCATCCTATATTTGATAAAGGCTTCTTTCCATTTCTGCAGATTAAACCTATGCATTTCGCATTAATTAATGACATGTTTTCTGGTGTCTCCACTTTTCTGGAAAAAAGCTCTACAAAGTTGGTTACAATTTCAATTTCACCCACCAGAAAATGCAGAACAAGTTCTACAACAAATAATATGGCTAAATTCTAATATACTTGTTGATAGAATGGTGATTTTTTGGAAACCTATGTTGGATAAAGGTATTATTTTTATTAGGGATATCGTGAATGAGGACAATAAACTCATGTCTCACAAACAATTAACTAGTTTTTATGTAACAGTCTGTACACTGCTGCAATATAATCAACTTATTGGAGCTTTACCAAGTGCTTGGAAATCAGAAATTATAAAAGGAACAGGAGGACATTTAGTCTGTAGGCCTCTTATGAAATTGGTAAATTGGTTAAAGAGAATAAAGATCAACAAACATATATAAACATTTTATTTAAGAATGAAGAATTTACTTGCTATACCATACAGGATTCTAGACAGTTGGGAAAATATGTTAGATTCACCAGTCCCTTGGAACGAAGTTTATAAAATCCTTTACAATACATCACTTGATCCAAAGATCAGATATTTTCAATAGAAGTTAATATATAAGTTCTTAGCAACTAAAAAGATGCTAAATATTTGGGGGATAGAGTCATCGCCCCTTTGTCGATTCTGCCAGGAAGAAGTGGAGTCAGTAGACCATTTATTTTGGGACTGTCCTATAATAGACTTATTTTGGATAAAGGTGCAAGACTGGATATCTCAGTATAATAGAATACAATTAGATTTATTTAAAGTATTATTGGGTGATGTAACAAAAGGAACACACCTAATCTGTAATATAATTATATATTTGGCAAAAATATTTATTTTCGGACTGACATCTGTTGAGGAATTAAAAATTGAGAAATTCAAAAATTTTGTCAAGTATTACAGTAGAATTGAGTGTGCGATGGCCCAAGAGACAGGACTTGTAATTTATGCCAAGAGATGGGATATAGTGAGGGAGGCTGAAGGTTGGGAATAAGGAGAGATGGAATAGATGAGCTAATAATTACTAATGCAAAGGTAGAAAAGCATTGTGAATGTAATCATTATTGTGTTGTATTGTATCCTTTTTTTTTTTTTTTTATTCCGTGTTTTGTTTTGTTTTGTTTTGTTGGGTGATAGTAGGAGGACTCGTACACAATTATATAACTGACTGAATTAACAAAGTTGTCCTCCAGAGTGGGGGGGTGGTGGCGGGCTAAAAAAAAGAAAAAAAATAGAATTAGTGTCAACTGCACTTTACCATCAATGTCAACAAATGAGTAAAGAATCCTTAACTGTTGAAAGCTAAAACTCCAATTTCTTTACTAGTCTCCAAAGCAGATAAAGCTTGAACTTCCTACAATCTGGCTCTTTGTAGTATGGACAGAGGAATACGAATGAGAGTCGGAAGAGAGGGAGCGAGGAGCTGCAAGTCATCCATGGAGGGAAGGGAAATGATGGCCGCAGTGGCGTCTGTGTGAGTCTCTAACGAAGAGTCGGTCTGCCACATTAACTAATTATTGCGCCTACTAAATACCTTTTTTTCGCTCTTTTTCGCCCACATTATCTTCTCAGGGTGCAAGAGTCCATATTTACCCGGACTTTAGCGCCGGTATACTGGAGAAACGCCGGGAGTTTGATTCTGTTAAGAGGCAGCTCTGGGATTTGGAGATAAAATACTCTCTGCAGTACCCTGCCATCCTGAGCAGGGCCGGATTAACACAGTGCTATGCCCCAGTGTGACCAATCATGAAATGCGCCCCCCCTGCAAAAAAGTTACTTGACATGGCTTGTAGAACGCAGCAATGGACCACTCTTCTCTTTGGTAATACTAGCGTTTCATTTATTAACAACTTAACTGGCGTACAACAATAATGACAGCTAAAGCACCAGCTGAACAAGCCTTCAAAAGAAGATTGCCAATGGTGATAATAATAACGGTGCCTTCAAGGACAGTGTGACAACCCTGCTGCCTTCAGGGACAGTACCCAAAATCTTAATGATGAATACTTTACATCCAGTCACTAAAATGGCACTTAACTTTGGTATTGAAATTTATGGCAACAAAGGCCACACATTTACCGGTACATTTATTAAATACTAAGAACTGAAATTCTATGGCAGAGGGTTTTAAAAAGGGAAAGGCTTCGTGCAGTGAACTCACTATTGTCTGCTTCTGCGATCATGCTAACGTTCTCCGTCCCCGAGTTCAGCTGTTGCCGTCCAGCCCACCTGCGACAGGCTCCCCGTTAACGTCAGCTAATGTTATGCACTGCTGCATCTTCCTCATTAGCATTAGCCTCTAACGTACATTGATAACTTTTGTAACGTAAGCACTTGCTGCTAGCGCTGGAGGAACGGAATTGACGGGCGGAACAGTTGCCTCTCTACCGATAGCTTCTTTGCCGCGAGTAATGTTTAAAAAGCAAGATATTTCTGGTACATTCGGTAGCGTGGATATCTTTCGTACTTTTTTCTTCTGCTATTTTCCGATTAGCACAACCCCTCGGTTGCTTCCCATGCTGCTCAGTGTGTTGTAGCACGTGATGTCAGAACGAAGGCACATCGTTGTGATCAACAACTGATTAGAGATCAGTGCCCATTCAGTTTCTAAGTGGCGGGATTTTAGCTCAGCTTGCAACACTGATCTGGGACCAGTTTGGCCTTTCTGTGACTTTGGCAGGGCAGTTCCAAATCACAGTTTTTTATTAATATTCTCTTTTCATATCAGCAGTTAAGTTTGAATTTGTTCATAATATGCATATGCATCTCTTCCGATTAAAATAAAAAAATAAAAAACTGAGGATTTGTGAATCATGTGATGCCCCTCCCAGCATGATGCCCCAGTGTAGGCACACCAGTCATTATATGGATAATCCGGCCTTGATCCTGAGAGTTGATTTTGAGGGGACCACTACTCGCTACTGCAGTCTAGAGGAGGTCCAGGCTTTCATTAAAACAATAAAGGCTTGAGAAAACTCGATGACTTCTGCAGCCTCGTCTCCCATGTGATGTCTCCTCTCCTCCAAATTCTGCTGCAGCAGTATGGACTGATGGGTAAAGTAGCTTCTTCTCCTCATTTGTTATCATTGCCAGTTGACTTATTTCTATAGCGGTACCAAAAGACTATAGATAATATGAAGGTAACCGTATTACCTGTATCAGACTCCAAACGTCTGCATGGCTGCCATAAAGCAGACCTGTTTTTTTTTGTTTGCCGTAAAGTGGATGTGACGTCACGAATAACTTTGGGAAAGACATTACTGTCGTAAAAAGATGTGTCTCTGGCGGAGTGGAATATTTTTTTTTCATGATTTCTTTATCTTCATTGTTATTATTGTTATCTCCTCGCTTCCTAAACATACATGTTCATTCTCTCTCGTTTTTTTTCTCTCTCTGGTTTTTTTTCTCTCTCTCTCTTCCATGGTGAACCTTTACTTATGCCCAGTGATTGATTTTTCTCTTTTTCTCTTATTAATTTGTTATTATTATCATTATATTTATATTATTACTATTAATTTTTTATTATTATTATTATTACATATTATTATTATTATTATTATTATTATTATTTTAATGATCCATAGATTTAATTCTGATATGGGTGACTGCCTGGTTGAAGAGAAAATGGAGAAATGAAAATATGAACTGACAGAAAATGTAATGTAGTTTACGTAGAACAAAAAGTAGGAAATTGTAAGAGGAAAATTTTGTAGGAAATATAATAAGGTAAATTAACAAAGAGGATGATTCTTTAGTTGAATGAAGTCTTTAGTTGCCCTTTATCTTATTTACTTACTAATTCATTTTTTTTTTTTTGGAAGGTCATGTCCTCTTCTTTAAAAAGAAAAATTATGCAGACTGACCTTTGTGTTGTTATTTTGACCTTTGTGCTCTGTATTTGGCTCGTGTCAATATGTGTGTGTGTATGTGTATGTGTGTGTGTGTGTGTGTGCGTGTGTGTGTGTGTTTGTATGCACGTGTGTGTGTGTGTGTGTGTGTGTTTGTATGCACAAAGCCTGAAATATTGCTCTCATGCTACTGCCCTCAGGTTTATCTGGTCCCTGTATGTCTTACATATTACAGTCTGTAATGTCATTTTGTTTCTGCTTAGATAATGAACTCTACTAAAGGCCTGAATATTATTCATCTTAATATTAGAGCTACAATCTAAAAAACAAATTGATTACCTGAAAAGTTTGGCTCAACTTATAACAAACCTCAGGTAATTACTATCTCTGAGACATGGTTGAACAGCAGTATTTTTGATAACTAAATCAAACTTGACAATTAACAGCAGTTCTCATACAGAAATGATAGGGGTTCCAGAGGGGGAGGTCTCTTGACCTATGTCTCTTCAAATCTGAGTTCTGAACTTGTCCTTCCAGCTGAGAATCCTCTGTTTGTTGAATGCCTTTTTGTTAAAATAAACTTTCATGAGAATAAACGATTAATAATAGGAAATATTTATAGACCTCCTAATGTTCCTGCTGAATCTACCAAAAATGTTGTGTCCATTATTAATTCCTTAGACTGCAACACAGAGAAAATTATACTGGGTGACTTTAATTCCAACTGGTTAGATTGCTCCTCTAGTAATGATCGCAATCTTTTTAATAGTATAAACCTGACCTAACTCATAACTGAACCCACTAGAGTTGGTCCCAGTTCTGCTACTCTACTCGATTGGATTTTAGTCAGTCATCCTGACAGAATTACTAAATCTGGGGTATTACCTGACTCCTTTAGTGACCATTCTGTTATTTTTTGCATCTGGAAAATTAAAATGCCCCATACTCCTTATAAAGTCATCAAAATAAGAAAATCTAATAACATCAACATTGAGCTTTTTTCTCATGATATTATGAACATAAACTGGGACAGATTTCAACTGATACCTACGGTCGAAGATGCCTGGAATTTCCTCTACACTGAATTTATGGAGGTAATTGATAAACATGCTCCATGGAAAACTAAAAGAGTCAAAGGTTGACACTTACCATGGATTAAAGGGGAACTCATCAGTTTATTCAAACAAAGAGATAAGGCATGGAAAAAATATCATACAACAAAGGATTCGTCAGATTGGAATATCTATAAAGAATTGAGGAACAAATGCAAAACCATGACAAGAAATGTTAAATCAAACTACTACAAAGACTGTCTATCCACAGATTTTCAAAATCCAAAGCAATTTTGGAAGAAAATTAACAATGTAATCAATAAATCTACAGGGATTTCTACAACTCATCTTAAAATCAATAATGAACTTGTCAAGGAGCCACATTTAATTGCAGAGGCATTTAGCCAGCACTTTTCCACAGTAGGAAACTCACTTTATTATAACTCCCTTGAACCTCATTCCAATTCCACTCCGACTCAGAATAGGTGTGTCAGTTCCTTCTCCTTCAGATCGATCACACCTACTGAGGTTAAACAAGTCATAGATGGCTTGAATTCTGGTTGCAGGGCTGGTCCAGATGGTTTGGAGATGAGATACTTCAAAATGATCTCTCATATTTTGTCATTTCCTCTAGCTGACCTATTTAATCTACAAAAGTATCACTGGAAACTGGTGAAACTCCGTCTTCTTGGAAATGTGCCAGGGTAACTCCTCTTTATAAAGGGGACGACACCAATATTGCGTATATATATACGCAAATAGGACATCAATAATTATAGGCCTACATCAATTATTAATAGCATAGCCAAAATATTTGAAAAACTAATTTTTAATCAATTATCTAAGTACCTCAACAACAATAGCTTATTAACTCCCACCAACCCGGTTTTCCACCAAACTTTTCAACCTCCGCTGCTCTTCTGAAATTCACCAATGACATCTTATCATCCCTTGACAATAATATGCCTACAGGTGCCGTATTCATTGATCTCACTAAAGCATTTGACATGGTTGATCACTATCTGCTCCTGGATAAGTTGTATGCTACTGGTCTTTCATCTGATTCCATATTGTTTTTCAACTCCTTCCTTCATCATAGAAGTCAATGCGTCTCATTTCAGGGCAGCCAATCAAATTTCAAGATGGTAGAAAAAGGTGTACCACAAGGCTCCTCATTAGGTCATCTCTTATTCTCTATTTATATCAATGATCTACCCCCAGTCTGTTCTAATACTCAAATTTTGTTATATGCTGATGACACTGTACTCTACTCCTCCAACTCTAACATTTCTCAAATACAACACACATTGCGATCCGACTTCAATTTAATGCAAAAATGGTTTTCCTACAATAAGCTTCTTCTGAATAAGTCAAAATCTTACAGTATGCTGTTTTGCTCCCGACCTGTTTCTTTGCAATGGTCTATTGATTTTCTTGATGGAACAGTATTAGAAAAAATGGATGAATTTAAATATTTGGGAGTTTGGCTAGATTCACATTTATCCTATAAATTTCATATTGAATCAATGGCAAAGAAAATATATTGTCTTTTGAAATTGCTGTATCGTTCTCAAGAGTTTTTCTCTCTAAAAGTTCGGAAAAAATTGGAACACAATTGATTCTTCCAATACTTGACTATGCAGACATTGTCTACCAAAATACATCTGAAACAAATCTTCGTCCTCTTAATGTGGTCTATAACAGTCTCTGTTGATTCATTCTCAGGTGCCCATTTAAAACTCACCATTGTTTAAAGCTGCAGTTGGTAACTTTGAGGAGAGAGAGGACCTGGCATAAGATTTTGAAAAAATTCAACTTTAAGATCCCTCCCCCTCCCTCTCCTCTGCACTCCTAAGACCCTCCCTCAGAAGGCTGCCGTGCACACAAAGGCACTCGAGCTGTTATGCATGCGACTCTGGAGAGATTTTGCACGTTCACATTATGCAAAACGGCCAAGTTGCCAAGGCTAGACGTTACTGTTCTGAACAGTCAACACTGCTGGCCACAGGCACGTCGTTAGACCTGAAAATTCCGGGGCTAATATCCCTCCCTTTATTGAAAATAATTAGTCCTGGCTAATTCTAGATGGTTTTCCTTTATTAACACGTTTTCCAATTCAAGAATAATCAAGTAGCAATTGAAGACACGGCTTCTCTCCCCCATGCGATCTAAAAGCGACAAAATAATGGGCTACATTCAGTACAGAAAAATAATTTAATTATAATTAGGTCTATGCACCGTCACTCGGCGACGGCATTTCAGAACTCTTCAGCGAATGAAGGTCATTTCGGCGACAAGTACGTACACCTGTTTTTGCAGCACCGTCACTCAACTCGCTGTAAAAAAATAGACAGCTGTCCGATTGGAAAATGTAAACGGACGAAACCATGTACTAGTCACCAAAATTGACCTCACTAACTGGGTGAAAAGGTCAGATTTCTATTTTTTATGCCCATATGGCTGAGGGTACTTTAGCATTGCGTTCTATGTAAAATATATTTACATCATCAAATCATGTTCTTTTCTTTTCATATCTTTGAAATATATTTTGCGATTTAACAAAGATATATATTGCAAGGAAACACAAATAGAATTCTTGGACAAAACCATATGAAAGACATTGTATCCCTGAAGAGGACAAGCACACTAATCTCCCAAGCGAATGAGTATGAAGTCCCAGGCAATCAATGTACTGAATTCTTCCCTGGACACTTGTATTGTCTTTCTCAAGATCAATTTCATATAAAGTATACACAGATCATAAGAAAATACCACAATCACAAACATTTTCCTGTGTTATGCAGCATTTGGCTTTTTTTATTAAACCGTTCCCGGTGTTGAACTTTCAAGCAAATGAATGAATATGTGTTTTTATGTGCAACCGTACAACAACTTCAAACCAACTATTAAATGAGAGTACTAAGTTTTTTATTACCCATCACATACTTCATCTGGAAATCAGTGTCCGGTAAGGCATGACTACCCAATTTAAATAAGAGTTACTTTACCTACCAGCTAAAAAAGGTTATCTACTAATGATAAACAAAGACATGACAAAACCTTTCTCAAAGACAGAAGAACAAAAACAATGGGAACCATGGGAGAAAAACAAAAGTTCACACAGCTCACAAACTTTACAGTCTCCAGGTCCAGATCCGCAAGACCAACACAGAGGATTTATTACTAATGCAGGACTCATACCACCGGAGATGAGATGCGGAGACATCCTCTGGGGGCAACAATCAGGAGTAGACGCCAATAATGTCTGGTGTGCACCACTAGGGCAATAATCAAGAGTAGACCCACAACTGGCCAATAATGACTGGTGTGTACAACTAGAGAAATAATCAGGAGTAGAGCCACAACTGGCCAATAATGACTGGTATACACCACTAGGGTAATAATAAGGAGTAGACCCACAACTGACCAATAATGACTGGTGTACACTACTAGGGTAATAATCAGGAGTAGACCCACAACTGGTCAATAATGACTGGCATACACTACTAGGGTAATAATCAAGAGTAGACCCACAACTGGCCAATAAAGACTGGTATACACTACTAGGGTAATAATCAAGAGTAGACCCACAACTGGCCAATAATGACTGGTGTACACTACTAGGGAAATAATCAGTAGAATACCCACAACTGGCCAAAAATGCCTGATGTACACCACTAGGGTAATAATCAGGAGTAGACCCACAACTGGTCAATAATGATTGGTGTGCGCCACTAGGGTAATAATCAGGAGTAGACCCACAACTGGCCATTAATGACTGGTGTGCTCCACTAGGGTAATAATCAGGAGTAGACCCACAACTGGCCAATCATGACTCGTGTACTCCAATAGGGTAATAATCAAGAGTAGACCCACAACTGGCTAATAATGACTGGTCTACACAACTAGGGTAATAATCAGGAGTAGACCCACAACAGGCCAGTAAAGACTGGTGTGCTCCACTAGGGCAATAATCAAGAGTAGACCCACAACTGGCCAATATTGACTGGTGTACACTACAAGGGTAATAATCAAGAATAGACCCACAACTGGCCAATAATGACTGGTGTTCTCCACAGTTGGGTAATAATCAAGAGTAGACCCACAACTGGCCAATAATGACTGGTGTACACTACAAGGGTAAAAATCAGGAGTAGACCCACAACTTCCCAATAATGACTGGTGTGCTCCGCTAGAGTAATAATCAGGAGTAGACCCACAACTGGCCAATAATGACTAGTGTACTCCACTAAGGTAATAATGAGGAGTAGACCCACAAATGGCCAATAATGACTGATGTGCTCCACTAGGGTAATAATCATGAATAGAGCCACAACTGCCCAATAGTGACTGGTTTACTCCACTAAGGTAATAATCAGGAGTAGACCCACAACTAGCCAATAATGACTGGTCTGCTCCACTAGGGTAATAATCAAGAGTAGACCAGCAACTGGCTAATAATGACTGGTGTACACTACAAGGGTTAATCAGGAGTAGACCCGCAATTGGCCAATATTGATTGCTGTACACTACAAGGGTAATAATCAAGAGTAGACCCACAACTGGCCAATAATGACTGGTGTACACTACAAGGGTAATAAACAAGAGTAGAACCACAACTGGCCAATAATAATTGGTGTGCTCCACTAAGGTAATAATCAGGAGTAGACCCACAACTGGTCAATAATGACTGGTGTACTCCACTAGGGTAAAAATCATGAGTAGACCCACAACTGCCCAATAGTGACTGGTCTACTCCTCTAAGGTAATAATCAAGAGTAGACCCACAACTGGCCAATAATGACTGGTGTACTCCACTAGGGTAATAATCACGAGTAGACCCACAACTGCCCAATAGTGACTGGAGTACTCCACTAGGGCAGTAATCAGGAGTAGACCCACAACTGGCCAATCATGACTGGTGTACTCCACTGGGTAATAATCAAGAGTAAACCCACAACTGGCCAATAATGACTGGTGTACACTACTAGGGTAATAATCAGGAGTAGACCCACAACTGGCCAGTAATGACTGGTGTACACTACAAGGGTAATAAGAGTAGACCCACAACTGGCCAATGATGACTGGTGTGCTCCACTAGAGTAATAATCAGGAGTAGACCCACAACTGGCCAATAATGACTGCTGTACTACACTATGGTAATAATCATGAGTAGACCCACAACTGCCCAATAGTGACTGGTGTACTCCTCTTGGGTAATAATCAAGAGTAGACCCACAACTGGCCAATAATGACTGGTGTACTCCACTAGGGTAATAATCACGAGTAGATCCACAACTGCCCAATAGTGACTGGAGTACTCCACTAGGGCAGTAATCAGGAGTAGACCCACAACTGGCCAATCATGACTGGTGTACTCCACTAGGGTAATAATCAGGAGTAGACGCACAACTGGCCAGAAATGACTGGTGTACACTACTAGGGTAATAATCAGGAGTAGACCCACAACTGGCCAGTAATGACTGGTGTACACTACAAGGGTAATAAGAGTAGACCCACAACTGGCTAATCATGACTGGTGTACTCCACTAGGGTAATAATCAAGAGTAACCCACAACTGACTAATAATGACTGGTGTACACTACGAGGGTAATAATCAGGAGTAGACCCACAACTGGCCAGTAATGACTGGTGTACACTACAAGGGTAATAAGAGTAGACCCACAACTGGCCAATGATGACTGGTGTGCTCCACTAGAGTAATAATCAGGAGTAGACCCACAACTGGCCAATAATGACTGGTGTACTACACTATGGTAATAATCAGAAGTAGACCCACAACTGGCCAATAATGACTGGTGTACACTACTAGGGCAATAATCAGTAGAATACCCACAACTGGCCAATAATGACTGATGTACACCACTAGGGTAATAATCAGGAGTAGACCCACAACTGGTCAATAATGACTGGTGTGCGCCAGTAGGGTAATAATTAGGAGTAGACCCACAACTGGCCAATAATGACTGGTGTACTTCACTAAGGTAATAATCAGGAGTAGACCCACAAATGGACAATAATGACTGGTGTGCTCCACTAGGGTAATAATCATGAATAGACCCACAACTGCCCAATAGTGACTGGTTTACTCCACTAAGGTAATAATCAGGAGTAGACCCACAACTGGCCAATAATGACTGGTCTGCTCCACTAGGGTAATAATCAAGAGTAGACCCGCAACTGGCTAATAATGACTGGTGTGCACTACAAGGGTTAATCAAGAGTAGACCCGCAATTGGCCAATATTGACTGGTGTACACTATAAGGGTAATAATCAAGAGTAGACCCACAACTGGCCAATAATGACTGGTGTACACTACAAGGGTAATAATCAAGAGTAGACCCACAACTGGCCAATAATGACTGGTGTACTCCACTAAGGTAATAATCAAGAGTAGACCCACAACTGGTCAATAATGACTGGTGTACTCCACTAAGGTAATAATCAGGAGTAGACCCACAAATGGACAATAATGACTGGTGAGCAAGGGTAATAACTGGTGACCCAATAACTGGCCAATAATGACTGGGTGACTGGTTTAGTAAGGTAATAATCAGGAGTAGACCCACAACTGGTCAATAATGACTGGTGTACTCCACTAAGGTAATAATCAGGAGTAGACCCACAAATGGACAATAATGACTGGTGTGCTCCACTAGGGTAATAATCATGAATAGACCCACAACTGCCCAAACTAGTGACTGGTTTACTCCACTAAGGTAATAATCAAGAGTAGACCCACAACTGGCCAATAATGACTGGTGTACCAATAATGACTGGTCTGATCCACTAGGGTAATAATCAAGAGTAGACCCGCAACTGGCTAATAATGACTGGTGTGCACTACAAGGGTTAATCAAGAGTAGACCCACAATTGGCCAATATTGACTGGTGTACACTACAAGGGTAATAATCAAGAGTAGACCCACAACTGGCCAATAATGACTGGTGTACTCCACTAAGGTAATAATCAGGAGTAGACCCACAAATGGCCAATAATGACTGGTGTGCTCCACTAGGGTAATAATCATGAATAGACCCACAACTGGCCAATAATGACTGGTGTACACTACTTGGGTAATAATCAAAAGTAGACCCACAACTGGTCAATAATGAATGGTGTACACTACTAGGGTAATAATCATGAGTAGACCCACAACTGGCCAATAGTGACTGGTGTACACTAAAAGGGTAATAATCAAGAGTAGACCCACAACTGGTCAATGATGACTAGTGTACTTCACTAGGGCAATAATTAGTAGTAGACCCATAGCTGCCCAATAGTGACTGGTGTACTCCACTAAAGTAATATTCAGGGGTAGACCCACAACTGGCCAATAATGACTGGTGTGCACTACTAGGCGACGCACTAAAGCCACGATGTGATGCTGTAGTGTGTCAATGACATGACAGGAGCTCAGTAAGGTGTGCTAAACACTATATCTTCACAAGCAGTAGTTTATGAGAATTAGGTGCAGTGCATACAAGGTGTCAGACTTTAATATAGATATGGGAATACATCATATTTCCATGGAGAGTTATGACATCATAAACATTCTCCAGTAAGCAGGTAATAACAGCTACTTCTGCATGCAGATGACCTCTACGTGACCCTGATGTCAAAGGTCAAACTCACTGCTTTCAGGTCAAGCTTGCCATCTTTTGAGGCAAAACAACAAGGAACAAAAACCCACAGAAGATGAATAACAGCTCCCCAAGGTCTCTTGCTTTATCTACACTCCCATGTCATGATGGAGTGCCATGCTGTTGTGCAGATATGTCATTAACTCTGTTTTAAGAACAGAAGTCCTCGTTGCTTTGTCTTTGTCTCTGTCCTTGTATATCTTTGTCCCCTGTATGTGCCTGATGATGCCTTAAATTTTTGAAGAAAACATCGAAGGACTGATACTCTCTATTGAAAAATGCAAGTGAAACATTATTATTAATTTATGATACAAGACCTGCTAAGTAAGTAATGCTTACAAACTACACATATGTAATATCTAAACCTGCATATCAAATCAGACTAAAAAGAATTAATTTAGCGCCATGCTAGTTGGTAGTATTAAAACTATAGTAAATGTTTTGAACACAGCATCAGTGTGGTCCCAGCCATACCACAGTACGGAAAACCTGTTCTAAGTAGGCATGATAAAGCGAGCTGGCTGCTAGCATTTTCTTTAAGTTGCACCCTCGTGACTCATAAACCTTCTCAATAGCATTCGTGGTGCAACTCCAAATTTCTTGAATGCTGTTTTACGTGTCAGCGCGAGGAAGAATACGACCAGTGTGCCTCAGAGTGTCACTCGTTCTGACCTACTTGAGGTGAAAGAACGTACAACAGAAACAGAAAATGGGTTAAAGATAGATTACAAATATACAGAGTCTGTGGTGGCATTTTTATTTTGAGATGCTCGCAGACACATAAAATTAAACTGTTACAATCATAATGAGAACTTTGTGATTTGTGCGTCCAATAAGATTTTTCTTTTTACTCAGCTGTGATGACCGCTTCAAAATATATGGAAGCTTTTGCTGAGGCGATGTTAACCCCTGCTTGTAAATCTGAGTGATCAGTAGCTAAAAGTAGATTAGAGTGGGTCAGTTTCAGTTCCTAACCAATCACATGAACGTTTGAGGTTGATGTCACTTCTACCCAGGTTTCCACTAATTTGAAAATGGTAGTGAATTCATATCAGTCACCTTATCCTAGCGTACCTTCCTACCTTTTTAAAGTGTTGGAAACATGGATAGTCAGTCTGAGGTAATATCAACCTCTACAGCTAATCTGACTGGTCAGTTCTAGCCAGGGACGAATCAGATGAGCTGTAGCAATTGGTGCAATGCATTTCTTTTCGGGTTTACATCAATCTGAAGAACATTATTATAATTTCATTCTGGAGATAACAATAGATCTAGACTAGTACACGACAACCCAAATTTTGTTCTTCCACTTAACGTAGTCTTTGTATCCAAAAATGCCCTGTCATTGTTTTTTTCTAAAAATAGTCCTTTCGTTAGTGTTTAAACAAGAACAAGCCACAAGTTTCCAAAACACTGAGTGACAAAGACTCACCACTAGAGTAGAAGTAGACTAGTTGGCAGTTAAATGGCAGATTTCTAACACAAACAAAAATACAACTCCGATGAGCTTTGTTAATTAATATAAGACTTCAAATGAATCAAGCAAAGACTCTCTTCATGTTCTTCAAAAGTGGAAACTTCTTTTAGAGTTGATTATGCAGTCATATGGAGGGATTATTTGTTTATCAACACGGCGGATGCGCGCGCAACTTGACTGCAGAAAGAGCAGCCCCTTTAAACTGTTTGACAGGTTGTCATGGTTATCTTGCAGTTGCGAAGTTAGCTAACTAGTGATGTTGTCAGCGTACTACAACAGTTTATCTCCGAGTGATAAAACAAGTTATGCTGCTAAATTAACATTAGTGAATGGGATACGTCTTAACACGTTGACTGCCAACTACAAGATAACTCGTAGTGGCGGGTCAGGGCCAGCGCTAGACCGGAAAATTCGGGGGCAATTATCCATCCCTTTATTGACAACAATTAGTCCTGGCTAATTCTTGATGGTTTTCCTAAATTAACACGTTTTCCAATTCAAGAATAATCAAGTGGTAATTGAAGACACGGTTTCTCTCCCCCATGCGATCTAACAGCAAATAATGGGCAACATTCAGTACAGAAAAATAATTTAATTATAATTAGGTCTATGCACTGGCACTCAGCAATGGTAATTTTTTTCCAGTGAGAGCGGCATTTCAGAACTCCTCAGCGAATGAAGGTAATTCTGTTGACAAGTACGTGGTTTCGTCCGTTTACATTTTCCAATCGGACAGCTGTCTATTTTTTACAGCAAGTTGCGTGACCGTGCTGCAAGAACAGGTGTAGGTACTTGTCGCCGAAATTACCTTCATTCGCAAAAGAGTTCTGAAATAATATAAATATGTATTAAGTCTGGGTCATTGTGAACAAGAAAAACAACTGCATCCTGACCGCGAACTGCACCTGCATGGCTGGGTATGTAATTTAGAATAATACAACGTTACAAATTAATCTTAGCTTCCTTTGTACTTGTACACATTTGCCCCCCCCTCATGTCACTATCTTTTTGAGCTGCTGTAACAATGAAATTTCCCCACTGTGGGATCAACAAAAGTTTATCTTATCTTATCTTTCCATTGCTGTGTAACCTCATCTTCAGCCACTGTCGTTATTGCAGTAAACATTTCACAACTCATTTGCTGCAATTATACAGCTGTGCCTGCAGGCATATCTAGCTTTATCACCATTCAAACCAATGAGTCTAATATATTTTATTGCTCGTAATTAATAACAGTGTTCTTTTTCTTTCAGCTTGGGGTCATGCTGTGGGCATGCTGCAGCACTGATGCTCAAAGTCTGTAAAACTTGAGCGTTCAAGACATGGTCGCGGCTCTTCCTGCTCTCTTTCTGCAGTCGACATGCGCAGTAGAGCGAGGTGACTTGTGTAGTGACGTAGACGGATAATCCCTCTATAACTGACTCCATAATGATTGTTTGTGGAGACTGTACTCGAGACAACGGATGCCAGAGTTAGTCAGGTTTTCACAGACAGTTGTCTAGCAAGGACAATATTCACTACATATATTCCCAAGTGGAAATCAATGGTATTAGCCTGCAGTGAACTTGGAGTTTAAGAAAGTTTACTGGCTCCCTTGTCACATCTTGTTGTGCAAACAGCAGATAGTTCTGTACTGTTATAAATTTTATTAGCACTTAGATGTTGTGAAGATTGTTTAAAGACCTTTCATTATTTTCATACAATAAAAAGGTGGTGAAGGTAGGAGAGGGGGTTTAGGAGGATGACGGTAAATTGTGTCGGGCATTAGGTGAATTATTAGTAGGATAACAATTAAGACACTTTGGTCAATGTCCATTCAGATAAGCTGTAGAAGTTGACGTCACTTCAACAACTGGTTCTCCATCTGAAAATGGTCCTAAGATTAAAGTGTGAAAACATCGGCAGACATCAGTTACAATGTCTGTTAATAATCAATTGTGAGTTACAAAACTTTTTGCAAGGTTGAGCTTTCAGCTTCACCGGGGAGTTTCTTTGCACTCAAATGATGCTGGTATAAGTGGAGGGAACGTGCTGCTGCTGCTGCTGTTGTAGCTTTTCTTGAAATTGAAAGCGAACAAAATGCTCAAATATAAATCGGGAGTATTGTTTATTGTGATTCATGAGTATGAATTCAGCCTCTATCTATGACAATCAAGGAAATGATAAGATTTGTTCAACATGTGACAATTTTCTGAACAAATGTTCATTTAACATTAGTTTTCTTCAATTAATTCAAGTGTTTCTAAAAAAATATTTATACTATTTTTTTTTCAATTAGTACAATATTTTAGAAGGAATAATTATACATAAGAACGGCAAAATACATTTGCTGGAATGTAGTTCATACTTTTGTACATTGTCTTTCAGAATTCATGATTTCATGCAAAAGACTTTCAATAACTACTTGCAGCTTTATTGATGAATTAAGATTTCAACTGTAATCAAATTGATACAAACATTCACTTTGACAGTCATGCAGGAGTCATGTGTCCAGCAGCTGCTGTGAACCTGAAGTCCAACTAATGGCTTTGGATTCCAGATTTTCCAGTAAAAACTTTAAAAATCTGATGTTAATATTCAAAAGTGTTTGAAAGGAACGGGCATAGACTCCAAATGCAGTTCAGCATCGGCAGGGCGTTTATTGGGATTAACTAAGCTCATGGTCAAAACAGAAATGGATCAATAGCCAGGCAAACAGACAAATGCAGACTAGGCAGAATCGAAGTCAGGGGACAAGCAAAATAATCCAGTAACCAGAGAATCAGTCCGCACAAAAAGACAGTAACAAAGGGGCTGAAACTAAGGGAATGGAAGGGAAGGAAAAAGGGAGTTGGATGGGATAAGGAGAACACAGGAGATACTAAACAGATAGGTACAAAATGGGGATCAGGGAGAACGAAGTACTAATCAACCAAACCGCAATCTCACAACGCAATACAAACAATCAAATACAAGACTTACGGGAGAATCACAAGAACGAAGCTTTCAACAATCGAACGAGAAAATAGCGCAGAAACGAGACTGACCAAGAACGAGCTGTGGTAGAAACAAGTCGACAAGAAGCAGCAGGAAAGTGGGTCTTTTATACACAAACAAATTAAGTGGAGGCCCAGCTAAACTCAGAACAGGTGAGAGGAGAGGCGGATCTAGAAAAGCAAGGACGGTGATAGGAGAGAGAGAGAGGAAGTAGGTGGGATCCTAACTTTGAACTAACTAATCACCCGTGCCTAACTGAACTGCTCTAAGTGTGGATAGTCCAATCAGAACAGCAAGAGAGAAGGAAGAGGAATTACCAAACCGAAATGGAAAAGAAAGAGTGAGAATCTTTTAAAGACACCACACAAAGAAACAAGAGGAAAGTAAGACATGAGACTGCAAGCATTCATTCTCTAAACATGAAACATGTAACTCAGAATAAATATATAAATAATAGCAATACTAAAAAACTAACAAGAAACAAACTAAAACCAGAAACTAAAAACAAACATACAAATCACTGATCTCTAACAGAACCCCCCCCTCTATGACCGCCACCTGGCGGTCTAAGCTTCGGCTTAAAAGTCCTCTTGTGAAAGTCTTTGATGAGTGATTTGTCGAGGATGTGACGAGCAGGAACCCATGAGCGTTCTTCTGGGCCATATCCTTCCCAGTCCACCAAGTACTGGAGACCCCTTCCTCGCCGATTTTAACGCCCAGCAACTTGTGCACCGTGTAAGTTTCTCCTCCATCGATGAGCCTTGGGGGAGGAGGATTGGTCGGGGCAGGGTGTGGATGGAAAACAGTACAGGTTTAATGCAAGACACATGGAAGACTGGGTGGATACGGCTCATAGAGGCTGGTAGCTTGAGTTTGACAGAGACAGGGTTAATGATCTTCTCAATCAAAAAAAGGACCAATGAAACGGGGGCTAGCTTAAGACTTTCAGTCCTTAGTGCAATGTCCTTGGAAGAAAGCCAAACTTTTTGTCCTACTTTATATTGTGGTGGAACAGAGCGACGACGGTTGGCCTGGCGACTCATCTTGTCAGCAGCTTTCAGGAGAGCGGAACGAGTTTCCTCCCACGCCCTTCGGCACCTCTGTAGAAATTCCTGGATGTTGGGAACATCAACTTCGACCTCCTGTGAGGGGAACAGAGGTGGTTGGTAACCGAGACAAGCTTGGAAGGGGGACACACCTGAGGCAGCCGTGGGAAGGCTGTTGATGGAGTATTCGACCCAGGGTAGTTGTTCGCCCAGTCCCCTGATCTCGGAAGTGAGGCACCGAAGGACACTCTCCATCTGCTGGTTGGCCCTCTCTGTCTGCCCATTGCTCTGCGGGTGAAACCCAGAGGTTAAACTGACCATTATTCCCAGGGCTTGACAAAAGGCTTTCCAGACTTGTGAGATGAATTGAGGGCCACGGTCGGAGACAATGTCAGAGGGGATGCCGTGTATTCTGATTACATGTTGGACGAGTAAGTCAGCTGTCTCTCTGGCAGAGGGAAGCTTGGGAAGAGGGACGAGATGTACTGCCTTGGAAAAGCGATCAACAATGGTCAGGATGACGGTGTTACCTCTGGAGGGCGGAAGGCCAGTGACAAAGTCCAATTCGATGTTAGCCCATGGTCTGAAGGAACCGAAAGCGGCTGCAGGAGACCAGCTGGTGCCGTGTGGGTGGCCTTGTTTTGGGCGCAGACCGGACAAGCAGTCGTAAAGTTCTTTACATCTCTCCGGACCGTTGGCCACCAAAACCTGCAAGTTAGCATGGCCAAGGTCCGTTAGCACCAGGATGGCAGGCGAGACGGGAAGAATGGGCCCACTGGAGAACTTCGCTCGGAGGCAGTCTGGAACAAAGAGGCAGTTCTTGGGACAGTTAGTAGGTGGCCCCCAGAAGGTTGTGACCTTCTGACTCGATCCTCTAACTCCCAAACTAATGCTCCCACCACAACGCGACTAGGTAAGATGGTTTGGGGCTCCTTGGGAGGGGCGTCAGGCGAAAATTTACGTGACAGGGCATCAGGTTTCTTGTTCTGGGAGCCTGGGCGATAAGCTAAGGTGAAGTTAAATCTGTCAAAGAACAGTGACCAACGAGATTGGCGGGAATTTAACCTCTTAGCTGTACGGAGGTACTCCAGATTCTTGTGGTCGGTCCAGACCTGGAATGGAACCTTAGCCCCCTCTAACCAATGACGCCACTCTTCTAATGCCATCTTCACTGCCAGTAACTCCCGATTTCCGATGTCATAGTTACGCCAGCTGGGCTAAGTCTGCGGAGAAGAAGGCGCAAGGGTGTACCTTGTTATCTTTGCAATTGCGCTGCGACAGGACTGCCCCCCACGCCGGTGTTAGAGGCGCTACCTCGACGATGAACTGCTTTTCAGGATCTGGCTGTTGGAGAACAGGAGCAGTGGTAAATCTTTGCTTTAGTTCCTGAAAAGCCTTCTCCGCCGAAGGGGTCCACACAAAAGGAACTTTGGGGGAAGTCAGAGAGGTCAATGGAGCAGCAACGGTACTGTAATTGCGAATGAATCGACGGTAAAAGTTAGCAAACCCTAGGAAGCATTGTAGTTCCTTGCGTGTAGTAGGGGTGGCCCAATCCTTTACCGCCTTCACCTTCTCCTGGTCCATTAGGATGCCTCCTGGAGTGACCACAAATCCGAGGAAAGGGACTATGTCCAAGTGGAATTCACACTTCTCTGCCTTGGCGTAGAGTTGGTTCTCCAGGAGGCGCTGCAGGACTGCACGAACATGACGTATGTGTTCTTCCTTGGAACGAGAGAATATTAGTATATCATCAAGGTACACAAAGACAAATTGATTAATCATGTCATGCAGGATGTCGTTAACGAGGTTCTGGAAGACAGCAGGGGCGTTAGCTAGACCAAACGGCATGACCAGGTACTCGTAGTGCCCCTAGCGGTGTTGAAAGCTGTCTTCCATTCATCTCCTTCCTTAATCCTGACGAGGTGGTAAGCGTTAAGAGGTCAAGTTTGGTGAAGATAGTGGCCCCCTGCAACAGCTCAAAAGCAGAATTCATTAAAGGAAGGGGATATCGATTCTTAATAGTAATGTTATTGAGTCCCCTGTAGTCAATACATGGCCGGAGAGATCCGTCCTTCTTGCCAACGAAGAAAAAAGCCAGCGCCAGCAGGAGAGGAAGAGGGACGGATGATGCCAGCAGCCAGTGACTCCTCCACATATTTCTCCATGGCCTCTTGCTCTGGACGGGACAGAGAATAGAAACCCCCCTTAGGGGGCGCTGTGCCAGGTTGGAGATCGATGGCGCAGTCGTAGGGTCTGTGAGGGGGCAGAGACAGGGCACGAGACTTTGAGAAGACTTCGGCTAGATCATGGTACTCACTGGGGACCTTGGACAAATCCGGAGTGACTGGAGGCTCACTGGATCCCTCCTCGTCTGTTTGGCGGAGCCTTGCGGAGGCAGGAACGCAGGCAATGAGTACTCCACTCAGCCACCTGCCCAGTCCTCCAGTTGATGGTGGGGTTGTGTTGTTTCAACCAAGGGAGGCCCAGGACGATGGGAGCAAAGGAGGAGGTGATGACATGGAGCCGGATCTGCTCCTGATGGTTGCCGGAGACAATGAGCGTGAGTGGGGGCGTAACCTGGGTCACCTGACCTAGCGGTTGCCCACAAAGGCCAAGTGCTTGGAACGGCGAGGTAGCTTCTGGGGCTGGAGTTGGAGCTGGTTGCACAGGTTGGCGTCGATCAGGTTGATGTCTGATCCAGAATCAAACAAAACATCAGTAGCCAATGATCGCTTGCCAAAAGTAGAGTGACAGAAACCAGCTTACGTGGATCGTTGTTATCTTGAGCCAGCTGTCCGATCCTCCCACTCACCCCTCCTTCTTGAGTAGGGGACAGCACTGGATACGATGATCCGCCAGCCCACAGTACAGACATGCCCCCTGCGCGCAGTCTCCTAGCTCGCTCTTGTGGCGATAACCGCAACGGTCGACCTGCATGGGTTCTCCAGATCCCGGGGCTCGCCGGTCTCCTGGATAGGAGAGTCGCCCGAGGAGATCGAAAGTTGCCACGCTGGTCTGACCGTCGGGGCTCTGAATGGCTCTGGCGCCCTCTCTTACGCTGCTGGATCCGAGAATCAATCTGGATGGCCACTCTAATTAGCCCCTGCAGATCAGATGGAAGCTTCATGGACGCCAACTCATCCTTTATGTTCTCTGCCAACCCCGGTAGAACACATCAAACTGGGCGTCTTTTCGCCCAGTGTGTAGAGGCGGCCAACGAACGGAATTGGATGGCATAATCGAGACACTGCAGCCGGCTTGCCGTGAGACTTAGTAGTGCACTTCCTGCCTCTCGCCCCTGGTAGGACCGGTCAAACACCTCCCTCATCTCCGCCATGAAATCTTCAATGGTGCGGGTGCAGGGGGTGGCCAGCGCCCCACATTGAGGTTCCCCAGTCCCTTGCTCTGCCGGGTCAAAAGTGTGATGACGAGGCCACTCTGGAACGTGAGGTAGGAAAGGTTAGGGGCTGTAACTCGAATATGATTGAGCACTGGGACAGGAATGCTTTGCAGGTGGTGGGGTCTCCGTCATACTCCCGCGGGGGAGTAAGACGTGGCTCCCGAATGGGAGCTGCCTCTGCCGGTGCGACTGCAGGATTGGGAAAGGTGGGCCCCCGAGTGAGATGCTGTAGAGTTGCTCTCATCTCCTGCAAGTCACGATGCTGCTGCTGAATGACAACCTGTTGTTGTTGATAAAGTTGTTGTAGTTCAGCAGTATCCGCTGGAGTCTGTACTGGTCGACTCGTACTGAAAGGAACGGGCATAGACTCCAAATGCAGTTCAGCATCGGCAGGGCGTTTATTGGGATTAACTAAGCTCATGGTCAAAACAGAAATGGATCAATAGCCAGGCAAACAGACAAATGCAGACTAGGCAGAATCGAAGTCAGGGGACAAGCAAAATAATCCAGTAACCAGAGAATCAGTCCGCACAAAAGACAGTAACAAAGGGGGCTGAAACTAAGGGAATGGAAGGGGAAGGAAAAAAGGGAGTTGGATGGGATAAGGAGAACACAGGAGATACTAAACAGATAGGTACAAAATGGGGATCAGGAGAACGAAGTACTAATCAACCAAACCGCAATCTCACAACATAATACAAACAATCAAATACAAGACTTACGGAGAATCACAAGAACGAAGCTTTCAACAATCGAAACGAGAAAATAGCGCAGAAACGAGACTGACCAAGAACGAGCTGTGGTAGAAACGAGTCGACAAGAAGCAGCAGGAAAGTGGGTCTTTTATACACAAACAAATTAAGTGGAGGCCCAGCTAAACTCAGAACAGGTGAGAGGAGAGGCGGATCTAGAAAAGCAAGGACGGTGATAGGAGAGAGAGAGAGGAAGTAGGTGGGATCCTAACTTTGAACTAACTAATCACCCGTGCCTAACTGAACTGCTCTAAGTGTGGATAGTCCAATCAGAACAGCAAGAGAGAAGGAAGAGGAATTACCAAACCGAAATGGAAAAAGAAAGAGTGAGAATCTTTTAAAGACACCACACAAAAGAAACAAGAGGAAAGTAAGACATGAGACTGCAAGCATTCATTCTCGAAACATGAAACATGTAACTCAGAATAAATATATAAATAATAGCAATACTAAAAAACTAACAAGAAACAAACTAAAACCAGAAACTAAAAACAAACATACAAATCACTGATCTCTAACAGTGTTGGTCAGTCAAAAAGTTGGTAGTGTGTGTAATGAGAAGTCCATACAACTTTAGTCCCAGAAAATATATCTTTTAAGATTCATACAAGTATTTTCATTGATTTGAGTAGATGCTCTAATGTTTTTTTGATTCAGTATGATTTTTGATTCAGTTTGATTTCTTCTATCATTGATCTAAGTAGATGCAGTAATAATGAAAGGGTAATTTTGATACAGAATTTCAGATTGCACATTAGAGAGTTTTGCTCCAGCCAGCCATTCTCAAGTCCGATCAAAGGAAACAACATATTACAATTGTAATATCATTTTAGTTGCCTACTCCCCCATTGCCCGTCTTATTTTACCTTACCCGATCGTACCTTACATTACCTTACATTACCTCGCCTTACCTTACCGTGCCATTATTTATCTTGCCTTATAAGCCGAACCATGTTACCATACCTTGCCTTACCTTTCTATATCTTGCCGGTCTTGTTATCAATGGTTGGACTACATTAATATTTCCTTTGCTGTCATCTAATGTACCCGTCGCATCACACTATTTATTGTTATTTATAACAAACGTGAAACCACAATTTCAACTTCAGTAAGTAATTGCCTAACGATCACAACAATTTGTAATATAAAAATGGTTCTCTTTTTGCTAGTTGAGATGTTTTATTTTACTCCACACAACTAACAAGCCCGTGAACATTTTAGCGAATTCTCCAATGCTACAGACACACTGCAATGTGTCAAAACCTTTTGATAAAAACATCACATGTATCAGATATTCTACATGTAGACCTTTTGTAACGTGTTTCGAAAGGTGACCTGAAACAGGTGTTTTTGAAATACTTCTCTCTCAAAGGAAGGTCAAGGGTCATTTTGAACACTTCTGGTCGTTTTATGTTTCATTAAATATTATGTGGGGAACATGCATTCTCAAATAAAAAAAAAGTCGTTTTCATAACAGTTAAAAGATTTAATGGTTATAGTGAATATAATAATTCAACTGAAAACATAACATAGCTACTAAGAAGTTGGAAGTCTAAAAACTTTCTGACAATAACTCTTATTTTGATGTTCTTAGTTTTATAATGTGGAAGCACAGATTTATTTGTAAAAACATCCATTTGCCTAAGTACGACAAAGACTATGAGACTACCAAGCAACGACATAATGGCACAAATATATTATAAAGGAGGGAAACAGTAGTTTTATATGCCCAGAGGGACTGGGGCTAACTACTGTTTCTCGAAGCTGAAGGCTAAGGCATCCTCAATTCTGAGAAAATTACATTTATAACTATTAAATAGAAAAAAAAAAATAATCAAAATTAAATGAAATCTGATTTGAATCATACAGTATGATAGGCATTTCTTTCCAATAGTACGATGCTTACACTTGGATCATCCACTATGCACCATCACTGTCGATATTTATTTTAACTGGAATGTTGTACGCTTACATTAATTGATATTAGTGGGCAATTTCTTGTTGATATAATCAGAAGACTACAGTTAACATACAACACAATTTACACTCACATATATAATACTTTCAGTCGAGCTATTAGCTTAGAGCATAAAGACAGTGTTACCAGAATGACTAAATATTTACTACTCATGCATTCGCCTTTGCAGATTACGAGCAAATTAGAAAGCAATGTAAATTTTACGTCCATGATGTGATTTTTTAAGGGGAGGGAGGGGGCTATCTTAAAAAAAATATATATATATATGTTTGGTGTATATGCATTAGTAGGAGATTTGAATTTACTGTAGATGTCTCCTGAATGTGAGACAAATGTTTGACTGAAATGTAGATGTCTCTGTAAGCAACGGCTGTCCAATAGGCACTAAGTACGTTTCCGTATGCTGAACACATCTTAATTGCCAAAATGTGATCAGCTGTTTTTCACGTCATAGATGCATGTGATGTAGATAATATGTACCAAAGTCCTTGATAAATTGATGAATTTGATAAGAAATTTGCCTATAAAAGCAGCAGGGATTCAGGGCAGAAGCACCAGCTGCAACTGACTTCATCTGAACATCTAGCTGTACCCTGAAGATGATGTTGAAGGTTCTTCTCGCTGCACTCTGCTTCTCGGCCATCCAGGCGGTCATCCTGCACCAAGACAGCCCTGACCGTATTCCTGGTGAATACATTGTTGTCCTGAAGCCGGTCAGCGACCCCAGAGTCTCAAAGCTGGGCTACATCGCCAACGCCATCAACAAGGTATTTTGCTTTTCATAATTATATGGTATACAATTATGGCGTGCTGTTCAGTGCAAAATAGACATTTATACACCATCACGTGGTGTTTTCTTTTGTTCTCAGTGGGATATAATCAACGACCTTAACGTTATTTCCCACCTGAGTGCAAACAGCAAGTTCGTGCATTGTTTTGAAGCCTTAAATGCCTGAAAAACAAGTCAAAACATATTAGTTGAATGATGGCGTGTAAGTTAGTTATATACCTCGTATTTTGATTAATAACCAACATCTGGATGATTATATCCCTCCACCAGATTGTTGGTTATTAACCTCTTACTTGGTATAAACCTATTACTTATTTGCATGATGAAATTCATATTGCAGGAGCTGAAGGCTAAATGGGGATGATATGTAATAGAAATCGTTTAGTATAAAAGAAATCATTTAGTATATTACTTGCCCTAATACAATAAGATCTAGGAGTGTAGGACTATTTATTCAAAAACACTATACTTCAGTATAATCCTGCACTGCTAGAAAAAAATTTGTAGTTTTGATATTAAACATGTTTTGAAAATCTTTATGTATATGGTATCGATCTTGAGTTCTGACTATAAAGTGATGATGCAATTAAGTTGGCTTACTTCAAACACTGTCACTCCATTGTGAGTAACTATTGTAATGTGCTTGACTGAATGCCACTTACCCCTGGAACCCACAAACATATTCTGGATAAATGACACAGGTTTCTGTATATTTTCAAATAGCAAGATCACTGCAACTGATGTTCTCTTAAAAGCACTTTAAAATATGAGAAAATTTCAGAGCTAACTGCAACTTAACTCGCTTGACTATGCATTGTGTGACTACACCTAAACCCATAGCAAAAAGTAAAATTTCTGCAGGCATTGACTGTAGCAGGAGCTAGCAGCTTATATGAAGTTTAAATCTGTATCTTCACAGAAAAAAAATGCCCTGTCATTATATATTATAACTAATACCCTAATCACAATGGCTCATTATTGAAAATTGTCACATTATATCATATCCTGGATAATCAGCTGTTTGCAAAACAAGTTTTTCACTAATTATTTCATGAAAATGTATCATTGTGGAATTTTATATACTAACGTGTTGGCCTTTTTCAAGATCTGTCTAATAATACCAAATCTCTTAGTTCTGTTCAGTATTAAGGATTCACTCTGGAAAAAAATGCAGAAATTCTACTTATGGCCTTGGGGTTGAGTGAAGTGGTCACCCGACAAAGCTGCAGTAACAATTGGGGTTGTTGTTGTGATTTCAGGTGCATGCCCTGTCTGACAAGCTGAGCATTGGGAGACAGTGGGACATCGGTACATTCCTGGGCTTCCAGCTGAATGGTGACGATGAGACTCTGGTGAACTATGTGGCCAACCTGCCTGAGGTGAAGTATGTGGAGCTAATGCCATGGCTTACATCAACCAGTGCTACAGTGACAACAATGCCGTCTGGAACCTCAAACGTGTCTCTGGTAGAGATTCAGCCTCTGACAGGTATTCCTTCGGTACCGGTGCCAATTCCAATGTGGCTGTTTACATTTTGGACACTGGGATCAGGATCAGCCATGTAGATTTCGAAGGACGTGCTCGCCATGGTGCAAATTTTGTGAGCGGAGAGGGTTATGAGGATGAAAATGGCCATGGAACGCATTATACCGGTAGTGCAGTAGGCAAAGAATATGGTATTGCCAAGAACGTCGCTGTGGTTAATGTGAAAGTCCTGTCTCGCTATGGATCTGGAAGCTATGCACAAATCATTTCTGGTGTTAACTGGGCTGCAGCTGACTTTGTCAAGGCCAGAGTTCTGAGTATGTCTCTGGGAGGTGGAAGAAACACGGCACTGAATGAGGTAATAGATGCTGCTACTGCAACAGGAGCACTGGTTGTTGTTGCTGCTGGTAACTCCAATGATGATGCCTGCAAATACAGTCCGGCAAGTGCCCCAGCTGCATTCACCGTAGGTTCCACTGACAGTAGCGACAGTCGATCATACTTCTCCAACTGGGGAACCTGCGTTGACAACTTTGCACCTGGTTCCTCTATCACCTCAGCCTGGTACACCAGTGATACCGCCACCAACACCATCTCAGGCACCTCCATGGCTTGCCCCCATGTTGCTGGACTCGCTGCCAGGTACCTTGCTGAGATCAATGATGACGCCACTCCCCAGATGGTGTCAGACTGGATTGTTCGCAGCGGAACCCCTGATGTTATCAGGAACGTAAAAGCAGGCTCACCCAACAACTTAATGTATGCCAACTGCCCATTGTAACATGGTGTAGTCAATCTGTGCAATAAACATGATGCACTTTAAACAGTTTCTGTTTTCATTTCATTTATATATATAATAAATATGACTAGGCCAATAGCCAATCAGAACTTCAGGAGCAATAATTTTTTTGCTGATTAAAAATGTTGAAAAGACTGTCTTATTATTTTCCATCCAAAATCCAATCTTCCTGAATAGATGCAACATATTTGCAAAGAGGAAGCAACGTATCATGTAATATAACAGTTTCTTTAGATAATTAAACAGGATAAGCTATGAATCATATCAAGACTTATCTTAGATGGTTGAACAAAAAGCAACCCTAGTGTTTTCAGCATCATTTTCTGAAATCCGAAGACACACAATATTATTTTCAAAATTAACTGAATCTTAATGATTATCCATAGAAACAGCCTTGTTGTTCAGTGAAAAGGTCAGAGTTTAATTGGGTTTTGGACGATGTGAACTTGCAAATGAGAAATTGAGTGCGAGATGCAGTGTCGATGGTTCTCCTGCACAGGTCGACTATTAGTTCTAACCTTAACACTTTCATTGACAACTTCAGAAACACCATATTGCAGCATATGGTAATGTTGTGTGTTTGGGTGACTTCAAGATTCACGAAGACATATCAATGATATTGCATCCAGACACGTCATCAGTCCTCCAGCCAAGTTCTTTGGACTTGCGATGGTTGATTGATGAGAGGAGAGAGAGGAGGGAGTCCACACCATGCTACTCTCACTCAACAACAGTGGGATCTTTTACTGCCCAGGCAGAGCACTGGGCACAAAACACCTCCACTTTTCTGTCTCATGCGATTAACATACAGCTATGTTACTGCTCATAAAGGGTACCCATGTCCAAACAGGAATCAAACTGGGACCTTTAATAACACAGGCTAGCACTTTCACCACTAGACTTCCCAGTGGGTACATGCTCAACCTAATGATTAGCAAATAAAACACTAAATGTGAAAATGGTCTCCAAAGGTTCCAGGACATTGGTTCTGACCACAGCACAATCGTGTTTCAGGCCAGTATGTTGTGAAAGAGAGAAAAAAAAGGAATATTGTTCAGAAGATATAAGAAAGCAAACATGCTGGATCTTGTCAGAGACATTGAGAAAGGGTTGGAAAGTTAGGGAAATCTCAGACTGGATAACTAAGTTGTAAACGAAAGAAATTCACAATCTAATGTAGGCATGGGCAATACAAATGAATAAAATGACAACATTTCTTGAGTTGCTGAGAAAAAAGTTTTTATTATTTTCTAATGATTTTTTGCAGGTAAGTACAGAAGACACAGACGAAGAGTTTGCCACAAGTCCAATGCCTTTACAGGAAAGGGTCTCAGAGCCACAGGGTCCCAAAAATGGCTGATTTCGGCATTTATCAACAAAACCCATTGTGAAAATTGGGGGGTGAAGCCTGAGGGCATTTTCGAAAATGTAGTCTACTCAGAAATAAACCTGGCCAAATGATCCATTAGGGTACCCTAACAGAAATAATTGATGCTAAAGTCATCAACCCCTTTTCTGAAGTACAGCAGCACCCCTAGGCCCTTTTTAATGGAAAATGCATTGAATTTCACCCAATTATGTTCAACAAACATTAGGTTTTGCATTGATATTAAAAAAAAAGGTATGAATGGGTTGCCTGTGAAGTTTTTTGGATCAATGGCCTGCAAAAATGTCAAAATTATCGGTGGGAGGGCAAACATTAACACTACTACTTCCATTACTATATAAAATGCAGTGAAGTCGCTGATGCCGGCAGTTTTTGCCCTCCCATTGCTACTGAAAATGAATCAAACGTTCCCCTTCAATAACTTGTGGTGATAAAAAAAAAAAAACTTTGCACTGTTTTTTTACAATGTCCATATACCCTCCTCCCATGATAGTTTCAATGAGCTACTGTGAATAATTCATCATAAAACACAGTGACGTGCAGTCGGAGGTTAGTTTGGCGAGGCAGAAACCTCCCCTTTGCTTGATTAGCAATCAGACGATTAACTAGTTTAGTAAGACTATTCGGCAGAATGACGGGCCAGTTTAAATTTCCGCGGCGTTATTACTCAGTACATCGAACCTGAAATGCTCGCTAGACGGCAGATTTGCGCGTACTTGCTTCCAGGAAGCCGAAGCAATGTCATCAACAAATATTAAAACAGTTCGACTAATGCAGAGTTCAATGCTTAATCAATATACAATGTATTCTCCTTTAAATACGCGCTTTTACACCCAAACAAAAAGCGGGCGCTTATTTTCAGTCTTCTTTCATAATCCGATTAACAAAATGTTTAAACGATATACAGAATTACCGAGAGGTGAGAATTTTTCATAATTGATTATTCAGATTTCCATCCTCGCAGTCTCGAATTGAAGGGTATAAGTGAATGAATCTTGTGACCGGTGTTCGCGAGGTGGCATATTTTGATAGGTAGCAAAATTTGTCAGAACACTGGTAGGTTTTGAACTCCTGGCGCTGGTTTATTCCTTGGTATATTTTACTGAAACTTCACAAATAGGGTCAGAGGATATTCTATCAACTAACTATGTAGGTTACAGTAAAAATACATTCACCTTTCTTGCTATTGTTGAAAAGAAGTCACGGCGAACTCGCGACGAACTTCAACAACTTCTGTCGAACTTATTTCTCATCCCCTGGAGGTCTAGTTTGGACGAATAGACTCGTAATTTCTCAAATTAGATGGCTGTAAGTCAATCAGGGCCGTAGCTGGGATATCACGTCAGCGCGGGCTGTTTGAAATCTACCTCCAAAATGGATATTTTTGCCACGCCATGCACTTGAAAGTTTGTAAACACGGTGCAAATTGAGGTCACGCATTCATCCAACGGGCGAATAATAGCTCTGCTCAAATAGCGTTTTTGGCCGTAATACGCAGAGTTCATGTATGAAATGCGGGTAGCCTATTGAAAAGGTTGCTTTTAATCAAATCATGGTGTTCTTTTTGTATGAAAATGGTATTTACATCATTTTTTTTATAAGTTTTCTGAGGCTTGTTTACCGCCCCAGTTCAGCTGTTACGCATTCCATTAGAATTTATGCAGAGCTTTGCCCATGCCTATTTAATGGACAAACATGTGCCGCTTAGAACAAAGTCAAAGACAATAGTCGATCACTCTACCTGTCCATGTTACTCTGAAACTTTGAGGTCACGATGCCTATCACCCTTTTTTAAGGATAAGGATCACTTGTAGGTCTCCTGCAGGAGAAACTCGTCCTCTGCTTTTAACACATCCCAGTACTGGATGCAGCGGACATTTGTGAGCAGTGATGCCAGTACTGGGAGCAGCGGGCAGCCTTGCAGTGCGGTGCCCGGGGAGCACTCTATATACAGCCCAGTGTTGCTCAAGCACAGTGGTGGGAGTGTTACCTACATGCATGTTTCCCAGGGTGGTTGGAAACCGCAGTACCCAGAGGAAACCCACGCAGACATGGAGAGAACATGCCAAACAAAAAGTGGAGATCAAACCTACGACCTCTTCACTGGGAGGCAAGAGTGCTAACCACTAAGCCACTGTGCCAGTTTCATGCCTTTCAGTAGGCCTTTGTTCCACAAACGAGATTAATATCATCCTCAGCCCATCTAAGTGACATGATGCGTGGGAATGCATGAAAGAAAACCACCACAAATATGAATAGAACGTGATTACCATGATTTAGTTAATCGTTTTATCCTCTTTCGATGCTGATAATGAAAAATGCGAATGTATGTAGTTCTAGGTGGAAATGTACCGATTCTGTAGAGAAATTTTGTGCTAGGTTTTTTTGTTTTGTGCAAACATAAACTCTCCTCTTATTTTAGCATAGTAGGCTGAGAAGACAGGGACTGTCCTTACAGCAAGGCAGACTCTTTTTTGTTGCGCAGGATGAGTAGACCTAACAGTAGATTAGATGGGCAGAGAGCTTGCATTTGACTTTGATGTGTGGATACTCATTGATATCTGCTGGCCTCAGGCATTGTGTTTATTCTACAGGACTAAGAGTTATTCATATTCACATCAGTTACCTACTTTAGGGTACTCTTATGGTGGTTTTCGTAGTTTTTTTTAAGCTATTCAGACATTGTCTCGATTAAAATTTGTCTAAGAAAAAATTCTGTAGACGTTTGCTGATATTTTGGAGTCTTCAAGACATTTATGAAGACTGACAAACAGACTGACAAACAAAGTCGACTAAGTCATGACACAAACTAGTTTAGTTATGACTGAAGTGACTAAATTAGGGAAAATTGTCACTTCCTTCAACTTAGTTCAATTGTGACTTACTTTTTTTTTTTTTTTCGGTGACGAACAGGTGTAGAGTACCCCTGATAGAGTGGCTCTATTGTAACATACCTTACTGACTCTTCCACATACGTACCACCCAGTCCAATAAAATACTGAATTATGTGTAGTTCTGTTATCAATGTCCCAGTTGAAACTACTTCAAGCCTGATCTCAATCTGATTTTAAGACGTGAAAAGTCCTGATGTGTGAAATGGATTTTATCCTCAGTTACTCTCAATATTCTGTCCGATTGAAGAACATGTTTGCACTTAACAGCTAATCTCAGATTCATGTAAGATCATTGGAACCAAGTAAACTAGAATCTTGCTGTTAAGATCAAACCTGAGACTCTGGCTGGCTTTAGAAAGGCATGAATCAATGATCTCAGTAATTTAACATGGAGTGCTAGACACATGTTCCTCTCATGCTGCAGCTGCTACTTTCCTTCACTAATGTATATTTTAGATTTGAATTTCAAAAACTACTTGAAGTTTCATTAATCAAAACTAATCAACTCTACAGAACATATCTAATTGACTGCAGCCATCCTTTGTATTTCCATTTCAGTAATACATATTATACTATTTCATGTATGCCATGGATATTGTTGTTATGTATATGAATAAATGTACCTTTTACAATAATAGAATTAGTAATAGATCACTATAGATCATAAATACAATAATTGATCTGGTTCACTTGAAGAACTGGAGACCACTTACTCTTCAGTGCTACGATGCTAAAATATTAACTAAATGCATAGCATTGCGTATAAAAAATGTCCTGCCTGATATTATACACCACGAACAGTCTGGCTTTATACAAGGATGAAATATTGCAAATAATATAAGACAATTACTTGAAATTATAGAACATTATGATAAAATAAAAAAACAGGTTTGGTTTTTATAGCAGACTTTGAAAAGGCCTTTGATAAAATAAGATGGGATTTTATTTATCAATGATTAGAATTTTTTAATTTTGGTGAGTCTCTAATACAATGTGTTAATGTTATGTTCAATACCTCAGTTTCCAAAATTAAAAATAATGGTTATATTACAAAACCCATTGCACTTTGACGGGGGGTAAAACAGCATTGCCCATTATCACCGTATTTATTTATTATGGCAATAGAAATACTCGCTATAAAAATACGAACAAATAATAATATCAAAGGCTTGGAAATGGAAGCTCTAAATACAAAAATTTCAATGTATGCTGATGATACAATTTTTCTACTGAGCCCTCATTATACATCGCTACAGAGCCTAACAAAAGATCTGGATGACTTTTCAAACCTATCTGGACTGAAGCCAAATTATGAGAAATGCCAAATACTGAGGCTTGGTTCCCTGAAAAATAGAAATTTCACTCATCCATGCAATTTACCAATTCATTGGACAGATGGATTGGTTAGTGTACTTGGTATACACATCCCAGAAAATATGAGTGAAATTTCAACTATTAATTTTAATAATAAACAGTAAAATCGAAAAAATTCTGCTGCCCTGGAAAGGGAAACATCTGAACATTTATGGCAAAACAACTTTAATTAACTCATTAGTTGTATCCCGGTTTACATACTTATTTATGGCATTACCAACCCCTAAACAATCATTCTTCAAAATATATGAACAGAAGGTAGTCAAATTTATATGGAATGATAAACCTGATAAAATTAAGCGTACATATCTCTGCAACGATTATGTATCTGGTGGGCTAAAACTCTTAAACTTAAAAGCTTTAAATCTTTCACTGAAGGCTTCCCTTATTCCAAAATTCTACTTCAATCCAAACTGGTTTTCTAGCAAATTACTTAAAAGTGTCCATCCTATATTTGATAAAGGCTTCTTTCCATTTCTGCAGATTAAACCTATGCATTTCGCATTAATTAATGACATGTTTTCTGGTGTCTCCACTTTTCTGGAAAAAGCTCTACAAAGTTGGTTACAATTTCAATTTCACCCACCAGAAAATGCAGAACAAGTTCTACAACAAATAATATGGCTAAATTCTAATATACTTGCTGATAGAATGGTGATTTTTTGGAAACCTATGTTGGATAAAGGTATTATTTTTATTAGGGATATCGTAAATGAGGACAATAAACTCATGTCTCACAAACAATTAACTAGTTTTTATGTAACAGTCTGTACACTGCTGCAATATAATCAACTTATTGGAGCTTTACCAAGTGCTTGGAAATCAGAAATTATAAAAGGAACAGGAGGACATTTAGTCTGGAGGCCTCTTATGAAATTGGTAAATTGGTTAAAGAGAATAAAGATCAACAAACATATATGAACATTTTATTTAAGAATGAAGAATTTAGTCGCTATACCATACAGGATTCTAGACAGTTGGGAAAATATGTTAGATTCACCAGTCCCTTGGAACGAAGTTTATAAAATCCTTTACAATACATCACTTGATCCAAAGATCAGATATTTTCAATAGAAGTTAATATATAAGTTCTTAGCAACTAAAAAGATGCTAAATATTTGGGGAATAGAGTCATCGCCCCTTTGTCGATTCTGCAAGGAAGAAGTGGAGTCAGTAGACCATTTATTTTGGGACTGTCCTATAATAGACTTATTTTGGATAAAGGTGCAAGACTGGATATCTCAGTATAATAGAATACAATTAGATTTATTTAAAGTATTATTGGGTGATGTAACAAAAGGAACACACCTAATCTGTAATATAATTATATATTTGGCAAAAATATTTATTTTTGGACTGACATCTGTTGAGGAATTAAAAATTGAGAAATTCAAAAATTTTGTCAAGTATTACAGTAGAATTTATTTTATTTATTTATTTTTTATTTGTTTTTTCATTTCGGCATGATTGTACAGTCATTCCATGACAATTTCAACACAACATGTATCATGACCGAAAGGGTCGCGGGAGAAGCGAAAATCGCTTGTCAAAGTCCCGCCCCCAACTCCCAGAAAAACAGTTTGATTATGGGTAAGATATCATAAAGATTTATAAATCACAACAGAGCTGAGTGTCTATTTACACTACGATTTAAACGTCACAACATAAAATCATAGAGATTTATGACAGTCATGAAGAGTTTTAATCACAGTATAGCTGAGTGTCTATAAACAACCCCTATTGTTTATGCCCGTTATGGTTCTGTTTAATTTATCCAATGCCATTTTGTTGGATAAGTTCATAGTTATTCAAACATGCACATTTCAGAAGATACTTAAAGTCTTTCAAATTGTCTGCCCTTCTGACCTTGTGTTCAAGTATGTTCCATGCACTGACTCCAGCCACCGATAAGGAGTGCTCACTCCGAGTCGATCTGACCCTTCTAGTTTGCAACAACATTCTGCCTCTTAGGTCATGAAGGCATTCACGCTGGAGAAATAGGCATTGTATATTTCTAGGCAATTCTTTGTGGTATCCTAAATATACAATTTGCAAGGAGTTGAATTTTATTATATCCTGCAATTTAAGAAACTTTGCCTTAATAAACAAATCGTTTGTATGAGTTCCATAGGGAACGTTATGAATAATTCTAAGGGCCTTTTTTTTGGATTCTATTGTATTATTATAAGTGTGTCCCCATACTTCAGCGCAGTAGTGTAAGTGGGGTGCTATGAGTGCTGAATAGATTATTTTAAGAGACTTGTATTTTAATAATTTTTGCATTTTCCAAAGAATAGATACGCTTTTAGCTAACTTTCTTTGAACCAAGTTTACATGTGGTTTCCAGCTTAAGAGATTATCTAACATAACTCCCATGACTTTATATTCGTTTACCCTTTCAATGCTGGTACCATTTACCTTTAAGTCTATGTCATCCTTTAGGCCTTTTTTCCCAAATATCATAAATTTGGTCTTTGCAAGATTTAATGATAATTTGTTTACATTAAACCACGTGTGAAGTTTAGACATTTCTTTATTAACCACTTTTTTGCCAATTGCTTGAGATCGACACCTGAGCAAAAAAATAGTCGTAATCGCTCTGCGAATAAAATTAGTTTTAGGATATCGGACACCTTAACAATGTCATTTATGTAAATTATGAACAACTTGGGACCTATGACCGAGCCCTGAGGAATTCCACAGGTAATGTCCAAGCAATTCGATTTGCTATTGCCCATCTGCACAAATTAAGTCCCCTACTTGTTAAGTAATTTTTGATCCATTTTAATGCGGTCCCTCTTAATCCATATTTGTAAAGTTTTTCAATCAATATATCGTGATTTATAGTGTCGAATGCTTTCTTCAGATCAATAAATATGCCTATAGAATATAAGTTTGAATCTAGTGAATCTTTAATCATTTCAATAAATTCTGTTAGGGCTAGTGCTGTCGAATGCTTTTTCCTGAACCCATACTGGCTGTCACACAGTAGTTTGTGTTTATCAATGTACTTGTCCAATCTGTCATTGAAGAGCTTTTCTAGGACCTTCGAGCATTGAGGTAAAAATCGAGACAGGACGATAGTTTGAGAAATCATATTTATCCCCTTTTGTAGAGAGGGATAACTTTCGCTATCTTCATTTTATCTGGAAACACTCCGCAGGGAGAAGGATAGATTGCATATATGCGTAAGTGGAGTTACAATTATGTTAGTTAGTGTTTTCAGTAATTTCATATCTAATTGGTTTACATCAACAGATGTCTTAGCTGTACAATTTTTCAGAATTGATTTAATTTCAGATTCGGTAACAGGAGTTAGTGTCATTGTGTCTTGGATTTCCTCATCCTTGTCAAGGTAGTCCCATCTTAGGTGTGAGGATTTAATACCCTTTTGCTAGTTCTGGCCCAACATTCACAAAATAACTGTTAAAATTCTCCACAACCAATTCCTTGTCCTCTACCTTTTTGCCATTTATATTAAAGAATGCAGGGTACTCCCTCCTCGGTGTCCTCCCAGAGACGTTCTTTATTATATTCCAGAGATTTCTGGTGTAATGTTTATTTTCTAATAAAAGCTTTTCATAATACTCTTTTTTATGTTTCCTTAGTAAATTTGTCATTTTGTTTCTGTAATTTTTGTACCTAATTTCTGCTTTCTCAGTTCTTTCTCTCAGAAACTGTTTATACAATATATTTTTCTTCTTACAGGCATTTGCCAGTACTTTTGAAACCCAAGGTTTCCTCTCTTTGTTTTGCTTCAGTTTGTTCGTTATTTTGACTAGACAGTGTTTATCATACAGGGAGTTTACTGTCCATAGAAAAGCCTCATAGGCTCTATTTGGATCTTTCTCTGTTAATACATGATCCCAATTCTGGTTCAACATATCTGATTCTAGTTTCTTTAGCCTTTTTTCGCTTTTAATTCTGATTTCTGTGTGTTCCAGGGTTTTCAATCTAGCCTGGTCCCTTATATCTAATTTGCAGTTACAAATAGCAAAAACTGGTAGATGATCAGTAATATCATTTATCATAATGCCACTAAATATTTCAGAATCTAATACATTAGTATACACATTATCTATCAAGGTGGCACTGTGTCTAGTAATCCTGCTTGGTTTTGTGATTAATGGTTGCATACCCATGGCATACATGGTGTCAATATACTCCTCTATTATAGAGCTATTATTTGGATTTATCAAGTCAATATTAAAGTCCCCACGCATAAAAACATTTTTCTGGTTCATATTGACAAGTAATTCACCCATACATTTACTAAAAACATCAATTTGCGAATCCGGTGCTCTGTACACACAACAAATAATCGTATTTTTACCTTTCAACCTAGGAATCTCAATTGTAAGGCATTCCATTACATTTTCCACAACAATTGATTTGCATTCTAGTACCTGGAAATTTATGGCCTCATCAATAAATAGTCCAACACCCCCACCAGCTTTATTCAGTCTGCTCTTACAGAGACAGAAGGTATTCCTTTATTTGGTCAAAGTTTGCATATAGACTCCTACTATTGAAGTGGATAATGGACAAACTCCCTTCCATTTTAATGTTCTTGTTAAATTTGTCTAAAGTAAAGTATCCGCATGCGTTTGTTTCGTTGTAGAAAAAATGGTTGTCCGGATCAATTTCTTCATTAGGGTCTATTCCTGAGTTTTGGTGACTTGTTGTTGAAAAGCCAGTTTCCTGATCTACAGTTTGGTTTATCAGATAACTGCTCATAGAGATTTGTCAGGGATTTTAACCTGCCTCAGTGGTCAAAATTCTCCAAAGCCCGCATCATCTTGATCAGCACCGGTCTGGTAGTTTCCGGTGACCCATTTGGTTTGATGAAAATTCTGCAGTTAGCCGTCCAAGTGCTGTGTATCTTCCCCTTTTTTTAGTTGACGAGCTTTCCATGCGATGGTTGCATTGTGCCTGGTGAGGTTTTCATTTATGAAAACATTGGATCCTTTGAGATTTTTCCCTTGCTTCAACAGAGAGATTTTGTGCTTGTTGCTTGTAAGTCGTAGTAACACGGCCCTTGCTGCATTCGGTCTCCGCTTCCACTCCTTTTCGGTAGCAGATAACATGAATCCACATTGCTGGGGTCCAGAGAAATACTTTTTGGTCTGAAGGAATTCCATCACCTGCATTTCCACAGATTTATTGTCCTCCTCGCCTCCATCGTCGTCCCCGCTGCTGCCCTGGCATAACTCCTGGGTTTGATTTTTGAGCCCTGTCAGGATTACATCATTACGTTTCTCTTGTTGCTCCAGCTCCTCCAGTTTGCTTGATAAAGATTGAATCTGTGCGTCTTTCTTGGCAATCTCCTTTTTGAGATCACCGTTTTCCTTCAAAAGCTGGTCCAGCTTCTCCCTCATTTCATTTCTCAATTCTTCGAGGGTCTCCACAATTGTTGTAAGATCCGGCTGGCTTGGTTTGTCGCTTGGTTTGTCGCTTTTTCCCGTTCTAACCATTTTCTTAGTTCAGAAAAAAAAAAAAAAAAAAGGCTCTATTACAGAGTTTGTGAGAAAGTTTATCACTCAGCTTTTCTCCTGACTCTGTTGTTTTCCTGTATTGCCTGTATTGCGTGCAGTCGCTGTTCGGAGTTGTTGCTCCTTCAGTGACCATGACTGAGAATTGAGTGTGCGATGGCCCAAGAGACAGGACTTGTAATTTATGCCAAGAGATGGGATATAGTGAGGGAGGCTGAAGGTTGGGAATAAGGAGAGATGGAATAGATGAGCTAATAATTACTAATGCAAAGGTAGAAAAGCATTGTGAATGTAATCGTTATTGTGTTGTATTGTATCCTTTTTTTTTGGGTTTTTTTTTATTCCGTGTTTTGTTTTGTTTTGTTTTGTTGGGTGATAGTAGGAGGACTCGTACACAATTATATAACTGACTGAATTAACAAAGTTGTCCTCCAGAGTGGGGGGGTGGTGGCGGGCTAAAAAAAAAAAAAAAATAGAATTAGTGTCAACTGCACTTTACCATCAATGTCAACAAATGAGTAAAGAATCCTTAACTGTTGAAAGCTAAAACTCCAATTTCTTTACTAGTCTCCAAAGCAGATAAAGCTTGAACTTCCTACAATCTGGCTCTTTGTAGTATGGACAGAGGAATACGAATGAGAGTCGGAAGAGAGGGAGCGAGGAGCTGCAAGTCATCCATGGAGGGAAGGGAAATGATGGCCGCAGTGGCGTCTGTGTGAGTCTCTAACGAAGAGTCGGTCTGCCACATTCACTAATTATTGGGCCTACTAAATACCTTTTTTTCGCTCTTTTTCGCCTACATTATCTTCTCTCCCGCCTGTACGAACCCTCTCTGACTTTTCTTCGCTTTTGCTGTGGAACTGCCTATCCACAATGGCTGAGAGCGAGGCTTTCAGGGTTGCACTGCAAACAATGAAGATTGAGCTGTGTGCTCACTTTGACACAAAACTGGATCCACTTCAAAAGAGCGTGGACACCCTACAGATATCAATGTCCTCCATTGCGGACCAAATTAATTTGATTGAAGAAAGAGCAAGTGGAAACGAAGACAACATTAGTGATTTGTATAAGCGAGTCACAGCTATGGAGGAAGACAATCTGAAAGGGAAAGTTGAGGACCTGGAGAACAGAAGCCGCTCTTCCAATCTGCATTTTCTGAATGTCCCTGAACGAGCTGAGGGCAAGGATATGCCTGGCTTTCTGCAACATCTCATTCCTATGCTTCTCGACAAAAAGAACTTTCCTGTGCTCCCCGTCATAGAGAGGGCTCATCGCACTGGCATCACGCGTAAAGGTGACTGTGGTTCAGGTCCAAGGCCAATTGTGACAAAGTTCCTTAACTTTCAGGACAAACTGAAGATCCTCCGCCTTGCCCGTGAAAAAGATGAACTATATTTCCAGGGTGCAAGAGTCCATTTTACCTGGACTTTAGCGCCAGTATACTGGAGAAACGCCAGGAGTTTGATTCCGTCAAGAGGCAGCTCCGGGATTTGGAGATAAAATACTCTCTGCAGTACCCTGCCATCCTGAGCAGGGCCGGATTAACACAGTGCTATGCCCCAGTGTGACCAATCATGAAATGCGCCCCCCCGCAAAAAAAAGTTACTTGACATGCCTTGTAGAATGCAGCAATGGACCACTCTTCTCTTTGGTAATACTAGCGTTTCATTTATTAACAACTTAACTGGCGTACAACAATAATGACAGCTAAAGCACCAGCTGAACAAGCCTTCAAAAGAAGATTGCCAATGGTGATAATAATAACGGTGCCTTCAAGGACAGTGTGACAACCCTGCTGCCTTCAGGGACAGTACCCAAAATCTTAATTATGAATACTTTACATCCAGTCACTAAAATGGCACTTAACTTTGGTATTGAAATTTATGGTAACAAAGGCCACACATTTACCGGTACATTTACTAAATACTAAGAACTGAAATTCTATGGCAGAGGATTTTAAAAAGGGAAAGGCTTCGTGCAGTGAACTCACTATTGTCTGCATCAGCGATCATGCTAACGTTCTCCGTCCCCGAGTTCAGCTGTTGCCGTCAGCCCACCTGCGACAGGCTCCCGTTAACGTCAGCTAATGTTATGCACTGCTGCATCTTCCTCATTAGCATTAGCCTCTAACATACATTGATAACTTTTGTAACGTAAGAACTTGCTGCTAGCACTGAAGGAACGGAATTGGCGGGCGGAACAGTTGCCTCTCTACCGATAGCTTCTTTGCCGCGAGTAATGTTTAAAAAGCAAGATATTTCTGGTACATTCGGTAGCGTGGATATCTTTCGTACTTTTTTCTTCTGCTATTTTCCGATTAGCACAACCCCTCGATTGCTTCCCATGCTGCTCAGTGTGTTGTAGCACGTGATGTCAGAACGAAGGCACATCGTTGTGATCAACAACTGATTAGAGATCAGTGCCCATTCAGTTTCTAAGTGGCGGATTCTAGCTCTCAGCTTGCAACACTGATCTGGGACCAGTTTGGCCTTTCTGTGACTTTGGCAGGGCAGTTCCAAATCACAGTTTTTTATTTGTATTCTTTTTTTTTAAATATTCTCTTTTCATATCAGCAGTTAAGTTTGAATTTGTTCATAATATGCATATGCATCTCTTCCGATTAAAATAAAAAAAATAAAAAACTGAGGATTTGTGAATCATGTGATGCCCCTCCCAGCATGATGCCCCAGTGTAGGCACACCAGTCATTATATGGATAATCCGGCCTTGATCCTGAGAGTTGATTTTGAGGGGACCACTACTCGCTACTGCAGTCTAGAGGAGGTCCAGGCTTTCATTAAAACAATAAAGGCTTGAGAAAACTCGATGACTTCTGCAGCCTCGTCTCCCATGTGATGTCTCCTCTCCTCCAAATTCTGCTGCAGCAGTATGGACTGATGGGTAAAGTAGCTTCTTCTCCTCATTAGTCATCATTGCCAGTTGACTTATTTCTATAGCGGCACCAAAAGACTATAGATAATATGAAGGTAACCGTATTACCTGTATCAGACTCCAAACGTCTGCATGGCTGCCATAAAGCAGAACTGTTTTTTTTTGTTTGCCGTAAAGTGGATGTGACGTCACGAATAACTTTGGGAAAGACATTACTGTCGTAAAAAGACGTGTCTCTGGCGGAGTGGAATATTTTTTTTTCATGATTTCTTTATCTTCATTGTTATTATTGTTATCTCCTCGCTTCCTAAACATACATGTTCATTCTCTCTCGTTTTTTTTCTCTCTCTGGTTTTTTTTCTCTCTCTCTTCCATGGTGAACCTTTACTTATGCCCAGTGATTGATTTTTCTCTTTTTCTCTTCTTAATTTGTTATTATTATCATTATATTTATATTATTACTATTAATTATTATTATTATTATTATTATTATATCTTATTATTATTATTATTTTTATTATTTTGATGATCCATAGATCTAATTCTGATATGTGTGACTGCCTGGTTGAGGAGAAAATGGAGAAATGAAAATATGAACTGACAGAAAATGTAATGTAGTTTACGTAGAACAAAAAGTAGGAAATTGTAAGAGGAAAATTTTTAGGAAATATAATAAGGTAAATTAACAAAGAGGACGATTCTTTAGTTGAATGAAGTCTTTAGTTGCCCTTTATCTTATTTACTTACTAATTCATTTTTTTTTTTTTTTGAAGGTCATGTCCTCTTCTTTAAAAAGAAAAATTATGCAGACTGACCTTTGTGTTGTTATTTTGACCTTTGTGCTCTGTATTTGGCTCGTGTCAATATGTGTGTGTGTATGTATATGTGTATGTGTGTGCGTGTGTGTGTGTGTGTGTGTGTGTTTGTATGCACAAGCGTACAAATATTGCTCTCATGCTACTGCCCTCTTTATCTGGTCCCCTGTGTGTCTTACATATTACAGTCTGTAGTGTCATTTTTGTTTCTGCTTAGATAATGAACTCTACTAAAGGCCTGAATATTATTCATCTTAATATTAGGAGCTTACAATCTAAAATTGATTACCTGAAAGTTTGGCTCACTTATAACAAACCTCAGGTAATTACTATCTCTGAGACATGGTTGAACAGCAGTATTTTTGATAACTAAATCAAACTTGACAATTACATCTCATACAGAAATGATAGGGGTTCCAGAGGGGGAGGTCTCTTGACCTATGTCTCTTCAAATCTGAGTTCTGAACTTGTCCTTCCAGGTGAGAATCCTCTGTTTTTGAATGCCTTTTTTTTTTTTTGTTAAAATAAACTTTCATGAGAATAAACGATTAATAATAGGAAATATTTATAGACCTCCTAATGTTCCTGCTGAATCTACCAAAAATGTTGTGTCCATTATTAATTCCTTAGACTGCAACACAGAGAAAATTATACTGGGTGACTTTAATTCCAACTGGTTAGATTGCTCCTCTAGTAATGATCGCAATCTTTTTAATAGTATAAACCTGACCTAACTCATAACTGAACCCACTAGAGTTGGTCCCAGTTCTGCTACTCTACTCGATTGGATTTTAGTCAGTCATCCTGACAGAATTACTAAATCTGGGGTATTACCTGACTCCTTTAGTGACCATTCTGTTATTTTTTGCATCTGGAAAATTAAAATGCCCCATACTCCTTATAAAGTCATCAAAATAAGAAAATCTAATAACATCAACATTGAGCTTTTTTCTCATGATATTATGAACATAAACTGGGACAGATTTCAACTGATACCTACGGTCGAAGATACCTGGAATTTCCTCTACACTGAATTTATGGAGGTAATTGATAAACATGCTCCATGGAAAACTAAAAGAGTCAAAAGTTGACACTTACCATGGATTAAAGGGGAACTCATCAGTTTATTCAAACAAAGAGATAAGGCATGGAAAAAATATCATACAACAAAGGATTCGTCAGATTGGAATATCTATAAAGAATTGAGGAACAAATGCAAAACCATGACAAGAAATGCTAAATCAAACTACTACAAAGACTGTCTATCCACAGATTTTCAAAATCCAAAGCAATTTTGGAAGAAAATTAACAATGTAATCAATTAATCTACAGGGATTTCTACAACTCATCTTAAAATCATTAATGAACTTGTCAAGGAGCCACATTTAATTGCAGAGGCATTTAGCCAGCACTTTTCCACAGTAGGAAACTCACTTTATTATAACTCCCTTGAACCTCATTCCAATTCCACTCCGACTCAGAATAGGTGTGTCAGTTCCTTCTCCTTCAGATCGATCACACCTACTGAGGTTAAACAAGTCTGGTGAGCCTAGTTGGGCTGGCGAGCCTAGTTGGGCTGAACGGCCTGTTCTCGCCATTCATGTTATGTTATGTTATGTTAAGTCATAGATGGCTTGAATTCTGGTTGCAGGGCTGGTCCAGATGGTTTGGAGATGAGATACTTCAAAATTGTCTCTCATATTTTGTCATTTCCTCTAGCTGACCTATTTAATCTATCACTGGAAACTGGTGAAACTCCGTCTTCTTGTAAATGTGCCAGGGTAACTCCTCTTTATAAAGGGGGCGACACTCAGGAGATCAATAATTATAGGCCTACATCAATTATTAATAGCATAGCCAAAATATTTGAAAAACTAATTTTTAATCAATTATCTAAGTACCTCAACAACAATAGCTTATTAACTCCCCACCAACCCGGTTTTCCACCAAACTTTTCAACCTCCGCTGCTCTTCTGAAATTCACCAATGAAATCTTATCATCCTTTGACAATAATATGCCTACAGGTGCTGTATTCATTGATCTCACTAAAGCATTTGACATGGTTGATCACTATCTGCTCCTGGATAAGTTGTATGCTACTGGTCTTTCATCTGATTCCGTATTGTTTTTCAACTCCTTCCTTCATCATAGAAGTCAATGCGTCTCATTTCAGGGCAGCTAATCAAATTTCAAGATGGTAGAAAAAGGTGTACCACAAGGCTCCTCATTAGGTCATCTCTTATTCTCTATTTATATCAATGATCTACCCCAAGTCTGTTCTAATACTCAAATTTTGTTATATGCTGATGACACTGTACTCTACTCCTCCAACTCTAACATTTCTCAAATACAACACACATTGCGATCTGACTTCAATTTAATGCAAAAATGGTTTTCCTACAATAAGCTTCTTCTGAATAAGTCAAAATCTTACAGTATGCTGTTTTGCTCCCGACCTGTTTCTTTGCAATGGTCTATTGATTTTCTTGATGGAACAGTATTAGAAAAAATTGATGAATTTAAATATTTGGGAGTTTGGCTAGATTCACATTTATCCTATAAATTTCATATTGAATCAATTGCAAAGAAAATATATTGTCTTTTGAAATTGCTGTATCGTTCTCAAGAGTGTTTCTCTCTAAAAGTTCGGAAAAGAATTGTAACACAATTGATTCTTCCAATACTTGACTATGCAGACATTGTCTACCAAAATACATCTGAAACAAATCTTCGTCCTCTTAATGTGGTCTATAACAGTCTCTGTTGATTCATTCTCAGGTGCCGATTTAAAACTCACCATTGTTTAAAGCTGCAGTTGGTAACTTTGAGGAGAGAGAGGACCTGGCATAAGAATTTGAAAAAATTCAACTTTAAGATCCCTCCCCCTCTCTCTCTGCACTCTAAGACCCTCCCTCAGAAGGCTGCCGTGCACACAAAGGCACTCGAGCTGTTATGCATGCGACTGTGGAGAGATTTTGCACGTTCACATTATGAAAACGGCCAAGTTGCCAAGGCTAGACGTTACTGTTCTGAACAGTCAACACTGCTGGCCACAGGCACGTCGTTAGACCTGAAAATTCCGGGGCTAATATCCCTCCCTTTATTGAAAATAATTAGTCCTGGCTAATTCTAGATGGTTTTCCTTTATTAACACGTTTTCCAATTCAAGAATAATCAAGTAGCAATTGAAGACACGGCTTCTCTCCCCCATGCGATCTAAAAGCGACAAAATAATGGGCTACATTCAGTACAGAAAAATAATTTAATTATAATTAGGTCTATGCACCGTCACTCGGCGACGGCATTTCAGAACTCTTCAACGAATGAAGGTCATTTCGGCGACAAGTACGTACACCTGTTTTTGCAGCACGGCCACTCAACTCGCTGTAAAAAAATAGACAGCTGTCCGATTGGAAAATGTAAACAGACGAAACCATGTACTAGTCACCAAAATTACCTTCATTCGCTGAAGAGTTCTGAAATGCCGTCGCCGAGTGACCGTGCATAGACCTAATTATAATTAAATTATTTTTCTGTACTGAATGTTGCCCATTATTTTGTCGCTTTTAGATCGCATGGGGGAGAGAAGCCGTGTCTTCAATTGCCATTTGATTATTCTTGAATTGGAAAACGTGTTAATAAAGGAAACCCATTTTGAATTAGCCAGAACTAATTATTTTCAATAAAGGGAGGGATATTAGCCCGAATTTTCAGGGTCTAACGACGCTACCTGCCAATAAACGAGCAGAAATAAATCATGCCGACATGAAAAGTAATCTACAGCAGTATGTATTCAGTAAAAACCCAGCACACGCTTATTTCAGTAAATTACCCGTTTTTTTTTAGTACAGAAACTGTCGTGAATCCTGCTGAATGGCCAGTAAACCATGAATGACAGCATTTAGCAGTGAGAGCACAGAAACGTTACACATATTTATAAGGACAACAACACAACCGATAAGACTGCCAGGTCACTTCATAAAGATATTTTCTGCTACTTTCTAATAAAACGACGCCAGTAATGTTAGCCCTAGCATCGGAAATAAGCTAACGTTAGCTCGACTGCAACATCACAGTAACATCACATGCACTACGGAGTACTGTAACAATTACAAGACGCTGGCTATTCGAACAGCGACTGTGCTTGTAATCGACGTTCACTCACTCATTTGCAGAGCGAAAGTGAATTGTTGCCGGTTAGGGCTGGGGTTAGTAGGCTACCAGCTGTGCATGTGAGCGATGCCAACTTTCTTATTTGCAGAGCATTGCAGAGCAAAAATGAACCAACGAATAAAGCAGGGGTTTACCTGTCAAGCAGAAAAGTCGCAAACTCTGCGTCAGTTTTTAATCCTTCCAGATCACAGAGTTCCTTCCACCTCTAAAAAGCCACTCCGATGTTCACTCTGGTTTTATCCCGGGCTTTGTCAAATTCTTCCTTTTGTGTTTTTTTTTTTCTTCTGGCTTCCTCTTCTTACTTGTCTTAGCCGTGTATGCTGTTGTCGGTAACGGAGGCATCAGTATGTTTTTCCTCGCTGATGGCTGTTGTTGTGCCATTAGTTTCTCTAAGCTCCTGTACGCTCTCTCGGAGATTTGAGCTTGACTGAGCACTGGCGTGAACTGAGGAGGAAGGGGGAGGAGGCTGTCTGCAGCGCTTACATGTACACTGTTTGATGGCTGTCATACACCATCCTGGCTCTAATTGGTTCTTTTTGGTCGGTCCGAACGATTCTTTCAAATTGCAGTAGGAGCAGTAGGTGGGTTTAAAGGAGGCTTTTTTTAATTACAGAGTACTAGTTTTATGTAATACTGTCTGATCACAGTGACAGTTTTAGCAAAAATGACAATAAGTTACTTTTATAAAACTTACCAACTGCAGCTTTAATCAAACAAAGTCTAGTTGTAATCAGCAGCCCCAGGTTACTAACCTAATTCCCTCTCCCTTCTAATATCAAATCCTACTCTACATGTCCTTCATAGACACATTGCTTTTAGGAATAAGAATCCAAACCAGAATCCTTCATTAGCACAAAAATACCACAACGAACAATATATGAAATTGATAATGTATGTGGGAGAGGTAAAAAAGACTGTTCAGCTGACAGAGGGCCAGCTTCTCTGAAATAATTCTTGGAACGATACTTCGTACTGTCTGGGAGGGTTCAGTTTATTTTTAGCCAAACACAAGGTTGATGTTGAGAAGAAATAGCTTAATGACAAGAAGTCTGGTTGCAATCAGCAGCCTCAGCATCCTAACCTGTATTTGTCATTATGGATTCTGCTGGTTATTTCTTGTCATGATCTCCGCTTTCTGGGAATCCCATGGAGTGCTGACAGGACACCAAGGTCACAGAAACATGACGCTGGTCTCTGATGTGTACTACTTTGAACTACATGTATTTGTAACTGTCATCCTGATGACTAATGACATTTATTTAGACAGTGCAAAAATAACACAAAAGAAAACTAACTTTCTAAGCTAAAGCTCTGCCCTCCTATAACATTTGCCATACAAACCGACAAACAACCTGACTTAAGAAGACAGGGTAGCATGTGGATTGGACAGACCAATTAATGGGGGTGCGATCATTGATCCAATTCAAACTGAAGCCCTTGTTCACAAAATATTAAAACTAAACTGACAATCTCAATGGTTAAACAAAGACATTTATATGACTCCAGCCATGAGATGGGTTTTGCATACATATAGTACGTATGCTCTGTAACGTTGACCTGATCGTAGACATGGGATTTCCTGTCCGGTGTATGAGAAACATCAGTTTATGTCTGGCTGAATTCTATCAGTTTTTCTCATAAACTGTGAATGACTTTTCACAAACTTTTCCGTCACGTTTTGTGCAAAATGCTGGATGCTCTAAATATGTGCATTTGTACACATGTCAAGAAAAAGCTTCCATATTAATGATAGGACCATTATTGTGATCTATGAACACAACAATGAACACAGTTCAGTGCTGTTCATCTTGACATTTCATCATGTGTCATTTCTCATTTTTTGAGTAATCAGTATCATTCCAGATACATCTAATATATTTATATATAACCATTTTAAATGTCTTCTTAGAACAGCTAACTCTTTCGAATAATGTTATTTAATGGAAAGTGTTTCCAAATGTACACAATGTTTGATTTTTACCCGAGGCCAATATATGGCCATCGGGTATTGCAGAGGCCTGGCATCTGTCTGTCCGTCGGTACGTCTGTCTGTCTGTGCTCACCATAACTTCTTTCCTATCAATTCCACAATCATGAAATTTTCAGGGTATGTTCTTGGCAAGTAAAGCTTGGACAAGTTCGAAGATGGGTCAGATTGACCTATTTTAAAGGGTCAAAAGGTCACATTCTTTGAAAACACAGTTTCCACGATTGTATGCGCTGCCGTTGCTGTAGCAGCGTAAAACTCACAACGTGTATGCACAGGATAATCAGCTTCCAGAATATTATAGGTGAATGACCTTGACCTCATTAACTGGGTGAAAAGGTCAGATTTCTATTTTTTATGCCCATACGGCTGAGGGTACTTTAGCATTGCATTCTATGTAAAATATATTCACATCATCAAATCTTCATGTTCTTTTCTTTTCATATCTTTGAAATATATTTTTGCGATTTAACAAAGATATATATTGCAAGGAAACACAAATAGAATTCTTGGACAAAACCATATAAAAGACATTGTCTCCCTGAAGAGGACAAGCACACTAATCTCCCAAGCGAATGAGTATGAAGTCCCAGGCAATCAATGTACTGAATTCTTCCCTGGACACTTGTATTGTCTTTCTCAAGATCAATTTCAAATAAAGTATACACAGATCATAAGAAAATACCACAATCACAAACATTTTCCTGTGTTATGCAGCATTTGGCTTTTTTTATTAAACTGTTCCCAGTGTTGAACTTTCAAGCAAATGAATGAATGTGTGTTTTTATGTGCAACCGTATAACAATTTCAAACTAATTATTAAATGAGGGTACTAAATTTTTTATTACCCTTCACATACTTCATCTGGAAATCAGTGTCTGGTAAGGCATGACTACCCAATTTAAATAAGAATTACTTTACCTACCAGCTAAAAAGGGTTATCTCCTAATGATAAACAAAGACATGACAAAACCTTTCTCAAAGACCGAAGAAGAAAAACAATGGGAACCATGGGAGAAAAACAAAAGTTCACACAGCTCACAAACTTTACAGTCTCCAGGTCCAGATCCGCAAGACTAACACAGAGGATTGAATTGCTAATGCAGGACTCATACCACCGGAGATCCCGGACCTGAGATGCGGAGATATCCTCCGGGGGCAACAATCAGGAGTAGACGCCAATAATGACTGGTGCGCACCACTAGGGTAATAATCATGAGTAGACCCAAAACTGGCCAATAATGACTGGTGTATTCCACTAGGGTAATAATCAGGAGTAGACGCACAAGTGGCCAATAATGACTGGTGTACTCCACTAGGGTAATAATCATGAGTAGACCCACAACTGGCCAATAATGACTGGTGTACACTACAAGGGTAATAATCAAGAGTAGACCCACAACTGGCCAATAATGACTGGTGTACACTACTACGTTAATAATCCTGAGTAGACCCACAACTGGCCAATAATGACTGGTGTACACTACTAGGGTAATAATCCTGAGTAGACCCACAACTGGCCAATAATGACTGGTGTACTCCGCTAGGGTAATAATCAAGAGTAGACCCACAACTGGCCAATAATGACTGGTGTACTCCACTAGGGTAATAATCAGGAGTAGACGCACAACTGGCCAATAATGACAGGTGTACTCCACTAAGGTAATAAGCAGGAGTAGACCCACAACTGGCCAATAATGACTGGTGTGCTCCACTAGGGTATTAATCAGGAGTAGACCCACAACTGCCCAATAATGACTGGAGTACTCCACTAGGGCAGTAATCAGTAGTAGACCCACAACTGGCCAATAATGACTGGAGTACTCCACTAGGGCAGTAATCAGTAGTAGACCCACAACTGGCCAATAATGACTGGGGTACACTACTAGGGTAATAATCAGGAGTAGACCCACAACTGGCCAGTAATGACTGGTGTGCTCCACTAGGGCAATAATCAAGAGTAGACCCATAACTGGCCAATAATGACTGGTGTTCATTACAAGGGTAATAATCAAGAGTAGACCCACAACTGGCCAATAATGACTGGTGTGCTCCACTAGGGTAATAATCAGGAGTAGACCCACAACTGGCCAATAATGACTGGTGTGATCCACTAGGGCAATAATCAAGAGTAGACCCACAACTGGCCAATGACTGACTGGTGTACACTACTAGGGTAATAATTATGTGTAGACCCACAACTGGCCAATAATGACTGGTGTGCTCCACTAGGGCAATAATCAGGAGTAGACCCACAACTGGCCAATAATGACTGGTGTACACTACTAGGGTAATAATCATGAGTAGACCCACAACTGGCCAATAATGACTGGTGTACTCCACTAGGGTAATAATCAAGAGTAGACCCACAACTGGCCAATAATGACTGGTGTGCTTCACTAGGGCAATAATCAGGAGTAGACCCACAAATGGCCAATAATGACTGGTGTACACTACTAGGGTAATAATCATGAGTAGACCCATACCTGGTCAATAATGACTGGTGTGCTCCACTAGGGTAATAATCAAGAGTATACCCACAACTGGCCAATAATGACTGGTGTACTCCACCAGGGCAATAATCAAGAGAAGACCCACAACTGGCCAATGATGACTGGTGTACTTCACTAGGGCAATAATTAGGAGTAGACCCACAACTGCCTAATAGTGACTGGTGTACTCCACTAGTGTAATTATCAGGGGTCGACCCACAACTGGCCAATAATGACTGGTGTACACTACTACGGGACGCGCTAAAGCCACGATGTGATGCCGCAGTGTGTCAATGACGTGACAGGAGCTCAGTAAGGTGTGCTGAACACTATATCTACATAAGCAGTAGTTTATGAGAATTAGGTGCAGTGCATACATGGTGTCAGACTTTAATATATATAAGGGAATACATCATATTTCCATGGAGAATTATGACATCATAAACATTCTCCAGTAAGGAGGTAATAACAGCTACTTCTGCAGGCAGATGACCTCTACGTGACCCTCAGGTCAAAGGTCAAAATCACTGCTTTCAGGTCAAGCTTGCCATCTTTTGAGGCAAAACAACAAGGAACAAAAACCCACAGAAGATGAATAACAGCTCCCCGAGGTCTCTTGCTTTATATACAATCCCATGTTATGATGGAGTGCCATGCTGTGGTACACATATGTCATTAACTCTGTTTTAAGAACAGAAGTCCTCGTTGCTTTGTCTTTGTCTCTGTCCTTGTATATCTTTGCCCCCGGTATGTGCCCAATGATGCCTTAAATTTTTGAAGAAAACATCGAAGGAGAGATATTCTCTATTGAAAAATGCAAGTGAAACATTATTATTAATTTATGATACAAGACCTGCTAAGTAAGTAAGTAATGCTTTCAAACTACACATATGTAATATCTAAACCTGCATATCAAATCAGACTAAAAAGAATTAATTTAGCGCCATGCTAGTTGCCAGAATTAAAACTATAGTAAATGTTTTGAACCCAGCATCAGTGTGGTCCCAGCCATACCACAGTATGGCAAACCTGTTCTAAGTAGGCATGATAAAGCGAGCTGGCTGCTAGCATTTTCTTCAAGTTGCACCCTCGTGACTCATAAACCTTCTCAATAGCATTCCTGGTGCAACCCCAAATGTCTTGAATGCTGTTTTATGTGTCTACGCGAGGAAGAATACGACCAGTGTGCCTCAGAGTGTCACTCGTTCTGACCTACTTGAGGTGAAAGAACGTACAACAGAAACAGAAAATGGGTTAAAGATAGATTACAAATATACAGAGTCTGTGGTGGCATTTTAATTTCGAGATGCTAGCAGACACATAAAATTAAACTGTTACAATCTTAATGAGAACTTTGTGATTTGTGCGTCCAATAAGATTTTTCTTTTTACTCAGCTGTGATGACCGCTTCAAAATATATGGAAGCTTTTGCTGAAGCGATGTTAACCCCTGATTGTAAATCTGAGTGATCAGTAGCTAAAAGTAGATTAGAGCGGGTCAGTTTCAGTTCCTAACCAATCACATGAACGTTTGAGGTTGATGTCACTTCTACCCAGGTTTCCACACATTTGAAAATGGTAGTGAATTCATATCAGTCACCTCATCCTAGTGTACCTTCCTACCTTTTTAAAGTGTTGGAAACATGGATAGTCAGTCTGAGGTGATATCAGCCTCTACAGCTAATCTGACTGGTCAGTTCTAGCCAGGGACGAATCATATGAGCTGTAGCAATTGGTGCAATGCATTTCTTTTTGGGTTTACATCAATCTGAAGAACATTATTATAATGTCATTCTGGAGATAACAATAGATCTAGACTAGTACACGATAACCCAAATTTTGTTCTTCCACTTAACGTAGTCTTTGTATCCAAAGATGCCCTGACATTGTTTTTTCTAAAAATATTCCTTCATTAGTGTTTAAACAAGAACAAGCCACAAGTTTCCAAAGCACTGAGTGATAAAGACTCACCACTAGAGTAGAAACAGACTAGTTGGCAGTTGAATGGCAGATTTCTAACACAAACAAAAATACAACTCCGATGAGCTTTGTTAATTAATATAAGACTTCAAATGAATCAAGCAAAGACACTCTTCATGTAAACTAATGGAATTGCATGTGTTTTATTCTTCTTAATAGGACCAGATGATTATTTTATCATTCTTCAATTTGGAAACTTCTTTTAGAATTGATTATGCAGTCATTTAGAGGGATTATTTGTTTATCAACACGGCGGATGCGCGCACAATTTGACTGCAGAAAGAGCAGCCCCTTTAAACTGTTTGACAGGTTGTCATGGTTATCTTGCAGTTGCGATGTTAGCTAGCTAGCGATGTTGTCAGCGTACTACAACAGTTTATCTCCGAGTGATAAAACAAGTTATGCTGCTAAATTAACATTATTGAATGGGATACGTCTTAACACGTTGACTGCCAACTACAAGATAACTCGTAATAGCGGGTCAGGGACTGCGCTAGACCTGAAAATTCGGGGGCAATTATCCATCCCTTTATTGACAACAATTAGTCCTGGCTAATTCTTGATGGTTTTCCTATATTAACACGTTTTCCAATTCAAGAATAATCAAGTGGTAATTGAAGACACGGCTTCTCTCCCCCATGCGATCTAACAGCAAATAATGGGCTACATTCAGTACAGAAAAATAATTTAATTATAATTAGGTCTATGCACTGGCACTCAGCCACGGTAATTTTTTACCAGCAAGAGCGGCATTTCAGAACTCCTCAGCGAATGAAGGTAATTCTGGTAACAAGTACGTGGTTTCGTCCGTTTACATTTTCCAATCGGACAGCTGTCTATTTTTTACAGCAAGTTGCGTGACCGTGCTGCAAGAACAGGTGTAGGTACATGTCGCCGAAATTACCTTCATTCGCAAAAGAGTTCTGAAATAATATAAATATGTATTAAGTCTGGGTCATTGTGAACAAGAAAAACAACTGCATCCTGACCACGAACTGCACCTGCATGGCTGGGTATGTAATTTAGAATAATATAACGTTACAAATTAATCTTAGCTTCCTTTGTACTTGTACACATTTGCTCCCCCACCCCCCCATGTCACTATCTTTTCGAGCTGCTGTAACAATGAAATTTCCCCTCTGTGGGATCAATAGAAGTTTATCTTATCTTATCTTTCCATTGCTATGCAACCTCGTCTTCAGCCACTGTCGTTATTGCAGTAAACATTTCACTACTCATTTGCTGCAATTATACAGCTGTGCCTGCGGGCATATCTAGCTTCATCACCATTCAAACCAATGAGTCTAATATATTTTATTGCTCGTAATTAATAACAATGTTCTTTTTCTTTCAGCTTGGGGTCATGCTGTAGGCATGCTGCAGCACTGATGCTCAAAGTCTGTAAAACTTGCGCGTTCAAGACATGGTCGCGGCTCTTCCTGCTCTCTTTCTGCAGTCAACATGCGCAGTAGAGCGAGGTGACTTGTGTAGTGACGTAGACGGATAATCCCTCTATAACTGACTCCATAATGATTGTTTGTGGAGACTGTACTCGAGACAACAGATGCCAGAGTAAGTCAGGTTTTCACAGACAGTTGTCTAGTAAGGACAATATTCACTACATACAATGTACCAAAGTGGACATCAATGGTATTAGCCTGAAGTGGACTTGGAGTTTAAGAAAGTTTACTGGCTTCCTTGTCACATCTCATTGTGCAGACAGCAGATAGTTCTGTACTGTTATATATTTTATTAGCACTTAGATGTTGTGAAGATTGTTTTAAGACCTTTCATTATTTTCATACAATAAAAAGGTGGTGAGGGTAGGAGAGGGGATTTAGGAGGATGACGGTAAATTGTGTCGGGCATTTGGTGAATTATTAGTAGGATAACAATTAAGACATTTTGGTCAATGTCCATTCAGATAAGCTGTAGAAGTTCATGTCACTTCAACAACTGGTTCTCCATCTGAAAATGGTTCTAAGATTAAAGTGTGAAAACATCGGCAGACACCAGTTACAATGTCTGTTAATAATCAATTGTGAGTTAAAAACTTTGTGCAAGGTTGAGCTTTCAGCTTCACCGGGGAGTTTCTTTGCACTCGAATGATGCTGGTATAAGTGGAGGGAATGTGCTGCTGCTGCTGCTGCTGTTGTAGCTTTTCTTAAAATTGAAAGCGAACAAAATGCTCAAATATAAATCGGGAGTATTGTTTATTGTGATTCATGAGTATGAATTCAGCCTCAATCTATGACAATCAAGGAAATGATCAGATTTGTTCAACATGTGACAATTTTCTGAACAAATGGAGCTTGACGTAAATTTTGATAGGCACGGAGTCAAGCTTGCCAACTATAGGACCCGCTTCTCGAGCTTGAGAATCACCTGAGTGCTCATGAATGTTATCTGATTTGCTGTCACATGATTGCTTGATTGATATGCTAGTTTACTAAAGCTCGCATTCTGAGAAGTGGCTCCGTAGCACGTACGCTTAACATCCCTCCTCCTCCCCAGCTCCTCCCGTGGATTTTTAGCATTCTGCAATCCTGTTCTTTGTTCAATAACAATGTCTCTTCTTTTCTGAGGTCATTGTTGCTTTAGGCTCTGTTCTGCATGGGGGGGCGGTTAATTATAGCTCCCTGCCTTTGGTTCCACGCTGGACGGGCAGGGATCTCTCGAACAAAGCCATACCGCCAAACTTAATGTATGCTTGTGTGCTTTTAATAAATATTCTCTTTGCCAAAGTGTCCTATCAGAAATGTTCATTTCACATTAGTTTTCTTCAGTTAATTCAAGTGTTTCTAAAGAAAGTATTTGTACTATTTTTTTTTTTCAATTAGTACAATATTTTAGAAGGAATAATTATACATAAGCGTGGCAAAATACATTTGCTGGAATGTAGTTCATACATTGTCTTTCAGAATTCGTGATTTCATCCAAAAGACTTTCAATAACTACTTGCAGCTTTATTGATGAATTAAGATTTCAACTGAAATCAAATTGATACAAACATTCACTTTGGCAGTCAAGCAGGAGTCATGTGTCCAGCAGCTGCTGTGAACCTGAAGTCCAACTAATGGCTTTGGATTCCAGATTTTCCAGTAAAAACTTTAAACATCTGATGTTAATATTCAAAAGCGTTGGTCAGTCAAAAAGTTGGTAGTGTGTGTAATGTGAAGTCCATACATCTTTAGTCCCAGAAAATATATCTTTTAAAGGGGACCTATTATGTTGATCCTTCTTTTAATACATATTAGTAATGTTATAATGTTGGTTGTCCATGCTCAACCTCTGAAAAGTTTCTAAACATAAGATACAGGGGTTTTGCCGTAATCCAAGAACGTGATTTTGTGAGCGTGATTTCCTCTCTAAACAGCTCCTCCCGAGATCTTCACGAGATCTGGGTAAAACCTGACGTCAGGTTGTGCCATCCAATTAGTACAGACCTAGCCAGAGTCAATCATGGCGCTGGACCTGCCCACACCGGAAACTATTCTAGCAGGCACTAACAACGGCAGATCGTACTATGCCTCAGTAGCGTTGACACTTTTGGAAATACAAAAGAAGAACCGCAGATCATTTGAGCTGCAATTTTGTTAGTATCTCTCCCAAAGCTACTTGTCCGTTTACTTTTGGACGCGAAGAAAAACAAATATTTCTCTTCGAAAAGACGATGCCACCAGAAATCAGTGGGTAGCTTTTTTTGTTTGCTGGCAGCAAACAGCCACGGCCAAATGGAGCGTTAGCTGTTTGTGCTCAGCATTTCACCAAAGACAGCTTTGCCAATAAAGGATAATTCCACACAGGATAAGCGTTTCAGCTGCTTCTCAAACTTGAAGCAGCTGCATCGATCAAGCGCTCGGAGCCATAAGCTGTAAGTAACCATATAACAGCAAATAATGTAAGTGAAGCTAACGTGTTACGGGTGGCTAGCAGGACCGCTAGCGATAGTTAGCACCAACAACTGGCCTCAAAGGCAAGCTTGGTAAAATATCTGAAGATAAAGCCGGTGTCAGTCGCGACTGTCCATGACTCACAGACACAGAAACTGTAAGTTGCTTTTACTGCATAAGCCAACCTGACGTGATAGCCAGTTGATTGTGGCTGTAGCACAGCGGCTAACATAGCCAAGTTACTGTTGCTAATGCTTGGGTCCTAAATATGCAAGAGTGATATCAGGGGAAATTCTAAAGAAGGTGTGTGAACATAAACCTCATTTGAAGCTAACTTTTAATACTTGTTTGTAATTTGGATGCTTAGTACAACTGTTCACAGTAACAGAACTTGCTGTCTGTAAAACCTGTATTGCAAGGGTTTGTCTCTGTGGTTATGACCGCTCGGTTACCAGCTACTGCATGTTAGTTTGCGTGTCGTGCTAATTAAAAATGCTCCTGGTTAACTTATATGCAGTAATTCTGATCGGTATGCTTGTGTTACTTCGGTAAGCATCAATGTGGCAGTTTCATCATAACGTTGTTGCCCGATCGTAGGCTCTACAGTTAGTGATTGCTTCACTTATCCATGACCGGGATCAGCAGGATACTTCACAAATGTCTGAGCAAGCTCTCTGGTGCTACCATGAAAGCAATGCGAAACGCAGAAGCTCTACCGGTTTACAAATGAATTCTCTGCACTACCTTGACATAATTTCATCCCCCTTTAGAAATTGTTGTGGCTAATAAAAAGCCGAAAAAGGCGGAGATTAAATAGGTAATTCTTTCCTGTAGAAGTGATCAATTCGCTAGCTCCACAGAAGCAACTTGTCCACCCTAACAGAACATACGGTTTGCAAAACCTGTATTATGTTCCTAACATAACCGAGCTCTCTCTAGCTGTCACGCGTACTATCCATAAAGCTGCTTTCACATCGGACACGAAACGAATTTTTCGCGCAACAGATTACATTCAAAGTCAATGTAAAGACGCGAATACGGGCATGTCAAGCCGCTTTCACACCGGACGCGAAACAAATTTTTCGCGCGACAGATTACATTCAAAGTCATAGCCACTTATCAGCTACTGCATGTTAGTTCCGCTGCTCTGCTAATTAAAAACGCTCCTGGTTAACTTATATTTAGCGATTCTGATCGGTATGCTTGTGTTACTTCGGTAAACATCAATGTGGCAGTTTCATCATAACGTTGCCTGATTGTAGCCTCTACAGTTGAAGCTAACCGGAGAGGTGCTGTATGTGTCTGCCGAGTTGGGCTGCAGTTAGACCAGACGTAGGTTTTGCAAAGCTTGGGGTGAGTTTTTGGGTGCTTGTGAAACGATCGCTTTACTTATCCATGACCGGGGTCAGCCTGATACATCCCCAATGTCTGAGCAAGCTCTCTGATGCTACCGGTGAAAGCAATAGGGAAAAGCACAGGCTATAACGTATATCACAAACGATTTCTCTGCATTGCTGTCGATTAAATATTAAATCGGCGACTGAATATTAAATTATTTCCTGTAAAAGTGATCGATTCGCTAGCTCCACATAAGCGACGGTTCACGCAGACGGAACTTACGGTCTGTAAAACCTGTATTATGCTCATTACAATACTGGAGCTCTAGCTTGCTCTCGCACACAATCCATAACGCGCCCATTCTCCGCGAGGAAACGCTTGTCATTCCGACGCAGTAAGTAAACCATTACCACGGGCAATTTCCGAAAAGACCGTTTAGCCTGGAGCTTTCGCCCCTCCGTCATATACCAGCGCGGAAGCTGTTCGTTGCTCCACGCTAACAACACACCACGGCTATGTACACGACCCAGCAAGTCCTAATACACACTGAAGCAGTCCATAAGCTGTTGGTCCACTTTTAGCTGCCCCTCACTGTCCATGTTTCCCTCTAAACTCAGACCCACCGGATTTCTACGGTCTCCGGTCTACACTTGGGCATGTCGACCCGTTCTACAAATGTGTCTATATGGGGTGGATTCTAGCTTCCCCTGCATCCTAGCTAGGACTAGAAAAACCGAGGTACTCACCAACTGTTGCTGTAGCAAACTGTAGCCGATAGCAAATTTGAGCTTGCGCTGAGAGATATTCGCACTGCCTCCTCCACTTTCGCCGCTGCGTTTGTTAGAACAAGATCATGTCATTAGATCTATATTCAAGTATAACGTTAGATTGCGGAATTTGCCCGCCGCTTCCTTATCAGATTGCAGACGTGTCTCAGGTTTCACTCTGGGGAGCCAGACACGGAAAACTGCGTTCTGCAGCCTCGTCCCGCCCAACTCCGCCCTCCACAGAGCTGGCAAGTCAGAAGAAAGTGGGCACAAGGGGAGTGGGGGCCATAGCGGAAGAGCCACCCCAGTGAGGCGTTTCATGCAGAGATTACAATATACTACAAATGCAGTTTTTTGAGGATGGCAGTATGAGCGAAATAAATACCCTTTCTTTACTTTGCCTGATCAGGAGTACTCTAGGGGAGTCAAAGACCAAAATATAAACTTGGAAAAATAGCAAAATAGGTCCCCTTTAAGATTCATACAAGTATTTTCATTGATTTGAGTAGATGCTCTCATGTTTTTTTGATTCAGTATGATTTTTGATTCAGTTTGATTTCTTCTATCATTGACCTAAGTAGATGCAGTAATAATGAAAGGGTAATTTTGATACAGAATTTCAGATTGCACATTAGAGAGTTTTGCTCCAGCCAGCCATTCTCAAGTCCGATCAAAGGAAACAACATATTACAATTGTAATATAATTTTAGTTGCTTACTCCCCCATTGCCCGTCTTATTTTACCTTACCCGATCGTACCTTACATTACCTTACATTACCTTGCTTCGCCATACGTCACCTTACCTTACCTTGCCATTATTCATCTTGCCTTGTAAGCCGAACCATGTTACCATAGCTTGCCTTACCTTTCTATATCTTGCCGGTCTTGTTATCAATGGTTGGACTACATTAATATATCCTTTGCTGTCATCAAATGTACCCGTCGCATCACACTATTTATTGTTATTTATAACAAACGTGAAACCACAATTTTAACTACAGTAAGTAATTTCCTAACGATCACAACAATTTGTAATATAAAAATGGTTCTATTTGTGCTAGTTGAGATGTGTTATTTTACTCCACATAACTAACAAGCCCGTGAACATTTTAGCGAATTCTCCAATGCTACAGTCAAACTACAATGTGTCAAAACCTGTTGATAGAAACATCACATGTATAAGATATTCTACATGTAGACCTTTTGTAACGTGTTTCGAAAGGTGACATGAAACAGGTGTTTTTTTTTTTTAGATTTTTTTTTGGGAATTTTTTCCTTTATTTGACAGTTATACAGTGTAGAGAAACAGGAAGGATGGGAGAAGAATGGGGAAAGACATGCAGCAAATGACCTGAGCCGGAATCGAACCCAGGTCGCTGCGGGAAGGACACAGCCTTTATGGTGCACGCGCTTAGACTTAGACGCGCTTTGAAATACTTCTCTCTCAAAGGAAGGTCAAGGGTCATTTTGAACACTTCTGGTCATTTTATGTTTCATTAAATATTATGTGGGGAACATGCATTCTCAAATAAAAAAAGTCATTTTCATGACAGTTAAAAGATTTAATGGTTATAGTCAATAAAATAATTCAACAGAAAACATAACATAGGTACTAAAAAGTTGGAAGTCGAAAAACTTTCTGACAATAACTCTTATTTTGATGCTCTTAGTTTTATAATGTGGAAGCACAGATTTATTTGTAAAAACATCCATTTGCCTAAGTACGACAAAGACTATGAGACTACCAAGCAGCGACATAATGGCACAAATTATATTATAAAGGAGGGAAACAGTAGTTTTATATGCCCAGAGGGACTGGGGCTAACTACTGTTTCTCGAAGCTGAAAGCTGAGGGATCCTCAATCCTGAAAAAATTACATTTATAATTATTAAATAGAAAAAAAACATAATCAAAATTAAATGAAATCTGATTTGAATCATACAGTATGATAGGCATTTCTTTCCAATAGTACGATGCTTACACTTGGATCCTCCATTATGCACCATCACTGTCGATATTTATTTTAACTGGAATGTTGTACGCTTACATTAATTGATATTAGTGGGCAATTTCTTGTTGATATAATCAGAAGACTACAGTTAACATACAACACAATTTACACTCACATATATAATACTTTCAGTCAAGCTATTGGCTTAGAGCATAAAGATAGTGTTACCAGAATGGCTAAATATTTACTACTCATGCATTCGCCTTTGCAGATTACGGGCAAATTAGAAAGCAATGTAAATTTTACGTCCATGATGTGATTTTTTAAGGGGAGGGAGGGGGCTATCTTAAAAATATATATATATGTTTGGTGTATGTGCATTAGTAGTAGATTTGAATTTACTGTAGATGTCCCCTGAATGTGAGACAAATGTTTGAATGAAATGTAGGTGTCTCTGTAAGCAACGGCCGTCTAATAGGCACTAAGTATGTTTCCGTATGCTGAACACATCTTAATTGCCAAAATGTATCAGCTGTTTTTCACGTCATAGATGCATGTGATGTAGATAATATGTGCCAAAGTCCTTGATACACTGATGAATTTGATAAGAAATTTGCCAATAAAAGCAACAGGGATTCAGGGCAGAAGCACCAGCTGCAACTGACTTCATCTGATCATCTAGCTGTACCCTGAAGATGATGTTGAAGGTTCTTCTCGCTGCACTCTGCTTCTCGGCCATCCAGGCGGTCATCCTGCACCAAGACAGCCCTGACCGTATTCCTGGTGAATACATTGTTGTCCTGAAGCCGGTCAACGAGCCCAGAGCCTCAAAGCTGCGCTACATCGCCAACGCCATGAACAAGGTATTTTGCTTTTCATTATGGTATACAATTATGGCGTGCTGTTCAGTGCAATATAGACATTTATACACCGTCACATGGTGTTATCTTTTGTTCTCAGTGGGATATAATCAACGACCTTAACGTTATTTCCCGCCTGAGTGCAAACAGCAAGTTCGTGCATTGTTTTGAAGCCTTAAATGCCTGAAAAACAAGTCAAAACATATTAGTTGAATGATGGCGTGTAAGTTAGTTATAAACCTCGTATTTCGGTTAATAACCAACATCTGGATGATTATATTCCTCCACCAGATTGTTGGTTATTAACCTCTTACTTGGTATAAACCTATTACTTATTTGCATGATGAAATTCATATTGCAGGAGCCGAAGGCTAAATGGGGATGATATGTAATAGAAATCGTTCAGTATAAAAGAAATCATTTAGTATATTACTTGTCTTAATACAATAAGATGTAAGAGTGTAGGACTGTTTTTTCAAAAACAATATATTTCAGTATAATCCTGCACTGCTAGAAAAAAATTTGTAGTTTTGATATTAAACATGTTTTGAAAATCTTTATGTATATGGTATCGATCTTGAGTTCTGACTTTAAAGTGATGATGCAATTAAGTTGGCTTACTTCAAGCACTGTCACTCCATTGTGAGTAACTATTGTAATGTGCTTGACTGAATGCCACTTACCCCTGGAACCCACAAACATATTCTGGATACATGAAACAGGTTTCTATATTTTCAAATAACAAGATCACTGCAACTGATGTTCTCTTAAAAGCACTTTAAAATATGAGAAAATTTCAGGGCTAACTGCAACTTAACTCGCTTGACTATGCATTGTGTGACTACATCTAAACCCAAAGCAAAAAGTAAAATTTCTGCAGGCATTGACTGTAGCAGGAGCTAGCAACTTATATGAAGTTTAAATCTGTATCTTCACAGAGAAAAATGCCCTGTCATTATATATTATAACTAATACGCTAATCACAATGGCCCATTATTGAAAATTGTCACATTACATCATATCCTGGATAATCAGCTGTTTGCAAAACAAGTTTTTCACTAATTATTTCATAAAAATGTATCATTGTAGAATTTTATATACTAAGGTGTTGGCCTTTTTCAAGATCTGTCTAATAATACCAAATCTCTTAGTTCTGTTCAGTATTAAGGATTCACTCTGGAAAAAAATGCAGAAATTCTACTTATAGCCTTGGGGTTGAGTGAAGTGGTCACCCGACAAAGCTGCAGTAACAATTGTGGTTGTGGTTGTGATTTCAGGTGCATGCCCTGTCTGACAAGCTGAGCATTGGGAGACAGTGGGACATCGGTACATTCCTGGGCTTCCAGCTGAATGGTGACGATGAGACTCTGGTGAACTACGTGGCCAACCTGCCTGATGTGAAGTATGTGGAGGCCAATGCCATGGCTTACATCAACCAGTGCTACAGTGACAACAATGCCATCTGGAACCTCAAACGTGTCTCTGGTAGAAATTCAACCTCTGACAGGTATTCCTTCAGTACCGGTGCCAATACCAATGTAGCTGTTTACATTTTGGACACTGGGATCAGGATCAGCCATGTAGATTTCGAAGGACGTGCTTACGATGGTGCAAATTTTGTGAGCGGAGAGGGTTTTGAGGATGAACATGGCCACGGAACGCATTGCGCCGGTACTGCAGTAGGCAAAGATTATGGTGTTGCCAAGAACGTCGCTGTGGTTAATGTGAAAGTCCTGTCTCGCTATGGATTTGGAAGCTATGCACAAATCATTTCTGGTGTTAACTGGGCTGCAGCTGACAATGTCAAGGCTAGAGTACTGAGTATGTCTCTGGGAGGTCGAAGAAACATGGCACTGAATGAGGCAATAGATGCTGCTACAGGAACAGGAGCACTGGTTGTTGTTGCTGCTGGTAACGACAATGATGATGCCTGCGATTACAGTCCGGCTAGTGCCCCAACTGCATTCACTGTAGGTTCCACTGACAGTAGCGACAGTCGATCATACTTCTCCAACTGGGGAACCTGCGTGAACAACTTTGCACCTGGTTCTGCTATCACCTCAGCCTGGTACACCAGTGATACCGCCACCGACACCCTCTCAGGCACCTCCATGGCCTGCCCCCATGTTGCTGGACTCGCTGCCAGGTACCTCGCTGAGATCAATGATGACGCCACTCCCCAGATGGTGTCAGACTGGATTGTTCGCAGCGGAACCCCTGATACTATCAGGGACGTTGGACCAGGCTCACCCAACAACTTCATGTATGCCAACTGCCCATTGTAACATGGTGTAGTCAATCTGTGCAATAAACATGATGCACTTTAAACAGTTTGTGTTTTCATTTCATTTATATATATGATAAATATGACTTAGCCAATAGCCAATCAGAACTTCAGGAGCATTAATTTTTTTTTGCTGATTAAGAATGTTGAAATGACTGTCTTATTATCCATCCAAAATCCAATCTTCCTGAATAGATGCAACATATTTGCAAAGAGGAAGCAACGTATCATGTAATATAACAGTTTCTTTAGATAATTAAACAGGATGAGCTATGAATCATATCAAGGGTTATCTTAGATGGTTGAACAAAAAGCAACCCTAGTGTTTTCAGCATCATTTTCTGAAATCCTAAGACACACAATATTTTCAAAATTAACTGAATCTTAATGATTATCCATAGAGACAGCCTTGTTGTTCAGTGAAAAGGTCAGAGTTTAATTGGGTTTTGGACAATGTGAACTTGCAAATGAGAAATTGAGTGCGAGATGCAGTGTCGATGGTTCTCCTGCACAGGTCGACTATTAGTTCTAACCTTAACACTTTCATTGACAACTTCAGAAACACCATATTGCAGCATATGGTAATGTTGTGTGTTTGGGTGACTTCAAGATTCACAGAGACATATCAATGATATTGCATCCAGACACGTCATCAGTCCTCCAGCCAAGTTCTTTGGACTTGCGATGGTTGATTGATGAGAGGTGTTAAAACCCCCACAGGCCTAGGGGTGCAGGAGGGGTAGGTAACTGGAAGTTTAAAATTGGTAAGAACCGGGAGATGTTTAGGATGTAGTGAAAAGTACAAATAATAATACGAGGGGACAAAGTAGCAACTCAGTGCACAAAGGTTTACTGTGGTGCAAAACAGAATAAAGAAAACAGGAACAAGACAATGCAGACTCTCACAACCACGGTCAAGGGACGCTGGATGTTGCCAAAAGAACAGCAAAAACAAACTAGCTAAGAGAGAGCAATCTAACCTAGTGCATCAAGTACACAAAACAAAAGCCTATCTACTCTAACTAGCATTATAAATACAGTGGTTGGCAACCACTCCTAAAGGCTAGTGGGTTTATACATCACAAATTCTACGGGCATATATACAGGAGCCCCCAGTCTTACCTGTCCCAAGCCCTGGAAGTGAACACAAAGCAAACGAAATACACAGTCAAATGAATAGGGATAACAAAGACAAAATTAACATACGGGCAGTTCGCACTAACACAACAAAATCAAAACTAGGCAAAACTCCAGAATAGCAAACAACTCAGGATTTTAAACAATGTGGTGGATCCGGGTTGGTTGACTGTTGGATGACACGGAAGCTTTTGATTGGTTGAAGTGGAACTGGGAAGGCTGTAATTGGTGGAGGCGGGGCTTGGATGATGAAGATTGACAGGCGGCTCAAACAAATGAAGTTGGTGGCAGATAAGGGCAAGCAAGTCAGACAAAACATACATTGCACGTAACACTCCCCCCCTTAAGAACTAACTTAATCCTTTTAAGTTAGTTTATACACTCAAAATTATCTACAAATTTCCATCTAATTTACAAAGAACATAATTACATTCCAATTTTTTTTTTTTTTTTTTCAGGGACTAAAACAATATACCAGTCTCCCTTACAAGTACACAATACATGACAGTAAGCCAAATGGTCCCATTTTTTTTTTTTTCAATAATACTTGACACATTTAATACATGCAAAACGCATCTCCAAAAATGCTGAGGGGTTACACAGGCTACCCAACAATACGAGACAATGCTTCAGCCAGTACATTTTCACTTCCTTTTTTATGGTGAATGTTTAAATTATATTGTTTTAGAATCATTGACCAATGCATAAGGCGCTGGTTCTGATTATACATTCGGGATAAAAACACCAATGGATTGTGGTCCTTAAAGACTTCAACAGGGGCGGAACTCGAGCCCACATACACTTCGAAGAACTGTAAGGCTAATAAAAGTGCTAGTGCCTCCTTCTCGATGGTGCTATAGTTTAGTTGATGTTTATTAAATTTGCGAGAAAAGAAACTGATGGGGTGATCAATTCCATCAGAATCTTCTTGCAGCAATACTGCACCAGCTCCCAGAGCACTTGCATCAACCTCTAACTTAAACGATTGTGCAAAATCTGGAGCAGCGAGTACAGGTGCACTGCATAGTAAAAGCTTAACAGCCTCAAAAAGCACTTTTGACAGTCTGAGGTCCACTTAAAAGGTGTCTTTGTACTAAGCGCGTCTGTTAAAGGAGCCACGACAACCGAGAAGTTCCTACAAAAACTCCGATAATATCCCGCCATTCCTAGAAAACGACGTAACTCACGCCTAGTAGTAGGCACAGGGAAACCAACAATCGCAGCAACCTTTGCTTCCAATGGCCTAACCTGGCCATTACCCACTTGTTTTCCCAGGTACGTTACAGTCGCTTTACCAAATTCACATTTGGCAAGGTTCAGAGTTAATGTTGCTTGGGCCAACCTCTCAAACACACAGCGCAACACAGAAATATGGTCAGCCCAATTATCTGACCGAATCACCAGGTCATCTAAGTAGGCATAACAATCTGGAATACCCATAAGCACCGTATTCACAAGACGCTGAAAGGTAGCTGGGGCGTTACGAAGGCCAAATGCTAAAACATTATATTGGAGAAAGTTGTCGGGGGCAACAAATGCCGAAATCTCAGAGGCGCGAGGAGTTTAAGGCACTTGCCAATACCCCTTCAACAAGTCAATTTTAGTGACAAACTTAGCGGCACCAATGATATCGATGCAGTCCTCCATTCTCGGGAGAGGATAGGAGTCTGGCACCGTAACTGCATTTACTTTCCGAAAATCTGCAGAAGCGTAATGTTCCATCGGGTTTCGGGACAAGAATGCAAGGCGAGCTCCATGGACTATGACTGAGCTTAGCCAAATTATTATTCAAGAGATATTGTACTTCCCGTTTCATGGCCTCACGTTTAGCAATATTAACCCGATATGGGTGTTGTCTAATTGGGGCAGCACTGTCCACATCAATATCATGGTGTATTACAGAGGTCTGAGACGGGGTATCACCAAAAAGAGTTGGGAACTCATGGATTAAATTCATTATATCAGACCTCTGAATATCTGATAAATCAGTGAGATGGGATGACAAATCTGACAACATTTCTGAATTGGTCAGTCTAGCACATTGCTGTGGGGCATTCCGAAGCACAAGGCCATCCTCATCCTCTGTACCATCAAAACTGGGAGTAGGAACAGGGCTAGTACTAGAAATGAGGGACACAGGCAGAACTTTAATATCTGACGGAGGCATTTCTCTGGGATGATATGCTTTATGCATATTAATATGGCATACGCGTGACTGACGCTTACGATCGGGCGTTCGAATTACATAATTACTTTTGCTTAGTTTTTCCTCCACAGAGTAGGGACCAGAAAAACGGGCCGATAAAGCAGATCCAGCAACAGGGAACAAAACTAGGACCTAATCACCAGGTTTGAAACTGCGCTCAACAGCTTTCCAATCAAAACAACGCTTCATTTTACTCTGAGATGAAGTGAGCGACTCTTTAGCAAGGGAACAGGCATGGTGCAGGCATGGTGAACCTGACAAACGTAATCCAACACATTAGACTTTACATCAGAAACAGACATGAACTGATCCTTCAACACTTTTAAAGGACCTCGAACGGTATGCCCAAACACTAGTTCAGCAGGACTGAACCCCAGTGATTCCAGCACTGCTTCTCGTAAAGCGAACAGAATGTATGGCAGCCCATCCTCCCAGCCATTTCCAGTCTCCAGACAATATTTGCGGAGGGCAGATTTGAGAGTCTGATGCCAATGCTCTAGCGCCCCCTGACTCTCAGGGTGGTAGGCACTTGCGATCTGATGTTGAATAGACAAAGACTGCAAAAACTGTTGAAACTGCTTAGAAAGGAAGTTAGTACCTTGATCTGTTTGAATAACTTTCGGGAACCCAAATATTGAAAAAAAACGTGTCAATGCTTTGATTACGTTCTTGGCAGTGATTGTGCGCAATGCAATGGCTTCCGGAAATCTAGTCGCAGTGCACATTATTGTAAGCAAAAACTGTTGACCAGATTTCGCCTTTGGAAGCGGACCAACACAATCAACAATCACATGCTCAAAAGGTTCGCCAAGTACAGGAATAGGACAGAGTGGGGCTGGTGGAATAACCTGGTTCGGTTTCCCCGCAATCTGACAAACGTGACAAGATTGGCAGTGCTTTGAAACAGCATTTTTAAGTCCTGGCCAAAAGAAATGCCTTAAAACGCGATTATACGTCTTCGTAACTCCCAAATGACCAGACCATGAATTTTCATGTGCCAAAGCCAATACGTGCGGTCGATATGCAACGGGTACAACAATTTGATAAACCACACCCAATTAGTTTCCTTTAGTTAATGGAGAGGACCACTTCCTCATTAGCAACCCATTATCAACAAAATAAGCGATCGACTTCTCTTTCATCACAACTGGGGTAACTACCATCTCAAAACACTTATGTAAGGACGAATCGTTTTCCTGAGCGGCAACAAGTTGTTCACGAGTAGCAGGAAATTTAAGTGGAGATTCTTCTAGAGAGGAGGTAAGAAATTCGTGTTGCTCTTTTTCAGCAATCTCTTGAGGTTTGACCTCAGTACTCGTCTCCGATTGCATACATGGTAATTTCTGTTCGATGCGAGAAATATCGTCAGTAAAAGTGGATGACAAAACAGATTGCGACAAATCAACTTCCTCGCCCCATTTCTTAGATTGAGCTCGAGTAAGCACACACGCAGGGAACACAGCAGAATTTGAGGTAACGTTAGACAAGTCAGACGTAGGACAGGATACGGGTTTATTTAGAACCTCAAGGACTGGATGCACTTTACCGCCGGCAATATCATTTCCCATAATAAAATCAATGCCACTAACAGGCAAAGCGGTCCGTACAGCCACATTAAAATAACCCGTAACTAATTCAGTCTGAAGATGAACTTTGTGTAAGGGAACAGTAACAAAGGACATGTCAATTCCCTGAATTACCACGTTCGCACCACTATATGTCAGATCCGAAACTGTTATGACATCGGCTAGCACAAAGGACTGCGAAGCTCCAGTGTCTCTTAAAATTCGAACAGGTTTTTGGTCGTTCGTATCTCCAGAAAGGGAAATAAAACCACTGAAAATAAACGGCTCAAAACCATCTTCCGAATGGCTTTCGGAAGCGTTCAAACATGGGGTGCTTTGGGAAACAGTTCTTACAAAACCGGTTGGCTTAGCAGTGGCAGCATTTTTCTTTTTTAAAGCCAAACAATTAGCTATCACATGCTCTACTTTGTGGCAGTAAAAACATTCTCGTTCTTCTTTTGACCGTACTGGGGACGATTTCGAATTTTCCGGTAATTCACCTGCTTTGGAACTTCGGTAGCAGCCAGTTTAGATGCTTGGGTGGAACCAAACACAGTCTTATGAGTGAGTGCAAACTCATCTGCAAATATCGCAGCCTCAGACAAGGACATCACCTTACGTTCATTTAGATAAACCACAACACTTTCTGGAACACAATTTTTAAACTCTTCTATTAAAATTAAGTCTCGAAGAGAGCCATAGTCATGAACTTTACTTGCAGCACACCATTTGTCAAACAGAGTTCCCTTCTCTCGGGCAAACTCTACGAATGATTGGGCTGAAGTTTTCTTTTTGATTTCTAAATTTTGTCGGTAGGCCTCTGGCACCAATTCATATGCTCAAGAATAGCTGCCTTTACAGCCTCATAGTCCATACTTTCTTCTAGTGTTAGTGTAGCCACGACATCTTGAGCTTTGCCAACAAGTTTGCACTGTAGCAAAGTTGTCCAAACTTCTTTGGGCCACTTAAGAGCTACAGCCAAACGCTCAAACATGCTGAAATATGCATCTACCTCAGTTTCCCTGAAAGAGGGTAGAGCCACATGTCTCCTGACATCATAACCTGCTAAATCAAAAGGTGAGGACATATCTGGAGTAACCATTGAGGCGTTTTGCTGTGCAGCGTTTTGTAACTCTAGCTGCCGCAATTTAACTTCTGCCTCCAATTCCAGTTTACGCTTAGCCAGCACAAACTCCTGTTCTTGTTTCTGTGCCCTCTCTCGTGCCTCAATCTCTGCCTTTCGTGCCTTCTCCTCAGCCTCAAACTTTAACCGAGCGAGACGGACCTTTAGCCGTGCATCGCTACCTGACCAAGTGGCACTTGGCGAGTATGGCTCAAACTTGGGCAAAGTTGGTGGAGGGGTAGTCAGAGGCATCTCCTCCTGCACTTTCACTGCTGGAGTAACACCAGCGCCCCAAGGAGACTCATGACTCGCAACAGGCACAGTAGGCGATACATCAGGTGGGACACGAGGACAAACTGCAACAGGCGAAACAAGAATTTTTAGTTCTACCAGGTTGTCTCTCACCTGTGACTTAATCTCTCTCTTCCGGAGAGTAGCAGGCACTACAAGACCAATATGATCTGCTATACTAAGCAGGTCAATTTTACGGCGCTGATCCAGTGCATCATCTGACGGGTTTTCCAGAAATTCTTTTACATCAAACAAAGACATTGTCTGTATATTGCACCACACCACAACAACCACACAATATTATCTTTACTAATTACTACAACTCAGCAGCCCACCAGGTGGCACTGCTCCCGGACGAGCCCCCACAATATGTTACAACCCCCACAGGCCTAGGGGTGCAGGAGGGGTAGGTAACTGGATGTTTAAAATTGGTAAGAACCGGGAGATGTTTAGGATGTAGTGAAAAGTACAAATAATAATATGAGGGGACAAAGTAGCAACTCAGTGCACAAAGGTTTACTGTGGTGCAAAACAGAATAAAGAAAACAGGAACAAACAAGACAATGCAGACTCTCACAACCAAGGTCAAGGGACGCTGGATGTTGCCAAAAGAACAGCAAAAACAAACTAGCTAAGAGAGAGCAATCTAACCTAGTGCATCAAGTACACAAAACAAAAGCCTATCTATTCTAACTAGCATTATAAATACAGTGGTTGGCAACCACCCCTAAAGGCTAGTGGGTTTATACATCACAAATTCTACGGGCATATGTACAGGAGCCCCCAGTCTTACCTGTCCCAAGCCCTGGAAGTGAACACAAAGCAAACGAAATACACAGTCAAATGAATAGGGATAACAAAGACAAAATTAACATACGGGCAGTTCGCACTAACACAACAAAATCAAAACTAGGCAAAACTCCAGAATAGCAAACAACTCAGGATTTTAAACAATGTGGTGGATCCGGGTTGGTTGACTGTTGGATGACACGGAAGCTTTTGATTGGTTGAAGTGGAACTGGAAAGGCTGTAATTGGTGGAGGCGGGGCTTGGATGATGAAGATTGACAGGCGGCTCAAACAAATGAAGTTGGTGGCAGATAAGGGCAAGCAAGTCAGACAAAACATACATTGCACGTAACAAGAGGAGAGAGAGGAGGGAGTCCACACCATGCTACTCTCACTCAACAACAGTGGGATCTTTTACTGCCCAGGCAGAGCACTGGGCACAAAACACCTCCACTTTTCTGTCTCATGCGATCAACACACAGCTATGTTACTGCTCATAAAGGGTACCCATGTCCAAACAGGAATCAAACTGGGACCTTTAATAACACAGGCTAGCACTTTCACCACTAGACTTCCCAGTGGGTACATGCTCAACCTAATGACTACCAAATAAAACACTAAATGTGAAAATGGTTTCCAAAGGTTCCAGGACATTGGTTCTGTCCACAGCACAATCGTGTTTCAGGCCAGTATGTTGTGAAAGAGAGAAAAAAAAGGAATATTGTTCAGAAGATATAAGAAAGCAAACATGCTGGATCTTGTCAGAGACATTGAGAAAGAGTTGGAAAGTTAGGGAAATCTCAGACTGGATAACTAAGTTGTAAACAAAAGAAATTCACAACCTAATGGACAAACATGTGCCGCTTAGAACAAAGTCAAAGACAATAGTCGATCACTCTACCTGTCCATGTTAATCTGAAACTTTGAGGTCAATGCCTTTCAAAAGGTCTCCTGCAGGAGAATCTCGTCCTCTGCTTTTAACTCATCCCAGTACTGGATGCCACATTTGTGAGCAGTGATGCCAGTACTGGGAGCAGCGGGCATCCTTGCAGTCTTGGTGCCCGGGAGCACTCCATATACAGCCCAGTGTTGCTCAAGCACAGTGGTGGGAGTGTTACCTACATGCATGTTTCCCAGGGTGGTTGGAAACCGCAGTACCCAGAGGAAACCCACGCAGACATGGAGAGAACATGCCAAACAAAAAGTAGAGATTGAACTGACAACCTCTTCACTGGGAGGCAAGAATGCTAACCACTAAGTCACCATGCCACTTTCATGCCTCTCAGTTGGCCTTTGTTCCACAAACGAGATTAATATCATCCTCAGCCCATCTAAGTGACATGATGTGTGCGAATGCATGAAAGAAAACCATCACAAATATGAATACAACGTGATTACCATGATTTAGTTAATCGTTTTATCCTCTTTCGATGCTGATAATGAAAAATGCAAATGTATGTAGTTCTAGGTGGAAATGTACCGATTCTGTAGAGAAATTTTGTATTCATTTTCGGATTGACATTTGTTGAGGCATTAGGAATTGAGAAATTCAAAAATTTTGTCAAGTATTACGGTAGAATTGAGTGTGCGATGGCCCATGAGACAGGACTTGTAAATTATGCCAAGAGATGGGATAGTGTGGGAGGCTGAAAGTTGGGAATAAGGAGAGATGGAATAGATGAGCTAATAATTACGAATGCAAAGGTAGAAAAGCATTGTGAATGTAATTGATATTGTGTTGTATTGTATCTTTTTTTTTTATTCCGTGTTTTGTTTTGTTGGGTGATGGTAGGAGGACTCGTACACAATTATGTAACTAACTGAATTAACAAAGTTGTCCTCCAGAGTGTGGGGGGGATAAAAAAAATAGAATTAGTGTCAACTGCACTTTACCATCAATGTCAACAAATGAGTAATGAGTCCTTAACTGTTGAAAGCTAAAACTTCAATTTCTTTACTAGTCTCCAAAGCAGATAAAGCTTGAGCTTCCTACAATCTGGCACTTTGTGGTATGGACAGAGGAATACGAATGAGAGTCGGAAGAGAGGGAGCGAGGAGCTGCAAGTCATCCATGGAGGGAAGGGAAATTATGGCCGCAGTTGCGTCTGTGTGAGTCTCTACCGAAGAGTCGGTCTGCCACATTAACTGATTATTGGGCCTTCTAAATACCTTTTTTCGCTCTTTTTTGCCTACATTATCTTCTCTCCCGCCTGTACCAACCCTCTCTGACTTTTCTTCACTTTTGCTGTGGAACTGCCTATCCACAATGGCTGAGAGCGAGGCTTTCAGGGTTGTACTGCAAACAATGAAGACTGAGCTGTGTGCTCACTTTGACACGAAACTGGATCCACTTCAAAAGAGCGTGGACACCCTACAGATATCAATGTCCTCCATCGCGGACCAAATTAATTTGATTGAACAAAGAGTAAGTGGAAACGAAGACAACATTAGTGATTTGTATAAGCGTCAAGAGAACTCATACCTGAAAGGGAAAGTTGAGGACCAGGAGAACAGAAGACGCTCTTCCAATCTGCGTTTTCTGAATGTCCCTGAACGAGCTGAGGGCAAGGATATGCCTGGCTTTCTGCAACATCTCATTCCTATGCTTCTCGACAAAAAGAACTTTCCTGTGCTCCCGTCATAGAGAAATCGCATGGCATCACACGTAAAGGTGACCGTGGTTCAGGTCCAAGGCCAATTGGGCAAAGTTCCTTAACTTCCAGGACAAACTGAAGATCCTCCGCCTTGCCCGTGAAAAAGATGAACTATATTTCCAGGGTGCAAGAGTCCATTTTACCTGGACTTTAGCGCCAGTATACTGGAGAAACGCCAGGAGTTTGATTCCGTCAAGAGGCAGCTCCGGGATTTGGGAGATAAAATTCTCTGCAGTACCCTGCCATCCTGAGAGTTGATTTTGAGGGGACCACTACTTTGCAGTCTAGAGGAGGTCCAGGCTTTCATTAAAACAATAAAGGCTCGGGACAACTCGATGACTTCTGCAGCCTCGTCTCCCATGTGATGTCTCCTCTCCTCTAAATTCTGCTGCAGCAGTATGGACTGATGGGTAAAGTAGCTTCTTCTCCTCATTTGTTATCATTGCCAGTTGACTTATTTCTACAGTGGTACCAAAAGACTATAGATAATATGAAGGTAACCGTATCACCTGTATCAGACTCCAAACGTCTGCATGGCTGCCGTAAAGCAGAACTATTTTTTTTGTTTGCCGTAAAGTGGACGTGACATCACAAAATAACTTTGGGAAAGACATTACTGTCGTAAAAAGACGTGTCTCTGGACGAGTGGAATATTTATTTATTTATTTTTTTCATGATTTCTTTATCTCCTTTGTTATTGTTATCTCTTCGCTTCCTAAACATACATGTACATTCTCTCTCCTTTTTCTCTCTCTCTCTCTTCCATGGCGAACCTTTACTTATGCCCAGTGATTGATTTTTCTCTTTTTCTCCTATTAATGTTATTATTATTATATATATTTATATTATTACTATTAATTATTATTATTATTATTATTATTATATTTATATTATTAGTATTAATTATAATTTTTAATATTATTATTATTATTATTATTTTGATGATCCATAGATCTAATTCTGATATGGGTGACTGCCTGGTTGAAGAGAAAATGGAGATATGAAAATATGAACTGACAGAAAATGTAATGTAGTTTACGTAGAACAAAAAGTAGGAAATTGTAAGAGGAAAACTTTGCAGGAAATATAATAAGGTAAATTAACAAAGAGGACGATTCTTTAGTTGAATGAAGTCTTTAGTTGCCCTTTATCTTATTTACTTACTAATTATTATTTTTTTTTTAGAAGGTCATGTCCTCCTCTTTAAAAAGAAAAATTATGCAGACTGACCTTTGTGTTGTTATTTTGACCTTTGTGCTCTGTTTTTGGCTCGTGTCTGTATGTGTGTGTGTATGTATGTGTGTGTGTGTGTGTGTGTGTGTGTGTGTTTGCATGCACAAGCGTACAAATATTGCTCTCAAGCTACTGCCCTCTTTATCTAGTCCCCTGTATGTCTTACATATTACAGTCTGTAATGTCATTTTTGTTTCTGCTTAGATAATGAACTCTACTAAAGGCCTGAATATTATTCATCTTAATATTAGGAGCTTACAATCTAAAATTGATTTACTAAAAGTTTGGCTCACTTATAAAAAACCTCAGGTAATTACTATCTCTGAGACATGGTTGAACAGTAGTATTTTTGATAACGAAATCAAACTTGACAATTACGTCTCATACAGAAATGATAGGGGTTCCAGAGGGGGAGGTCTCTTGACCTATGTCTCTTCAAATCTGAGTTCTGAACTTGTCCTTCCAGGTGAGAATCCTCTGTTTTTTGAATGCCTTTTTGTTAAAATAAACTTTCATGAGAATAAACGATTAATAATAGGAAATATTTATAGACCTCCTAATGTTCCTGCTGAATCTACCAAAAATGTTGTGTCCATTATTAATTCCTTAGACTGCAACACAGAGAAAATTATACTGGGTGACTTTAATTCCAACTGGTTAGACTGCTCCTCTAGTAATGATCGCAATCTTTTTCATAGTATAAACCTGACCCAACTCATAACTGAACCCACTAGAGTTGGTCCCAGTTCTGCTACTCTACTCGATTGGATTTTAGTCAGTCATCCTGACAGAATTACTAAATCTGGGGTATTACCTGACTCCTTTAGTGACCATTCTGTTATTTTTTGCATCTGGAAAATTAAAATGCCTCATACTCCTTATTAAAGTCATCAAAATAAGAAAATCTAATAATATCAACATTGAGCTTTTTTCTCATGATACTATAAACATAAACTGGGACAGATTTCAACTGATACCTACAGTCGAAGATGCCTGGAATTTCCTCTACACTGAATTTATGGAGGTAATTGATAAACATGCTCCATGGAAAACTAAAAGAGTCAAAGGTTGACACTTACCATGGATTAAAGGGGAACTCATCAGTTTATTCAAACAAAGAGATAAGGCATGGAAAAAATATCATACAACAAAGGATTCGTCAGATTGGAATATCTATAAAGAATTGAGGAACAAATGCAAAACCATGACAAAAATGCTAAACCAAACTACTAAAAAGACTGTCTATCCACAGATTTACGAAATCCAAAGCAATTTTGGAAGAAAATTAACAATGTAATCAATAAATCTACAGGGATTCCTACAACTCATCTTAAAATCAATAATGAACTTGTCAAGGAGCCACATTTAATTGCAGAGGCATTTAGCCAGCACTTTTCCACAGTAGGAAACTCACTTTATTATAACTCCCTTGAACCTCATTCCAATTCCACTCCGACTCAGAATAGGTGTGTCAGTTCCTTCTCCTTCAGATCGATCACACCTACTGAGGTTAAACAAGTCATAGATGGCTTGAATTCTGGTTGCAGTGCCGGTCCAGATGGTTTGGAGATGAGATACTTCAAAATGGTCTCTCATATTTTGTCATTTCCTCTAGCTGACCTATTTAATCTATCACTGGAAACTGGCAAAACTCCGTCTTCTTGGAAGTGTGCCAGGGTAACCCCTCTTTATAAAGGGGGCGACACTAAGGACATCAATAATTATAGGCCTATATCAATTATTAATAGCATAGCCAAAATATTTGAAAAACTAATTTTTAATCAATTATCTAAGTACCTCAACAACAATAACTTATTAACTCCCCACTAATCCGGTTTTCGACCAAACTTTTCAACCTCCACTGCTCTTCTGAAATTCACCAATGACATCTTATCATCACTTGACAATAATATGCCTACAGGTGCCATATTCATTGATCTCACTAAAGCATTTGACATGGTTGATCACTATCTGCTCCTAGATAAGTTGTATGCTATTGGACTTTCATCTGATTCCGTATTGTTTTTCAACTCCTTCCTTCATCATAGAAGTCAACGCGTCTCATTTCAGGGCAGCCAATCAGACTTCAAGATGATAGAAAAAGGTGTACCACAAGGCTCCTCATTAGGTCCTCTCTTATTCTCTATTTATATCAATGATCTACCCCAAGTTTGTTCTAATACTCAAATTTTGTTATATGCTGATGCACTGTGCTCTACTTCTCCAACTCTAACATTTCTCAAATCCAACGCACATTGCAATCTGACTTCAATTTAATGCAAAAATGGTCTTCCTACAATAAGCTTCTTCTGAATAAGTCAAAATCTTACAGTATGCTGTTTTGCTCCCGACCTGTTTCTTTGCAATGGTCTATTGATTTTCTTGATGGAACAGTATTAGAAAAAATTGATGAATTTAAATATTTGGGAGTTTGGCTAGATTCACATTTATCCTATAAAGTTCATATTGAATCAACTGCAAAGAAAATATATTGTCTTTTGAAATTGCTGTATCGTTCTAAAGAGTGTTTCTCTCTAAAAGTTCGGAAAAGAATTGTAACAATTGATTCTTCCAATACGTGACTATGCAGACATTGTCTACCAAAATACATCTGAAACTAATCTTCGTCCTCTTAATGTGGTCTATAACAGTCTCTGTTGATTCATTCTCAGGTGCCCATTTAAAACTCACCATTGTTTAATGTATGAGTCCCTGAACTGGCTTTCACCCAAATCTAGAAGAAAGTTTCACTGGATTCAGTTTATATTTAAATATAATTATTTTAATTTTCCTCCTTATTTGAAGCAACTCCTAATACCATTAACGTCGCAAAATAGACTAAGACATACAAGCATTCTATTTTTCCTTACCCCCAGAATCACCAAGGAAATTGGTCGTCGGGCATTTAAATATAAAGCTCCATCTGATTGGAATAACCTTCCTGATTCATTAAGGTCAATTACATCTTTTCCTCTTTTTAAACCTTATTTATTTACCCATCTACAAATTCCTTGCTCGTTTTTGATGTTGTCCGTTATGTTGTTATCATTGCTTTGTTAAGCAATTACTTTATTGCAGCAATTTTACCTATCTATGGCTAAATATTACAAGTAAATGTATGTATATAGAACTCCTTTTTATAGGTTTGTGTGTGTGACCACAGACTGTATCTCACTCTTTCCTATTTAGGACTGGAACTGTTTGAAGGGGACTGTTTAAGCTCTTGATTAAGCACTAGAGAGCATTGTGTATGTGTATGAGTGTGTCTGTGTGTGTATTCTGTAATTTATGTTGTTTTGTTTTGCTTTGTTTTGTATTGTACTATTTGTACTGTATATGGTATGTCCTGTAAGGACCTCCTTGAAAATGAGATGGTCCATCTCAAGGGCTATCCTTCTAAATAAATAAATAAATAAATAAAATGAGCTAAGGAGAGCTCCTGCGGCCACAGCACACCACTCACGGCCATTTGCTCGCTTTGTGTGTCCCATTATTGAAATCTGAAGTGGAAACGAGGCGGGGAACCCCTCTGAGCAGGAAGACCCCTTGCGCCCTCTGGCAGGGTTTCCCTGTACTACACATCTATATGTCTTTCTGATGGAAGGTTTTAACATAACATAACATAACATGAATGGCGAGAACAGGCCGTTCAGCCCAACTAGGCTCGCCAGTTTCTTTGTACTATCGTGAATATATCACTTCAGATACTCAATGACTCAATGGTATCTAACTTAAGTCAAGCCTGCTCTTGAAAACTCCCAAGGTCTCTGCCTCAACAATATGGTCAGGCAAGCTGTTCCACACCGAAATTACTCTTTGGGTGAAGAAATATTTCCGAATATCAGTGCTAAATTTACCTTTGGTCAGCTTCCATTTGGTTGAACACTTGGTTGGTTCAACACTTGGTTGAAGGAATCCTACATAATTCACTTTAACATATTTAAAGACCTCAATCAGATCACCCCTTAGTCTCCTTTTCCTAAGACTAAAGAGATTAAGGATCTTCAGCCTCTTCTCATAGCTTTCATCTTTAATACCCGGAATTAGCTTCGTGGCTCTTCTCTGAACTTTCTCTAAAGCCTCTATGTCTTTCTTAAAGTATGGTCCCCAGAACTGTACACAATACTCTAGATGTGGTCTGACAGAATGTGTTGTACAAAAGAAGCATCACCTCCTTGGATTTGAACTCAATACTTTTGGCAATGTATCCCAGCATCCGATTGGCTTTTTTAACTGCTACGGCACAATGGCTAGAGCCTGTGAGGGTTTGGTCAACAATCACTCCCAGATCTTTCTCTTGTGGAGCACATTCCAGTTTAAAACCTCCCATGAAGTAATCCCGCCTAATGTTTTTATTACCTACATGTACTACTTTACATTTAAGCTACATTAAATTTCATTTGCCACATTTCTGCCCAATTCTGGATTCTATCCAAATCATCCTGAATCACTTTAGTGGACTCTAAACTATTTGCCAAACCTCCCAATTTAGTATCATCTGCAAATTTCACTAATCTGCTCTCAATATTCCTATCAAGGTCGTTAATGTAGATGAGGAACAGCAGGGGTCCCAACACCGATCCCTGGGGGACGCGCCACTCCCCACCATACCTAGCTCAGATGAGATACCACTGACCACCACTCTTTGTGTTCTGTCCTGCAACCAGTTTTGAATCCACTTCAGAATACCTCCTGTAACTCCAATGGAGCTCATTTTAAAAATTAGTCTCTTATGCGGTACTGTGTCAAATGCTTTCTGAAAATCCAAATATATGATGTCATAAGCCCTGCTCTGGTCATAAGTCTTGGTGGCCTCTTCAAAAAATTCCAGAAGGTTTGTCAGGCATGACCTTCCTTTTACGGAAACCATGTTGGCTATCCTCAAGATATTGTTACGTTCAAGAAATAAGTCCAGCTCATCTTTTATGATAGATTCCAATATTTTGCACGCAATGCAAGTTAAACTGACTGGCCTGTAATTACCTGGCTCAGTACGGTCCCCTTTCTTATATATTGGTATTATATTACCCTGTTTCCAATCATCTGGTATTTCTCCAGTTTCTAAAGACCGTCTAAAGATGGCGGATAGCGGTTTAAAGATGATCTCACTAACTTCCCTGAGCACTCTAGGATATAAGCCATCAGGACCCGCCGCCTTATCTGCCTTTAGTTTATGCAACTTGTCTAATACTACGTTATCCCTAACCTCAATTTCCGCTAAATAATCTTGAGCATTGGACATGCCCTCTGGCCGAATAAAGACCCGCTCTAAGGTAAAATTCTCAACAAAGTAACCGTTTAAGGTGTCCGCAATATCCTTGTTATTATATTGCAGCGATCCATTTTTATTCTTTATGCACTTAACCTGCTCTTTGACTTTCCTTTTTCTACTACAGTACTGAAAGAAGCGCTTAGGGTTAGTTTTTGCCCCCTCTGCAATTTGTCTTTCATACAGTCTTCTAGCATTCCTCAGCTCTTTTTTGACCACAGCCCGCATTTTACAGTATTCGGCCTTAGCAATCTCATTGTTATCCTCTATGTACATCTTATAAAGATTCCTCTTTTCCTTCAAACTCCTACGAATAGCTGCGGTCGTCCACTGAGGATTCTGCTTTTTCAGCTTACTTTTGGACACCTTTGGAATGAATTTGCATTGTGAATCAAGTAAAACCCCCTTAAATCTTTCCCACATCTCAGTTACAGACTCACAGTCCAGGAGTGTCTCCCATTTTATTTCACTTAGATATGAGCGCATCCTGTCAAAGTTTACTCGCCTAAAATTGAAAATTTTTGTTTTTGAATACACCTTTTTAACTTCCCATGAAACCTCAAAATTAATAGTAGAGTGATCACTTGTCCCAAGTGGCTCCCGTACCTCAACATTGCTAATTCTATCTAGGTCATTACAGAGCACTAAGTCTAAAATTGCCTTCTCTCTTGTAGGTTTATTAACATACTGCACCAAAAAATTATCATTTATGACATCTAGAAATTCTTCCTCCCCCCTTCCCTGTCCTTTCACCTTTTCCCAATCAATACCAGGATAATTTAAGTCTCCCATAATAATAGTCCCCCCTCCTCTACAAGCTTGTGTAATCCTCTTAAAGAACATTTCATTGACTGTACTGTCCAAAGCTGGTGGTTGATAGCATACTCCTATGTTTAAACCAGTCTCGTGTTTGCCAGTGAGCCTGACCCAGATATCTTCGCAGGGCAAGGAATGTTCAATTTCAGGAATTTCCTGCACATTTATGTGTTCGTTCACATAGAGTGCTTCACCCCCTCCTCGCCTATTGCATCTATCCTTCCTAAAGAGCTTATAACCTTCTACATTATATTCATCTCCATCCTCTTCACTAAGCCATGTCTCTGTAATCCTAACTATGTCATAGCCTTCACTAATCATAACGGCCTCAAGTTCTCAAAATTTATTTTTAATGCTTCTTGCATTTAGATAAAAACATTTCAGGTTATCACGAACGCTCTTCCCCTTCGATTTCCCATGTGCCCGCTGCTCAAAGCCCTCACCACGCTTTTTTTTTGCTTTAAAAAATATCATCAATAGTGCATGTAACGCTGTCAGCTTCCATCAGGGCAGTCTGCATTTCCCTCTGTATAACACTCTCTAACCTCCCTGCCCCCCAAGTCCCTAGTTTAAATAACTCTCTGCTACCCTCAACATACGCTGACCCAGTGCAAAGGTACCCCCTCGGTTCAGGTGTAGCCCATCCGGCTTGAACAGGTCACCCTGTCCCAGAAGTAGTTCCAGTGCCCCATAAACCTATACCCCTCTTTCCTACACCAGGTTTGTAGCCACGTGTTAAACCTCCAGATAAAATTCTGCTTCCCTCTGCTTGCACGTGGTACCGGTAGAATCCTAGAGAACACTACCGTGGAGGATCTGCTCCTAAGCTTTTCAGCTAATTCAACAAATTTGCTTTGCAGAACCTCAAACCTACCCTTACCTATGTCATTAGTCCCAACATGGACCATGACAATTGGATCCCTCCCGCTCTGGCCAGGAGCTTGTCCGCCTGCGCTCCAGGAGGTCTCCTACTTGGGCACCAGGCAGGCAACACACCGTCTGTGAGACTCCTTGTCGCGAACAGACTAAACTGTCTATTCCTTGAAGTATTTAGTCCCCCACTATCAATAATTCTCTTTTCTGAGGGGTAGAGGCCAACAGGGTGCCATGCTGCTCATCAGTCCCCTCACTCTCAGGGTCAGGGGCCAATTCGAGTTCCTGCAAGGGCCGGAATCGGTTGGACACCTCAACCACTGGAGGAGCTGTCGCTGTCACGGCGTGCACGCCCTTTCCTGCGCTTGACGTCCTACCGTCACCCAACTTTCTCTCCTGCCTGCTCTAGGGTCCCCACACCACCCTGCTTTGGCGTACAAACCATTTCTCTAAACGACATACTACTCAGTTCCTCTAGGAACTCTACTGATTCTGAACTATGTCGGTGCGCCAACTGGCCCTGAAGATCAAGGATCTTGCTCTCCAGATGCTCAATTAGCTGGCACCGGTGACAGACAAACCCACCCTGGAAATCTCTTTCCAAAAGTGCGATCATCCTGCAACCATCACATAGTTTTGGCCACATTTTGAACCCCCTACCTAATGACCTCGCTCACCCTAGATAACAAAGAAAATTACTAATGCCGAGACAGAAGCTCAGGAACCACAATTTATTTATTTATTAACCTGAGAAGCCCTAAGCAGCAGTCACAATAGAAACCGTGGGGAAACTATGTGAATGGATTATAAGCCTCTTTTAACAGGGGCTTAGTGTCAGTTAACAGAAATGAAATACCAAATTGAGAAACTCTATCGATAATAAGCACTCCTAATAAGCCAACTTGAATTTATCTAGTCCTGGTACTATTAATATACTAACCTAAAAATATCACAGGGCTTAGCTGAGAACCCAGATAAAAAAGACTGGCTACTACGCCCAGGAGAAAAACGGAGGAGGAGGAGGCGGAGCACTCGGTAAAGCTTTCGTTTAAATTCCAACCAAACCAAATGGACGACTAAAGTGACTGCTGCCCTACTAACTAAATACTAAATCTCAGATCCCCAGCCAAAAATGCAAACAGTAACTATCTAGCTAGCTAGCCACAAATACAACCAAGGGTAACCGAGATAAGAGTAAAGCCTCGGTTCCTTTAATTAAAACGGACTTAATAAACAAGTCGTTTACTTAGTGAGCGAACTATACACGGTACCTCCCCCAACAAGCTGTCGCTGAGCACTCAAACAAGCAGTTAAACTTTAATCAGCTGATCAAGGCACCGCAACCGGAGGAAAATACAAACATAACGTAATTTGCAATGTGTTTAATCAGAAGAGCCCTTCGATGATAATAAAATGCGAAAAAGACAAAAACCCGGTTCGGCGTTAATATTCAAGCTTGGCAATGTGTTTATCTTGGTAATGCGGTCAGGATAGAGAACGAAGGGACTAAAAACCCGGTGAACGTCAATATTTATTGGCTAGAAGACTGTATGAAAGGCAAGCGACCAAGTATGAAACCAAACCGGGTTATAGTTAGATATCCCGTAATTTGATATATTCTTGGCGTTGAGAGCTTACTAAGGTTAGATTAGCTAAATCAGCTACAGAAAAACCAGGCGACAGTGTACCTCAGTCCTTGAAAACAACTCTGTTTTTACTTTGTATAGCACACAATTCACTTAGACAATTATTTAGCGTTTAATTTATTCTTTAAATTTAGCGTTTAAATTTATTTTACTTTACCTTACTTTGCTCCCGGAGACTGAAACCCCCAAAAAAAAACCCCAAAAAACCCCGTCGCCTTTTGTTTGACCAGATTAGCGACTTAATTTGGCTGTTTGCTCACCGAGTTGTTACAGGGGAAAAAGGGGAAAAAAAGAAGGAGGAAGATTCTCCCTGCCCCTAATGCGACAAAGGTTATACCTTTTGGGAGCAAATTATCTAATCTCTAATACTGTTTGAGCGTTAACAGATGAATTATTTTCAGAAAACTCCGTTTAGACAAGAGTAAATCTTCAGCTTAGATCCCACACGTCTTCCTCTGTCTCAACTCAAGCAGAATGAACACCAACGAACAGCGCTACAGCACGGCCAAGAGGTCCTTTGCAATGCCTGTTTGTCATTTTTAAGGAGAGATTCTCGGATGGTGGGTGGAGTAAGTCTGATATTGATGTGAGACATCAGGGCTCCCTGCCTCCTAGCCAAGCAGCCATGAAAAACACATTCCCAGCCTGACTCACTGACTTCTAGTTGTGATGTTGTAACGGCTTTATAATGACATTCTAACACCGACATACGTTGTGTGTATTGACATACTCACACATATATACTATCAAAATGATGATCTACACCTACAAGACATCTGACAAGAGACAATTTGATGATGGCATTTAAATGTGTTCTGCATTGATCTGGAGAATAGCTGCGGAAGTACAAAATCAGGATCATTGAACTGAAGATGGAAGATCTCGGGAAGACCTCTGCCATGTGCTGAATTGTAGTTATTGTTCAGTCATGAGCTTCAGCTTCCAGATTTCATGGTCAACTTGGAATGATTGCGATTGCAAAAATTAGGTCAACTTGTCTGACCTGTATGTCCCAAGAAAGTTCAGTCTGTGTGAATTAGATGACCCTGGCATTAGTAGCAAAGGAGTTATATTGAACAGTGATGGACAGACTGGATGGCCAAAATTGGCATTGAGTAAAAATCAGCTGAAAATAAAATGATGTATCAAGTAGCTCCAATTTGAATTTCTAATATGCAAAATGCACCATAACTGTCCTGATTCTCATCAGATTAGGAAGCAGGTAAGAGAGAAGAAGGATGAAAGTAAGGGAGAAGGTAGTAAGAGAATACGAAAGAAGAAAAGACGTGGTTTCCTACTGCGGCTGATCTGGGAGGAACTGCAGGACGAAGCAAGGCCTGATGGGATATCTTCAACATGTTATGAACACTCACCCCCTTGTCGCATCATGCATACGTTTTCTTCAAGAAGGCAATAAATATATCCCAAGCATATCGTTGTGAGCTGATATATCGCTTTGGACTGACATAGTCGCCTCCCCCCATATTCCCCGAAACCTGTTAAAGCGACCCCGGCTCGTTTATTGAATTTTCCAAAATAATTTTTTTTCATTCAAGAAATACATAAGAGAGAGAGAGAAGAATTGTTTTTTTGTAGCCTGATGTTGACTGCGGATGGCTGAATTAAGCTAACAGAGTAATTGCTGAAACTCTCATATTTGCCAAAAAGAATATTTCAGTTATAAATATCTATAAAATGCAAATTATATCACTGTTGTAATGGTTTCGTGTAATTTGTGGTTATGGACTGATGAACCCAGGTCACATTGCAACTGCCTGTAGAGACACACAGGCAGACATAGCTGTAAACATTCAGACTGTCATTTCACCCTCACTGTCTGAGCCTCTGAGGTGTGAAAAGATTGAGCAGGTAGAACAAAACCTAATCATTTCTAATCATACATATTATCAAGATGTACACCATATTTCAATGTATGTGAATAAACATATAATAGAGGATAGTGGCACAATGTCTGATTAGCAAGGGGGGAGGTTGCTAGAACATCTTGAACCTCAGGTCAGTTGTCATTTAGCAATGCAAGAAGGTACATCTGGAGCACAGACATGATCAGTCAAAAACTGAATATGGACTGTGGAGACATCAATGGATTTTCATCATTGGATTCTGTCAAGTATATTCATCATGGGCATTTCAAAATGGATGTTATATCTCACAGTAACTTGCAGTGATTTACATTACTGATTGATAGCACAATGTTGTGGGCTGACATATCGTAGCCCCCATATTCCCCGAAACCCATTAGTACAACCCCGGCAGCATTATTGACTTTTCCAAATATTTTCTTTGTAATTCAATAAATGTACAATGATATAGAATAAAACTTGACACAGCAGTACCTATCATAAATGAAGATGATGTAAGTAAATATAATGTCAAGAAAGAACTGAAGTAGATGGTAAGTAAATAAATTGTAAATAAATGATAATAACAACTTAGAACGTAAATATTTGCAGCTTAGGGTTAACGTATGCAGCAATTGGTGAAACTCTCATATTTGCCAAAAAGCAATATTTCAGTAATATCTATAAAATTCATAATATTATTGTTCCCCCACCCCCACAAAAAAGTCCCCACGCATATCCTCAACCAGCCCCCCAATTCATTTGACACAGTCAAGAGGAAGGCAATTAATGGAAAGAGAAGATTTTAGAAACATGCAGAAGCTTCACTACTGGGGATTTCTGACAGAAGAGTGTTTTAGAAATATATATCAAAAATACTAAGCAAGGTCCAATACAAATTGACCGTTTTCCGTTTTGGTCAAATCTTGACAACTTTATCATCAGTACATTTTGCATTTCCATCAGTACTGGCCACAATGAACATCTAACCTAACTTACCATGGAGAATGTCTCTTGTTTTGTTCCAACAAGATTGTATAGCTGTCACACCAATACACATTTATACGTTCATCCAACTGATAAAGCTTCGCAAGGGGTTGCATAAAACAAAAGCCTACCATAGTGTAGATAGATGGACATGATTAGTTTGTTCTGTCATCATGTCAGAAATTGAACCGTTATACTGATCACATGGTGATATCTGCTAGTGCAACAAACTTATATTTATACATTCTGGCTACTGATGAAAATCCGCCAGCCCACTATAATAGCTAAAGTCAACTACAACAAACACAAGTTATTTTGCAAAATCTAATTCCATTCAGTTGTAATTGAACACTGGTCAAAACTGTAAAATTCATGAAATTTACATCTGGTGTTGGTCGCCTTGGTAGATCACCCCTGCAAAAAAGATAAATACAATATTAGCTACATAAAGGAATTGACACCACATACTGCCTGACAAGATATTGATGGTATTCCACCAACCCTCAGTAGTTTTTGATTGCACAAAATCAATGCCTGTCATGACCTGACAAGACACTGATGAAATTCCATCAACCCTATGTAGTTTGTTATTATGGAAGATAAAAACTGAGCATTTTCTGAATGACACTGATCTGATTCCGTTGATGCTCATTGGTTGGTCACAAAAAAAAAAATACCAAAACCAAGTAATACCTAACAAGACACTGATTGAATTTCATGTAACAACCCTAAGTATTTGGGCTTTGACAAAAACTGTCACCAAGCAGCACCAGACATGACAAGATAATTCCAAAACCCCCAGTGGGATGTTAGTGAACATGACCAAAACAAAGCAAAAAATCTATCATAACAATGTACTAGACAAGACACTTATAGAATTCCATCAAGCTGCAGCAGTTTCTGTCAATAAAGAAGACTACTATAAAACGCTGCTGGACTAGGCACTGATGGAATTCCATCAACCCTCAGTAGCAACACCATGGACATTCTGGCAGGACTTTGATGAATTTCCGTCAACCCTCAGTGGCTAAAACTGGCTATGGTGAGGAGATGACCATTACATCTTATAGAGATGGTGGTATAAGATGGACAATTTAGGCACTGATGAAATTCCATTAACCCTCAGTAGCAGCACCAAGGACTTTCTGGCAGGACATTGATGAATTTCCATCAACCCATAGTGGCTTTGGTCACGAGATGCCCATTACATCTTACAGAGATGCTGGCATACGATTGACAAGGCACTGATGAAATTCCATCAACCCTTAGTAGCAACACCAAGGGCTTTCTGGCAGGACATTGATGGATTTCCGTCAACCCTGGCTATGTCCAGGAGATGCCCATTGCATCCTCTAGAGATGCTGACATACGATGGATAAAGCACTGATGAAATTCTACCAACCCTCAGTAGCAACACCAATGATTTTCTGGCAGGACGTTGATGGATTTCCATCAAACCTCAGTGGCTATGGGCAGATGCCCATCTTCTAGAGTTACACCTTCTAACACACAAAGAATTTAGATCCTAGCAATTTCCATTTACAAGTTATAAAATATTTTTTGGCTGAATCCTTACATTTTTGTAAGTCTAGACCTGAACAATCACAAGTCTGCTTAACATTGGGTCGACACAATAAAAGGTTTAGAAGCTGTACCAATCACAAAGGAGAAAACATTTAACTTTGAAATTTGTAAAGCTTAATTGGCCTTTGACCTTGAGAATTGGTCAAGGAAAAAAATCCATATATGGTTGAAATTTCCTAACTCTTGACTTGCTAAGTAGCAATTTTGCTGAAGATCAGATGGAATTAGGGGTCAGAAAGAAAATAATGGAAGCAAATACAAGAGCTTTCACCACAGGGGAATGCTAATTATTTAGTTTGAAGGCTGAAGTCACCCTAGCAACCCTTGAGTTGAGTGAGTACCAGGCTACAGTATTGCTAATTATAGGTACCACAAAGACATGCCAATTAGAGATTGTAGAAGGTGCAATAGGACACCCAGTGTCACTGGCCATCTCCTGTAGAACTTGTCCAAGTCATAGTAACATGAAACTCTCTATACCCTGTACATATTGCAAAAACATGCCTGATAAATTTGTTCACTCTCTCCCATGGGGTGCTGCTGTCATTAATTATAGAATGTCAATAGAATTAGCAATCATTACAAAAGGTCATTGCAAGTAACTCACAAATGTTGGAAAATATGACATCTATATTCTAAACAGTGCCATGGTGCAGCAAATTGCACAATAATGGCTTACCCAGGTCTATGAATGTAATGTGCCCTCCTCACTGTGCTCCTAGAGTCACTGATTTTGTGTCTCATTTTGCAATCCATGTCCCCAGTTCCCTGAGTGCAATTCAGTAGCAAGCAGTGACAAAACTTCAAGCAGTTGCACTTGAATGCGTGACAACATTATGATCATGCCATGAGACATAAGATGGTTGTCTGTGCGCTCAGGTGTTCAGCAGCGACAGCACTGGGGGGAGGGGTGTGTGGGTGAGGGTGAGGGGGGTGGCCAGAGGGGGGGGGGGGGCAGAGAGGAGTGGACTGATGATTTTCAGTTATTTAAATATCCAATAGCCATGTATTTGAATACCATGTTAGCTAAAATGTGAAAAGGTTGAATAGATTATTCAAGAACAGCAATGTCTGTTTCACTTGTGACTTTGATCTAAATGCACTGAAACTGATATATAATTGCTTTTTGGGTGCATTCTATATTAACAATTATTTTATTAAATATAACATGAGCACAAAACATGGTATCATGATACCAATCATACAGCTGCAAATTAGTCTATTTAAGGACTTACTGGGCCTGTACAAGTTGTATTACAAATTCATGTTTAATTACATTTTATTTTATAGAAGTGCAAGTAAGAAATAATATTCACAATTCTTTGAGACATCAGGCAAGATTAGATAAAGAAGACACTTCACATTAGACTGAGACCTAGCACCCTAGAGGACAGTGTCTACTAGGTTAATTACTGGTGGCATCATATTGCACTGATAAGGAAGGGTGATAAGAGTTCCCCAGCAGCCCCAGCAATGCACCCTGAAATCTGCTTGTAGCTGCTTGTTCACCCAAACCTACCATGACATGTGAAACACTCTGCCCTGTGTGCCCCACAGCTATGCTGCAGTGATTTCTGTATCAAATACTTATATCTCATCTCAGATAATTCAAATTACTAAACACTAAATGAAAGATGTATAGATGTGGGGGTAAATTTATTTTTCACGTTTTCACATATGAAATTAAAAATTGTTAATCTACTTGCATGGATGCATGATTTTATAAGAAACATTCATATTGATAAAGTATATATATATATATATATACCTTTATTTGTATTGAGTGGTTTTGAAGGGTTAACCAAGGACTTCTTTGTAAAAAGTGAAAGACTTCAGGGATTCAAACTCAGGCTGACAGTTGTCACTGGTTTCCAAAGCAGTGTGCTACCCCACTAAGCTACTGGCACAACTGCTCCATAACAGGCAAAATTAGGGTGTTACTAAAAATAGCCTGCCTCTCATGAATGCTGGCGCCACCACTGCAGTGGCCCTGGCCAGCTGTGGGTGTGTACCAGTGCACAGCACATTCACCACTGGTCACTGTGCCAATTAGGCCAGCGTATGTATATCAGTATAAATCAGCATCAGGGACATGTCAATGCATTTTTCAAGTATAAACTGAGTCTGATGGGGAATATCCCCACCAGCCCTATTAAATTCAAATCCAGTGAAAGTAATCCCTAGGAAGTAGTTTTCCCCACCAGTAAATATTTATTTATATAATTTATATATTTTACAGGAACAGAACTTTGCTGACACAAAACTCCATCAAGGGCCTTTGTGCTTTGTATGAATGTTTGTCACAGTTCGTGTGTAAAACTGTATTCTTCATATTCATATAACAGACATAGATGAATATACATAGTGACTTCATTCACTGTGATGTTGTACAGGCAATAATGAAAATGCTGCACATTAAATTTTGATTCTCACTTTCCCTGACTGCATTCCTAATATTCTGGCTCGAAATGTATTTTTGGTATTCGAGGTTTGTTCTGTGCGAATTCTTGAGCATTCTAACTATATTCTGTGGATATTCCGTTTACATTTGAGGTGAATTCGAAGAACTGGTTCTGCTTGATTCTTACTTATTCGAGCTAAGTGTGACTGGGGTATTAATAAGATCAGGGACAAACCTGTCACAATGAGATGGCCTCCAGTCAATGTGCTCACATCAGTCTGAGCTTCTGGCTGTGACTGGGAGTAGCACCTGTGTCTCATTCACCCTGTAGAGTCCCGCAGCATGCTCTGTCTGCAGCCATTCCAGGAGTTTCTTTGGTCTGGGAAGGCTTGGTTCCTTGGTTCCTTGGTTCCTTGGAAGGCTCAGCAGCGCAGAATAACACCTGATCTCCATCATACCATCTCAGTGTTGTGCGAGAGCCATACGAGGCCTGACTCTGGGTAGACTTGAAGTGAAGATACAGCACGACCACCAACACAAATACTTTAATTCTGATAGGACACTTTGTCAAAGAGAATATTTATTGAAAGCATACAAGCATACATTGAGTTTAGCGGTATGGCTCTGTTCGAGACATCCCTGCCCATCCAGCGTGGAACTGAAGGCAGGGAGCTGCAATTAACCCCCCTTCCATTGAACAGAGCCTATAGCAAAAATGACCTCAAAAAGAAGAGACATTGTTATTGAACGACAGTTTAGTCATAAGAGAACAGGATTACAGAATGCTTAAAATGGACGGGAGGAGCTGGGGAGGAGGAGGGATGTTAAGCGTACGTGCTGCGGAGCCGCTTCTCAGAATAAGAGGTAAACTAGCATATTATCAATCAAGCAATCATGTGACAGCAGATCAGATGACATTCATGAGCACTCAGGTGATTCTCCAGCACGAGAAGCAACTCCTATAAGTTAGCAAGCTTGACTCCGTGCCTATCAGAATTTACGTCAAGCTCCATTTGTCTGCATCTTGAAAGAAAAAAAAGTAGTTCTTTAAGCAAACACTAAATTATCAGCAATACTCAAATAAGTTGCACTAAACTGATAATGTACAAGACAAAAATCATGAACATGACATTGTTATATATGTTGCTCTTATAATGAAATTATCTTTTTTTTTGTTTGTGACACAAGAAGTATGGTATAATTGTTCTGATATGCATGACAAAATGTTCTTACCTTTTGAAGAATTCGCACCAGGCGTGCCAATCTTTATGTGAAACTGAAGATGGCACTATAGATTTGAATGATATGTCCAGACACTGAAGTTGTCATTAGCATAATATATGCCAGGATCTGGACTACTGTATGACAACTCCGGAGTTTGAGTTTCTCTGGAATATAGAACTTCCTCAATATAGAACTTGCAGTCGATCACAGGAATAGCAAGTACCCTAGCAACTAGAAGCTAACAGAGAAGATTCTGAAGGGTTCGTGTCATGGGACCCAACAGCTTCAATCACATGACCAAGCAGCGCAGTTGTGCACCTTCAGGCCAGGGACTTAACCACAGGGGAAAATAACATTATCATATCAGTGAATGAATACAACCAATTGTCGCAATTTTAAACAAAGGAAAACAAAGTATGATTTTTTTTTAATACAAAGAAATTTATTGGAAGAATTACATACAAAAACTGTAACATCAAACATGAAATATACATACATATCTAATGCTATTGTACAGTATTGCAGAGATAATAACAATGTCTTGTCTTTCAGTGTCATGATATCCTCCCTTTGTCTGTACATTGTCATGCTTTGTTTAGTGAATCGATGTTGATTGTGACTTTGGAATTGCCCAACAACAATGGGTTTGTTAAACTTAGCGCCAAAAGTAAAATATTTGCAGTTTTTTTGAAAATTAACTCATTAATACAGAAATAAAAAATGCTGGTATAACAAGTGATGTTTTGAAAAATCCCGACAGCATACTGTATTAAAAATTAACAACGAATCATTTTAAGGAAAATCAGCAAAATATTTTCATAAACACCCAATTATCCTGATTTTGAAGTCACTATTGAAACAATGGGCTTTTATGTTGTGGTTAAAAAATATAAAAGTGTAGGCATAAAATATTGCATGTTGTCTTTTGAAGGTACTCATTTAAATTTTGTATGAGTTGTTAGGAATTGTTTTGATATAGTGAATGATGTAAGTTTTATGCCAATAACTTAAAGATATATCCTAATGATTTTGTTCCAGAAAAACTGCAGATATTTCACTTTTGGCATTGAGTTTAGAACACTATTGTTTTGCAGAGTAGTATATTTTGACTGTTTTTATATCAGATTGTTCAAAAAGTAAACATGTTCATGACCATGCACCCCCAAATCTTTTATAAGTAATCTTGCGAATTGTTAGGCAATATCTGTAGGATATTATGTGGCAGTGTCTGAAAAATCAAAATATTGAAATAAGAAAATAAGAAAAGCAAAACATTCCTTTTTATTGCTAATTTGTCTAACACAAAATAAAGTGTTCAGCTAATTCAGTAAAGTTATGAACTTTGGGCATAATTGTGTGTAGTCTGAATTGAATGCTTTGCAGCATTTTAACTTTGTATAGTTCGGCTGTGCTGATCTTTACAAACAATAATGACAACAGACATTGGTATGTGTGAAGTTTAATGGGCTTTATGCTATATTTCAGAAAGAAACATATATCAAAATTGTTTTTTTTTTTTTTTTTTTTTAATTCTTATTGTATTGTCACTGCTTCACTGACATCCAACATACTCTCATGAATATAATTATGGTGGCCAATGTTTTCTACCTGATGTCACCATGTTGACAGCAAAGAACACACATTTTTTGATTATCAATTCTACCCTTACCATAAAAATGAAACCAAAGTTTTATCATTTGATGTAGTCGAATTACAGTAAATTGCAATAGAACACAAGACATGGTCACTGTGTTTTTAAAGTTATTACTTTTACCGAGCAGTAAATATACTTACGAAGTTTATAATTTATCAGAAAGAGATCTTCCAATATATAATTCTATTTTAAGTATCTTTGTGTCACACAAACATGCTCATGCCCGGTGGAATGGGTTGCGTCTAACATTTGTATCGCATATTACTCGTTGCCATAAAACATCACTTCTCACTGGGAGACTTTGAATCCATAGAATGAAAATGTACCAAGCTTACATTTGCCACGATTTTCGTTTTTGTAAATAGGCCTACATATAAGTATACATATATTTGTATCAGATTATATATAACTTATTCGAACACAACTGTATAAATCTACATGACAAATAAGTATATCAACAATAGACGATTCTATTGCAATAGCCCATTCCAGAGAAACTCTGCTCACTGGCGCTTTGCAAAGAGAATTACTCATAACACTTGGAAAATAGATGTGTTTTCAAGCCCTTCTTGAATGCATTAAGACTTGGTTTCTTCCTAAGCTCCTCTGGAAGGTCATTCCATAGTTTAGGAGCTGTTCTCGCATACGCTCTGTCAGCAAGTTTATTTGATGAGGTACTATGCGGAATTTCAAGTATTGTTTTCTGGTTACTTCTTTTAATTTTAAAAGTTGCAGGCACTCTTCCTCTGCCGAATAAGCTTTGTCATATAGCCTGGTGCTTGATTGTTGATTGTTTTCCAAGTCATTGTCAGAAGTTTGAACTGAATTCTGGCTGAGATTGGTAATTAATGCAGGTACTTTCTATACTTTGTGATGCTTTCATACTTTCCTACTTTTTCAATGAGTCTCACTGCTGAGTTTTGAGCAACCTGCAACTTATTTTCTAGTTTCTTTGAGATACCTGTCAAGAGACCACTGCCATAGTCAAAGTGTGGAGTTACCAGAGAATTGAATCAATAAAAACTCAGTTTTGTCTCCATTATTGCAGAGCTTGTTCTGATGTAGAAATGTTCTTATATCATCAATACATTTTTCCATTGTATCTTTGGCATTGTACTGATTCCTTAAGGGATCTGGTTTGAAAGAAAGGATAAGTCGCGTGTCATCTGCATATTTCTCATCAATAATTCCATATTTTCTGGCAATGTCGCTCACTGGTGCAGTGTAAGAGTTGAATAGTATTGGTCCAAGCTTTGAGCCTTGGGACACGCCACATAGTTCTAAGTGGTTTTAGTTCAGATATTGACTCTTCTATAGCCTCTGACTGTGATCTTTCACTTATGTAGGATTTGAACTATTTGAGAGCTGTTCCAAAGATACCATATCTGGTTCTTAATCTGTTGATTAAAATATTGTGATCAATTGTGTCAAAAGCTGCTGAAAGGTCTAGTAGTGTCATCATAACAACTTCACTCTTTCCTAAACTTTCCATTATGTCATTGTGTATTTTAATTAGGAGTGTTTCGGTGCTATGATGTTTCTTGTAGGCTGACTGCTTTCTGTCTGTGAAGTCATTTGCGACTAAGCGCTCTGTGTTTTGCAATATCACTGCGCTTTCTATCAATTTGCCAAGGAAAGTTAGATTTGAAACCGGTCTATAATTTTTTAATTCAAGTTCTAATCCCAGTTTCTTCAATAATGGTTTGATGAGTGCATGTTTCAGTTTTTGGGGCATCTCTCCTAGTGTTACGGAAACATTTATAATTTCTGTAACTAAAGGCAGGATTTCTTACAATACATTGCTTAGCTAACTGAGTTGGCCATGGATCTAGTTTACAGTGTTTGGTTGGCATGTCCAAGATAAGTCTCCTGACCTCAGTTGGTGTAAGGCGTCTAAAATGTGAGAGTAGAGGAGGTGCATGTTGAGGTTCACTGGTTGAATGACCAGGTTGGTTTACACAGATAGCTGACTGGAATTTCTGACGTATTTTGGTAATTTTGTCATCAAAATAGGCTATAAATTCATCTGCTAGGTCCTTTGCATGTTGTGGACTGGAAGTGGTGATTCTTGCTTTCTGTTTAGACTCTCATTGATGACTTTGAACATGGTTTTGCGGTTGTTTTTATTTGCTTCAATCTTATCAGCCAAATCTCTGGTCCTCACATCATTGAGTAATGTGTTATAAACATTTCGTTTTTCTTTGTAGAACTCCAAATCAGTCGGTCTTTTTGTTTTTCCCCATCTTTTTTCAGCTTTCCTCTTTTCAATTTTGGCAGTTTTGATTTCTGCATTTTTCCATGGTATTGGTGTTCTCAACATAATTACTTTGTCCATTTCAGGGGCATGTTTGTCCAAAATTTTGTTCACAGAGCAGTATGCATCCACCAGGTCATTCAGGTGCTTGGAAGTCAGATGTTTAGGACAAAATGATGGAAGAGATGCTTTAATATCTTCCTTGAAATCATTTATGTTGACACTTTTTGTTTGTCGAAACCTTATTCTCTTTTTATTGGGTGGCTTGGTTTTGACAAGCAGCTTAAACAAGATACATTGATGATCAGAATTTAGTTCGCTCACAACAATGTCAGAGATTGGTGCAGGGGCATAGTGTCTGTCGCGGGTTATTACCAAGTCTAGAGTGTTCCCTCCTTCATGCGTAGCCTCGGATACATGCTGAGTCAAGCCAAACATGTCAAGAATCTCTAGTCCAATAGGCCATTGCAGAATTTTACTGAAATGACATATTTATCACTTTTCTTTATTTCTGCCTTCTTAACACGTGTTATTTATAGCTTCACCAAGAAGTATAGTTTTTACAGACAGTATATATACTCAATCTCTCATTCATTCAGTTTTTGTTAATTCATGGAGAAATATTCAATGCATTTCTGCACCATTATTATTGAAAGGATTCAGACGAAGCGTTGCGAAATGTAATGTTTGCTCCTGAAACCGATTTAATTTATTTATGTGGATAACGTTTTATACGTGTAGGGTACATGGAACCCCGAGAATGTGTTGTGATTCATATCTGGCACTTCTAATGCAGCACTTCAGATTCTTCAGGGGTATTTTTGTTAAATCCTCTGTGAAAACAAATGGTATTAGAACTGTTTGAATATGAATCATAATGTGTAGAGCATAAATGAAAGTGAAATATTGTCACCACACAAGATAAGTTTAGGCGATGGGCTGATATTAGTACATCGTGTAATAGGTACACCAGGAGGGCTATTTCAATTATTTGAACACATTTTTCTAAATGACAACAACAAAGGAAAGAATAAACTATTGAGTCAGATTGAGAAAAATTTGTCCTCTATATATGGTACAAAAATAGCCTACTCTCAGTGTTATATTCTCTGTGCTTTTATTGAAAAGTGGTAGTATTTCTGAAGAAGGAAATGGGAGATATTTTGGGCGCCACCGTGTGGATTTGCAAGACTCTCCTCATACAGGTCCTCCTATGGACACCTGGGGTCAACACTATACAGTACTTTACTTTTTTCTATCAATATATCATGCTATGTTTATATTTTACTTTTTTTTATTTGTCTCTCTTTTTAACATAATATCACTGAGATGCACTTTTTTTCTCACAAGTTACACATTTTACTATTTTTTAATATAGTTTGCATGCAAACAAAAGTAATACAGAATATTCAGATAAAGAAGTAAAAAAGAAAGACAAAACAACCGTTTTGTTGCTAATTTATCTTACACAAAATAAATCGTTCAGCTGATTCAAAAAGATTTCTTGATTTTGGCAACAATACCATTTCTCCAGCTTTAATTTGTGTTATCTCAATATAAAGAAACATGTCTGCAAGTTTTGGATTTAACTGCACACAATGCTTTGCAGCATTAAATTTATAGATTGTCTGAACTGATCTTTACTTACAATAGCATAATAAGAAAAACACACATTTGTATGCATGAGGTTTAATGGGCTTTATGCAAAATTGTAATATTATTTCTTTATTTCTATTGTATAGTTAACTTCATTGACACATCTTACATGCTGTCACAAAAAAAAAAAAAAAAAAAAAAAAAGTTTGTAATTTACCCACAACAAATAATTTTCGATAACGATCAATTGTAAGTATCTTACGTGCCAGGTGGAAGGAGTTGTGTTTTACATTTGCATCACACAGTCCTTGTTGCCGTGAAATATCTCTTCTCACTGGGAGACGTGGGTATATAGAATACATACATATATTTGTAAAAGATTGATATGACGTATTCGAACACAACTCTACATAGAGCATAAGTATATTAACAATAGATGATTCAAATTAAATCTTTACACAGTATGAATGATTAAAAATGATTTGGCAAAGACACAAAGTTGTTGAAGGTCATAGTCAAAAGGATGAAACCTCCTACTTATCTGCATTTTTGGCAAATTTTCACGAGAAGAACAAAACTGAATGTCAGAAACACCCCTGCACATATCTTTTTTTAAAGATTTTTTTTTTGGAATTTTTCCTTTATTTGATAGTTATACAGTGTAGAGAGACAGGAAGGTTGGGGAAGACATGCAGCAAATGACCTGAGCCGGAATCGAACCCAGGTCGCTGCCTTTATGGTATGCGCGCTTAGACCGATGAGCCACCGGGGCACCCATGCACATATCTTTTAATAACCTTGAAGCATGAACAGCTTTTTGAATGCACTTTTATCTTTTTGGATTTTGTCTTATGCGAAATTATTCTGATCAGGAGTTTTTGTCAATAACTTCGTTGCAGATAGTAGAATTTGTCGTATCAGTGAAAACCTCTTTTAAGGCAATCACAGGCAGCTCTAAAAACACGTAAAACCACTTTTAATAACCCTGTCCAAGACACCAGTCCTGAGAGTTTAATTTTTAGCAAATTTAATGTCACACACAGAAAAAACTACAAGTGCTTATGGAAATTGAGCTTTATTCATGACCTTACAAACCTACGCTATAAAGATACTTATCTACCATCAAATCTAACCTAAATCTAAGAAGACATACTTAACTTTGCACTGACATGAATGATGTGTGGTACTACCGTTAGGTGTCACCACCTGCAACCCTAGTGTTTTACTGCAGTGACAACCAATTTTAGCAAATTTAATGTCACACACAGAAAAAACTGCAAGTGCTTATGGAAAGTGAGCTTAATAAAGACGTAATACAAAGATTAGACAATAATAAAAAGGAAGACACATGGCATAATATGTAAAGAAACTACAGATATAACAGAACCTCAACTATAGGCTTATTACACCTTTAAAACATCATCATTAAATGTAGAAACAGGTTTGGAGAGTACATAATGAGACTCAAAGACCTCCTGAGAGGCCCAATGGCCAACTTGGCAAACAACGTCAGGATTGATGTTAGCCTCAATGGCAGTAGTAGCCCCTGTGGGACAGAAATTTTTGGCACTGTAGCCTTGACCACTTAAACCATCCAATGTGATGGCTTCCTCCAGAATGGTGGCCACTGTGGAACTACTGATGGCTCGGAAAGGTCTGACTAGTGTGAGAAATTAAGGTGAAGGCGTAGCAACTCGACATTGCTTAGTACGGTCAATGTAAAATCTCAGACATGACACTGGATCAAACTTTGGAAATGATGATGGCTGGATAACCACTCTAAAGCCATCCCTGTGATAATCATTTTTAATTCCATGAAGGTAAAGCTTCATAGAACCATCGTCAGAAAATGTCAAATGTTCCGTGGTCAGAACAAATGGGGTAGTGGTGCATGAGTCTTGATCAAACCACAAGGCATGTGGAGCAATATCTGACAGTCGTAACATGATGGCCAGAGACAACAAGGTGATGCTCTTGAGTCGTAACTGCTTCAATGTCAGTTCCAAACTGTGAGGCCAGGACTGAAAAAGGGAAGTGAAGGCCTCTACAGGCATAACTTTGGTCCGCTGTCTAGGTGTGGTTGTTGCAGATTTGATAAGACCCCACGTCATTTTTAGAAAGTCATCTGAATGAGTAGGATTATCCTGAACAGTCGCAGCACAGAAACAGGTCACTGCAGCTGATGCATTGGTCAAAACAGATGTTGGCCTAGCAGAATTGCGGGGTAAGTCACACATGAAATTCACAATGCTTTCTTGGGAAAGCAGCAATGTAGAATCCTGGAATGGGTTGCATTCAAATGGTTTTTGGAGTAGTCTATTGTACAAGTTCAATGTGTTCTTTGACCAGTGCACAAGTAAACTACAAACAGCACGGTCTGGCCAACCATTCAAAGTCAATCTATGTCTCCAGAGATTCTCCAGGCGTAGATTTTCCATTTCTTGTTTTTCCACGGTTCGGGCACCGCCCAGAGACGTAACATGGTCCCTGGACGCTTGGGCAGACAAAGTTGAGGAGCAATACAAGGTTGGGCCGGCCACCATGGAGCAATCAACGTGCCCGTAGCTCGGCATTTTCTCAACAACTGCAGTATCTTGGGAATCAGAAAAAATGGAGGATTGATGAAGTTGTTGTGTTCGTACCAATCTGCTTGAGCAAGAGCATCTATACCTGGTGATTAGGGATCGTAGTACAGGCTGTTGTACACTGGTAACTGGTGAGTCACAACTGACGCAAACCTGTCCACTGTATGTAGGCCAAAAAGCCTGTCTAAGTATTTTAACACTCTTGGGTGGAGTCGCCACTCGTAGGGGCTCATCATACGTGATCTGAAAAAGCAGAATCCTCAGTGGATGACCAAAAGTATTCATAGGATTTTGAGGGAAAAGAGGAATCTTTATAAAATGTATATACAGGATAACAATGAGAACACTAAGGCTGAATACTGTAAAATGCGGGCTGTGGTCAAAAAAGAGCTGAGGAATGCTAGAAGACTGTATGAAAAAAAAATTGCAGAGGGGGCTAAAACTAACCCTAAGCGCTTCTTGCAGTACTGTAGTAGAAAAAGGAAAGTCAAAGAGCAGGTTAAGTGCATAAAGAATAAAAATGGATCGCTGCTATATGATAACAAGGATATTGCGGATGCCTTAAACAGTTACTTTGTTGAGAATGCTACCTCAGAGTGGGTCTTTATTTGGCCAGAGGGCATGTTAAATGCTCAAGATTATTTAGCGGAAATTGAGGTTAGGGATACAAAGTATTAGACAAGTTGCATAAACTAAAGGCAGATAAGGCGGCGGGTCCTGATGGCTTATATCCTAGAGCAGGGGTCACCAACTCTGTTCCTGGAGGGCTACCATCCTGTAGGTTTCTGCTCTATCTCCAATTCAGCACACCTGATTCAACTAATTAGCCACTCAATTGCCCAGCTAGAGATCTTGTTAAGTAGCTAATTAGTTGAATCAGGTGTGCTGAACAGGAGGTAGAGCAGAAACCTACAGGATGGTAGCCCTCCAGGAACGGAGTTGGTGACCCCTGTCCTAGAGTGCTCAGGGAAGTTAGTGAGATCATCTTTAAGCCGCTATCCGCCATCTTCAGACGGTCTTTAGAAACTGGAGAAATACCAAATGATTGGAAACAGGGCGATATAATACCAATATATAAGAAAGGGGACCGTACTGAGCCAGGAAATTACAGGCCAGTCAGTTTAACTTGCATTGCATGCAAAATATTGGAATCTATCATAAAAGATGAGCTGGACTTATTTCTTGAACATAACAGTATCTTGAGGGATAGCCAACATGGTTTCCGTAAGGGAAGGTCATGCCTGACAAACCCTCTGGAATTTTTTGAAGAGGCCACCAAGACTTATGACCAGAGCAGGGCTTATGACATCATATACTTGGATTTTCAGAAAGCATTTGATACAGTACCGCATAAGAGACTAATTTTTAAAATGAGCTCCATTGGAGTTACAGGAGGTATTCTGGAGTGGATTCAAAACTGGTTACAGGACAGAACACAAAGAGTGGTGGTCAATGGTATCTCATCTGAGCTAGGTATGGTGGGGAGTGGCATCCCCCAGGGATCGGTGTTGGGACCCCTGCTGTTCCTCATCTACATTAATGACTTTGATAGGAATATTGAGAGCAGATTAGTTAAATTTGCAGATGATACTGAATTGGGGGGTTTGGCAAATAGTTTAGAGTCCACTAAAGTGATTCAGGATGATTTGGATAGAATCCAGAATTGGGCAGAAATGTGGCAAATGAAATTTAATGTAGCGAAAGGTAAAGTTGTACATGTAGGTAATAAAAACATTAGACGGGATTACTTCATGGGAGGTTTAAAACTGGAATATGCTCCACACGAGAAAGATCTGGGAGTGATTGTTGACCAAACCCTCACAGGCTCTAGCCATTGTGCCGTAGCAGTTAAAAAAGCCAATCGGATGCTGGGATACATTGCCAAAAGTATTGAGTACAAATCTAAGGAGGTGATGCTTCTTTTGTACAACACATTCGTCAGACCACATCTGGAGTATTGTGTACAGTTCTGCGGACCATACTTTAAGAAAGATATAGAGGCTCTTGAGAAAGTTCAGAGAAGAGCCACTAAGCTAATTCCAGGTATAAAATATGAAAGCTATGAGAAGAGGGTGAAGATCCTTAATCTCTTTAGTCTTAGGAAAAGGAGACTAAGGGGTGATTTGATTGAGGTCTTTAAATATGTTAAAGGGATTAACAAAGTGAATTATGTAGGATTCCTTCGACCAAGTGTTGTTAGTAGAACTCGGGGTCACAAATGGAAGTTGACCAAAGGTAAATTTAGCACTGATATTCGGAAATATTTCTTCACCCAAAGAGTAATTTCGATGTGGAATAGCTTGCCTGACCATATTGTTGAGGCAAAGACCTTGGGAGTTTTCAAGAGCAGGCTTGACTTAAAGCTTATCTGAAGGGAAATATTCACAATAGTATAAAGAAACTGGCAAGCCTAGTTGGGCTGAACAGCCTGTTCTCGCCATTCATGTTATGTTGTGTTATGTTATGTTATAGTGCATCTTCATGAACATTCTGAGATCCAGCAAGGTATTTGGCATGTAGTTTGATGTCTAGATTGTGACAAAGAACCCAAAGATTTTCCATAATGTCTAACATACTGGAACTTTGACAGTGCAGACGGTTTATGCAAGCCACAGTTGTTATGTTGTCGGTCAGAACTTGAATTGTCTTGTTGGCTATGAAATCTTGGAATGATAACAAACCATCATAGCGGCTAGCAGTTCTCTGTGGTTTGACGGAAGGACACAGATATCTGGTGTCCATAGTCCTGAAGCTTCCTTATCATCACCAACAATATGACCACCCCAAGCAAAACCACTGCTGTCCGTGGCGATCTGAAGATCAATAGTGTGAGACATTATAGGAGCTCCATTCCATGACTTAAGTGCTGAAGACCACCATGATAGTTCCTGATGGAGGTCCTCCGATATTTCTACATCTTCCTGCCAATGGATCCTGTTAGCAATACGCTTTTATGTGTGGCGCAGAAGTAGCTTGGCTGGCAAGACAGCTTTAGTCATTGATACGGCTTGACCAGCTATACGTGCTAACTGGCGTACTGTGGTGGTGCCCCTCTTTAGACACAATTTTATAGTATTTGTTAATTTTTTCACTCTTTCTGAAGTCACTTTAATCCAGGGTACACCCGATGGACCACAGCTGGAAACAATGAACCCCAGATATTTTTTTTCTTGCTTAAAGTCAAGTTCACTTTTGTCATAATTGATGAGCCATCCTAGCTCTTGAAGTACATCAAGTAACAGTTCTCTGTGATCAGTTTTACAGTGTTCATGACACATCAATAGAAAATCGTCAACATATAATACAACTCGAACAGTGTTTTCTCTCAGATATCCAAGTACAGGATGGAATATTTTGTGAAAATAATATGGACTACATCAAACCTTGTGGTAAAACACACCAACAATAACATTTTGAACGCCATCTAAACCCTAAGTACCTCTGATCATTGTAATCTACATTAACCTGGAAAAAACCATCTTCTAAATCTACAACAATCATATGATCATTGAGTTGAATGAGACTGGCTACAGAGTCAATACCTTCACTTGAAAATTTTGGACAAACAATGAAATTGTTCAAGCTTGACAAATCGTTTATAAGTCTGAAACCTTTCTTTTTCTTGGGCACACACTTGAGTGGAGAAATGCAGGTGAGTTCCTCTGGAGAACATTCACGAATAGCACCTATGTGTGATAAACGTTTAAATTCTGAATCTAGGAATATTGTTTGATCATTCGAAAAGGCGTAATTATCCAAACAATACGGTTCTGGTTCACGTTGAAGTAATGGGGATATTGGAACACCATTGACCTCCCAATCAAGCACAGTTTGTGAAGCTCCAATGCTGATCCATGGGTCTGGAGACAATACCATACTGAATGTCGAAATCACTCATCTGGAGGTGTTGTCTGAGGTTTCTGGGGAAACTGCTTGTTGTGGGTATATCTCGAGTAGGAATCCTGATAACCTTGTTGAAATCTATTGGATGGGCCAGAGCGTCCTCCACGACGACCGTTGTACTGCGAAGCACCTCGATCGGCTGGTGGTGTGGATTCAGCAGCAGCAAGGGTGACAGCAGTCTAAAGAAACTGGATATTTCTTGACGGCAAAGCTGTGGTATGTTTCTGGAAGTTTCTGTAGAGTGTGGAAGCTTTGTCCCCGAATTGACTATGGATGAGGAGATTGCTGAATTCCTCCTGGAGGTACCTGATACTAGCTAGTTGAGTCACAAACAAGTCCGTCAATAGTCCCTCGGATACAGATTCAGCTTTGTCAACAGTAGACAGGAGCTTTAATGTAGTTTCTTTATAACATCCACATCGAGACAAAATGTTGTATACGGGCAGGTCGTTTCTTTTAATGCCTGACTTGGCTTCATTCAGCCGTAGGTCCCCTGGTAGCCTGACTTTTACCAAGCTGTCTGATGCAGCTCTATACTCTTTACTTGTTGTTTGCCTGCTCTACTGTAGCTGGCTTTAAACTGCTTTTGTCGTGCGTTTTGAGATCCAAAGTCTTTTTCATCACCTTCATTATCGCCCGCAGGCGCCACGCGGTCAGTAAATCCAACACCTCTCTCTTCTCCTGGTGGCGGTGGATTTGGCTCAGCTTTGGTTAACTGCAACTTGGCTATTTTCTCTTCAATACTGCAGAAGCTGTTGGTGAGATCTTGCACTTGTGCGGATAATTCTTTGATTTTCTTGGCCTGCTCCTCTGCCATTTTTCTGTCGCGCAGGTTTGCACTGACATGAAGGACGTAAAACCACTTTTAATAACCCTGTCCAAGACGCCAGTCCTGAGAGTGTAATGTTTCAGCCCAAGTTCGGTCTAAAACAAATAGTATAATTTATTTCAAGGCATTATAATATCATGTTAAATTATTAATATTCAAACTGAAAAGCTAATGAGATATACTATTAAGAAATTTGTATATTTTTGGTGTTAAACAAGATTTCCGCAGATCATTGGAATCACAATAAGTTGTAAACTGACTTGATTGTAGATAGAAGATTTGATAAACTAGTGGATACGGGGACAGGTCGGTAGATAGCCGAAGCTTATATCAGGCCTTATCCCATGTCTGGCTACCATTGTCTAGCTGACCATATACAACGTCATTTCCCAAGGGATATATGACCAGCAACCAATCAGGCTGCTTTGAAAAATACACACATCAATTGTTTACATTTATGACGTCATCAGTTGGCACTAACTGTTTCATGCTAAACAATAGATGCAGTTGAATCTATTTTTAAATCTCAATAAAAAAAATCATTGACTGAAAAAAAAGACATGGGATAAAAAGCTCATACCATGGGTAGGTGCAGTACATCCCAGGTATACTCCCCTCGACCCCAGTATATTCCCGAAGTATATTGATTAGGGTCTCAGGAATATACTGGGGTCTCGGGGAGTATACCGGTGATGTACTGCACCTACCCATGATATAACCTCTAAATATGTCATGGAAACTTCAGTGGCTAATGTATCATAGCTGGTTTCTTCATGACAAATTTAAAGCACCATGTAGATAGCAGGTGTATTTATTCGACATCTTACAATCAGGGAAGCTTTATCAACACATGCTCCTTGGTCCATTTTACCAGATTATTTAAAGAAGTGAAAACGGACAAGAATGCAGATATAAGATTTTATCATTAGGCAAACGATATCGATATTTCACACTGGGTTCCAAACGAGAGAAAAAAAAAAAAAGTACACGTGTAGCCAGTGACGTCTTCATTACAAGTCCCTCCGTTCTGACATGGGTTGCTGCCACACACACCTAGTAAAAAAATACCTAATACAAATGATGATGTCACTTCTTGAAAGTTGGTCATACAGGTGGGTCAGAGCTTGGCCGTCTGGATAAGCCAAGCACCTCGCTCCTGAACAATCTTTAGGGTTAAAATGAGCCGAAAACGAGACATGTATCATCTAGAAGAGTACTACTCTTTTACAGACATTTTAAGATAAAAAATATATAGATATGTTGGTAATCTTTTTAGAAATAAAATTTTCAAAGTTGTGGTTTATCACACTGTGATAACTTTCATATAGGGATGTATAACTTTCACACAGTAATACCAGACATGTGAAAGTGACTGATCAAGTAATTCAGAAAAATGCTTGACTATGTTTTCAATTGTATACATATTACTTCATTAGTCTAATAATTGTTCATATATATAAAGTTGGTGTGTGACAAACTCAGTCATGTTGGCACAGACCACTTACAGCTGAAAACACATTCTAATAAACCTGTCTCATTTCCTTTAAGTCATGAAAGGTTAAGTAACAGAGATTTGTGTTTGTTTATAACCCTGGCACAATGGTTCTCAATAGGGGTTAATATGTTTGCCACCTTTATATTTGCTCTCTTTAGTGAAGTAAAATGGTTAATATGCCAAGTGTCTCAAAGAAAGGAAAGCCATTAAGATGCCAAATAAACTTGATCTCTTGTGTGTATTGTACCGTATAGAGGGGTTACTTTGGCCCATTTTTGAAGGTTTTTCTCAAATGGTGAAAAAAAGTATGAATGATAATCAAGTTTTCTCATCGTGACCGTCACTGGAAAGTATTGCAACTGTGTGAGTAGTATCCTTATCGTAAAGCCATTATTTTAGATGTAATGGCCATGAGAGACCACCTTGCCACCGTCCCAGGACACCGCATCATCATCATATCAGCCAAGGCAGATGCTAATTTACAATGCAAAAACATTTCAGTTTGTCTGGAAACTTTGGTCAGTCTTGGAGGTACCACCATCCCTGAATTTCAAGGTTTATGGAAACAATTCCTCATTTCTACAATATTCCGTAACGTTTAAAATGTTGACCTCCTGATTATTGAATACATTTAGTGTACTCTTGAGAATGAAAACTTAAGTAGTAATTACAAAAGCATAATGTGACAATACATTAAGTAAGTCACAGTTCATCATATTCTTGATGATGTCAAGTGACTTATTCAAGAGTTTATTAAAGTGTCATTTTGACCTGGAATGCCACTCTTGTTTCTTTGGACTCGTGTCCGTGTTCCAGATCAAAATCGAAAAGGCGAGCATAAAATATTTACCAAAAAATAATCACTGCATTTTCAGATTCGTACCTGTTGATGAGCTACAGACCAGCAGCTGGATGTAGCTTCATCCCAGATGAGTTGGCTCCACAGGAGGACTATCATCCCCAGGAACCCTGCTCTCTCTCAGCCTCACACAGGACATTAGTTTCCCCTGCAACTAATAAAGGGAACTGAGAATGAAAATTAAGGTTACATTGACAAGGGTTATTTAAAGAGGCAAAAAGAACAAACTTCCAGTTTGAACATACAAAATGTACAACAGACATTTTACAATTAGTGGATCCATTAAACCATCTGGGACTGCGTCATAACAAAGATTGACGGCATCTGTGTTGCTTAAGGCATGGAACTCTGAGTGTCACCTTTAGAGTCTAAATATAAGCGTGTATGATAAATTGTATCATTCTGGAGTAATGGATTATTATTTTAGATTATTGGGGCACACACAACATCATAGGGATGATCTGGGACAAAAATGAGCAACTGAATTCCTGGAAAACTCCTACGGATCATTATATTTAAGATGGTGTGACCTTGGTGGAACTAGAAACTAGTTCCACCAAGGTATGAAATGGTGCTGGACACATAATGCAAAGACGAAACACAGTGTTTGTGAAACAGCGATCAAAAAAACTTCAAATGGTGTGAAGTCAGACTCCTACTAAAGTGTATATAAAACCAAAGATGACATACTGAAACTGTTACAGCCGAATGCATAGAAGTGTACCTATCAGTGTTCAATGAGCAAAGTGCTCAGGTGACATCAGAGTGTGCATATGGTGATGGCAGGATGGTGGCTGATGTCAGAGATAGTAGCTGCTTGGTTCAGACAGCACGATCAGTTGATTACAAACTCAGTTTTTCTAACTAATCGTATTGTACATAGATTTTCTACATTTGTTTGACAAAAATTTTGTTTCAGTTTGTCTTTCATGCAGATTACCAGAGACTTGCGTCAACTGTTAGTTATCATTTAGGAACTACTGAAGCAGTACAAAACAAAGCAAATCATGAGAATGCTATATGGATTGCCCGCAACAGCACACAAATACTATGAATGAAATGACTGATGATCAAATGATAAGAATACATGTAATACTATATATATATATATATATAGATAGATGTAATATCAGAAAAATTATTTTCATCTATCTTCTAGTGCAACCATTCTGTATATATCAATCTCTGGTAAGTGGCAAAACCTTGCCCTTCCATAAATTGACTGCTCATAATGTCTCTGACCATAACACAACCGAGATAGCAGTTCAGGTGTGATAAACACTGAGGTGTCCACCTAGCAAATAGGGACATCACATGTTCACCTTGGCAGGTAAAACAGTGATGTCAGCATGTCTCTTAGTGACACCACCTCCATACATTTCACATGAACATGGCACACTATTATGCATTCGGCTGTAAGTATAAATCCTTTATGCATGAAAAATATGTTATTCAATCATTAACATTTTCCGTAATATGCCTGTGTTAATTAGATTTGTACCTGTTGCTGAGCTACAGATCAGCAGCAGGAAATAGCTTCATACCAGAGAAATTGACTCTGAAGGTGCAGTAGACTATATGTTATGTAGGTGACCCTAGCCCTCCTGTCAATCTCTACATAGGCTATGTTGGTGACCCTACATTATATGTCAGCTTGAGTCTGCTTTTGATCATGAATTATCAATCTACAACCTTGATCTGTGCATAGCGTAAATTGATTGAATTCATAATGAATTATATTATATATATAATTATCTGACAACACGCAGTTTCTCTGATGACTTGTGTGTATTGTCAATAAATGGGGCATCTTGGAAAGACCTTGAAAAGTATTTGCATTATAAATTGCATGCAATTCTCATCTGACTTACAAAATTGACGCTATTAAATATAACACCAGTAACGGAGAGGCATTGATTTTGCTATTGTGAAAAGCTTAAATCATGGAGTCAAATGGCACAAGAGTGGATTCACAGTCTCCATGTTAATAGCATACCCATATTCATGCAATCAAAGTAAATTCACATAATACCATTTGATTGCAAGCTCCTGAGTAAGGTGTTAGGAAGTTATTTAATGAACCCGTGCTACCCTATTTGTGCTATTACTATAAGTTCCTCATTAACTATTTCTAACCTCTTGGAAAGCTGCCAAACATTGCACCAAGGATGTCAAATGTGAGCGTGCTGGAGTTCTGTACAGTCCTATGATGATGCTCACACCTCGAAGGTGCACATTCCACTTATAAATTAATCTTGCTCTATTGTCCACCCACTCATCATGACAAGAAGCTTCTTACTGTTTCTACTCATGACAGTCATTTGTCAAGTTGGTAAGTGAAGGGATGATGTTGTTTGATACTGGCATTTCCATAACTGTGGAAACCAGAGCAGGAATGACGTCAACCTCAACAATGCTGCTTTTGTTTCTACTGTTATGAAATTTCATTTGAAGCAAACGTCACATTTTACATTTAAAATATTCCTGCTCAACCCATAAATCAAATGGGACATCTGTGCTTTTAAAATGACAAAATAGCAGACTGCAAATATGAAATTTAAGGTTTTCTTTTATGTTTCAATCTCCATATTAGCCTTGAATATTGGCAGGGACCGTTGGAGGCTGTTGGAAGACGGTGAATCTCTTCGAGGAAGATTACTGGCCCAAGTATCAGTGGTGAGCTCTCGTCATTGTGCTATGATGGCCGCAAAGTCACTGGAGTGCAGTGCCTTCAAAGTCACCAGTGACCAGTGCATACTCTATCATGTTCACAGCAACTTCCCTGACTTCACTGTGACTTCTGCAGCCAATGTCTTTGTCAACTTTGTCAAAGAAAGTAAGCCACATTATTCAACAGTGTATTATTAATGTTGTGAAGTCTAAAGAAGAAATCGTAATATGACATCGTCAAATTGGCATTTGACTAGATTCAGGTTGCTGTTGAGTACAAAAGCTACATTCTTTAATATAAAAGTACCCTCAATTTTATTATAATTTCTGATCCTGCTGAATACGTGTAAAAGTCAATGGGTAATTTATGAATGAATATAATTCACTGTATTTTAAAATGACTAATAGTATTTATAGCAATATGTGTGATGTCGCATTCAGTTAGGGCTGCAGTGAAGATATCGGCATACTCAGCAGGAGGTGCCACATCTGGACCTAACCGAGCCTGGCTTCTGGTCAAAGATGTCGAACCACCTGGTCTTGAGTTTGGTCGAGGGTTCAATGCAGCAGCAATTGACCCAACGTCTGGCAATATGACCCATACAGATGTAAGTAATGATGAAAAGCACAAAAAATCATGTTTACATTATCAACTCTCTAAATGAAAAAACAATTTTGTCATTTATACAGACGTTTGACACATTTGCCAACTTTCCTCGCGCGTACTGGCTGTTTTGCGCGCTCGCTGCCATTTTTTATGCGCGTAGGTGCCATTCTGTGCGCGCAAAGTAATATAATTTGCACTCGCGACTTTTGACACAAATCTGATTCCATAGCTACTGGCCAAATTGGCTTCTTCCGAAAGTCAGCACCTTCTGTTCGGAGCCACACCTTGGATGAAAACCTACGGCACCCATTGTCCAAGCTGGGTCGTCACCAAAGTCACTCAGATCAAGTATTTTCCCCCCCAGGGCAGGTGGTAAAACTGTCCCTCATGGTTTGGAAGGTGGAAGTGGCATTTGTTGCTTAACCTGCGAGCCTGTTTGATGACAAAGTGTGGTTGTGCATGTGCGTAACACCCAGACGTCTGA